>JAVRXN010000012.1:58506737-59706737 GCA_033556935.1 Timema podura | reverse complement strand
CAAGGTCAGGAGAGAGCAAGGAGTAGCGTCACAGGTCAGAGGTCAGGAGAGAGCAAGGAGTAGCGTCACAGGTCAGAAGTCAAGGAGAGGAGCAAGGAGAAGCTCACAGGTCAGAGGTCAGGGAGAGGAGCAAGGAGTAGCTGCACAGGTCAGAGGTCAGGGAGAGGAGCAAGGAGTAGTTCACAGGTCAGAGGTCAGGGAGAGGAGCAAGGAGTAGCGTCACAGGTCAGAGTCAGAGTCAAGAAAGGTCTATTAGGGGTAATTGCGACTATTATGGCTGGGCTGGTCCACTGATCTAATCAGTGATATGTGGGCCCACATGTATGTAGTCACACACATGTTGCTATAAGTGAAGAAATCACCCAACCTCTAATCTTCCCTAGGACAATGTCCCGCAGGTTCGCCGACAACCTGATGGAGAACCTGGAGCGTGTCTTGAAGAGAGATGATGACGGATTCAACGTCCTGAACCACGGTGACCTCTGGGTGAACAACTCATGTTCCGGTACGACGACGCCACGGGGGACGTCAGAGAAGTCCGCTTCCTGGACTTCCAGAACGTTCAGTTCACGTCCCCGCCATAGACCTCCAGTACTTCCTCGTGGTGAGCCCCGACGGGACGTCCGGGCCCACCACTGTGACCGACTGCTGGAGGAGTACCAGGAGGAGCTGAGCTCGCTCCTGACCGCGTTAGGCTACCCCCGGAGGATCCCTAGTCTGCGTGACCTCAAGGAGGAGATCGAGAGGAAGGCGTTCCACGGACTGTTCGCCGCCGTGACGGACCTCGCCATCCTACTTTCGGAGGACGGGTTCGAGTACGATTCCACCCTCCAGGGGGGAGGGAACAGTGTGTTCTCCAGCAAGAAGTCATCAACAAGTGGGAGTTATTGATCATGTTCACAACGGCTGTCGCTGCCTATATTCGAGGAGAAGGGATTTATTTGATGGACAGCTAGGACAGAGTTCATCCATCGCACCAGTGGTTCACACAGTATAGCACGTCATGTACAAGCTGCTGCCTATATTCGAGGAGAAGGGAGTCATTTGATGGACAGCTAGGACAGAGTTCATCCATCGCACCAGTGGTTACACAGTATAGCACGTCATGTACAAGCTGCTGCCTAAAATTGAGTCATTCAATCCCCCTCTCCATGCACTTCGTCCAAACCACCTTCCTCATCCTTAAACCCTAGATTACGTCACTAGTAAGTTTGTAGTAAAGTACTCGCTATATAAACAGTGCCCCATCCTATTAGAGACGCCGAGTAACCCCCCCCCCCCCCCTCAATTAAGTAGAACTGTAGGATCCACTTGTTCTCATTTATACTAGGCCTCATACTCCAAAAACTGTTTATATTTTTTTTTTTTGTCGTTTTTACTTTCTCTCAACTCCTAGGAACGAGCAAGTATTGTGATCGTAAAAAAAATTGGGATCTATTTCGAGGTTTGATGGATGTTACTTTGAATGGACCCCCCCCCCCCGACACGCAATATCGTCAGTCTGTGTCTAGGGTTGTCATAGGTTGTCCCTAGGGGTTTTTGAAACTATCGCTCCATTCCAGAAATTAAGGGTAGTGTATGTGTGTGAAAATAGAACTAAACAGATTTCCCTGTAATCAGCTCTAACATTTTTATTAAAAATGTGCGTCTAGTCACGGTTTAACATTAGAAACAATAGGGCGAGTCTCAACTATCCGAACAATTATGTAGAGCTTACTTAACACGAGCGGATGTATCCAATTATGAGATATATTATTTGGAATATCTCCGAAACTCTTTACATAC
Organism: Timema podura; assembly: GCA_033556935.1. Taxonomy (NCBI): domain Eukaryota; kingdom Metazoa; phylum Arthropoda; class Insecta; order Phasmatodea; family Timematidae; genus Timema; species Timema podura. The sequence goes on along the minus strand of JAVRXN010000012.1, from coordinate 59,704,952 downwards.
AAACATACCCAATCACGCCGTTCCTTACGGGGTAGGCAAGAAACTGTGCATATAGCTCACAAAAACAACAACTCCGTACTGAATCCTCCTAACTTTCCCCACACTTCCCTATCCTTGCATACTCCCTTCCTTCAACATACATACACCGAGTCATACATAATCTTTTATTACTAAAACTCTCAATGTTTCTCTTTTTCACACATTCATCTACAACATTTAGCCACGTCTTACATGGCCTACCCCTTCCTTTTGATCCACACACTCTACCTTCATACATTTCCTTTCACCAGTCCACTCATCCTCTCAACATGCCCGAGCCAACGTAACACTATCTTTCACATTGACTTGTTGTATTCCCTTTAGTTAAGGCCATTGCCTGTTTGTTCAATGTCTATATGAACCTGTGTTCTAAAAAGAGTAAATTAGTTTCTTGTTATTCGTTTAATTAATGGGTTAATATAATTTTAACATTTTCTGTTACTTATTGATGCTTTATTTTTTGAATACATTGTTTTTGAAAAAAATTATGTGTTTTGACTTTCAACAGGTCCATTGTCTTGTCCAAATTGAGTCCTCCGGCATGTCCTATAATCAGCTTCCCTTGTTTATCTCCTGAAACTTCATTTTGTTTTCCTTATTCGAGGTCATCCTCAGTTGCACTCGTGGAAGAGGAAGGTGGAATTTAAAGAAAGTGTACCAGCACTAACGTGAAGGGAAACCATTTCAGAGAAAACACCTCGTTTGATCCGGTCAGGATTCCAACCCAAACCTTCCTCTCATCTAAAAACCATACATGCCTTTGCCTGCCTACCCATCAGGGAAAAGAGCAAGGAGTAGCGTCACAGGTCAGAGGTCAGGGAGAGAAGCAAGGAGTAGCGTCACAGGTCAGAGGTCAGGGAGAGAAGCAAGGAGTAGCGTCACAGGTCAGAGGTCAGGGAGAGAAGCAAGGAGTAGCGTCACAGGTCAGAGGTCAGGGAGAGGAGCAAGAAGTAGCGTCACAGGTCAGAGGTCAGGGAGAGGAGCAAGGAGTAGTTTCACAGGTCAGAGGTCAGGGAAGCAAGGAGTAGCGTCACAGGTCAGAGGTCAGGGAGAGAAGCAAGGAGTAGCGTCACAGGTCAGAGGTCAGGGAGAGAAGCAAGGAGTAGCGTCACAGGTCAGAAGTCAGGGAGAGGAGCAAGGAGTAGCGTCACAGGTCAGAGGTCAGGGAGAGGAGCAAGGAGTAGCGTCACAGGTCAAAGGTCAGGGAGAGGAGCAAGGAGTAGTTTCACAGGTCAGAGGTCAGGGAAGCAAGGAGTAGCGTCACAGGTCAGAGGTCAGGGAGAGAAGCAAGGAGTAGCGTCACAGGTCAGAAGTCAGGGAGAGAAGCAAGGAGTAGCGTCACAGGTCAGAGGTCAGGGAGAGGAGCAAGGAGAAGCTGCACAGGTCAAAGGTCAGGGAGAGGAGCAAGGAGTAGCGTCACAGGTCAGAGGTCAGGGAGAGGAGCAAGGAGTAGTTTCACAGGTCAGAGGTCAGGGAGAGAAGCAAGGAGTAGCGTCACAGGTCAGAGGTCAGGGAGAGAAGCAAGGAGTAGCGTCACAGGTCAGAAGTCAGGGAGAGAAGCAAGGAGTAGCGTCACAGGTCAGAGGTCAGGGAGAGGAGCAAGGAGAAGCTGCACAGGTCAAAGGTCAGGGAGAGGAGCAAGGAGTAGCGTCACAGGTCAGAGGTCAGGGAGAGGAGCAAGGAGTAGTTTCACAGGTCAGAGGTCAGGGAGAGAAGCAAGGAGTAGCGTCACAGGTCAGAGGTCAGGGAGAGAAGCAAGGAGTAGCGTCACAGGTCAGAGGTCAGGGAGAGGAGCAAGGAGTAGCGTCACAGGTCAAAGGTCAGGGAGAGGAGCAAGGAGTAGTTTCACAGGTCAGAGGTCAGGGAGAGGAGCAAGGAGTAGCGTCACAGGTCAGAGGTCAGGGAGAGGAGCAAGGAGAAGCTGCACAGGTCAAAGGTCAGGGAAAAGAGCAAGGAGTAGCGTCACAGGTCAGAGGTCAGGGAGAGAAGCAAGGAGTAGCGTCACAGGTCAGAGGTCAGGGAGAGGAGCAAGGAGTAGCGTCACAGGTCAGAGGTCAGGGAGAGGAGCAAGGAGAAGCTGCACAGGTCAAAGGTCAGGGAGAGGAGCAAGGAGTAGTTTCACAGGTCAGAGGTCAGGGAGAGAAGCAAGGAGTAGCGTCACAGGTCAGAAGTCAGGGAGAGAAGCAAGGAGTAGCGTCACAGGTCAGAGGTCAGGGAGAGGAGCAAGGAGTAGCGTCACAGGTCAGAGGTCAGGGAGAGGAGCAAGGAGAAGCTGCACAGGTCAAAGGTCAGGGAGAGGAGCAAGGAGTAGTTTCACAGGTCAGAGGTCAGGGAAGCAAGGAGTAGCGTCACAGGTCAGAGGTCAGGGAGAGAAGCAAGGAGTAGCGTCACAGGTCAGAGGTCAGGGAGAGAAGCAAGGAGTAGCGTCACAGGTCAGAGGTCAGGGAGAGAAGCAAGGAGTAGCTTCACAGGTCAGAGGTCAGGAGAGTAGCAAGGAGTAGCGTCACAGGTCAGAGGTCAGGGAGAGAAGCAAGGAGTAGCGTCACAGGTCAGAAGTCAGGGAGAGAAGCAAGGAGTAGCGTCACAGGTCAGAGGTCAGGGAGAGGAGCAAGGAGTAGCGTCACAGGTCAGAGGTCAGGGAGAGGAGACATGCCTTTGCCTGCGTACCCATCAGTTCGAGAAATTTTTGTCCGAGGAATGCCACCACCTCTGCCGATCACAGCAACGTCAGCCGTTCCGCACGGCCTCCTCTGCCGATCACAGCAACGTCAGCCGGTCCGTACGACCTCCTCTGTCGATCACAGCAACGTCACCCGTTCCACACGACCTCCTCTGCCGATCACAGCAACGTCAGCCGTTCCTCACGACCTGCTATGTCGATCACAACAACGTCAGCAGTTCCGCACGACCTCTTCTGCCGATCAAACCAAGGTCAAGAACATGCGTGCTTCAAGACAAATAATTACAGCTATTGATATTTTCCCAGAAAGTGGACAGATTCATGTAATTGGGCATTGCGTGATGACCTTCATTTCACAACTCGATACAATGCGGTGGATATATTACATAGCCAGCTACTGCCGACTATAGTACTCAGTCGCTGTCAGTGGCGGTCCAGAGGAACATCGCAAGAGAAGGAAGGTATTCAATCCTCAGGACTTGGAACACGGCATCATCTGAACATATCCATATCACAAGGTAGGAGTATAAGATGAAATCGTGCGATGGTGATTATTTCAAATTATTTTGTCTTTGAAAAATAATTACAAAAAATTAATTTTTCGTAATTTAATACAAATTTGTAATGCAACGGATGGTGAAAAAAAATATCCGAATAGGTATCGAATTAATGTGCGGGGTTTTGGAAAAGATGGTCTTCTGAATATTGTGGCTCACAAATAGCTCACGTTTTGGTTGACAAATTTCTGTAAGCCTTGGTACTCTTGGGACTTGGAGATAAGGTCATATCGTTCCAAGACCTCGAGAGGAAACACCTTTATTCCTTTTGGGGCGTCAATCGATTAGTAGTCATGGTCGATTCGTCTGACTGTTTCGACTTCGAGACGGCGTTGTAGAATGGATGTAGTGAGGAAAAGGTGGATTGTGGCATAAAAAAATAACGAGGTAATGAAGAGGTTGTGTCAGAGGGAGAAGTTAGGGAGATCAGCAGGAATGGAAGAGGCTGTGTCAGAGAGAGAAGTTAGGGAGATCGGCAGGAATGGAAGAGGCTGTGTCAGAGAGAGAAGTTAGGGAGATCGGCAGGAATGGAAGAGGTTGTGTCAGAGGGAGAAGTTAGGGAGATCGGCAGGAATGGAAGAGGCTGTGTCAGAGAGAGAAGTTAGGGAGATCGGCAGGAATGGAAGAGGTTGTGTCAGAGGGAGAAGTTAGGGAGATCGGCAGGAATGGAAGAGGCTGTGTCAGAGGGAGAAGTTAGGGAGATCGGCAGGAATGGAAGAGGTTGTGTCAGACGACCCGCAGAGGCGGAAACGTCGACCAATGATGGTGAGGAACGATACATTTAATACAGTTCAATTTTCGTACGAAGAACTTTATTCGACAGATAGATAAGCTACTAGATTTACTTTCATATATTCATACATCAAGTCATGTGAACTGCAGCTGTCACTCTTGATAGATACTATCAATACCTTTAAAATAACGATGAGCCAATAAAGTGCTAACCATGTTGACCGCAAGAAAATGTGTTTTTCTTCTCAAATGTCTTTCATACAATGTCTTGACGAAAATAATAATTATTTCACCGTGTCTTACTACCCGTTCGGGCTATACTCTTATATTAGGCCTGTATTAATTACACTGATGTGGTTGAAATAATTAAGGTAGAATTTAAAGAAAATATCCCCGCAATTACTTTGAAGAAGCTTGGGAAATAATTTAGTAAATAATATCATTAGCACACCTGCCCTAGATTCGAATCCCGATATCTCCTTCAACAACGGTCCAGTATATTGCGAGAACGACGCGTCAGACCACGCGGCCACCGAAGCAGGTAATTAATTATCTTATTGTATTGGGGAGTATTATTTTATTCGTACACATTAATATTAAGAGCGTGCGTCACATGCCCATCAACTCTGTGAGTCACTCGGCTAGAAATGGTAGATTTACACCAACACTATTACATATGGATCATTTCTGATTAAACATTAATGGAGATAAAGAGTCAATAGAAGTTGCTGATACAAAACATTGTCGAAATATTAAATAATATTTGGATAAAATCTGCATCGAAAAGGGAGTTTTTTTGACCATTTTAGAATGGCTTCACAGCTAAGCACTGTGTACATATATTCATTCTGTCATAATAGGAACATAGTGTAGTTATTAACAAGAAACTTTGTCGCTTTGTCCCCCATCGTCGCCGCGGAAAATGTCTAGTAATCATTCAAATACGAATGCGCTGCACACATTTCTGGCATATCGTAGGTGATTTATTTTCCCTTTAACTCCCATAATACCTCGCGCGAGCTGGGAGCTGAGTTGGGCCTGTCATGATGCACAATCTTAAGCGTGGCTAATAGCTACACAACTAGGCCTATGAAACTATGAATACTGTTCATATTTACAAAAGATATCTAAAATATTAGATATGTACTAGTAAAGAAAACATTTGAACGCCTTCATCATGTTATCAGTTGCTTTATAAATATGATTGTTTGAGTAAAGAACACTGACCTCTCAGATTGTAAGCCATCTGTTGGCCAGAGATAGTCAGTTAAACCATAATAGATAGTGAGCAATTAATTACACAATAGTAATTACTAGACATACAAGGATTGATCCCAACGCAAGAAATTTATTAAGTCAGTTAGTGAAATGTTTCGACGATATTAAGGTTTCCGTATGGTTTCAATCTGGACAAACAGTCTCAACAGGAAATATCTAATGACAACTTGAAGAAAAGGACTTTCGCACCGTGAAATGTTTACAAACCCCAAATTAATCCTTTTTTTTAGAAAGGAACTGAACGTTTTTATCGATTTCTTACTATACTTTTTCCTCGGTGGACAAATTACCCCAGGGTGAGTGATTAGTACAGTCAAGTATTGTTAATTCGAATTTTCACTAGCTAAATAATTTATAATTATAATTTTATGTCCTAATATATTTCTATAAGGAGAATCTATTTCCCTATTCCCTGCGTTTAACCTTTGTGTTATTCCTTTAACATGTTTCTATCTATGTGTCCTATCATTCTTTACAAATTTCTTTTTTCTCCCTTTTGTGTTTATTTTGTTCTCTCTTTTACAAAGTTGCGTTGCGCGTTTCACACTCCCCCCTGATGAATTCCGATAGAATGAAACCTAGGTCGGGGGAATAAGATCAATTTTCTCTTAAGAGGCAGCCATTAACTCTCTGTACAGTGGCAGCAGTGTAAAGTGTGAACTGTGTTCTTTTCATTGTAACAGCCATATTGTGTTTGTTCCTTTTTATATGTTTTCCATCCACCTTTCCTGTACCTTCTTACAAAGATTATGTCCTAGAGATTGGTTTTGCTGGCATAAGACATGAAATAATAGAGCGACACCAATATTAATTTTAGAATTAAAATTTATTAAATAAGGCCATGGAACATTAACCTAAGCGATATTTCCGTTCTTTAACTTTAAAATTCATTGGACTATTAGCAGCAACAAAATTAATATTTCCGTTCTTTAGCTTTAAAGTTCATTGGACTCAGCAGTAACAAATAATTATTTTTTTATCTCTCCATATCATTGACCTCTAACCATTCAGTAGTTTCAAGCTTTTAATGAAAAAGCTGTCTGAATGCTAAACTTGTATAGAAAAGCTCCTGATATTTCTCCGGTCCGGTCTTTAATCTCTCCTGCATATTATGTCCTGGCCTCAAGAGATCTCTTCCAACTAAGATGAAACGCTGTCTCTCTCTTGATGTGCATGTTGACCATGACACAGTGGGAACTGGTTATGTATTCACTTGCAACTGACTCATTGGGTATCAGTCACTGCCAGTAGCGGTCCAGAGAAACATCGCGCAGGGAGCCACTTCTCAACAGTTTGGACAATCATCCCCACAGTCAAGGTACAACACTCACTGTCAGAAGTAACGTTAATATTACATTTAGAGACGGAACTTTCCGCAGTGGTGGCTTGTGACTTAATAAGTAGGTGGAGGTTTGGGGTATGAGGGTACTTATAACCTATTATATTTTTAAAACACACGAACATCAAATAGTGTTTTGTGGGGTGAGTGAGAAGAAGGAACAGGGTAGTGGGGAAGGGGGAATTAAATACTAACCTTGAAATTATTTTAACTATCGTATTGATCTGAAAATAAAATCCAAACAAATAATGACGATAAGGGATGAACATCTTTCGGTTGAATTTTCAGATTATTGAATCCCAGGTGAATTATATTATAATATTGAAGTATTAGCTAATCTGGTATACAGAATACCTGACGTTAGTGACACGTTCAGCCACCGAGCGCTAGAGTCGGTACATGAGTGTGAAAAAAGAAACTGGAATCAGCTCTATCGGAACTAATTTAAATAGCTCTCTGACAGCTTTAGTTCAGTCACTAGCGTGTCTGTCCCCTGAACTAAGGGTCCCGGGTTCGATTCCCGGCATGGTCGAAAAAATTTATTGGAAAAATGTGGGTTTACCCTTTCACAGTGATGACTTAACGGGCAAGGGGCTGGATGTTGTGTCTATTCTGGATTTAAGTTAGTTTATAAGTCGTGTGCTGATATAATCAGTCAGTTTAGAAAGTGCACGTTATATAAACCTCAAATTATAATATATGATATGAAACGGTCAACTAAACATGTTTTCAAATCTTGCTTCGATTTTGAAAACCTGAGGTACAGTACAGATCAAGATCAGTGTGATGAGCAGGTATTTCTAGGAGACGGCACGAGGTCGTCATAACTACACACAGTCTCAGTGTGATGAGCAGGTATTTCTAGGAGACGGTACGAGGTCGTCATAACTACACACAGTCTCAGTGAGCGAAGCTAGTAACGTTTTACTCAGGCGAGTACTTTGGGCAGCAAAAGTTGGTCTTTATTTGTTACTGGAAGCGACGTTACTTGATATTGTAGTGGTAAAAACAAAACCACATATTAGATATTGAACTCGGTTCATCGTCATCATAGTCATCAATATCATCATCATCATAGTTATCATCATAGTCATCATAGTCGTCATCATCGTCGTCATCATAGTCATCATCATATTCATCATCATCATAGTTATCATCATAGTCGTCATCATAGTTATCATCATAGTCATCATCATAGTTATCATCATAGTCGTCATCATAGTCATCATCATAGTCATCATCATAGTCATCATAGTCGTCATAGTCGTCATCATCGTCGTCATCATAGTCATCATCATAGTCATCATCATATTCATCATCATAGTCATCATAGTCATCATCATAGTCATCATAGTCATCATAGTCATCATCATATTCATCATCATAGTCATCATAGTCATCATAGTCATCATCATAGTCATCATAGTCGTCATCATCGTCGTCATCATAGTCATCATCATAGTCATCATAGTCGTCATCATCGTCGTCATCATCGTCGTCATCATAGTCGTCATCATAGTCATCATCGTCGTCATCATAGTCATCATAGTCATCATCGACGTCAACATCATCATAGTCATCATAGTCATCATCATAGTCATCATCATAGTCATCATATTCATCATCATAGTCATCATCGTCGTCATCATAGTCATCATCGACGTCAACATCATAGTCATCATAGTCATCATCATAGTCATCATCATCATCATCATCATCATACAATATCCTGCCACTGACAGGGTCTGTCTCGAATATAAGCCTCTCCATCTACTTCTGTCCTACCCACCACCTTTCTTCCTCCACGACGGCCCAATCCACTCCTCTCTTAACTCCTCCACACTCCCTACATCCACCTTCCTATGGGCCTTCTGCCCGCCACCTCCATTTCGAGCATCCTCCTTGGAATCCTCCTTTCTTCCATCCTCTTCATATGTCCGTACAATCTCAATCTCGCCTCCTCTACCCTATATTTCAGAGGTTCCTCCTCCTCCTCTCTCTCTCACCCTTTCATTCCTCCCCCTGTCCATCCCTGTCACTCCCAGCCAACTCTGTTATTTGGGCATAATCTGTCCTTTCCCGGGATAACTAACACGTCATTTCCTCTTTGTTGTTGTTAGTTTGTCGCCAAGTTTTTCTGTTGGCAAGTCTTCCGCTTGTAGATTCGTACAATACTTTTGTTTCGTGCATTCAGTCTTACTACCCGTCCGAGATGATTTAAAAATATCACACTATCGAGGTAGGATATAGTTAATGTACCAGCATTTGCGTGGAGAAAGTGTGTTAAATTCATCAATAAATATCCCATCCTCAGGTACACCTGACCGAGCTTCGAACTTTGACCTTCCCCATCATCGTCATCAAACAAAGGCTAGACGAGCCTGACGTCTAGTCCGCGTGGCCACCGATGCGATGAAAGAAAGGAACGTCCCAGGACTCCGGTTGTTGGCTATATCGTGACTCATTAACCAAGTGAAGGAAATATGTAGCAATAATTACAATAATTTCTAGTTTTTGTCATTTTATTATGAACATCCTGTGGGTACGGCCAGACTGGAGCGAGCGACTGAAATATAAAATAGAACATGGTTGTATGAGAGGTGGCCAGACTGGAGCGAGCGACTGAAATATAAAATAGAACACATTGGTTGTAATGAGAGGTGGCCAGACTGGAGCGAGCGACTGAAATATAAAATAGAACACATTGGTTGTAATGAGAGGTGGCCAGACTGGAGCGAGCGACTGAAAATATAAAATAGAACACATTGGTTGTAATGAGAGGTGGCCAGACTGGAGCGAGCGACTGAAAATATAAAATAGAACACATTGGTTGTAATGAGAGGTGGCCAGACTGGAGCGAGCGACTAAATATAAATAGAACACATTGGTTGTATGAGAGTGGCCAGACTTGAGCGAGCTCGACCGTACAGTTAGTTTACAGGCGCTAGGCAATATTATTGTATGTTGGTTCATTGAGTGCTGGAAAACTTCTCATTTTGACATTTTTATTACCACTTGCTACTAACGGCCTCATTTAATTGGTAAGACCATAAACCATATATATATGTATGTATTAGGTTGTATGTTAAAATACTTCAATATTATCAAAGTAGATCTTTACAAATAAGAATCACCATTAGCGTGGAGAGAGGATGGGAAAAACCACAACAATGAATGACTGGTAAAAAAAAATACCCTCAGTCGAAGGTTAGGACTGGAAGGGATGTGAACTGTATTTCTCGAGCCAGTGAGAGAGAGACAGAGAGAAACTCCCTCCTTGATCAATCCGCGCCCTGGGTGCTGTGCGCATCTGTTTATCTGTGACTTTGACCTTGTGTGAGTCCGAGATAAAGAAACAGACCACAAGATCCCATCAGTTATGACCGAGATATCGGAGGGGGGGAGGGGGGTAGTGTCACGTGGCTGTGACCGCAGATGACGGACGAGGCTCGAAGAACGGTCTTCGGTCTTCCACACAAGGTAGGCCCCACGTGTTGTCATAGAATGTTATGTACACTCTGTTTAAAATGAAAGAGAACAGTCTTATCTTGATGGATGAGGGTGGATTCACACATACGCCCATAAACAAAGAGGAGGGGGGAGGTGCTTCGGTGACCACATGGTCTAAGGCGTCACTCTCTCAGTAGACTAGACCACCGATGACGGGGGAATATCGAGGTTTCGAATCTCGGTCGGGTATACCGAGGTTGGTTTTCCAAAATGGTTTTCCATCTCTTACTCAACGAAAATGCGTGTACACTTTCTCTAAAAATAACCATCATCTCTTAAATCATTAGCTTAGTTAGTACATAAGCGTATAGCCCGGACGGGTAGTAAGACGCGGTGCTAAAAAAAAAAGCACGTAACGGGTTCTAAGCCAATCAGCGAGAACTGTGTAGTCGCTATGCACTTATCTGTCCATAAAATCTGCGTGTAAGAAAGAACCAATCAGATTTCAAAACAACCGACTCAATCAGTGCGCGTGCGCTTACAAAGCAATATACAAGCAGACAGCTGCGTCTACTGTTGCGAGGAGGTTTCAAATAACTCGTTAAATAGGAAGTGTGTACGTCATTCTAATACAGTGTTGATTTGTTCCACGATACAACGGGCTAATTAGAAAATACACACAGTGATTAGACAATTAAATATAATGATAATCAGTTAGTGTTGCGTAGCATCATGGGTCAACATGAGCTTCTGCTAGAGTGTGGAGTTCTGCAACACTCTAGCAGTTTCTGCTCTCTATTCTCTACTATCGTGTGGATTGTTACGACACTCGAGCAGTTTCTGCTCTATATTCTCTACTATCGTGTGGATTGTTACGACACTCGAGCAGTTTCTGCTCTATTCTCTACTATCATGTGAATAAAGCTTTACACTATGGCTCAGCTTCTAAGATAGGGCCATGGTGTAATCCCTCAAGGCGAGGGTAGACTGAGTGTTCGTCAGTAAAGAGAAGGGGCCGATTACATTTGACAGTAATTACAATTTAAACATCAACGATTACTCGTGATATTGATGCTTTATTTACATCCACTACGTTCAAGGGATACGACCCGTTTGGACTAAACATCATACATCGCATGTTGGTCTGTCCAAATTTCTGTGCCCGAACCATCCGTATTATTGGGATAAGACGTTTTATTTATATCCGAGTAAATAATTACTTTGAGCGCAAAAACAAAAAAGTAAAGCAAAAAAATAATAGTAAATTTGTTCGAAAAATATACTAATTATTTTTACTAACATCCCTCATTAATAATCAGCGGTCCATAACTATGTTATCAAAGAATACTTAATCCCACAAGAACATGCTCGTTAGCTTTAAATTTCTTATAACACACATTGCTTCAGTGATTAAATGGCTCGACAGGTAATTTGCTTATTTGGTATTTATAATTATATTTATATTTTTTATTGGATGGGAAACTATGAAGGGAGGAGAAATGAAGTAGGTTTTTTAGTGAGAGAAGAGCTGCAGGAGAGGGTTGTAGGATGGATGACAGGGGAGGGGGGGAAGGTGAAGGTTGTACAAATGTGTGCCCAGCAGAAAAAAGGACAGGTTCGAGGCAAGATTTAGAAAGACATATTGAAATGAGTGGCAGCAAGTAAAGGGCGACCTTGACGCAAAAGTAGGAAAAGGATGGTTTTGAGGACGTGCTAGGGAACGAAAGATGAGGAGAGAGAGAGAGAGAGAGAGAGAGAGAGAAACGAGGAAGGTAGGAGGCTGTTGAAGTTATGTGCAAGAAATAAAATGAAAGTGGCAAACAGATGGTATAAGAAGGAAAGAGAAAGCCATAAAATCAATAGATACGGCGATGGAAACAAGGTCGGTGATAGACTACTTTCTCATGGACAAAGAAATGAAAAGGCAGACCGTAAACATCAAGATAATACAAATGCGTCCTTAGATAGTGACTACAGGTTGTTGGTGGCAGACACAAATAATGGGAATGCAGGAGGAAAGTAGCAAAACCACAAAGAAGAATTAGGGTGTGGAAGCTAAAATGTTAAGAGTAAAAAGAGCTTACCTAAGAAAGTTAAGACGATTAATGCCCAAGGATGAGGTGGAAAGAGAAAGATTTAAGAAAAGTTTGGTGAAAGCTACAAGGAATGAAATTATCCGGGAAAGAGTGGGAGTACATGAGATAGTAGATAAAGCAAGATTAGGATGTTTGGGCATGTAATAAGAATGGAAAAGGAAGGATGCCAAGAGAACGATGGAGACAAAGCATGTAGGAAAAAATACCTCAAGGGAGGCCAAGAAAGAGATGGGAGGAGCAGATAACAGAATGTGTTCAGTGAAGAGGAGAAGAATGGAAGCAATTAAAGGAGGAAGAATGGTAGGTGAAGAGAGGAAGATGGGAGGCATTTTATTAAATTGACCCAGCCACAAGCTGTACACAGTAAAATGATGATGATGATGATGATGATGGTATTTATAAATGTATTTAACTTAAGGAGGGAATGTAGAGGACACGAGTTAAGGGCAGTGTTTTGCGTTTTTTATATAACAACACATAAGGTGTAGTGAGGTAGACTGGATAGAACTAACCCCCCCAACCCCCGCCCTTTGTTTGTGTGTTTGATACTTCATACCAAACTGAGACGATAAAGCTTCATGTTATCCGAGTATATAGCTTCTGATAAAAGTTATTGTACTGTATTACCAACATTTATTAGATACATGATAACAAATGTACGCCAACTTTATCAAAATAAATAAAGGAAATAAATGCATTAAAATAGTTATATGTATTTTTTTAAACTCACAAAGTAATTGAAATCATATATTTTTTGCAATATTCGAGTAATTAATGAGTCCATGCCTATTCACCAAACTAACATTAGATTCACATAGGTAAATGTGACATGTATTTTGAACAAATTTTTTTGATGAATAACTCTTAGTGCATTTTGTGTCTTAGTTAAATTCATGGCCATAACAAACATATTTGTCTAGCAAAACGTGTCGCTTTTTTCTTCTAGGTACACCAAACTCGTATTCCAGAATGACAGCAGTAGAAGAAGAAGTACCATCTTGGTTGAATGATGGCTTCCTCCAGGAGATTCTGAGGGAGTTCCTGGATGATCCCGTCATAACTGTGATTCAAAGCAGTGTCAAGGATGCCGTCGCCAAAGGAGAGAACTTTATAAGTAAACTCTACAAGGTAACAGTGGAATTCAAGGACAGGAGAGAAGAATACCAAAAGAGGTATTTCATTACAAAAATACTACCTTTTGCTGAGGAGACCAGGAAGATCTTCTCAGAATCAAGTGCGTTCCCAAGTGAGATCCGAATGCTAAGTGACACTTTACCGAAGATGTATTCTTTACTTGACAAAGCTGCCCCGGGAAGATACAAAGAGTTCGGACCAAAGTGCGTTTTCTTCAAGGACACTTCACCTTTTATCTTGATGATGGAAGACTTGTGCGAGCAGGGTTTCAAGATGGCCGAAAGGCGCAAGGGTCTGAACTTGGAACATTGTCTCGTGGTCATGAGGGCCCTGGGAAGATTCCACGCCTCCTCGTTCGTCGTCCAAGAGGAGGACCCAATCCTGGCGGAGTTTTACAAGGACAACTCTGTGACGGAGGACGCTACAGTGCCTCTCTTGGAAGGCCTACTTTCTTTCTCGCTGAAAGCAATGACGAGTGCTGTTGAGTCTTGGCCGGACGTGGGAGCGACGTACGCCGCCAAACTTAGAGCGAGAGGGGAGACGATCATGGCCGACCTGAAGAAACTTATGAAGCCTGACGGTAACCCTTTCAACGTACTAATCCACGGCGACCTTTGGGTGAACAACATGATGTTCAAGTACGACGAAGTCACAGGTGGTGTGCAAGAGATCAAGTTCATCGACTTTCAGCTGACTCGCTACACCTCCCCCGCTCTGGACCTCCACTACTTCATCCAGACAAGCCCTTCAGAAGAGGTTTCGGTCGCGCATACTGATAAACTCCTCAAGGAGTACCATAAAGAACTCTCTAAGAGCATGGAACTCTTGGGACGCGGAGATAAGGTCATATCTTTCCAGGATCTTCTGGACGAGTACGAGAGGAAATACTTGTACTGTTTCTTCGCCATCGTCATCATTCTTCCCATGGTTCTGTCCGATCCTTCCGACGGTTTCGATTTGGAAATGTCGCTTCAGAAAGAGGACAGCACAACGAAACTCGATAACGATATGGCCAAAAATGAAACTTTGATGAAGGCTCTGAAGAGGATACTACCGATATTAGTGACTAAAGGAGTAATATAATTTTGCCAACAAAAGAGACCAGTCGTTTGCTTCTTGGTAATAATAACGAGTTGGGATGATTACTTTGTATCTGGAATAAACGATTAAAGGAGGAAAATACAATTGGAATTCTAGAAGATCTCCCAAAACAGAGAATTCACTTTGTTTCTACTAAGGCTGACACCAATTTAGAAGTAAAGTCGTATCTATTTTATAGTAGAAATCAAGATAGATAGCTTGTTAATAAATATCGTGTTCCACAATTCTTACGGGAAACTATGTCTTAATTATGGTTTGTTGCTCTTAGAATTATTATTCATTGGTTTAAAGTAAGATAGCTATCTATAGCTCATAGTGTTTTTAAATTCAGCCTTTTACAAAATTGTGGGAAATTGATAAGATTTTAGTTTAAACTGTTAAATGTTCTATAGCTTACATTTTACTTTTGTATTCAAATTAAACTTGTTTATAAGTGTGATTAATATATAATTGTTATAAATCTTATAAGTGAAAATATTAGCTGTTTGTTTACACATCCTACATTTTGTTTTAGGTTTCCGCAATACATTCTAAGTTTATTAATCTTAGTAACTAGAACGAGGAGGATGAATTATTGTATTGTACCAGTTTAAAGAGTGGATGGAAGCTTGTAGTGGAGAATTACTGTCCCGATTCACATTCACATTCTTATAAATGTCCAACACACAATAATTATCTCCATGCTCACAAGAGTTTTGTGTTGGCCGACTAACTGTTCAGAGCCTGGATGACTCGGCTGGTAAGGTTGTATCAAAGGGGGCGTTGCCGAACGCTTAAAGCTCAGCAGACTAACTGTTCAGAGCCTGGATGACTCTGCTGGTAAGGTTGTATCAAAGGGGACGTTGCCGAACGCTTAAAGCTCAGCAGACTAACTGTTCAGAGCCTAGATGACTCGGCTGGTAAGGTTGTATCAAAGGGGGCGTTGCCGAACGCTTAAAGCTCAGCAGACTAACTGTTCAGAGCCTGGATGACTCGGCTGGTAAGGTTGTATCAAAGGGGGCGTTGCCGAACGCTTAAAGCTCAGCAGACTAATTGTTCAGAGCCTGGGTGACTCGGCTGGTAAGGTTGTCTCAAAGGGGACGTTGCCGAACGTTTAAAGCTTCAGAAGCGTTCTCAACTTCTTCAGAGGCCCACGTTAGTATAAAATTTGTTTAAGCCCATCGCTAATATATTATAATATATATATATATATATATAAATATATATAATATAAGTGTGCTGTATTTTATGAAAGAAACAATAATTACTGGCAGAGTTCGATTGGAGCCAGCAAATTCGACTGGCATCCTTGACCTAGGAGTTTTAAACTTAAACTGAAGTTCTGAACTTTTTTTTTCTCAATTTGTAATCTTAGAAAAAAAAATCTATCCTTTGTCCAGGCTGAGCTTCGTGTTCCAGCCGAAAGCGTTTGTGGTAGGTTTCCTAAGAGTTTTCCCTCCCTCCCTCCATGCAAATTTGGATAATCTTACTCTAAATTATACTTTCTTCATTCTTACCCCATCCTAAAGGGTCTCGAGCTTACCTTGACGAGTTCCACTATGGTGTAGTTTATTAGAATCGGTAGTAATGTAATCAGTCAAGGTAAGATTGCTTTCTACAGCTGAAGAGGAGTGCTAGGGGTGTGCAATAGTGAGAATATAACACAATACTCTTGAACTACAGCTGAAGAGGAGTGCTAGGGGTGTGCAATAGTGAGAATATAACACAATACTCTTGAAATACAGCTGAAGAGGAGTGCTAGGGGTGTGCAATAGTGAGAATATAACACAATACTCTTGAAATACAGCTGAAGAGGAGTGCTAGGGGTGTGCAATAGTGAGAATATAGCACAATACTCTTGAAATACAGCTGAAGAGGAGTGCTAGGGGTGTGCAATAGTGAGAATATAACACACTACTCTTGAACTACAGCTGAAGAGGAGTGCTAGGGTGTGCAATAGTGAGAATATAACACAATACTCTTGAAATACAGCTGAAGAGGAGTGCTAGGGGTGTGCAATAGTGAGAATATAGCACAATACTCTTGAACTACAGCTGAAAAGGAGTGCTATGGGTGTGCAATGAAAACACCCTGCCGGATATAAGAAACTCATTAAAGCGGTTAGAACATTCTTAGCAATCAATACCACAGTTTGAATCATTAAATGTTGTCATTAATTATATCTCTAAGTTCTAAACTAGCTAAACACGGACTGAAGATATCTCCTCTGCTCAGATAGAAAGAACCAAATCTTACGTAATGGGAATTGAAACTTGAGGCTAGATTCTGTTGTCCCATTGAAACAGTAACTACCACACTCTGTGGGAAAACTCGAATAACGTTGGGAAGTCATTATATATAAATATGGCAAGAGACCATTAATTATTTATTTAAAAAAATTATTACATAAAACGAAAGCTATGGTTCTGATTAGGGGTCATCCATAAACCACGTAACGCTTTTTTCTTACCTTTATAGCCCCCCTGCTCCCATGTAAAACCGTGTATACATTTAGCCTAGCCCCCCCCTCACCCCCCACATGTGTTACGTAACTTATTTCACCAAAAGTGAATGTCATTATTTCATAGGGAAGTTTTGTGATACTGAAGGCGGGATTAAGATTTAATACTTCCAAAAATCCATTTTAAATCCTGATTATAAATGATTTCAGAGAGTATTCTTATTTATAACATTAGAATTTGAGTATAAGATCTGTGTTACGTAACACTTTGATGCACCCCCCCCCCCCCCCCCATGTAACAGCATGTAGACAATAGAGCTCACCCCTCTTCCCCCCCCCCTCAAAGCGTTACGTGGTTTATGAACGAGCCCTTAGTGTAATTTTTTGTTTTATTGTTTGGCGATGCATTCAACGGATTGTTGGTATTTATTTTCCAAGCTGAATCACATTTCAAGGTCATATCGTTCAGTTCGGTAGTTGTGAGCGTGTATGACCAATGACCAAGCTATGAAGTGATCAGCCCACCCGAATGTAACATTTCTTTATTTATTTTCCATGGAAATATTGAGGTTTTGGTAGAACGGAAATCAAAATGGAAGGTACCCGCCTCGGTGGCGTAGTTGGTTAACGCGCCAGTCGTTTTGAGCTAGACCACCAAGGACAGGGAAATCGAGGTTCGAATCTCGGTCGGGTGAACTGGGGGAGGGGGGTTCCTAAATGGTTTCCCACTCTCCCTCCACGCAAATGCGGGTTCACTTCCTCTAAAATTCGACCTTCCCAATTCTTAATCCATTAGTGTAATTAGTACTTAAGCGTATAACCCGAACGGCTTGTAAAACGCGGTGCTAAATTAATTAATTAACATAGAAGGTCGTCTTTTCCAAGCGCTTCTCTGTTCGAGACATAATAACAGCGCCGTGTAGGTTCGGATCCTCGCAGTTGAAGGTTTGGAAGATGTTATCTCTGTTCAAGACATAATAACAGCGCCGTGTAGGTTCAGATCCCGGCAGTTGAAGGTTTGGAGGATGTTATCTCTGTTCAAGACATAATAACAGCGCCGTGTAGGTTCGGATCCCGGCAGTTGAAGGTTTGGAGGATATAATTCATGTCAGGCAGTGACAGCTCCTGGCTATCTTTTTTTTTTCCATCGCGTCTTACTACCCGTTTGGGTTGGACGTATATATAATTAATACACTAATGAGGCGGGGATGGGGAAGATTGGATTTAAAGGAAATGTAGCCGCATTCTCGTAGATGGAGAGAGGTAAACCATGTTTGATATAACACCCCCAATAAACCCGACAAGGAGTCGACCCTCTGATCTCATCTTTAACGGCAGTCTAATTCAGTCTATTGCGATAGTGGCGCCTTAGGGCTTCCAGGGGTGTTCAACCTGTCCAAGGGCCAAAGTTTCTGCCTCATGTTGGCTTACAACACTGTACCGACAATATTAGAACTGAACACTTAATATCATATTTTCCTTTTGGAGTCCCCTCAGTGGTGATGACGTAGCGTGAACGCACCCGAAATGGTACTCCCTCCCTTGTCTACGAGAATAGTAATTTGCCGGTTCAAGATAAAATTTGTTTAAAAACGTTATATTTTTCTTCGCGTATAAAGCAAAAATAGTTAGTAAAATAACTTAGAATAGGTATTTAATTTATTATTCAATATGTAAAGTATATATTTGTATTTGTAATTTTGTCTCTTAAAATAATTGTATATTTTTCATGAGCCTGCGGGCCGCGGGTTGAAGAGCCCCGGGTTGGACCATTCGACCACTGAAACGGATCGGATACTTCATAGTTCTGAAAGGTCGGGTACCCTATGGTTCTGAAAGGTCGGGTACCCTATGGTTCTGAAAGGTCGGGTACCCTATAGTTATGAAAGGTCGGGTACCCTATGGTTCTCACGAGGCTGACGTCCCAGACCCACTGCTACACAGACAAATCTGGAAGCTCTGAGTAATCGAACCCGGGACTTCTGGTTCTGTAGCCACGAACTCTGACCATTAGATCACTAAGGCAATCCTTATCTACTGAACCAATTTGGTCCAAAGAGATCTTTTGGCGTGAAAAAGAAGGGCAAATAATGGCGACCTTGACTCGCATTACTTACCTCCCCTCCGCCTTAAGCTCCTCGTATATTGTAATTGACAGTATCTCCTGCATTGGTCCAAACTCTGCCTGATATGTGAAATCTCTTCTGTCAAAGAACAAAGCTGTGTTTCCCATTGTCTGAATGTCGACCTCGACAAAAGTCAACTGGTTATGTATTCACTTGCAAACTACACGCAGGTTATAAGTAAGTCACTACCAGTATCACAATCCTTTGCAATCCACACAGCTGTCTGTAGCGGTCCAGGGAAGACACTCATCAGAGTTTGCACAATCTTCTGCAATCCACACAGCCCAAGGTACGACATTAACTGCCAGTAGCGGTTCAGAAACTTCCTTTAGCCACGTTTCATCGAGAGTGGGCAATTCAAGGTACAACAGAGTATCCTTCATTTATTCTGAAAGGTAACAAACTTACCTTGCTTAATTCCACTATGGGGAAATATTACAAGATAGGGATGAGTGTAATCCACTAAGGTAAGACTGTTTCAATTCAGGGTGGACAGAATGTATATTCAAATCACATATTCTATATATTAAAAAATCGTGTTACATTGGTACAACGCATGAGTTTCCATTGGTCTCGTTCGTCTTTCACGAAATGTAACGTAGCCCCGTGGCTTCTTTGGTGCTGACTGACAGCTCACAGCTGACTTCTGACAGTCAAAATTTAGGTTTATACCTAAATTTCGACTGTCAGAAGTGACAGCTGCTAAACACATGTTTTTGCAGATAATATGGGTCGGCGTAGGGATACATAATTTGGTCTGGTAAATTTTCAGTGCTGTCAGTCAGCACCAAAGAAGCCATGGAGCTACTGTAGCATACACTTGCTGTAAGAGTGATTAATAGCCAGATAATATCCTCAATAACACGGTTGTTTTCCTCAATAATAATTGTGGTATTTTATTTTTGCACAGATAAACTGATCTGTGATGTCTCCCCAAGAGAACGGACCCGCAGCTCTGTCGTCGTGGTTGACCAACGAGTTCCTGCAGAGGATCCTAAGAGACGCGGAGAACCACGAAAGCACTGTCGTGACTAGCAGCGACATCAGACCCATGGGTGGCGGAGGTGACAACTATCTGAGTACAATGTACAGAGTTTCTGTCAAGACAAAGGACAAAGAAGAAGCGGTCAGTACGATATCGCTAGTTGTGAAGATGCCGCCGTCTGGGGTGGAAATGACGAAGCTCATCGCCAATTCCAGCGCGTTCTTGACTGAAATCAAAATACTTAGCGACGTCCTTCCCAAGATGTTTTCTCTGCTCAGAGAAACTTCACCGGAAGAACAAGAAGAGTTCGGCGCAAGGTGTTACTACGCCGAGAACACCATGCCATACGTCTTGATCATGGAAGATCTGGCTTCTAAAGGATTCCGAATGGCGGAAAGGCAGAAAGGACTCGATTTACGACACAGTCTTGTAGTCATGAGGAGCTTAGCGAGGTACCACGCCACAGCGATCGCCTTTCATAAACGCGATCCGGAGTTAGTGGAGTCGTTCGAGGAAAACTTCTTCAGCGACTCGAGAGGTTTCGTGTCCAACGCCACCCTACCCATGTTGAAATCTCTAGCCGCGGTCGTGAGGTCTTGGCCCGGTTTCGGGGACGACTATCACGATAGGTTGCTCAAGCGCGTCGATACCATCTACGACGACGTCCTGGAGGTGATGAAACCCGAGGATAACGCTTTCAACGTCCTGAACCACGGCGACCTCTGGCTGAATAACATGTTGTTCCGATACGAAGAGGTTACCGGCGAGGTCCGAGATGTGAAGTTTGTCGACTTCCAACTGTGCCGGTACATGTCGCTCGGGATAGACCTCCAGTACTTCATCCACACGAGTGTCGCCGAGAAGATACGGGCGGAACGCGTGGGGGACTTACTGAGAGAGTACCACGAGACTCTGTGCGCCACCCTGGAGGATCTGCGATGCGGCGACAGAATCGTCACGTTCCAGGAACTTGTGGACGAGTATGAGAGGAAGGCGCTGTTCGGTTTTTTCGTCACAACTATGATCCTCCCGATATTGCTATCTGACCCCGATACTATCTTTAACCCCGAACAGTCACACCAGAAAGAAGACGAAGATGTAGTTACAAAACGCATGAGTAACACACATTTTACAACAGTCATAAAAAGACTTCTTCCGATTTACGAAAAAAAGAATTTTTTCTAGGGTTTTTTTTAGTGATAATTTTGTTCAAATTTATTTTTTACTATTTGTGTTTGAAATCATTTTTTATCATATGACGTATGCGAAGCCGTCGAGATTTTTTAAAGGTAGATAATTCGTAGCCAGGCCCCAATTTTGATGACATGTCATATTTTTTTCTTTTGGTACATCATAAACAATGCTCAGGTATATCTACATTCTGTTCACTATGCCTTGGTTGTAGAAACTTTATTTATAGTTCATTCTTTAATTATTTTTTTGTCATTTAAATTTCTTTAGATATATTTTATTAGTTTGCATAATTTCTGAGACTTTTTAGGCATTTTTGTACTATTTTTAGGCATTTAAGTTGAATAAGTATATTTTTTAATACTATCTATATTTTATAAATGGACAAATGCTCCAATATAAATGTTTTCACCCACAGTTGTCTGAATGAGAAGATAATGAGATAATGATCTGTTGTATCTACTTTACTGTCTGATGTAATACTCATTCTGTGAGACTGCAACTAGGCTGAGAGGGTTGCGTTGGGGGTAGCTATACTTCTCAAGCAGGTACTACACATTCCTGTGAGACTGCAACTAGAGAGTTCGTTGGGAGGGTAGCTATTACTTCTCAAGCAGGTATTACCATTCCTGGTGAACTGTAACTAGGCTGAAGGTTGCGTTGGGGGGTAGCTATTACTCTCAAGCAGAACACTTCCTGGGAGACTGCAACTAGAGAGGGTTGCGTCGGGAGGGTAGCTATTACTTCTCAAGCAGTATTACACATCCTGTGAGACTAACTAGGCTGAGAGGGTTGCGTTGGAAGGGGTAGCTATACTTCTCAGCAGGTATTTACACATTCCTGGTGAGACTAACTAGGCTGAGAGGGTTGCGTTGGGAAGGGGTAGCTAATACTTCTCAAGCCGGTACTACACATTCCTGGTGAGACTGCAACTAGGCTGAGAGGGTTGCGTTGGGAGGGGGTAGCTATTACTTCTCAAGCAGGTACTTACACATTCCTGGTGAGACTAACTAGGCTGAGAGGATTGCGTTGGGAAGGGGTAGCTATTACTTCTCAAGCAGGTACTACACATTCCTGGTGAGACTGTAACTAGGCTGAGAGGGTTGCGTTGGGAAGGGGTAGCTATTACTTCTCAAGCAGGTACTACACATTCCTGGTGAGACTAACTAGGCTGAGAGGGTTGCGTTGGGAAGGGGTAGCTATTACTTCTCAAGCAGGTACTACACATTCCTGGTGAGACTAACTAGGCTGAGAGGGTTGCGTTGGGAAGGGGTAGCTATTACTTCTCAAGCAGGTACTACACATTCCTGGTGAGACTGCAACTAGAGAGGGTTGCGTTGGGAGGGGGTAGCTATTACTTCTCAAGCAGGTATTTATAAATCATTATTATAGGCTATTCAGCAAAGTGCAAGAGTTTAGTTGTTAAGGTATTTTCATTGAATATATATTTGCCAAGCGAGTGTTTGATTTAGTTGTGAGCATTTATTATGAGTATTTGTTCATATTTTTTTGGTCATTTTTATTGTAAATATGAAGTCGTACTTAATAACTTTTGTGTGATCAAAGTTCGGGCCTTGCTCCTAAATATATAATACCAATAGGGCTGAGCGAGGATAGCTTTTCAAATGCGAAGCAAAGCTTGAAACATGCGAAGTTAAGTCAAAGCCGAAGCTAAAGATCATTTTATTTTGTTATCACATAACAATACTATTTGTTTTTAAATGATCCATTAAGTTTATTTAGGCAAATAGGAAGGTTTATATTTTAAAAAAAAGCCCACAATAATATTATGTTATGCAGACATATATGAATTATTCCCTGCTTACGTTATATTATGTCATTTAATCACTAGTCTCTGTTAAAATACTGTTTAGTTGCTGTTATATATGATGATTATATGTTGACATATGTTGTATTTAGTGATATATTTCACATATGTTGATAATATAGGCATATTAAGGTTTTTTTAATTTCGTCGAAATGTTTTGAAAATTCAAATATTATTGCGGGACGAAGTTGAAGCAAAGGAGATTTGTACCTTGACATTTCCAAGCTTCGAATACCCCTTAACACTATACATGGTACTACGCTAACATTATTTGTGAAATATATTATGTATTGTAATTTACTCTAATTAACACCTCATGTCATTGATTAAAATGTATATCAATAAAGAGTAAATCAATAAATAACTCTACAATCAAGCCCATTTATTAGCAATATGTGCACAACAAGTTTTAGATCCACACCGATGGTTACACAGTCTGAAACATCCAGCTCGCACCAGGCTAGATACCCAATGACGGAAAGGTCAGGGTTCGAATCTAGGCCAAGTGAATTTCCATTAAACCACCTTTATCATCCCTACCGCTTAGATTACTCGCCAATGAACATGGTGAAAAACATAATATTTTTTTAAAAAAATCTTTGTTATTTAGTTACGTTTCATCAAGCTATAGAGATAACTTTTCAAAAACACTTATGATTGAAATTATGTTTGCAGTAAATAACAAACTTAATAATATTTAAAGGGCTAGAGAAATGCTTCGTGAATGCATGGCGCAGTATTAGATGATGGTCTAAATAGATGTTGAGAAAATGACACATGGACAAGAGAATAGATCCTGGGAGGTTTGGTCTATTGCGACATTACTATCACTCTTGAGCTACCCGGGACCATCTCGTTCCTATGTTAATATACACACACTATATTATGTATATTAATATTTGAGAGTCCATTGGTTACATGGAGCTAGCACAAACACAGCACTATACTGCTGGTTGTACAGGTACTACTGCTACTGGTTATACTGCTGGTTGTACAGGTACTACTGCTACTGGTTATACTGCTGGTTGTACAGGTACTACTGCTACTGGTTATACTGCTGGTTGTACAGGTACTACTGCTACTGGTTATACTGCTGGTTGTACAGGTACTACTGCTACTGGTTATACTGCTGGTTGTACAGGTACTACTGCTACTGGTTATACTGCTGGTTGTACAGGTACTACTGCTATTGGTTATACTGCTGGTTGTACAGGTACTACTGCTACTGGTTATACTGCTGGTTGTACAGGTATTACTGCTATTGGTTATACTGCTGGTTGTACAGGTACTACTGCTATTGGTTATACTGCTGGTTGTACAGGTACTACTGCTACTGGTTATACTGCTGGTTGTACAGGTACTACTGCTATTGGTTATACTGCTGGTTGTACAGGTACTACTGCTACTGGTTATACTGCTGGTTGTACAGGTACTACTGCTACTGGTTATACTGCTGGTCGTACAGGTACTACTGCTACTGGTTATACTGCTGGTTGTACAGGTACTACTGCTACTGGTTATACTGCTGGTTGTACAGGTACTACTGCTACTGGTTATACTGCTGGTTGTACAGGTACTACTGCTACTGGTTATATTGCTGGTTGTACAGGTACTACTGCTACTGGTTATACTGCTGGTTGTACAGGTACTACTGCTACTGGTTATATTGCTGGTTGTACAGGTACTACTGCTACTGGTTATACTGCTGGTTGTACAGGTACTACTGCTACTGGTTATACTGCTGGTTGTACAGGTACTACTGCTATTGGTTATACTGCTGGTTGTACAGGTACTACTGCTACTGGTTATACTGCTGGTTGTACAGGTACTACTGCTACTGGTTATACTGCTGGTTGTACAGGTACTATATAACAAAAGCTATGGATACATGGAAATTTTATGTTAAGAGAACATGAGCAAATATGCATGAAAATATAAACAAATTATTCATTAATTTTCAACATTATTAATGTACACTTCATTTATCCTGAAAAATATCAGCAGTTATTTCTTGACTGAATACACTATGGCAGTATCATAAGCTGCGTCATAGTGGAAAAAATCAAGGTAAGCTTTGCTGATTTTCAGGATGAACGAAGGGTTTATAATTCAAATATTACAGTAATAACAATTAATAAATCACACAACCTAAGTGAACTATTTTGTATGAAAAGGGGGACTCCCAAATGACGTTGCCTCAGGGACTCAATCTCCAGGGAGTCCCTGAAACTATTGTTGTATTATCAGCGAACGTGTGACGTTCTATCTGAATTATTTGTTGTCAGGAAAAATACAACCAAACCAAAAGAATGGTGTCTCGTCCAAGTTTACTACTACTTCGTGCGAGTAATTATGTAACCTTTCAGCTCAAGGTTGTTTGTTGATACGAAGAAAAACATAAGACAGTCGCATAAATAAAGGATAACCCATTTTCAAATAAACACGAACAACGTAATATTTTGTCTGTTCTGTCCACCATAGGACATGGAGACATAAGAGTACATACACCACCCGAGTTTACTTGGATGACAGCTCAAAAGGTTACTAGAAATAGTCCCTAATGTATCCCCACGCCAACAGCTGACATCTGTCACTTTGGATAACTGTAATGAAAACATATGGTAATGTATGAATGTTACAGGTAGCCAAAGTAATTTAGGCTAATATTATTTATATTTGTTCGAGGTCAGGCACAAAGATTATTTTATCGTTTTATTCCACTTAAAAAAAATATTATTTACAGCATTTTTCACAAAAGCTCTAACAAATATAGCTTCAAAATGGTGACCGACGAACTTAAACCACGTGATTGATCATGACAGAAACAAGTTCTTTACAATGGTGCACTAATGAAGTGGGTACTAAGATTTTATTCAGTTAAATATTTCGAAATACGATAAAATACTCATAAAATAATTTCCTATTCGTAGGACACGTATTTTCTCTTTTCCAAGTAAATACGAAGCCTTTATTAAAATGTATTAAGGTATGCACTATATTGCACATCATAAATAAACATTCCAAAACGAAGAATTAGTAAGAACAGTAAGAATAAGTGTTTAAAATACCGGCATTGTTTCCGATTGAGTAAACTTATGTTTACGTTATTTTAAATGTAAAATATAACACGTAATTAGAACACTTAACAGTTATAACAAAATAGTGATCATTTAAAAGTGTTGCCAACACAAAACCTAAAAATACGATTTTTCAACTGTCATTCAGGGGAACAAACTTTACATTACAATTTTTACTTATCTCAGTGCTACAATCCTAGATTATCCGATGTCTGTAAATAGATTTGAATTTAATTTACTCTTCTATTTTGTATCACCAAAATTTATACCATTTTATTAAAATTCACTCAAGTTTTCTACCGTTGTCAAAATACTAAGGTGTCTATGTTTTTTTTTATGTATGTAACTCAGTATGATTTATGCTGATGGTAGTTTATGTACAAGTAAATATAATGAAAAAAACTACTGAGTGGAAATGTATCTATTTAAAACGTCAAGCGATAACTTTCGACAGTTATTCCTGGGGTTCCACACAGCCGAATTTAAAAAAAAATTTAATAAAATAAAATATTAGTGAGTTAAAGAATGCACTAAAATTATTTTTTTTAATTTAAAGAGGAAATCACAATTTTTTTGGACAGAATTTTTTTTAGCTCTACCAAAACCGATTTAAAAAAAAATAATTTTCTTCGTGGATTATTATATCAAAGTTTACAAATTTGTAATAACGAAGTTTAAGGTAGAAATTTAAGGAACTTGAGGTAAAACCAGTGTTTTAGCAGTTTTTATAGCAAAACATTTTATTGGCCAAAATAACTCAAATAATCCTATTATAGAAAAAAAGTGTTTAATTTTCTTCACACGGTGATATAAACAGTTGTTGAATATCTGTTGAGGTTGTTCTGGAATTTAATGACAACTTTTTATCTTCATTTAGAAAATTTGTCATCTAATACCGCTATGCACATGACAGATATTCAACAACTGTTGATATCACCGTGTGAAGAAAATTAAACACTATTTTTCTATAAGAGAAAAATTTGATTTATTTTAGCCAATAAAATGTTTTGCTATAAAACTGAAAGACTACTGGCTTTACCTCAAGTTCCCTCCAATCCCATATTCATCTTAACGATTTTATTTATGTTTTTTAGGACATATCGCAACATCTAATCCGTACCAATAAAGCAATAAATTTGTATTTCATATAATAATGCTGGACCAGATCCACCTCTGGTTAGATCTAGTGTTTACAATGCTCTATATCTCCTGGTATGGGCTAGAGCAAGTTGTTACTTTCATTGATCTGTCTCAGTCTGGTCAGATGTAGTGTTTACAATGCTCTATATCTCCTGGTATGGGCTAGAGCAAGTTGTTACTTTCATTGATCTGTCTCAGTCTGGTCAGATGTAGTGTTTACAATGCTCTATATCTCCTGGTATGGGCTAGAGCAAGTTGTTACTTTCATTGATCTGTCTCAGTCTGGTCAGATGTAGTGTTTACAATGCTCTATATCTCCTGGTATGAGCTAGAGCAAGTTGTTACTTTCATTGATCTGTCTCAGTCTGGTCAGATGTAGTGTTTACAATGCTCTATATCTCCTGGTATGGGCTAGAGCAAGTTGTTACTTTCATTGATCTGTCTAGTTCTCACTTATGACTCTGAAAAATATGAAAGTGACAGCGGTAAGAACTATACCAGTAATAACATTCAATAAACAGCCATTCCTTGTAATGGAGTGAAGATGTCGCTTGTAGGGTCAGTTGATATGGTTTGTAAACTGATTTGCAACAGTAACTTCTGGCTCAGTGAAGAAAGCAATGAGAAACCACCTCTCCCCTCATTTCCCTAGTACGCCTCTTCAGTACTGCCCGGGCCTTACAGCTTACGGTGAAACTGTTTAGGATCAAACCAAACTTCGGGTTGCATACATACATATATACTTGTGTGTTTATTCTTCAAGTGAAGCAAAATAGACATTTTAAATAATACTTTACAAGTATTTTAAACGTAACACTAATATAATATATTATTTTTATAGACATTTTAAATGTTCTTCTGACTATCTAACGACAGTAACATTATTTAAAACGTTAAAATAAAAACTCCTATCGTAATTAATAGAGAAGTGAGCTTGTCGCATAACAAGGTGAAATATCCTTTTCTGTGACCTACTTAACCTAATATAACCGACAGAAACGAACATTTGGAGGCTTATACCATTTTCTGTTCTAGGGTTGTTACCATCTGACACGTCTAATATTAGATAAGATTAGATATTGAACTATCGCTTAGGTGGGTCTCAAACCTTATTCTTTTTTGGTTTGAATTTGAACGAAATTGTGAGACAGTTTTTGAAAGTGTTATATTTAGAAACTTAAAACTTTGTGAAAAATTCTGTTGTTATTATTATTATTACTATATGATTAGTGATTTTACCATCGTAAGTATAACACATTTAATATAAATTTAAAACACTGTATTTGTGTGAAATATGACTTTGTTTGTATATGAAGAATCGCTTGGGTGGTAAGCCTTCTCTCTGAGATATTGGTTCGAACACCGTTTAGGTTATAGTTTATTTCCCCTTTGCTATTTTAAAATTTATTTTTTATCACTGCGTTTTACTACCCATTCGGATTATTCACATATACACTAATTACTCTAATGTGTTAGGAAGTAAGTGTACCCACAATTGCGCGGAGAGAGATTGGGGAAAACCATTTAGGAAAAATAACCTCTCAGTACACCCAACCGGTATTCGAACCCTGGTCTTTCTGTCATCGGCAGTCCTCTCTACTGCAAGAGTGACAGCTTATTTTAGACCATTCGACCATCTAAGTGGGTTTTATTCCTTAACAGAGCTGTTCCCACTTTCAAGGCCGGGGGCGGGTCAACATTTCAGGGCTAAGGGAGGGGGGCGGCACAGTCTTCCAACCGCCGTAGGCAAATAAATATTACTTATATACAATTATTTTTTAATATTATCTGAAGTTTATATTTATGGTAATTAAAGGCAGGGATTAAATATATTAAATGCTAAAACTACGATTGACATTAAATATAAACTAACATAGCATATTTTCCCTTCAAAATAAAAGTATACCAGTGGCGGAAGAAGAGGGAGAGTGGGGGAATGGTTCCCTGAAAATATTTTTTTCCCCTGGAATGAATTTGTTCCCCCTTAGCTTTATTTCCCTCCCTTCTTATTATATATTTTATAATATGATACTTTAAAAACCAGCTCAAAATATCGTCAAGTCCAATGGTCATGAGGGGCGGTGAGATTATCTAAGGGGGTGCTAAGGGGGTAGAGGTTATCGGGGGGGGGGGGGCACTGGTGACTTTAAGCCAGACGTTGGGAATATGGGTGTCATTTCTTCAAACCCGTACATCGCATACCTCAACCTGGATATTATTTTAGAGATAATTTCATCGTTCCTCTAATAAAGTTGGAGGTTTAAAAATGTTTGCTCGGATAAAAGGTTGACTCTCACCTGACCACGTGGTCCAGTAATGTACGCTTTTCAAATAGAGACCAATCTTTGGGAGAAGGACAAAGGGGAAGTGATTGGGATTGTTTGCGCCCTAAGGTAGTCAACCCACTCTTCAGAAGAAACTGTCTACAGTCACATTCATCATCATCATCTTCATCATCATCAACTGTTTCCAGCTTTCCTCTATTCTTCCACCACTCTTCATCCTTTAATTGCATCCATTCTTCTCCTCTCACTTGAACACTTTCTGTTATCTGCTCATCTCGTTCTTGGCCTCTCTTGTAGTCTTTTCCCCACATACTTCATTTCCATCATTTTCTTCGGCATCCTCTCTTTCTCCATCCTCATTACATATCCATACCATCTCAGTCTTGCTTCCTCTACTATCTCATGTACTCCAACATCCTCATTACAAATCCATACCATCTCAGTCTTGCTTCCTCTACTATCTCATGTACTCCAACATCCTCATTACATGTCCATACCATCTCAGTCTTGCTTCCTCTACTATCTCATGTACTCCAACATCCTCATTACATGCCCATACCATCTCAGTCTTGCTTCCTCTACTATCTCATGTACTCCAACATCCTCATTACATGTCCATACCATCTCAGTCTTGCTTCCTCTACTATCTCATGTACTCCAACATCCTCATTACATGTCCATACTATCTCACCCTTGCTTCCTCTACTATCTCATGTACTCCAACATCCTCATTACATGACCATACCATCTCAGTCTTGCTTCCTCTACTATCTCATGTACTCCAACATTCTCATTACATGACCATACCATCTCAGTCTTGCTTCCTCTACTATCTCATGTACTCCAACATCCTCATTACATGTCCATACCATCTCAGTCTTGCTTCCTCTACTATCTCATGTACTCCAACATCCTCATTACATGACCATACCATCTCAGTCTTGCTTCCTCTACTATCTCATGTAATCCTCTTTCTCCTGGTGACAGCTCTCCTAGCCTCTTTTACATTCAATGTCCATATTCCTGCTACATGTGTGACAATGGGTACAAAGTACGCCTTGTACACATTCAGATAGGAACAAACTTGTTCGACAGTTCGTTACAAAAGTTACCAAAAATAATTGTCATACAGATATGCATACGTCACATTTGATAGATATTATTAATACCTATAAAATAACACTAGTAAAATAGTAATAGGTTATTAATTTTGAGTTTAAAAATACGTTTATATATTTTAAAAGGCTCTTCGTAATAAAACCGAATATGAATTCCAGTTTAACCTACATAATACCTAACTAATTAACAGAGTACAGCCAAAATGGGTAGTATTATGCAGTGCTAAAAAAAACTAGTTAACGGTCCAGTCTACACTGAACACTAAACTATAAAAATGGGTAGTAATATGCAGTGCTAAAAAACTAGTTAACGGTCCAGTCTACACTGAACACTAAACTATAAAAAAAACTTGACGCATTCACACGCAACATTATTTATATCACCAACTTATCTCAAGGTAGGTTGTTCTCAAACTGCCGCTGTTTATATATTTAGCAAACTGTAAGCTCCAAGCAGTTAAGGGTTGATAGTTGCCTCCCCTCAACCTCCCCCCACCCTTCCTTACAGTATTCCTCCTCCTCATCCCTCTTTCTTTGCTGACTCATTCTTGAGGTTTTCTCAGAGCTACCATTCGAATAGTTTCCATTTGAAAATTTGTTCTCCCCGGACTCATTAATTCATAATCCTTCTGTCAATATTTTGTTAGTCTACCTAACTTTGTTGAATGATTAATTAATATTATCACAAATTATTTTTTTTTAAATTGTATCGTAGTTGAACATAAGAATGTTGTTGACAGGCGACAAGTTATAAGCTAATATTTCCTTGTTTTGTTCAAACCGAAAGTAAGGCAGTATTAATCAATATTCGGAGGGGGGCGGGGGGATTAACCCCCTTCCTCCTTCTCATGGCTCCGGCATTGACCGCTTTCCTGTCTTTGTTAAATTAATATTTAAATGCTTTTCCTTACACGAATAACGGATGATCCAAATCCTCTTTCCCTTTATGTTTGATTGGAAATACTGTAATTATTTTATGGAAAAAAATTATCTTCCTATATTAAGAACAAATGTTGCAAACACATCCTTCTATTCGGGCAGTTTCTAGCTCGTCGATGTGAAGGAAAAGGTAGGGCTACAGCAAGAATGTGTGCGTTAGGTTAAAGTGTTGTTTTTATAAATCTTATTATGATGCATGAAAATGTATTCAATAAATAGCCAATAAATATTTAATATCAGTATTGTTTTATTTTTAAATTTCTTGCTATCTGCTATATTATGCGTGGTATGAATGGCATGTGAATGTGTGTGGTATGGTTGTGTATACTAATTTGTTTTTGTTTTTTCTCTATCTCTGTTGTTTGTTTATTTAGCTCTTGGTACTTTCCAAATTTATTTTATTTTACTATGTCCATTAATGTACTTTTTTTTATGATTCGCTATGTGGCCAATATTATTATTATTATTATTATTATTATTATTATTATTATTATTATTATTATTATATTATTATTATGTATGTACCAATATTATAATTAGTTTTCAATTATCATGTGAATAGCATTTAAGTTTTAAATGCACATTGTAAGTGGTTAAGTGTAAGAAAAGGCGCTGGCCTTAACTTCGCCCAAATAAAGACGATATTATTATTATTATTCTAATAATAATGTTTCACCAGGCTTATCCTAGCATTGGTTCATCGCAGCTGCAACACACATGTGCGCTGTTTCCAGTAGACCTTGCAATGATTCATCGCAGCTGCAACACACATGTGCGCTGTTTCCAGTAGACCTTGCAATTGTTCATCGCAGCTGCAACACACATGTGCGCTGTTTCCAGTAGACCTTGCAATTGTTCATCGCAGCTGCAACACACATGTGCGCTGTTTCCAGTAGACCTTGCAATGATTCATCGCAGCTGCAACACACATGTGCGCTGTTTCCAGTAGACCTTGCAATTGTTCATCGCAGCTGCAACACACATGTGCGCTGTTTCCAGTAGACCTTGCAATTGTTCATCGCAGCTGCAACACACATGTGCGCTGTTTCCAATAGACCTTGCAATTGTTCATCGCAGCTGCAACACACGTGTGCGCTGTTTCCAGTAGACCTTGCAATTGTTCATCGTAGCTGCAACACACATGTGCGCTGTTTCCAGTAGACCTTGCAATGGCTTCACGCGTGTATTCCTATTATTTTATATTGCCAACAATATTTGTATTCTATCTGGTTTAGGTATGTTTGTACTAACAAGCACACATTTTTCGTAATTTGTTAAATTTATAAACAAAACAGTTAAATAAACACATAGATACTTTATTAAACACAATTTATCCCTTTGTCTTCCAGGGCTAGCAGGTCCATGTGAAAGAATGGCATCAGGTGAGGAAGAAATACAGTCTTGGTTGAATGATGCCTTCCTACAGAACATCCTGAGGAAGTTCCTGGATGACCCTGAAATAATTGTGATTCGAAGCAGCTTCAAGGACGCTGTCGCCACAGGAGAGAACTTTATAAGCAAGCTGTACAGGGTGACGGTGGAATTCAAGGACAGGAGAGAAGAATACCAAAAGAGGTCTTTCATTACAAAAGTACTGCATTCAGCCGAAGAGACCAGGAAGATCTTCTCGGAATCAAGTGCGTTTCCAACTGAGATCCGAATGTTAAGCGACACTTTACCTAAGATGCATTCTTTACTTGATAAAGCTGCCCCGGGAAGATACACAGAGTTCGGACCAAAGTGCGTTTACTTAAAGGACAGTTCACCTTTTATCTTGATGATGGAAGACTTGTGTGAGCAGGGTTTCAAGATGGCCGAGAGGCGCAAGGGTCTGGACTTGGAGCATTCGCTGATGATCATGAGATACTTAGGAAGATTCCACGCCTCCTCGTTCGTCGTCCAAGAGGAGGATCCCATCCTGGCAGAGCTGTACAAGGAGAGCACTGTTAACGAGGACTCTTCGGTGACATTAGTGGGGGGTTTGTTCTCTGCGTCGCTGAAATTGATCACGAGCGCGGTTGAGTCTTGGCCGGACGTGGGAGCGACGTACGCCGCCAAACTTAGAGCGAGAGGAGAGACGATCATGGCCGACCTGAAGGAGGTGATGAAGGCCGAAGGTAACCCTTTCAACGTACTCATTCACGGCGACCTGTGGGTCAACAACATCATGTTCAAGTACGACGAGGTCACCGGTGGTCTAGAAGAGATGAAGTTCATCGACCTTCAGCTAGTCTGCTACACCTCGCCCGTTTTAGACCTTCATAACTTCATCCACACCAGTCTCGCAGAGGAAGTGGTTTTGGGATGTACCGAACAGCTTCTGAGAGAGTATCATAAGGAGCTTTCCGGAACCTTGGAGCTACTGGGACGCGGAGATAAGGTCATATCATTCCAGGACCTAATGGACGAGTACGAGAGGAAATATCTGTACGCCTTCTTTTCCATGGCCATAATGTTACCGATAGTCCTGTCCGATCCTGCCGATAATTACAATTTTGAGACGACGCTACAGAAAGAAGAAGGTAAAGCGACAACGGATAACCCTGTGGCAAGAAATGAAATTATGATAAAAGCTCTAAAGTTGATAATACCAATTCTAGTGGCAAAAGGCGTTATCTAAGGTACCCAAGAAACAAGTACATCATGGGGCTCTGCTCTTTTGGGTTCACATTCTAATTGTGATAAGTCGTTAGCAATGGTAAGAGGAGAATAAGGAAATATGTAAACGACATGGGAAGGGTCCTGAAGAAAGAATACACTGTGTCTGCCTCTTGAATAGGTGACAGCAACATTCAATCGATCGTGTAAGAACAATACATCGGCATTAAAAGTTGATATTTGATTCTTCTAAAGTTGCAAGTACATACATTTTAAATTTTAGTCTGACCAGAATTATTTTTGTCAGACATAATCGATAATGTTATGAGAAAATTAAATAGTCTAATATGAAAATGTTCTTCATTTACCCTTTTAAGGTAGCAGTCTTACCTTGACGGACTACACCATTAACCTATCTTATAAGCCAGCGTTTTTCAAACTGTGCTCCACCATATTTATCACAGACTTCGTGATACAAATTCAGAATATTCTTTATTGGTTTTTAATAATGTAAAACAGCATCAGTGATTAGGATTGTCAAATTTTTTTAAATCTGTATAAAAGGCAGTTTCCAAAGACACAGTCAGAACATGTGATGTTTTCCGTTTATTTTATAATTTTATACTCGTAAAATGTTACTGTCATTATTGAACGTTCATAATATTAGGGTAGAAATACCTATGAGCGTTATAGCGTGGGTTTTTTCCCTGGTGCAAAGGCTCCTCCTTCCATCTAGAAAGTTCGAGAACCCCTCCTATAAGCTACGCCACAGTGGAATCAGGAAAGGTGCCTAAGCTTGTAGTTACCTTTCGGAGTTAATTAAAGGTACATCTTTTTTTAGACTATATTTTTTTCTAGAAATATAGGGACAAAATTATTCAAGGAAACATTGAATTTAATTTATTATTATTAGCACCGCGTCTTACTACCCGTTCGGGTTATACGCACCTACGCTAATGTGTAATGGTAGGATGATTGTGAGATGAAATGGAGGACCTACAGATTAACGTGGAATCCGAACCACGGTGGAGGCCTGGCATTCTACACGTTCACAAGTTGTGATTAATACACGTCTTGTCAGAGGTGAAGGAAGGTTTAGGCAATCGGATAATTCTGTGCCGGGGACCGAGGATTGAACCCCGGACCCCCAGCGCAGAGGTCTGACACCTTACCCCTAGACCGCCAGGTCACCTGAATTTAATATAAGATATTTTATAAACGGTCACTAATTCATTGAAGATGGGATCACACACATATTTAAATAAACACGAGAGATGTGCAGTTATTCTGTAAGCGACTAATTTAATAACATACAATTATTTACAAATGCTAATCATTTGAACATGGAAACTGTCTATGGATAGAATAACTGGTCTAGTACAACCACTACCCAATTAACCAGACCAATCCCAGCACTACATAACTCGCATTGGTTCACTGACCAACTCCATGTTTAGTGGTCAGTGCACTTATATAGTTGAACCTAGGAAGTCCAGGGTTCAATTCCAGGCAGGTATCCTTGGTATCATTTTCCGAAAGGAGAGTTATCCCAACGATCACCAGGTTTGGTTAGTTAGCTTTAATTTCACATCCTGGTTCACACCTTCATAATCATTTTCATCGCCATATCTATTAAGGGTGTAAACGTGTAGACAACCTCAAATGTTGTACACCTG
Organism: Timema podura; assembly: GCA_033556935.1. Lineage (NCBI taxonomy): Eukaryota > Metazoa > Arthropoda > Insecta > Phasmatodea > Timematidae > Timema > Timema podura. The sequence continues at coordinate 59,669,143 of JAVRXN010000012.1, read as the reverse complement.
GTAAGTGATGACAGCCTCATATAGTGTACCCTGGTAACGCAATGTCCCAAGCCCGTAGTTAGTCTACACACACTGCTACAGAACCTAGATAAAATACTATTCTTCCTGTCAAAGAATATCAGTACCGTATAATTACTAAAACTCATTAACTAACATATTTTCTTTAATCTTGTATGAAAATATTTTTACCTGGTGTAAATTTTGCATAATCCTTATAGTTATTATTACATAAGGCACAGTATCTAAAAAAATGTACTCTCAATTAAGATCGAGTTGAAAACCATTTATTAAAATAAATATACTTCACTTACAACACCTGGCCTACATCCACGTCACCGGCAAATCAGACGAAGACTGACCGAAGACCCAAAAGGTTCTTCCACAAGAAGCTAACAACCGGACAAGAAACTGATTGCTGAGAACTCAATCGATAACGCAGGAAGAAGATTATGATGGCATTGATACTATGCATTAAAATATTTATCAAACAAATTATAACTTGTCTTTTAACACATTTTATTAATAGATGTTAACATGTTTGTACCAAGGCTTTGAGAATACTATTTAAACTAGCGTTTACCAATTGGGGTAGCGTGAGGTAAAATTAAGGGTTCCACGAAAAAATATTTTACACATTCAAAGTTAAAAATATTGTTGGTACTTTATATCTGGCGGACGAGAACAATATTTTGGTCATTCGCTTTTACTGTACAACTTGTGTTTTGGAACAGCCTTCGTAATTGTAGTCCAGCAGGCAGAGAATAGTCTGCTAGTGGCGCGGGGCAATTTACGTAAAGAATACCCGAATTGTCACGGTGGGCTATCAAATTGGGCTACTGTCGCCCTTTTCCGGAACGCAACTGTGATAAACTGGATTCTATGTAACTATAAGCTACACTCTATATACACTGATAAGGGGTGAGAGGGGGAAGTTATACCTGCGGGGGTTTATAGTGAAATCACCCAACAGGAATGGAAAATAATCCTTCTGACGTTGAATCGAATCCCTGTTGAAGTAATTTAAAGTTATTTTTTAACATAAATGGATTTGTGGGTGTTGTGAATAATTGTATAAATTTAATAATTTACTAGCCTAGGCACCAAGATGGAGTAAAAATAGATTATTGACGACACTTTTGGGAGGGTTTTTAGCCCCCTTATACCTTTGGTACGTACCTGGAGAGGGGGTTGCTTTGGGGCTTAAGCCCCTGCCGAAATTTGTGCTGGCAATGTATTTTTGTATTCCCCCAACCCTAGAAATAAAAATCTGGATACTGGTTTGCTTCTATACATGTGCAAACGTTTAAATCTGTGTTATTTGACATGAACATTAGTGCGATCCCAAGCACTAATAGTTACAGTAGCATTAGTGCACACCCGAGAGCCAATAGAGGCTTGACAATTATTGCGCCTCCGAGCGATAGTCTTCGTAGAGTGAGCTAAGTGAAATTTATCTCAGTTCTGTCCCATGAGATGGCGCAGTTGCTCTTATCACAACCACAGTCTATATTACCCTTCCTTGTGATATGTTTACTATTTGTGTATTTGTGATAGTCTTGCTGTAATTCGTGTCGCTGATTTGGAAACAATAACAGACTCTTACTGATTAAATACGTCTCTTGGAATATTAATTAAACATTAATTAAACATCCTTACCCACCAAGTGGTATCGTTTGGACACGAGGCATAGTTACCTAATTTCATACTCAAGAAGGTTTAATCCATAACTAGATTTTGTTAGCCTTGCACAGGGCCAACCAGGATCCTCTAGACCTGTAGTCAATCTCTCTGACCAGTCAGGATGGTCCTCTAGACCTGTAGTCAGTCTCCCTGACTAGACAGGATGGTCCTCTAGACCTGTAGTCAGTCTCCCTGACCAGACAGAATGGAACCAGGGTCCTCTAGACCTGTAGTCAATCTCTCTGACCAGACAGGATGGTCCTCTAGACCTGTAGTCAGTCTCTCTGACCAGACAGGATGGTCCTCTAGACCTGTAGTCAGTCTCTCTGACCAGACAGGATGGTCCTCTAGACCTGTAGTCAGTCTCTCTGACCAGACAGGATGGTCCTCTAGACCTGTAGTCAGTCTCTAGTTGCCAACAATTGAATGACGAAGAATCATTCATTACCTTGACTCTTTAAGGTGCTGGAATAATCAAGCAGAAACTCATTGAAGCCAGAAACCAAGTGAGTTTATAACGTTTCCGGATGGAGCTATCTGGCAGTAGGAGAACAAACAGGTGAGGAGGGAAACACAAATTACAATACAATGTGTGTTTATTAAATGGAATTCTATCTAAAAAGATCCATTTAACGCTCCTATAATAGTTACCTTTGGTTTCCCCAGCATTTAGCTTTTAATGGTCAAAAGAAATATGTGGATTGTTGAACTTTTGTCAACTGTTAGACTATGTTTACAAATCTATATATGTATAGAGCCATAGAACATAGTTTAGTGTTCATTACAGTAAACAACAAACTCGTGGACTGTTAAACTATGTTTACAAGTCTATAAATGTATAGAGCCATAGAACATAGTTAAATGTTCATTACAGTAAACAACAAACTCGTGGACTGTTCAAGATTGTGTCAGTATTTAACCTGAGAGCAACATCTGATTGGCAGTATTTCAGCTACTTAGGTGGTCCCCTTATGAATGTTTCGCGATCACAATCTTTGAGCAAATAATAGTCCACAATCTACCTTGAGAATCGGTTGTAACATGTATTTACTTTTCATTGTAACCCTCGCACGCACGTGATAATAATAATAATATCTACAGCAGCTTCGTTGTTGCATAACTTGCAAGATCAAGGAAGAATGATGTGTCGTCATATGTTCGCCGACCTTCACTCGATATTGTACGACGTTCCAATCAAAATTACGTGTATATGAGGGATAACCATTCAATTTAGAGGGAGGTGAAGCTAATGGTTGCCAGTAGTGGTCCAGAGAAACGTCGCAAGGGAAGACAGTGATTCGATCCTGGTCATTATATCATATCAAGGTACAAGCTATAGTCCAATTTTCATAGGAAGAGTCTTTTAGAAAATATTACATAATTTTTGTGATCAACATTGATAACATTATTTTATAAGTAGTGATTATATATATATAAATTACTACTGCTACAGATCACATGACTTGGCGTATGAAAATTTGAAAGTAGATCTAGTGACTTTTAAGCTATAGGCCTAGTTGTCATATAAGTCCTTCCTTTGAAAATTTGACTGAAACTAGATATAACATAGTTTATTTCGTTCATATAATTTTACTGACCAAATCAAAGGAAAAAAGTTTGACAGCAATTTTTTTTAAACATTAGGTTTTTTTTTTTACAATTATAAACAATTAGAACAATTCAATATAATATTATTGTCAACTGATAATTTTTTTCTTGATTAACTTTAGTCTTCAATTTGAAGCATACAATTATTTTTTTAAGAAATAACTTTATGTAACTTTACTGTTTATAATATTTTTAAATTAGTAAAGTTTGATTGAAATCATTTAAACACAATTAAAAATAAATGGCGCGGGGCACCGCACAGAGCTTTTCGCGATTTTTATCTAAAGATTGAGATATTTACTTCAAGCTAGTAGGATGTGTGAAACGAAATAATAGACATTGTCGCAGACACATAATTTAAAGAAGATAATCACATTCTACCAAAGAGAATAAATTAAATAATATAAACTACACTCTTACATAAACATATTGAGAAAAGAGGAATATAACTGTCCTCCAAAGAATATATAACAATCAGATTTATATCTCTCAGACCATAATTTTAAAAATATATAATTCGTTATAACTTGGAAACTATTTAGTATCTCAAATAGTTGCGGAGAAATGTTCAAAATTTGAGATTTTTTGCTTATGTAAAGTACCCCAAAAGTCATTTTCATTAGAAAATGAGAGTTACAATTTTGTTTGTAGTGTTGAACAATACCTGGATACAAAATTTCATCAAAATCGTTAGAGCGGATTTCTAGAAAATCGACTTTTTTTTTCTCTTTTTGCCCTTCAGTAAACTACCCTTAATTTTAGGACTGAATATATAATTCCAAAAAAATGCTCGGAGCACTCACTGACATTAATGTTTATCCACTTCCAGAAGAGCTAGATACTTGAAATTTGGCAAACTTATAGCTTCTAGCCTGTAACCGACGGGAAAATTCCAAAAAGTTAAACATTTTAGTTACTAACCCCCCAAAAAAAATTCAAAATGGCGGAGCAACTTTAAAGTCGGTGCGGTGTATACAATACAATACCGGTAACTTTAAGTTGTTACGTTCAAAACAACGCTGGAGTTACATTAGTTTACATTCACTTGCAAAGAAAGCTCACCGGGGGTTTGGGGGCGGAGCCCCCAAATAGCAAAGTGAGTTTACAAATATAAAATGATAATACAAAATGCAGTAGGCCATTTTTACACTGTATTGATAATTTTTAAGACACAAACTCCAGGTAGAGTTATAGAACTAAGCAAATTTTTTTAGGGAGACATAATTTTGATGAAAACAGTATATCAAAACTGTAAAACACTGACCTTTCCACCCATCCCCCCTCCATCCCGCGTTAATTCCAATAGTATAGTGATGAACTGCCCCTGACAAAAGATAAGGTAGTCTCCATGCTGTTTTCAGTTAGACGCGAAATGTCACCCGAGCTATTCCAGTTGACCAAGGACTTCTTGAAAAGTCCCTGCGAGACGGAGAAGACGACCAGAACATCAACGTCGTCAGTTTGGGAGTAAAGAACGACGAGGCTGCGTCGGTCGTTGATCACTACCTCAGTGACATGCTCCGGGTGAAGTGGACTTCACGCGAGGTGAGGAAGTACAGAGGCGCCACCTCTGCCTCAAGATGGTCCCCATGGGAGGAAAACAAGGGAAGCTGGTCTTCAAATCCTCCGTCCTCCCTACAGAGATCAAGATGTACAAGGACATCCTATCCGGGCTGCAACGCCATCCACACACACACCACACAAGGTCAGTCGGAGAGGTCCGGGGCCAAGTATTCCTACTCCCAGGACTCAGTGCCGCAAGACCTGTCCCTGTTAGGTTTCAAGATGGACAACCGACAGCTTGGCCTCGACCTGGATCACTGCCATCTGGTGATGAGGGCGATAGCGAAGTTCCACGCATCCTCCGTTGCTACCCACGAAGGACCCCTAGTCAATCGAGTCTTTCAAAGAGAACTTTCTGACGGAACCGTTAGCCGACCTTGTCCGTTTGTGGCCGGGCGATAGGCCGACGTTACGCGGGGACGACTCGGTGAGACCCTCTGTACAAGGACCTCAAGACCTAATTAGCTCCAGTCAAAGATTCTTTCAACGTACTCATTCATGGTGACTTCTGGGTGGAACAACATGATGTTCCGTTACGACGACGCCACGGAGGAGGTGGAATCCGTCCGGTTCGTTGACTATCAGCTCTGTTCCTTCACCTTCCCCCGCATAGACCATCGGCACTTCGTCCACCCCAGCGCCACAGAGGAGGTCTGAACGACGTGGTGCTCTGCACTAGAAGAGCTCCTCAATGTACCACATGAGATTCTGGACATGAGAACCACGAGCTTTCGCAACTACGGAGAGTGCGAAGACCTGCACGGCCCTTTTAGTGGTGCTCTGCATCCTTCCATCGCCCTTTCCGACCCGGACGAGGCGCTCGATTTCGAGGACGAGTCTAAGGGGTTGAGGTCTACGCTTGTTTCAGAACGTCACACCAGAGTGTTAAAAAGATTGTTGCCCGAGCTTGTGAGCAAAGGACTGTTTTGACACCGTTGCAGAGGAACTGGTCCAGACCGGTGATGAAACGTTACATCTTATCTCTTGTCTGTATTCATTTAAGGACTAGAGGATGTCAGATATAGTTGGGAATGTCACCCCCAAATCTTCGTATATGAGTTTCAACACGATGCCCTTTCCACAATAGTGGTAAGAAGAGATTATAATATTAACATTAGCCACAATATCCAGGAAATACTCGTCGATCAACGCTGGTAATTGACGCCGTCCCAGCATCGTATGGTCCGGTTGCATAATTGTGATCAACAGCTCTGAAAACATTGTATCAATGTCGATATGAAGGTTGCAAAGGGTCTACAATTCCTTTGATTGGTAATTGTGTGTGTGTTAAGTAGGTTTTTATTATTGTTTTATCAACATCACGTCGTACTATCCGTATACATATACATTAGTTACTCTAATGTGTTAGTTATGGTAAAGGTTGAATCTAGAAGAAGTGTATCTACATTTACGCGGGGGAAGAGTGGAAAATCATTTATGAAAGAAAACACTTTCAATACACCCTATCGGGCTTAGAACCCCGATCTCCCCGTCATCGGCAGTCCAATCTATTGCGAAGGTGACGCCTTGACCGTAGGACCACCGAAGCGTGAAAAAAAAACCCACAATATTTCAACCCTTCAGAAAATCAGAACATTCAAGGATTATTGAAGAGAAGAAGTTAAAGCGAGTAATGGAAAGGGGTTTGGGAGGGGGGAGGTTGGATTGAGACACACCCCCTAGTCTAGCTCACCCCTAGGAAAGTCAACAGGGTGTAAGAGTGGATAATCAACCCTACGACACGTGTTGAATATAAATGCTCTCATTATTTTCTCGTTGAAAGATTTACTCTACCCCTTCAATACAAAAAAAAAACTTACCATCATTCTAGAAATGTTTGTGATCAACAATGCATGCGGGTGAAAAGAGAACAGAAATCACTTCCAACAATGACAATCGTAGCTCTAGGACTTAGAGATCACACACTACTCATTCTTACAGGCTTCCATATACATACAAGCTTTATCTCAATAAAAAAAACACACAGCCCATTGTTACAATCACGAACAAATAATAATGATCAATGGAACAAATAAACAGTGCGCGAACATTAAAAGAAAGAAGAAGAAAAAAGGATGGAGGTGGAAAAAAAAATTGATTCTCATTTTTTTTCCCCAAAAGTTTACCTCCCGCGGTGTGATCAGTGCTGTTGAAACTGTCGCCCACTCTGCGGGAGATATTACGAACTAGAAAGGATCAAACAGATGAAGTATTGAAAGCGCGCGCGCGTACACGTAACAAGCGCACGCCACCATTTGTTGTGTATATTTTCACCACTGCCCCTCTCTTTATTTTTTAAAAAAAGAAAAAAGGATTCTTTTCTTCTGTGTGAAAATATAAACACGTGAGGGGGTTCACATACTCGTAGGGGGGTTTCTATGTATTCCCGGCTCAGGTTCGAGTTTCTTGTGTTTATTACATGCAAACAAAACGTAATGTATGTTCAGTTAAAAAACAGGCTATGCGCCGCCATTGTAGGGAAATACACTAGAGCGTCGATAATTCGGACTAAATGGGGATCGACCCAATCCTGGCTATCGAAAATAAAGGTACCCATACCAAAAAATAAGCAAATACGGGATGCTTACGTAAACTCGGTTGTTAAGGTAGAAACATTTTCACTTTATTTAAACAACGAACTTACCCTTTTTTGTTGTTGTTGTTGTTGCTAAATATCACAAATTCTGACGAAATATAATAAGGCAACAATCAAACAACAATATAAGTCTCAGATTTTTTTTAAACAAAACAAGGGTTAAGGTGCGTTTTCTGGCGGCCATGTCTCTGATATTTGATACAACTGTAGTTATTTTTATGTATTTTTTTACATACGGATTATCGAGGCTCTACTGTAGATTTACTACAGAGTGGTATTTAGCCTGAGGCACACAAATACATTTTAGGGTATACGTAATATTTTAAAAATATGTATATATACATAAATAATATATTTCTCATTTAAAACCTATTATTTAAAATATTATTTCGAATGTAATTTATTGCATAACTATGTAGATTATAGAATACGTACCTATATGTAGCTTGTTTTCGACAACGTCCCACTTGAAATGTCTTCATTTTTGAAGTAAATTGTTACAAACATAGATGCAGAGATTCTCAAACACTAATTAAGTGCACGTCAAACTCAAAACAGAAAACATTGTTCCGGTATTCAAACACGTATCACTCTTGCCCGCATGAACGGCACGCTCCCGACGGCGGACCTGCTGAACTAACGTCGAGCGCGCATGCGCACAACCGAACGGCGCGACAACAATGCTCAGGTCCATCCCACTCAACAAAGAGACGAGATTTTAAACCCCGCAAAACAAACCGGTGTGTATTTTTGAATAAAACATGACGCCCTGGTGAGCTTCACAACAACTAATAACTTGGACAGTTCGTATAAGATACCCCGCCCCTAAACTTCATTTGTTTTAATTGGGGGTGAAACAAAAATGAGAGACTACTCTATTTTTTTTTAACGATGGGAAACTTACATGTCATAATATATTGTATTTGACCCTAAATAATAACACAGGCGATCTTGAGAGTGCTGATATCTATCGGCGTGGTGTCGTAAATGACCGCGAAATTAAAAGCTCACTAATAATGTAAAACATCACATATTTTACAGAATATCATCGAAGATGGATAGTTTGACACTTTACAAGCACTGAATATAATATTATATATTAATTATACATATTAATTGTTTTGTTGCTAATAAAAGTTTAGTGACGTGATTGAAATAAAAGTTATTAATATCGACCTGTGTCCCAAGTTAAGTGATTTGTTTTTAACAAAGGAGCAGTTTTTTGAGGATTTATTCCTGTCCAGCCATTGCAAATTTGTTTACATTTTGTACACTTTTTTTCTCTCGATATTTCCCTTTAGTTTGGAGACTCCCTTACATCCCCTCATCCTTTGAAACCCACGTCCCCGGTGGAGGGGGGAAATGTGCGTTAAAGATTTCAAAAATGTAATGTCCTGTCAACAAGAGCTATTACAAGTACAAATGAATCGTTAGGGTGTGTGGTGTTGGGGGAGGTAGTCCCTATATTTTGTACACATTTTTTTCCCAGGGAGGGGATAACAGATCCCTCTTCCCCTCTGGCGCATCTCCAAAATTTGGCAGAAATGTAAAGTTTTCACTAAAATTGTTTTCATTAGACAAAACTTAATTGTCACTATAAAACTGTCTGGTCGGTAATTGTGGAGGGAAGGTAAGGGTGATGGTAGGGGATTCCCTTCCATTATCATTAATTTTTATTATATCTATATTTATTATAGATTGAGTGGGGAATCCCCCGCTGTTCCTTTACTCTTGTTTGTCGGCGGCGGGAGGTCGGGGTTGAAGTACTGAGGTTTGTTTTTTTCCCACTCTCCCTCCAAGCGAATTTGGGAACATTTTCTTTCAATTCTTCTTTCCTCAACCTGCTCAATGATGTTGTTGAAATATATTAAAAACATATTTTTTTTTAGCACCATGTCTTACTACCCTCCGGGTTATACGCATATGTAGGCCTACTAACTACTCTAGTGGTTTTATGGAATAGGAAGGTTATATTTATATAAAGTGCACTCGCATTCACGTGGAAGAAGAGTGGAAAACCATTTAGGAAAATTCCTCAGTGCACCCGACGGGGATCAAACCCCGATCTTCCCGTCTTTGGCAGTCTAGTATATAGCAAGTTTATCTCCTTAGCCCATGCGGCCACCAACGCGGTTAGTTGAAATATGAAGGGTACAGGGGAAAAATAAGTATAGAATCCTATTTTTACCTCAAATTTAGTTAGTGCTGGCATCTGTTAGACAAACACGACACCTTTATAACGCACTTTTAGATTATGTTTCTTGGGTTTCTTATTGGGTCTGAGATATAAAAGTTATTGTTCTGGAAAATGCTTGTAATGCGACTATCCTCCTTTTTCCCTCGTACCGTTCACGTGCATAGCTCTCACGTCTTGGACGTGTAATCCTCCGTCCTTGTATCGCTCTTGCATGGCACGGACCTGTTGTCTCTCTAATGGGCATGCTCGAAGGATCACGTGATCTTTGGTTGGAAGATACCCCCATCCAGTGGCGGTGGAACGATTTAGAGTCGGGAGTGGGGGTGCAAAAGTTTCCAAATAAAAATGGTTATATAAAAAAAATTGCCAATAACATTCCACTAGCCCTAAACGCATAACTTTATTAGAGCCGTTCTAGAATATCGGCCTAAGTGTTTACTCACCCGCAGCGGTGGTTTAGGGGGTAGGCTCACAATCCTTTGGTAACCGTTGACGGGAGGTCAAGGTTTGAATCTCGGCCGGGTGAAATGAGGGTGGTTTTTCCACAAGTTATTTGTCACCGAGATTTTTCCATCCTCACTCCACCTACCTCCACGCAAATGCGGGTTCGCTTCCTTCTAACTGCCTTCCTCCTACCTACTCCATTGGATTAAGGCGCTAATAGCCCATATTGTGCTAATAAAAGTAACGATTAATAAAAAAAACTCGGCCTGACAGAAAGTTCTGTAGTTGAATATACAACAAGCGTATAACCCGAACGGGTAGTATGACGCGGTGCTAAATAATAATAAAAATATACAACACATTATTTGAAGCGATCGACAAAGCCACTGTGGCCTCTAAATGTTTTGTGTTGGTCTGTGTCTAACGGACAACGGACAAAGTGAATCAGTCTCTAAGAACATTAACCCGTCTAGCAAGCGACAGAATACGATAGGTGGACATACACGATCAAACATCCGCGGGAATAAAATCTGATATACTTCACGGGTCAGTGTGAATTCAATCAAGCATAATATATATGTGGTGTGGTAATAATTATACAACTCACCTCAAGCTCTTCTCACACACATTCTTCGTAGTTTGTCGCTCACTTTATGTTAAAAACCAAGTTAACCAACACACAATCACACCTAATGAAATGGTACCACACTCGGCGAGGTCTGTAACCAACTGCTTGGCGCATGCTCAATCACTATGGTTTTGGCGCGATAACATTTCGTTGTAACGTTCTGCACAGCACACGCGCCAACTAGGAGTGTGGCGCGTAATTTAAAAAAACAATTATTCAACAATTTCTTCATTCAAATTGTCTTAGCTTTGGTATAAAAACAATTGAAATATGAAATATTTTTTTTCGATTTTCCACAATTTATATAGGTCACAATGGGATCTTTATAGTACATGTCAGAAGGGGGGGGGCAATTCCCCCTGTACCCGTTCAGTAACCCCTGCCGCCATCTAGCGATAGCGCCACTGACATGCCAGTAAAGTTGCCCAGACTTCAGGCACCATAGCACCATAGCACCCTACGGGGACATGGCCTGTTATGGGTTCCACGTACCAATATAGGACTTATAGCACCGTCCCCCCACCCTTTTCACCCAGTAAATATATACAACTATAATATTGTCACCACCCCCACCCCAGGTTCCTTCATGTGGGCCTATGGCTGTCAGGATGGGTTGCGGCTGAGGATGGGGGAAGTAACTGGGTTATGATTTATGTGGGTTCGTAATTGACTTCAGGCTTGGGTTTTTTATGGTTTTTTATTGCACTACTATGTTCTATTACAAAACGTGATGTTGATAAGAAATATTAGAGGATATGGAAAAAAAAACTTAATAGATTTATTTAGAAGCTCATAACTAATGACCTGACTCACCTTTAGGTGAGCCTACACGGTTGATGAACCCCGGTACCCTGGACTCAACGGTCACCCTCCTATACAAGTACTGACTATTTGACGTGCTAGCCCGCGTAGCCCCCAAAACGGGAAGAATGACCCCCTAGACTCGATGCTGATTATTCAGCCCTGTTTTATTCTCCCTTCTGGCCTGGTTTACCGTAAGCAATGCTGACTTTATGTTTGTGTTGTCAGCGCACATGTTCTATTTGTTTACTAGCTAATCACAACACCTTGCGATTTTGTCATTCACAATCCAGAACACAACAATATTAAACAAATACCTCTCAATATAGGCCGTGTCGATTACAATATGTATATTCAGGATGATTCACAAGTCTTCATACATAGGGAGGATGCACATTTGTAACGTTGTATGGATGTGATTATTGTGCTATTTTAAAACTCTGCCGGGGGCGTGGATGTTTATTGAGCGGCCATGTCTTTGTTTGGTCAACAACACTTCCGGAACTATGTTTGACAACGGTGTACGTGTGTGATTTGTCTCCTGTTGAATTCATCGGAGCCAGATTCTTGATCCAGCCAGGAGAATGATCTTTATGCGCACTACCTTGGAAAAAAAAAAAGGCAATTTCAGAACAGTGCCTAAAAAAATATTCCCTATTTATGGAGACTTTTGAATCATCCTGTATAATAGCAAGCGTTACAAATACACACATATTATGTAATGTTTGCTAATGCATTATGATGACATTTCTGAGTTTGTGATCATCTTACACCGACCAGTCTTCTTTATGTTTAAAAATTAATTTTTAATTAAAATAAGTATATTCTATCTGAATGTGTAGGCCTACTCTGTTATGTAACTGTTGAGCTGCTGGATCTGAAAACAATTTTTAAAACATGAGGTTTTCTGTACGACCTAATATGCAAAATATTACTGTAATCAACAATATCAACTTTCTGTGTCTTGGAAATAGAAAATATTATGTAGAGAGTGCATTTTGAAATGTTTTAGTTGCAGCAATTATGTATTGTACAGATCCATACTTTATATTATAATAGTTATAGCTCTCAACATAACACACAAATAACAGCTTAAGATAGATATAGTATGCAATTTGGTGGACTGGATAGAACTAGCTCTAGAAAGGGATAGGGTGTAATGAGGTGGACTGGATAGAACTAGCTCAAGATAGGGATAGGGTGTAATGAGGTGGACTGGATAGAACTAGCTCTAGAAAGGGATAGGGTGTAATGAGGTGGACTGGATAGAACTAGCTCTAGATAGGGATAGGGAGTAATGAGGTGGACTGGATAGAGCTAGATCAAGATAGGATAGGTTGTAATGAGGTGGACCGGATAGAACTAGCTCTAGAGAGGGATAGGCTGTAATGAGGTGGACTGGATAGAACTAGCTCTAGAAAGGATAGGGTGTAATGAGGTGGACTGTATAGAGCTAGATAAAGATAGGGATAGGTTGTAATGAGGTGGACGGATAGAACTAGCTCTAGAGAGGGATAGGCTGTAATGAGGTGGACTGGATAGAACTATATCCGATAGGGATAGGGTGTAATGAGGTGGACTGGGTAGAACTTGCTCTAGATAGGGATAGGGTGTAATGAGTGGACTGGATAGAGCTAGATCACGATAGGGATAGGATGTAATGAGGCGGACTGGATAGAACTAGCTCTAGATAGGGATAGGGTGTAATGAGGTGGACTGGATAGAACTAGATCAAGATAGGGATAGGTTGTAATGAGGTGGACCGGATAGAACTAGCTCTAGAGAGGATAGGCTGTAATGAGGTGGACTGGATAGAACTATATCACGATAGGGATAGGGTGTAATGAGGTGGACTGGGTAGAACTTGCTCTAGATAGGGATAGGGTGTAATGAGGTGGACTGGGTAGAACTAGCTCTAGAAAGGGATAGGTGGTGTACTTTTGTAAGTGAGACAATGAAGTTTCGAGTTCCCAATGTCACAGAGTTAGCAATTATTGTCCAACGAGATCTCTTACAGATGATGGAAACGTGAACAAAGTCAAATCTACCACAAATAGGAAAGTAAATTGTTCTACAAGGACCGTGAGCCTCTAGAAAACCAGCAGCCATACTCGAGATAACCCCTAAAGAGCTACCAAACTTACGTGAAAAAAAAGGGTTCTAAAATTATTATTATTTTTAAAAAGGGGGTTTAAGTTTGCAGACAAAAGAACATCGACCTACATAACAGCTGGAGAGAGAAGTTTTGTTCCTTCCAGAACAGCAAAGTTGGCAGTCTTGAAGAGTTGAAACAACAGATGTAGGGACTGACTGGGGGTTGAGGGCAAACATGTAGGAATGGGGGGGGGGGATACACTTGAAAACTAGAAGGAAAAGCAAACAACGGGTGAAATGGTTTTTGTGTGTGTGTTTTTTTTTCCCTCTCTCGAAAAGGCACGACGTAATTTTGTGGCATTTCTCAACAACTCCGGAGCTGTACTTGAAAATCTAGAGAAACTCCGCGACGAGGGAACATTTTTGCGCCCCTGGAAAATAGGGGTAGTGGGGTGAGGGGGTTAAAATACCGACAAGAGAGACAGCTACAGAAACATACCTAAGGGTCACCAATGTTACAGAATCGTGTTCGGAAATACGTTGTATAGTCCGGTGCGAGTCAACATAAAAACCGACCAGACTTTTGATTGATTCAACAGGACCGACAACTGCTTCGGTGACCGCATGGTCTAAGGCGTCACTCTCATGTTAGAATAAACTGTAAAAGACGGGGGGAGATCGGGGTTCGATCCCGGTCGGGTGCAATGAGGTTTTTTTCCCTAAATGGTTTTTCACTTTTCCTCCACGCAAATGTGTGTGCACTTCCTCTAAATAAAATCTTCCTAATCCCTCCTAAACATATTAGTGTTACTAATACACAGGGCGTATAACCGGAACGGGTAGTAAGACACGATGTTAAAAAAACAGGACGGTCCAAAAATAATAGACACGTGTATGTTACCTATTGCAGTTATTAGATTACTGACAGAACTAAGTAAAAAGGAAAAATAAACTAATATGTGTAAATTTAATGAAGAGTCCACCCGGGGAAAGAGGAAACAGGTGGGAAGTATCCAATGCACAAAGGTGACACCATCTTCTTTTCTTGTGTATTCTATAGTAGAAATAATCATACACACATTTTAACACAAACACATTGACACAATAACTAAACAAATACGTGTTCTCTTGTAAACGGTATTTCCGGATTTTGATCAAGTTTTACTGTGTATAGACCGGTCGTTACAAAGTTTATAGGCCTGTAACACGTGTGTGATAAGATTTACTGGAGATAGACCTGGTCGTTACAAAGTTTATAGCCTGTAACACGTTTGGATAAGATTTACGTGAGTAAACCTGGTCGTACAAAGTTTATAGGCCTGTAACACGTTTGTGATAAGATTTACTGTAGATAGACCTGGTCGTTACAAAGTTTATAGGCCTGTAACACGTGTGTGATAAGATTTACTGTAGAAAGACCTGTCGTTACAAAGTTTATAGGCCTATAACACGTTTGTGATAATTTACTGTGGATAGACCTGATCGTTACAAAGTTTATAGGCCTGTAACACGTGTGTGATAAGATATACTGTGATAGACCTGATCGTTACAAAGTTTATAGGCCTGTAACACGTGTGTGATAAGTTTTTTAGTGCCATGTCTTACTACCCGTTCAGGTTATACGCTTATGTACTAATTACGTAGTGATTTTTGGGATTAGGAAGGCTCTATTTAAAGAAAGTGTACCCGCATTTCCATAGAGAGAGAAAGAAGAAACCATTTAGGGTAAAATCCTCAGAACACCCGGCCGAGATTCGAACTTTGACATCGGCAGTCTACTCTACTGCTAGAGAGTAGCGCCTTAGACCATTCGACCCCGGAGTGAGTATACCAAGCCTTGTCCCCAAGTTGTGCGGTACCTGGGCATACGCCCCAAGTGTACAGCAGCGAGGGGGACAACATTTTCAGTTTGTGTCCCAAAAACACAGCGACTGCGGCGGGAGTTCTTTCGCTCTATTTAATTGCTTCAATCAAAGCAAAAACACGTCTTCTTGCATTCTAACCCCTGCGCCCCTATCTACACCGCCAACAACCCCCTTCTCCAAAAAACTGGGGGCCCTACCCTCCTCCTTCTTCGTTCACCCCTTCTCCCTCAACAACCCCCCTACACCTACCGACGACCGACGCCCAATAACGAGCGTCACAAGACAGACAAACTGACGGCGAGTATATAGAGTTGTGTTCTTTTTTATATTTGTTTCAGTTTTATTGTCCTTTATTTGAGTCGACCCCCGCAGGCAGTAGAACCCCCCCCCCCCCCGTCACGTTTCTCTTCCCAAATGCCCGCGGCGGGTCTAAACCCTCTCTCTGCCTGTTTTCCTTTTGTTATTGTACTCACCAGTTCTTTTAATTCTCCTATTATTTCTCTTTACACACACCGAGCGTATTGGCTACAAGATGACCAACAAAAGCAACCTTTGAGGTTATGTTAAACCCTTTGTTGTCTAAAGTAGGTTTTGTTAATCAGCGCGTGGCTGCCTTGGTCCAACTGAACACACAAACATGGTTATGTTACCAACTGCACCGCTCTAATCGTCTCGGTGAGATGACTAATGGTCATTAACTATTATTAATGTGGGAAATACTCGTCATCAAGTTGGCTGTTCTGGTCCAGCTTAACACACACGAACATGGTTTCTGTTCCAAATGTTTCGTTATAATACAGGAAAAATAATTGTCGAATATAATGTTAATATTGTGGGAAATACTCGGAATTAAGTTGGCTGTTTTGGAGCGAATGAACGTACAAGATCGTGTTTTTTTTTTTAACTATTCTAGTATAATCATTTGGAAGAAAAGAATGGTCAGCTATTAGTAGGGTAATGCCGATATTTTGTTGCTGATATTGCCGGTAGCCGATGTCGATTTAGTTGGGGTTTTATTTTTTCAATATTACAAAAATGTACAGTAACAATACTCAAAAACAAGAATTATCTGATTTTGCCACTTTAATACTTTTCTTCCACTTTTACTGTTTGTTATCATATTAACTCTCAATTAAATGCTCAATATATTCTCAGTTAAATGACAAAATAACTAAACAACTATTTACAACAATGGTAAATTGGTACTTGGACATTCCGCTTGAGCCCGCTATAGGAACTGGTCTCTGAGAGCGCTCGATGAGCGGATCTTGGAGCGCTCAGTAATCGTCACGCACCATGAAGAAAATAAAAACACATGATTACTGAACGCGGTTCTATGCAGCTAGCCTCTAGAGTAAGCAATAACACAATTATGATATAGGGGGGTTGGCCTGTATAAAATATAAATACCTCAAATCCAAAATGAAAATTATTTAAATAGAAAGCATAATGATGTGCGCATGCGTAGGCCTCGGCTCGTACTGAAAGATATAGGTAATATTTCCTACTTAGGTTGGTATACAACTTGTATTCTATTAGAACCACGTTAAGCTACTATCACACGACACTTGCTGGTACTAGAAATCAAGTGTGCTAGCTAGCGCCTAGATATCTGTATACTAGCTAGTACAATAGAATCGGAACTAGAGTATTCACACGCTGCTAGTTTGGTACTAGGTTCTAGTTTCAAATATTTATGGAACGTCAGAGATTAATTTTGGGTGCACCAGCTGCATTAATTATTAATAATGATATTGAAAACTATGAGAGGGAGCGTAGGAAAAGAATATGGACTGGCTGGAAAGACGAAATAATGGTCGCGGGATGCTAAAAATGATACATTCGGAGGTTAGGTAAGATATATTCGGGGTGACACTAACGTTTGTATCTCCCTAAATTTGTATTAATTTATTTACGATGTGGTCAGAGGCCCCTAGCCCATGGGTGTCCAAGTACAGTATCCTTGATACACAAATTTTTTTTTTAGGCCTACGCACACTTTATATTCTAAAAAAAAAGCAACCCACCCAAGGTTGGATGCTATTAAGTTTATTTAGATTAAAATTGGGTCTGGAACACAATTTGTCGTTTTTAGATGACTTTTTTTATTTAAATATATATTAAATATATTGTCATATTGTGGCAATTTGGTATTATATAAACAAGGATGTTTAGAATAATTTTATGCCAACAACAAAATCACATCCGATGACCTTTTGGCGCCATTTCTACTATTTCTTTACGCACAGTCTCAGCGCGCATTGATTGGTCGAATTACACAGACTAGTGTCGGAACTAGTACGAAAATAGCGCCTGTTCTATCCTCACAACTAGTACGGTAACCAGTACCAAGAGGCAGAACCAGTATACTTTTTCTTATTCACACGACGCTAGATGATGACGTGCTAGCTATCACACTGGATTTCAAGTACCAGCTAGTGTCGTGTGATAAGGGTATTATTTATAGCCATAATATTATGATGTATTTTTAATTTTTTATAAATCCACAACAAATAAAATCATACCGGCACAGCTAATATTGTCTTTGATAGTGTTTAATCTTGTTACTTGATAAAATCTTTATCGCTAATATATTTATTAAGTATTACATTGTTTGAAATAAGCCTGAAGGTAAATACAATTGAATGGTTTATTTTGTTTAGAATGATTGGTTTTACTGTTTATTATAAAATAAAATATCTTACGCAAAGTTAAAGAATTTGTGTTTACATGTAAGAGACTGTATTTAAACATTTTTGTTTGAATTATGAATTATATTTTCATTATTTGAGAATTTAAAATATATATATAGATTTTGAATTATCGGCATAAAATATCTGCATGATAAAGAACCGATTATCCTTGGCCAACGTCGGCCGATAAATCGGATCAGTTATCGGCATCGGCCCAGCCCTAGTTATTAGTACATTATATCTTATAACAATATAATTTGATAAATCCATTTCCGGTCATTGAGAGTACAAGAAAACGGTTGAACCGATTTTGACAAATAAACAGTAATTTTAAAGGTTAGTAGTCCTGGATGACGGCAAAAATAGTAGCTTCCAACGAGAATCTGATTTTCCTAGCAAATTTCCATCTTTACCGCTGTGTGCGCAGTGACTCATCCATGCAATCACGTTTTGTTTACATCTCCATGCATTTGTGTACCAATGTAGGTCGGTAAATAAAATATTCCTCTTTGTATTTATCTAATTTGCAAAGAAATTAAATATATTCTTCCACTCCCACAAAGATGATATATACATAGAGAGCGGAAAGGGATGGTTTTAAAGTTATCATCGTGATGTAAAGGAGAAAATATACGATTTTCTTAGAACTAAACGACAAAAGCTAACAACCTATTGTAAAGTTGATATTATCCTTTAACGAGTAAACCTTTAACTAGAAAGTCGAGTGAGGCCTCGTTCTATAGAACTTTTCTAAAAAAAAATGTTGAATAAATTTTAGCTCGTTAATCAGCAACCATCGCTGCAACAATCCACGAGTGTGTATCTATCTATATATCTATCTATCTATATAGGCCTACGTATATCGGCCATCTTGGAGTCAAAGCGTGCAATATAAACTGTAAGAACTTTGACTAGATGAAAGAAAGCCATAATTTTGATAATTATTGTAAACAGCAGGCAACTATTATATTAAAAATTAAGTTTATTTTATTAGTTATACATGGCTATTTATGCAAGTTAATATATTTTGTTTGATTTCCATGAACTTAAATAGATAATTAATGGTATTTTCAAAGTACATGCTGAGAATAAATCTATCAGTAAAAACAAATATATTAATTTCACATGTAGGCCTACCAACAGAAATGGTTAGGAAAGACAGAATAGATTTAACTTAATTAAAAGTATAAACTTTTCTAAATAATTGATTTCAACTTTTATATTTTTAAATGTCACGTGCCCCTTCCCCCTCTTCAACCCCTATACCACCTTAAAAAAAAATCTCGTTGCAGACAAAAACCATCAGCATTTTTCAGACAGGGCAGATAACTTTTTTTCCTCGAGCTGTCATATTTTCGTAATGAGGGGCAGAAATAAACATTGGTTCCGTGTGACTGTGCTTGTTTTCAATGTTGGATACACGTTTTAACCCCCGCCAGGAGGGAGGGGTGGAGGGGGAAGTCGGAACAGAAACCCGGCCTGAAGGGAGGGAGAGTTGCAAAACTGTCGGAGTCAGCAACGTCATTTATAATGACCTCATAAAATGTTCCGACGCTTTTGTCTCGCTTAATTGACAAGTTCACCGCAGCGCGGCGTGACTGTGCCAACTTCTCCCCCCCATTACCTCCTACGAACATTATTGACACTTTGTTAACTTGTGGAAGAGTGTTCGAAAAATGAGAGGTGTGTCAGTTTTCAATCCGGCAGGGGCATCCCCTATATTGACACATGAGGCGGGGGAGAAATGAGTTATCGAGAGGGGAAAAAAAATTGGGATATTTGCTGGTAAAATGCATGATCGTGGAAAAATGTCATATATATGCGTGTGTGTGCTGGGGCAGGGGCTGCATGTGAAGCCACATTGGGTGGACACGCAGAATAGACGTCAGGTTCGTCTGATCTGATCTGCCTTAGGGCTCGAATATTTTGCTGGGTTCGTTTATTTTCTGAGTTTCTTCCTAATGCCCTACAGTAGCCCCATGGCTTCTTTGGTGCTGACTGACAGCTCACAGCTGACAGCTTTGAAAAGCTACCAGACCAAATTATGTATCCCTACGCCGAACCATATGATCTGCAATAAACATGTGTTTAGCAGCTGTCACTTCTGACAGTCAAAAATTTAGGTATATACCTAACTGTTGACTGTCAGAAGTCAGCTGTGAACTGTCAGTCAGCACCAAAGAAGCCATGGGGCTACTGTACACGCGCTGACGGGGGGTACATTTTCCGTTAAAATTCTGCCTTGCTCATCCCTGCGTCACTATCGTAATTAATTGGCGTGTAATTAGGAGTGTTTAGTGAGACGGGGTGAAATAAACAACAAGTCTTGTAGCAAGATTCTGGTACGAAGTAGCTTTTGAGAAAATACCCACTTTTCTCGCTCAACATTGATATTGATATTTTATAAGTAATTTATTGGTGATATATATCAAACGTGATATTAACCAAGTGCATAAGTTCGCCTATGAATACAGGTATAGAATAATATGTTGGTGGTGACCTGGTGGTCTAGGGGTAAGGTGTCAGACTTCTGTGCTGAGGGTCCGGGGTTCAATCCTCGGTCCTGGCATAGATTTATCTGATTGCCAAACCCTTCCTTCACCTCTGACAAGATGTGTATTAATCACAACTTGTGAATGTGAGGAATGCCAGGCCTCCACCGTGGTTCGGATTCCACGTTAAACTGTAGGTCCTCCATTTCATCTCACAATCACCCTACCATTACACATTAGCGTAAGTGCGTATAACCCGAACGGGTAGTAAGACGCGGTGCTAATAATAATAATAATAATAATATGTTGGTGACCTGGTGGTCTAGGGGTAAGGTGTCAGACTTCTGTGCTGAGGGTCCGGGGTTCAATCCTCGGTCCCGGCATAGATTTATCTGATTGCCAAACCCTTCCTTCACCTCTGACAAGATGTGTATTAATCACAACTTGTGAATGTGAGGAATGCTAGGCCTCCACCGTGGTTCGGATTCCACGTTAAACTGTAGGTCCTCCATTTCATCTCACAATCACCCTACCATTACACATTAGCGTAAGTGCGTATAACCCGAACGGGTAGTAAGACGCGGTGCTAATAATAATAATAATAATAATAAAATGTTTGATTGAATTAGGCCTATTCTCGTTTGGTCAGCCTGCTTAAGTTTAGGCCATTATATACGATTAATTCTTGAATATTTGTCAAGGTCATCCTGGAATTTGTTGAGAACTGTTTATCTTCATTTAAAAAGTTTCTCATCAAATGCTAATATGTTCATGACAAATATTCAACAACTGTTCTGAAAAACATATGAAGAAAATTGAACTAAACATAACTACAGGAGCAAGATTTTATTTATTTTGGGCAAAAAATGTTTTCTCTATAAAATGTAAAGACGCTAAAATAGAGTAGAAATTGATACACTCTGGAAACTGAGTGGGTTTGTAACGTGAAGCTGTCCAGAAGTAGGAGAACAAACAAGGGAGGAGGGAATACAAATTACAATACAATGTGTGTTGTATTAAATGACGTCATTCTATTCCCAAATATGCATTTCAAGCTCCTATAATAACAGTTACCTTTCGTTTCCCGGACATTTAGCTCTTAATGATCAACAGAAATATGTGGAAAATGTCAACTGTTAGACTATGTTTACAAGTCTATATATGTATAGAACCATAGAACATAGTTTAGTGTTCATTACAGTAAACAACAAACTCGTGGACTGTTAAACTATGTTTACAAGTCTATATATGTATAGAGCCATAGAACATAGTTTAGTGTTCATTACAGTAAACAACAAACTCGTGGACTGTTAAACTATGTTTACAACTCTATATATGTATAGAACCATAGAACATAGTTTAGTGTTCATTACAGTAAACAACAAACTCGTGGACTGTTAAAGATCTTGTCAATATTTAACCTAAGTGCAACATCTATTTGGTAATATCTCGGCTACCCAGGCGGACACCTTAACGACTTTATTTCAAACCCCCACATTAATAAACACCCCCCTCCCCTCAAGTAAGAGGTTATTTAATCGAGCATCTCTCGACCCGAATCAATGACCTCTGAATACGGTGTCCCAGGTCTTCATCGCAGATTTACTCGAGTACCGAGAGGCAGCCATTGTTTCTGCCAACATAACCGGGGAGGACTTGTTGCGACAATGGACCCCGGGGAGCGCCCTGTTGACAAAAGAAACCTCCCTCCTGCTTGGGGCCATTGTTTCTGTTGTGGTGGCAGCCTTGACTACAATCCTCTGATGACCACTGGCCCGAGATAGATCGGGTGCTGCTCGCTTGTCTTTTGTTTTGGTTGAGAGGCTTCATGGGGGAAAAGGGGGCAAAAGAAAACTCCATACGGGATACAGGGGGGTTTCTACGCAGATCTAGCCCAACAAAAGTCGAAACAGACCAGCGGGGGGAAAAGCGTGTTTTTTTTTTAGAACGTGTCAAAATAAACGTTTATCTTCTATTTATATTTTAGCATCACCCGTCTTATTAACCCGTTTGAGTTGTACGCAGATCAACAAATAACATTAATGTGTTAGGGATGAGGAGGGGTTGAATTTTTTTTAGAGAAAATGTACCCTCATTCTTGTGGAGAAACAGAGAATGGGAAACCGTTTAGGAAGAACCAGTCTCAGCACATCTGACCGGGATTCGATCCCTGATCTCCCCGTAATCGTCAGTTCAGTCTATTGCGTGAGTCATGCCTTAGACCGTTCGACCACTCTAGTGGGTTTTATATATTTTTTTGTTACTTTTTCGTGAGCCCAGTAGTGGGAATATTAGCCAGTACTAATAGTACATCCTTTCCGTGGAGGCTCTTTCCATGTCCTGATGAGATGAAGTGATGGTGATAATGCCAGTGATAATGAGTATGAGGGCGTGGAACCAGTGGAAACACAACCTAACTTAGGCCTATTTAACCAAACCTTGATACTACGATGGGTCTTGTTGACGTTTTATGTACCCCGGACCTATAAATTCGTGTCTTACAATCTGTCTATCTCTATCTGGGGGTATAAATGAAACTGTTTAATGTTTTTAGTTCAAACTCGATATTTAGATGTTATATAGGCATCGTAATTATAGGCTATGAATGTTCTGCCTCTAGAGTTGAACATCCTCCAACTAATGTTCAATCAGTTGCTATCAATGCTCTGCCTCCAGAGTTGAACATCCTCCAACTAATGTTTAATCAGTCGCTATGAATGCTCTGCCTCCAGAGGTAAAACATCCTCCAACTAATGTTCAATCAGTTGCTATGAATGCTCTGCCTCCATAGATGAACATCCTCCAACTAATGTTCAATCAGTCGCTATGAATGCTCTGCCTCCAGAGTTGAAACATCCTCCAACTAATGTTCAACCAGTTTCTATCAATGCTCTGCCTCCAGAGTTGAAACATCCTCCAACTAATGTTCAACCAGTTGCTATCAATGCTCTGCCTCCATAGTTGAAACATCCTCCAACTAATGTTCAATCAGTTTATATCAATGCTCTGCCTCCAGAGTTGAAACATCCTCCAACTAATGTTCAACCAGTTGCTATCAATGCTCTGCCTCCATAGTTGAAACATCCTCCAACTAATGTTCAATCAGTCGCTATGAATGCTCTACTACCAATCACAGGGTTTGGAGGGAGGTTTTGTTGACAAAAGAAACCACCCCTATTGTCTGAGGGTACACAGCTAGCAGGCGAGTAATTGACGTGTTGATCCGAGAAGTCGCTCGGCTGCCCCCTTTGAAAGGAACTGGACCGGCAGCAAATGCTCAACGAGCGGGTGAAGCGATTACAAGCAATCTGCGAGACTTGGAACAATCCTTGGTTCGCACGCGGTATCGTGGCGAGAGGCAGGGGTAACTTTACAGATATATTTCGTTAGAGTTTGAATGACACGCGATAATTATACCAAACAGATATCGCTAGTTTTACTTGGGTCGTTAATTGTACTGTCCTGTAAAGGAACAAGTAGGTAGTTTAATCAGTTACATACAATTTGACTAGGTTGTATCTAATAGCTACACCAGAAAATATTTCCTGGACAGTTTGTTGCCACCGTTAGTTAAACTTTAGATAGATAGACAAATAAACAATATATGGACAGAAAGGGACAAATAGGCAGACAGATGGTGAGAGATACAAGTAGATAGACAAATAGATAGATGGACATGGTGAAAAATAGAGATAATAAAGAGAGAGTTAGACAGACAGATATATATTATATATACAGACATACGGACAGTAAGATAGACAGACAGAGAGACCCAGAGACGGATGGAGATATAAAGATAGATAGACAAATAGACAGGCAGACATGCAGTCAGATATTAGATAGATCACACTGTTTGTCACACAGTAAGAACAGAAGAACATCGTTGTAAGAAGACTGACCATCTGCCGACAGGACAAACCTCTCACTGCCAGGGACCGAGATTACGCCAAGAAGGCACCTTCAATTATCAACGTTTTATTTAACTAGATCCAATAATTTTATTTACCCCAAATCAGGGTCTCTGTTGACTTGGGGTTCAAAAGTGTACGGTAACCCCCCCTAACACCGTGAGCCCGGCTCAGTGGTCTGAGAGAGCGGTCCCAAGAGCCCCGTGGTAACAAAAGACAGCCGTGTATTATTCCAGCCGCAGTGGGACAGATCAGTCGACGCAATCAGTTCGAAGAAATTGGAACCCCCCTCTTTCATTCGTTTGGTTCCAAGTGGGTTATCCCGTTGTAGTGTTTGATGGGGGAGGCGTGGAAGGGTGGGTCAGGGGGTGGGATATTGTTCCAAGACGCCCCGTGCTCCCGCCCCCCTGATCAACACCAGCTCTGCTATCGTTTGCATATGTCAATATTTCCCATACTCGGACCTCTTTATTCAGGTATTTACACTCTGTTAGGACTTTGAGCAGTTCCTTCAGTGTCTCAACAGGACCTGTACTATCTTCAGTGTCTCAACAGGACCTGTACTATCTCCTTCTGTGTCTCAACAGGACCTGTACTATCATCTCATGTGTCTCAACAGGACCTGCATCATATCCTCCAGTGTCTCAACAGGACCTGTACTATCTCCTCCAGTGTCTCAACAGGACCTGTACTATCTCCTCCAGTGTCTCAACAGGACCTGTACTATCATCTCATAGTGTCTCAACAGGACCTGTACTATCTCCTAGTGTCTCAACAGGACCTGTACTATCTCCTCCAGTGTCTCAACAGGACCTGTACTATCTCCTCCAGTGTCTCAACAAGACCTGTACTATCCCCTTCTGTGTCTCAACAGGACCTGTACTATCATCTCATGTGTCTCAACAGGACCTGCATCATATCCTCCAGTGTCTCAACAGGACCTGTACTATCTCCTCCAGTGTCTCAACAGGACCTGTACTATCTCCTCCAGTATCTCAACAGAGCCTGTACTATCTTCTCCAGTGTCTCAACAGGACCTGTACTATCTCCTCCAGTGTCTCAACAGGATCTGTACTATCTCCTCCAGTGTCTCAACAGGACCTGCACTATCTCCTAATGTCTCAACAGGACTTGCACTATCTCCTACAGTGTCTCAATAGGACCTGTACTATCTCCTCCAGCGTCTCAACAGGACCTGTACTATCTCCTACAGTGTCTCAACAGGACATGTACTATCTCCTCCAGTGTCTCAACAGGACTTGCACTATCTCCTACAGTGTCTCAACAGGACCTGTACTATCTCCTCCAGTGTCTCAACAAGACCTGTACTATCTCCTTCTGTGTCTCAACAGGACCTGTACTATCATCTCATAGTGTCTCAACAGGACCTGTACTATCTCCTAGTGTCTCAACAGGACCTGTACTATCTCCTCCAGTGTCTCAACATGACCTGTGCTATCTCCTCCAGTGTATCAACAGGACCTGTACTATCTCCTCCAGTGTCTCAACAGGACCTGCACTATCTCCTAATGTCTCAACAGGACTTGCACTATCTCCTACAGTGTCTCAATAGGACCTGTACTATCTCCTCCAGTGTCTCAACAGGACCTGTACTATCTCCTACAGTGTCTCAACAGGACATGTACTATCTCCTCCAGTGTCTCAACAGGACTTGCACTATCTCCTACAGTGTCTCAATAGGACCTGTACTATCTCCTCCAGTGTCTCAACAGGACCTGTATTATCTCCTACAGTGTCTCAACAGGACATGTACTATTAGTAAATAAAGCTACTGACATGGACATCTGTTAATGTTTGTACCAAAATTATACGATGGAGGAAGGGGCGCCAAAATGAAAGTTCTCCCGTGTCCAAGATTATGCTCGAGATGACAATGCTTGTCCAGCGGACCAACTAAAGTCCGACCAGGGCCCGCATGACGAACAACATGCTCTAGGGAGCGTGCGCGGTCACGCCATATTGGAATTAGTGTCAGCCGGTGGAAGCTGGGCTGCCATATTGTTGAATAATGAAGCCCCTCCAGGAGTGTCGGTATCTCCATTATTTTTTTTTTAAAGGGGGGAAGATCGTATCATTTAAAGTGACGCATTTAATTGCGGTGATGCTACATTTTTAATCGCCTGAGTTTCAGCACGCGACAATTAACTTACGAAATAAAAAAGCAATTAAAATTATAAAGATATTAAAAAAGACTTTAGATTACGGCGTGTTACGGAAAGTTAGCTCATTGTTATGGTTTTCGCATGAGGGCTACCAATGGATGGTGGACATATGACGTCAATTCTGTGTTGGAAGGCAAGGTTCGTACTAGTAGTTTTCAATTACATAAACTTAATCTTTAGAAAGGCTAGTTTCAACCAAACAACAAATTAATAGATCATTCTTCCACACAGCATCCTCAAACATTTTGTTTTGGTTTGAAGGACTCTAAAAATTTGAAAATATAACTCACAATACCGTTTAGGAGCTGGTTTTAATTCCTCTCGTAACTTTACTGGTTGCAGATAAGACGTTCACAGGGGCACATGTTGATAGTATATATGGCAGTGGTCTCCATAAAATGTGATTATAGGAAATGTTAAGTCAAGCAATTCAAATATTAATTTTAAGTGACAAAGTAAAAATAATAAGATGTAAAATGACGATAATAAAATGAAAAACAAATAAATTATTATCTAAAGATTGTCTCTATCAAAGTAAATAATAACTGAATAGTATAACATAATGGATAAATAGGCAACACTCTTTTTAAAAGTTTTGTTCTAATTTTTTTTTTAGCACCGCGTCTTACTTTCTGTTCAGGTTATATGCATGTTCTAAATTATTGCAAAGTTGTTTGTAAAGGGTTCATAAGCCTTAATTTTTTTTTAAAAAAACACGCTATTGTAACATAAGTGTTTTAAAACATTTAATCGTGTTCATCTTTTGACGCGTAATAAGATGAAGCCCACTTGAAAAAGAAAGGAAACTCTCCTTAACGTTCCTGTTCAAACGCCGTAACGTCACGATCTGCCAACATATACAAACAAAATATCCCCGCGTAAGCAAGAAACGATCAAAGTGTCGGTATCGAGAGGGAAAAAGAGTTTAATGACAGGCACTTGTCCACGCGCATCAAGGGAGCCGTGGAGTGTATCCAGAAGGCGGTGACGGGTTTTGTTTAAACACGGGACAATGTGGGCGAACTAGAACTTGTTATATCAAGATGACACACACATTGGAGACCCAGGCTCGTCGACTATGAAACCACGTTTTCACACTACTTTCTCTACATTATTCATTGTTGGAAGAGCTTTCACAAAAGGGTTAATTTATTGTTTTTTTTTTTGCGAGTATACTTCAAAACAATAGGAATGTGGTAGACAAAAAATCAAAATGGTGATATGACCTAATATAACGATCTTGGCACAGATTACTCAGTAATAGCAGAAAAGGTTAAAATTTGAGCAAAATTAAAATAAATTAACCACATAATTGGGCTAAACGCAAAGCTTATAAAATAGTCTTAGCTCATTGAGTAGCACATCTGTCTATTGAAATGAAGTTCCCAGATTCGATTTGCAGCATAGATGATACATTTATAATCTTATTATTCTACAGTTGAATTATTATTATTATTCCCCCTTTCCCTAATAATGTAGGATATAATATTTCAATTTATTTAAGGTTTTTTTAGTTAGCTCAATAATAGTATGAACAAGAATATTTTACACAGATGTATTAAACCAGTAATCACCAAAGTCTCATACCCAGGACCTTTGGGTTTGTTACTTTATAACTTATTTATTCGTGCTCTAGCCGAACACACAGTTTAAAAATATTAATTAATAAAAAACTATATATTCTTAACAACATTTATACAAATCCATAACTTTTTTACAACAAATAAAAACAACAAAGAAAAACACAAAATCCCACTTTTCTTATGTTTCAAAACCTCACGCCGGCAAATCTCACTCTAAATGTCCAAAAAACCAAACATTAAATTACTGCAGAAACGTTTTAACTTATGTCTTAAGGTCCAGGTGATAATAAACAAAGTGAAAATACTGACACACACTTTTACAACAATGATGAATTGATATGTTACTTTACCTGCTAGACCAAGTTAATTTGTTTAATAAAAACACACTTTTATAGGAATAAGAAGTTGATTGCAGACGCAGTTTTCACTTGGAAGTGCGTGTGTGTTAAACCAAACTGATTTGCTGTGTTATTGGTTCATTTACATCAGTGGCGTATTCTGAGAAAATTGTAGGGGTGTTGCAGTGCTGTAGGTACTCTAATAAAAGTTGCTGATGGGGATTCACAGACCGAAGACCCTTAACCACTGTTGGCCTAGGTCAAGGGATTCTTTCCCGTGAAATATATACAATGTACATTGTGCACATATTCAATTTATTTGATAATCATGGCTGTTCCAAGAATGTTAGCATTGACAAAGTGTGTAAAAACTCCACTGACTTTCCAAGATAGGAGCGTATCCCTACCTCTCCTGGGAGTGTACCCCGTCTCAACATTGCTGCAACAAAGAGACTACAGTGTCAACAGGATCAACAGCAACATGGCTCTAATGAGCGCAGACCAGGGTTTGCAACCTGCCGACACCAGAAAGTTGGTGGTCATGTTCCCGTGGCTACTCGCCTAAGAGAAGCAAGTCATCAAGTACGCCAACTTCTACATGGGTCAAGGGTTCGACGTGTTGACAGTGAGCATAACACCTTGGCAGATGCTGTGGCCCGTCAAAGGCTGCCAACCAGTGATGGAGGATCTTCTAAAATTCCTGTGTGACTGTTGTTACCACAAGTTAATACTCCACAGTTTCTCCGTCGGCGTCTACTTGTAGGGCGAAGCTCTTGTTAAGATAAACCAGGACATGGAGCGATACAAGCCCGTGATGGAGCGGTTGCTCGGTCAAGTTTGGGACAGTGCAGCAGATGTCGCAGATATAACCGCTGGGTTCCCGCACGCTGTTTTCCCCGCTAGCTCGGTCCTACAGTCGGCCTTGAGGTCGTACATAAGCTGCCATCTGAGAGTGTTTCACAAGTCTTCAACGCAGCATTACGTCTGCGCCAGTCAGATGTTTTACACAGGTACACTGCGAGCTCCCGCACTTTTCCTCATCTCCAAGATCGATCTGATAGGTTCGGAACGCAACAGTAGAGTGTGTTCCGAGGCCTGGGAAGCCCTCGGGATAGAGACTCGCATCAAGTGCTGGGACGACTCGCCCCACATCGGCCACTTCCGGAAATACCCGGAGGAATATCTGGCGGAACTCTCCAAGTTTCTGGGGCGGTTGGGGCTCATTCCCACGCACACGAAGCAGTTGCGGGCCAAGCTGTGAAGTCTCAGCTCAGGAG
Source organism: Timema podura (assembly GCA_033556935.1). NCBI lineage: Eukaryota > Metazoa > Arthropoda > Insecta > Phasmatodea > Timematidae > Timema > Timema podura. The sequence continues at coordinate 59,639,193 of JAVRXN010000012.1, read as the reverse complement.
CGCCACGCTCTCTTAGGTCAACTATAATATAATTATCAAACATGAACAATTCTGTATGACGCAGTGCAGTATTTCCTTAACTGTGGCACATGTACCCTTGGGGGTACACAATCTACCACCAAATTTTATTAAAATCAGTACTTTGTTTCCTTTTTTCTATGACGCGCTGGAAGGGTTGCATTGTCTCTACCACCCGAAAGGGTTATATTGTAACTGTCTATCTTCTCGTAGTGTACACTTGTTAGTGTTATTTAGCACATTTTATACTAGATTAAATCACTGTGTCGGGTTTTAAATGCAACCAAGATATTATAACAAAAGATAATACAAATAAATATAATTATGTTTAAATTATTAACAGTTTTACCTGTCAATGTAACAGAATTGTTCGTCATGTGTAGAGGGGTATTTTTTAACCAAATGGGGTGGAATGAGGAACAGCTTGGGTTGAGGTGTAGGAGCAAATATTCTCTGTCGGTGTATGACAGTGTTGCCAACATTGAATAGACCAGATATGTAGGTAAACTCAAGTTTGGATCTAAGCATAAAACTGCTTGGGGAAAGGATAATTATAGCCCACACAGTCGAACTTGGGGGTTTTGGGGTTAAAATGCTCGCCTCAGGACCCAATGTTTGTGGGTTCAAACCCAGCCGAGGTCGACAGATTTTTATCGAGAAACAAAAATCTGTAGCACTATGGAAAATGTGGGAAAATACCTTTCCTGGCAAAATTGATAGGCCCTTTCGTGCTCGCTCATAGAAATTCATTGGCGTACAACCCGTACGGGTAGTAAGACGCGGTGTTAATAATAATAACAATACATACATTAAATTCCACACATTTCACAATGTTTGGCAGACAACAAAAAAATTCAACATTTCATTTCTTTTAAAAAAAGCATTTTTATTGTATACAAACATTTTTTTAACATTAATAATAATAATACATATTTGTTAATTTGATTCATTCAAACATAATAATTTTTTAAACTATAACTCCAAAAACATTTTGGGAACACAAAGTTAAAATATTTGTACCAGCTCTGGTACTAAAGAGTTGTTGGCTGTTCTGTGAAACGGCACTTAAAACACTTTTACAATTAACATGCCTGGCCTGGCTTATATATTAGTTAACCAATATACTATACATACAGTATATTAATATACTAGACTTGAAAGGCACACTTATCAAGGGCGGAGAGGTATTACTCACAATAATCTTCTCTGGCAAAATAAAAAAAAAATCAATATTTACAAGCATTCCGCACTATTGCACTCTTTATTAGCGCTGTTTTTTAAAAGTACTGAATAATTGATACCTAATCTTATAACAATTTGAGGATCATACTAATTTTGGAGAGCGTACTCCATCAAACAATATTGATGAATACTAAAGAACAAATTTGTTTTGTGTCCGCAGATTGCCATGCACAGACGGATCAGTTTGAGTGTGTTATGTACCGCAAGCAACTCGATTCAACGCCGTGTCCGAATGTGCCGGTGAGGGACCGAACAATGCCACTATATTTGAACCTCTGTAACACATTTCGAATTTATTTATTATTGAAAAATGTGCTTCAATGAGTGTTATTTTACTCAGAGCCCTCTACTACTTAATGGGACTGAAAATTATAATTACTTGGCGCGATTATTTCCTTAGAATTGGTATAAAAGCCAGGTGAAGACAAGTAGAGTTGTGTATCACACACAGTACAGTCCAATTTTCATATGAAGAACCTTATTTGAGAGCTAGAAAATTTACTAGATCTACTTTCACATATTCACACATCAACTCATGTGGTCTGCGCAGCTGTCACTTTATAGAGATATTATTAAATCTATAAGATAACACAAATAATAGAACGGATTAATTAGCCAAACTATTATATTGGTTAGTTACGGTAATAGAACCTGGGACCTTTGGTTTAATATATATGTGTACTTAACAACTATAATAGCTTGGCTATTTAATCCATCATGATATGAACATTCGTACGGTTGTAATTGTATTGTTGGCTGCATAAAGCCTCCAGAGTCAAGGTGGCTGACGATTCCCCACATGTTCATAACAGACTCTGCCTTAAAATATGAAGTGAAGAATGATCCTGAACATGGGAAGACTCCTGGATAGCTCAGTGGTAGAGCATTGGCGTACTAAACCAAAGGTCCCAGGCTCGATTCCCGTGTCCAGATACCATCTTCAATTTTAAAGAATACTAATAATATAATAAAATGCCATCAATGTTGACCACAAAGAAACATGTTAGTATTTTTCTTTTTAAGTTCTTCCCATGAAATGTGGACTGTAGAATGTCTGTACACCAACTCTTTTTAACAAAGAAACAAAGATTTTCTTTATCCGCAACACGGCTATAATACTCGACATGATATCAAAATATAGAGAATATGTTGAAAGAGTGTTAGTATATATAACCCTGTTATTTACTTTCAAAATGTCGTTATCTCGGTGTGTTTGCATGGCCCTGTGTTTTGTTCCCTTAACACAAGGGTTGTCCAACTGGTTGATAGCATATTGCCCTGACGCATTCGCAAAAATAAAACGCAAATTTGGAAAAAAAAAAAAAAAAATGCAAAATTGGGGGGAAAAAAATCAATTAATTATAGACGGTGAATATTTCATTACAAATAACAATGAAAAATATATTTCTTGTGCGGAAGCAAGTTCTATCCTCCCAGAAAATATATCAGGTTGGGATTCTCAAATATTTGAGCAGATTAGAGAATAAATATTTTATTTGTTTCTCTATTCCTTTCCTAAACCTTATTTTTATTCCTATAAACTCAGTCTTAAGATTAAGCACTGTTAATTCATTGCAAGGATAAGTCGTGAACAAAACATCTGCGAAGCGGGTTTTTTTGAGTTCGAATTGAATCTCGAATTAAAGAAAATACTTACTATTAACGAATTTCAAATAATTATCGAACTGAATAATATTCGAGCTAAATATTCTTAAGTTATGATGTTTAAAAAAAGAGTTGCACATTATAAAAAACAAAACATTAGATTAGTTTTAAACCCTAGTCTTATAAGTTCTTCAATATGTTCAATGTTCACACAAAAAAAGGTTCGCCTTGTCAGAGTTAAGCAGGGATTATAAACTATTTCACTCTTTAATTCTCAAAATTAACATATTTGTTACATCCAAAGGTGCGATTATTGGCTATGCGAAGGTTTTATAAAGATTGATTTTGGTTAAAAAAAAGAAAACAAAAAAAGTGCACCATATTTTCTGGTCAGTATGGTAATAATTAATAAACCATTTATTTTACCTCAGAATAATAATGTTACTAAAAAATATTAAAACATTTTAAACACAATGTGGAGTTTTGCGAAAGCTTAAAACCTTTTGATTTTTTTTTCTAGTTTGTTTTGATTCTCGAGATATCGATTCAATATCAATATTACCGACGCTTTGCAGACCCCTAGTCGCGAGTAATACCCACAATTTGAAGATGGACACCCCTGGTTTAGGACAGACAAACCTCACAAGTCATGTTTACATGCGTGTAAACAATACTGCATCAATCTTATTGTAAACTAATGCAACACAATCTTGTAATAAATAAACAAAAATCATTTCTTAATAACTACTTTAATTAATACTACCCTAGAAATGTCAAAATTATAATTGCACCGTAGATCACAAATATGTATACATAGCTCCAAAAACAATTTTATTTCTAACAAATATAAATATATACTTCAACATAAATTTGTAATGAACAACAAAAACGAACAAAGGTGTCGAGTCTTGACATCCCTAACCGACGTCAATCAATGTCCGGTATTAAGTTTAGTGTCAAATATAAAACTATCACAATGCAGCGTCGTGTGTTTTATACAGAGATCATTTTACCGTATAACTAGCACGTAGAAATACACTGTATTCAGGGCTAAATAGTCAGATTTCTAGCGTCTAGATAATTGGATGTGTGTGGGACCGAGGCTATCTCGGATCGATGAAAACTCGGGATGTACGGAACAACATGGGGAGAATCAGTGGAAGTTGTGAGTTAAGGAACACTCGGAAAAATGTCACAACACAATAAACAAAACAGACAGAATTTACAAAAAGCTTGTGTCTGTACATAATATGATGACTGTACAATAGGAAATAAAGCATTTCCCAAACAACAAAGCGTGTTACCACCTCGGATAGCTGCGACTCTAACGTAGATACGACTCTTTGCAATAACTTTGAACAAGGAATGCTGGTAATAATCACAATTCCTGAATATCTATTTCTGTACAATTTTAGCCCTGAGCAAGTTACTGGTATTTTTGGTAATCATTTACTTTAAAAATACTAACATTTATATTTTCCACAACATTTAAACCGTAAAGTTGTCAACAAAAATGATACATAATGATTAATGATAAATGTAGGATGAAAGTAAAACAATCAACGTCTATGCAGCGAGGACAACGACAACTCCAGTATGACGGCTAGTTATCTCTCCTAGCCATGATCTGGTCACACAAGGAATATATGTATGTTTTTCTCAAAACTGGGTTTAATACCATGGATCAGCCACTAACGATGAGTTGCCTCAAATATCTGGATAACTCCACTGCCACAAAAGACAGTTGCATACTCAACAAATTGCGGCTAAGCTTACACTCAACATAATGTGTGGACACTCGCTGAATAAAAGCTTACACACAACAGAATGTGTGGACACTCGCTGAATAAAAACTTACACCCAACAGAATGTGTGGACACTCGCTGAATAAAAGCTTACACACAACAGAATGTGTGGACACTCGTTGGATAAAAGCTTACACACAACAGAATGTGTGGACACTCGCTGGATAAAAACTTACACACCCAACAGAATGTGTGGACACTCGCTGAATAAAAGCTTACACTCAACAGAATGTGTGGACACTCACTGAATAAAAACTTACACACCCAACAGCATGTGTGGACACTCGCTGAATAAAAGCTTACACACAACAAAATGTGTGGACACTAGCTAAATAAAAGCTTACACCCAACAGAATGTGTGGACACTCGCTGAATAAAAGCTTACACACAACAGAATGTGTGGACACTCGCTGAATAAAAGCTTACACTCAACAGAATGTGTGGACACTCACTGAATAAAAGCAGACAAATTTACAATTCTTGCTCTTCCCCATAAAAATAACTATACATTCGTAAAACAATCTCTTCAAAAATATTATTTGGGTCGAGAGTTACATTCTATGGTGGGTTGTTAATTCATTTCAATTAAACTTATATTTATCACGGTTACCAATCAATTTCTCTACAACAAAATAACTCTTAGCGCACACATTAATCATGGTTACTTAGTAATCTAAACTTATTAATAAAAATGTTATATGCATATTATAATACACATCTGAATATCTGGTAGGGCAAAATTCAAACTGCCACTAAGCTATAAAAGTTAAATACAAATATATTTCTCCAACAAAAATTTAATGTATGTAACATAATTTTTATTTGGTTAAGAAAATGAAATAATATTCGGCAGGTTTGTTTTATTTACATTTTTAGATGAAATAATATTTTAACATTTTTCAATAAAGAATGTTCAAATCACATGAAAACAGAACATCGTAACAAGATAATTTTACTAATGAAGAGAAGACTAGAGAAAAATATCTCATTTAGTCGGTTTCATTTAAAGCACCCTTAAGATGAATACAGTTGTAAGCATTAATTGAGAGAATCTAGTTTTTATAATTTAGGTACTTTTATTTTTTTATGTACTTTTAGGTACTGTGGCATCACACAAACTGGTCTATATACATTTTTTTATCACCGCGTCTTACTACATGTTCTGCTTTTACGCCTGTAGACTAATTACACTAATGTGTTAGGGGTTAGAGGAAGGTTGAATTTATAGGAAGTGTACCTGCATTTGTGTGGCAGAAGAGTAGAAAAGCATTTTTGGAAAAACCACCGAGAGTACACCTGGCCGAGATTCGAACCTGGAGCTTCCCATCAATCGGCAGTCTAGTCTACTGCGTGTCAGAACATGCGGCCACCTAAGCAGGTTTTACACTGTCTTAATTTATTTCTAGCTACTTGAAAATCTTATTTACCTCCCGTCTCTGGCTGAAAGGAAAATTACCGTTTCATCAAACATACGTTTTAACGTGATTTAATACCAAAAATGTTATAATACTAGCCCAAATAATGTATCAACTTTGTTCATCATGTAATATTTAGTTTACATTATCTCGAATTTTCTTTTATATAAAATACAGAAACAAAGTATATTAATAAAAAATAAAATACATAGTAAAAAATATGTACACACATTAAGACACTTTCATTAAACTAATTTAACAAAACGGTTTAAGGTAATCTAAATTAATATATTATATTAATCAACAACTTTGTAGAATACTTTGTTTAAAATGCTAGCACTCTAATATTCTCTATAATACGTATACTTGGGTTGAAAGACATGGTTTGTTTTGAGAGAGAAGTAGAGAGATCATTGTTCTTACAAATAAAATATCAACATATATCGCTCAGTCGACCATTTCCTAGCTGCGGTGTCCATCATTCACCACTGAACATGTGATCAAAATATCAATACAACCGAGTTATAGAAACATTTAATATCTACTACTAGACTCGATCATGGTTAAAATTAGGAGGTATACCAGGGGCAGACTGGCAGATTCCCGGGACTTCACATGTGACAGATCTTAACATAAATATCACTCAAGCTGTGTTTCAATGTACACTCAAGTGGTGACGTGAAGTATTTATATCTTTAATATCAATCTGTAATAAATAAAATGATAGAATAGTAGGAAAATGATAGAACACAAATAAAAGTAAAAACATTAACACATATTTACACACACTTCGATATTTCAATGCTATTATAGCATCTTCCTCATGAAGTAGTAGTAGTAAGAATAAAAATAGCATCTAATAACATACCATAGCATATAATAGCATAGAAATATTGAAGAGTTTTATTTGTGCTCTACTATTTTCCTACTATTCTATCATTTTATTTATTACAATTTTTTTTTTTGCTCAATGCACTTTATATCATATATTTATTTATACTATCAGTAAATTTAATTCTGAGGCCATTTTAGCCACATTATCGATTATTACGTCTCTATTCAGACCACTTAAAATATCAGCTTGTACTTTCTACTGACATGAGCCAAAAATTATCATAAGTTGTTAGACAATAACTGGGAGTTTATTTTTTATATGTTTAATTTTGTAAAATGATCTTCCTTGTGTGGATTACAATGCTAGTAAGTCAGTATTCAATAAACAAATGATTTTAAGTTTGGCATATATCTTTTTTTTTTAGCACCGCGTCTTACTACCCATTCGGGTTATACGCTTAAGTACTAATTACGCTAATGGATTGGGAATTGGGAGGGTTGAATTTAGAGGAAGTGAACCCGCATTTGCGTGGAGGGAGAGTGGAAAACCATTTAGGAAAAACCACCCCCAGTTCACCCGACCGAGATTCGAACCTCGATCTCCCCGTCCTCGGTGGTCGAGCTCAACACGACTAGCGCGTTAGCCAACTACGCCACCGAGGCGGGTGGCATATATCTTCATAGGTGATGTATTCTGGCCAACCTCAGGACTTACTCGCTGGAACTTTTGATTAGAATTTAATGAAAACAATAATTTATAATTCAGTGACTGATCAATAAGCATGTCGGTTCATATATTTACTTTAGTCTTTTTAATGTGTCTCTTTATATGAAAAAGGAATATTTGTGAAAATTCAAAACAATGTGCAACTGTGGAGATTTGAATAAGTGGGAAGTGTAAAAGTTTAACAGGAAATGGAGAGAGAAGGGTGTTTTTCTAACTAGGCTTAATCTAACTATCCTTTTAGGTTGGCTTCCTTCACTATCACTTACTTTACATCACTGTACAGTGTTTATACACTGTCTTTATTATATATTTCCAAGCCATCAGGCAATAATTCATTACATTATAATTGAATTATTGATAGCTTTATTTTAGTTTAAAATAGTTTCGGCAGCCCGAATACAACCGAGATATCTCCCGTTATACTAGCGGTCCAGTCCACCCCTGGGTAGTACGGATACTCGGTGATACTGGAGTAATAATTGTTTAGATAAAACACTAGAACATGTTTTTAAAGACAAGCTTTCACTGTCACAGGCAGCTTCTTCAGGCTCATAAGGTAACTGTTGTTCTTGGTTGGACGGTAAAGTTGATTGTCAACCAGGCGTGTGCAAATAGCATTTTTTTTATCTAATAGCAAAATTTCATACAAATATCGAATAATACAAAATAACATCACAAAAAAAAAAAAGGGATGTGTGAAGGTCACTCTTTAAATGAGAAGTCAAAGCCGAAGATAAGGTTTTTGTTGCTGTCACAAAACACATATTTTAATGTTTAAACTGTTCACTAAGTGTAAATATGTAGAAACGAAATGGAAGCAAATAAAGGAGGAGGATGCATACATTTTTACTAAACTGACCTGGTCACATGCTGGAAACACTTGATGATGATGATGATGATATCATTAATTTGTGATGTAAATAACAGCACAAAATGACCAAAGTCAAACAAAGCTGTGTGTTTTAGCTTCGTAACTGACCAATCCAGGATTTCACCTTCAAATTGAAGTCAAAGCTGACAAATATTTGAAGCAAAGTCAGAAGTTTTTGAAACTTCGCACATCCCTAAAATTTGGAATCGATTTGAATAGATAAGCAAAGATTTGAAAATCACGAATTCGAACAATCTTATTTATCTGAAACAATTTTGTTTTGGGTTCTTCATAGTTTCAAAAAAAAGGGTTAACATTTAATTATAGCAGGGTGACTGTTCGTAACTCACTATTGACGGGGGGTGGGGGGTTGGCCCCTAGCTGGTGGAGTGAGACCGCTTCCTCTTCCAGCAGTCCGGATGGAGTCTCTTCTGCTCCTGGGCCATAGACCGGGCCTCGGCAACATACACTTCCTTCTCCGCTGAGGCCAGGTTTTTCCACGCCTCACCCAAAATGACGCTGATAGCCCTAAACACAAGTTCCCAACAGTTGCGCTTTCAGAGTGGTCGGATGGTTTATATTATCTCGGAAACAAACACTGTAGAAATTGTGCTGTAGAATTCTATACGCTCATCTTTATTTTTATTTATTTTTTACCACCCACTACTCATTCGGGTTATACGCTTATGTACTAATTATGCTAATAGTTTTAGGGATTGGGAAGGTTGAATTTAGAGGACGTGTACTCACATTTACACGGAGAGAGTGGAAAACCATTTAGAAAAAACACCCTCGGTACACCTGACAGAGATTCGAACTTGTATCTCTCTGTCATCGGCAGTCTAGTCTATTGCGAGAGTAGCGCCCTAGACTATGTGGCCACCAAAGCAGGTTACACTCATCTTACTTTTTAATATGAACCACTACGGTGGATGCGTCTGCTCCTAGGCGAGCGTGTCAATTTTGTTTGATAATATGGATCGTATTGAACATTTTTAGGGACGGACAGAAATGAGTCAAAATATTGGGATTGGGACAGGAAATTATAAAAATGATGCTTTAGATTAATTCTAGATTAAAAAATATATTGTTTTTATACTAATATGGTAATAATTGTAAAAGCTTTGACATAATTAAATATAATACAAAAAATATACCATAAAAACATAATAATATAGATATGGGTGTGCGAATAGCATTTTTTATTGAAACAAATAGCAACATTTTGCCCCAATAATCTCTACTCAGTGTTTGGTTGCTAACAACAGACAGGCTGATGCTCATAAATAGTTGACCTTGTCAAGATACTTCCTCCCCCTTATTTGTATGCCCCAAAAGATGGTAGAGTATATCTCTGTCCTTCTCTAAATCTTTCAAGCTCTCTCTCTCTTGCTGAGCCTAGCAAACCACTGTTGATAGACAGAGCACATTGTCTCACCGTTGGCAGTAAGATAACACCCAGAACAAACAAGATGGCTGTCTCCAATAGAGATTGAGCCAGTTGTACCTGCTGAAACAATAAGTGGGCTTTATTTCCCGCCCAAACCCCCCTTGCAGGGAAGGGTCTTTCCCGCCCGACTCTAATGAATGGACAGATTCCCGACATTTTCCCGAGGGTTCGAGATCCCATCCACCCCTAACAATTTTAGAATACCGAGAGGACCGCATTTCAAAAAAATGCAATATTGTTACCTTCTGTGTAAAAATAACTCCGAACGAGTACTTTTTTCAATTACAAATCGAAAGTGAAGATATAAATTTAGAAAATTGAGCATCCTTGAAATTCAAAGTTTTTTATTTGATGCAATTAAAAGTGACAGAGAGTAACATTCCAAAATGGCGTATTTCTACTACTTTGATTAAAAATAAAATCAAACCACATTTTATGTAAATTCAACATAAGGTCCTAGTGCCCTAAGCCAATTTGATCAGATTTTCAGATTTACGCTGGTTCTGGAGCTGCTCGATAGTTAGATGGAACTATTTCAAGATAGGGATAGGGTGTAATGAGGTGGACTGGATAGAACTATCTCAGGATAGAGATAGGTTGCATACTTTTGTATGAGTGGCAATAAACTTTCGAGTTCTTTTAAAAAAGATCGTTTAGCCTTAGTGACAATGACAAATTATATTTTGTTTGTCATGTCTGCTACATTCTAAACAACAAATAAAACACTTTTTTTAGTAAATTAATTATATTTATACAATTATGTAATTTTTTTTAAAAATAATTTGGCTACCCTCCCAACTAAAGAGGTCTATATAATTACTTTTACCATTTCCTCCTAATTTTGGTTTGCAGTCAAGGCCTTCATAATTGTATTGTTTTAATTTTTACGAATCTCGCATCTCTCGTCTACCGTAGGACTCGAGCGTTCTATCTCTAGTTCATACATTTAATATCGACGGATGTACTCGATGCGTTTGCTCTCACCTGTTGTCTTTGCCAGGATGCAACTGTATCAGTTCGAGGCGGTATCTCTTGGCGAACAGCATGAAGGCGTTCATGGGCCTCTTGGGTCGGTCAGAGTTGCGATCTCGGCACTTCTTGGTGGGAGAGACGGGCGGAGAGAGCAGTCCGGGGGTCTCCGGAGGCAACAGTGGGGACTCATCAGGAGGGAAATTGAATCTGAAACAGAGCGTGACGTTCAAATACTCGACATAACACACAGCTTGGAAAACATAATAAATATATTGGAGATGGGACGCTCGATTTCTTGAAACCTTCGAATCTTCCAGAAATTCGAGATTCACAAACAAGAGTATCTCGAATGTACTCCAACATCCTCATTACATGTTCATACCATCTCACCCTTGCTTCCTCTACTATCTCATGTACTCCAACATCCTCATTACATGTCCATACCATCTCAGTCTTGCTTCCTCTACTATCTCATGTACTCCAACATCCTCATTACATGTCCATACCATCTCAGTCTTGCTTCCTCTACTATCTCATGTACTCCAACATCCTCATTACATGTCCATACCATCTCAGTCTTGCTTCCTCTACTATCTCATGTACTCCAACATCCTCATTACATGTCCATACCATCTCACCCTTACTTCCTCTACTATCTCATGTACTCCAACATCCTCATTACATGTTCATACCATCTCACCCTTGCTTCCTCTACTATCTCATGTACTCCAACATCCTCATTACATGCCCATACCATCTCACCCTTGCTTCCTCTACTATCTCATGTACTCCAACATCCTCATTACATGTCCATACCATCTCAGTCTTGCTTCCTCTACTATCTCATGTACTCCAACATCCTCATTACATGTTCATACCATCTCACCCTTGCTTCCTCTACTATCTCATGTACTCCAACATCCTCATTACATGTCCATACCATCTCACCCTTACTTCCTCTACTATCTCATGTACTCCAACATCCTCATTACATGTTCATACCATCTCACCCTTGCTTCCTCTACTATCTCATGTACTCCAACATCCTCATTACATGTCCATACCATCTCAGTCTTGCTTCCTCTACTATCTCATGTACTCCAACATCTTCATTACATGTCCATACCATCTCAGTCTTGCTTCCTCTACTATCTCATGTACTCCAACATCCTCATTACATGTCCATACCATCTCACCCTTGCTTCCTCTATTATCTCATGTACATAATTAGCGATGTAAACTCAATTCCTCACACATAAGTTTTCATTTTCATTTAATCGAGGTATTTAATGTAAACTTTCTGAACCAACTAATTACATCAGCCACACGACTTATAATCTAACTTAAAATCTAGAACAGACACAACATCCAGCCCCCCGAAAATTAATTCATCACTGTGAAAGGGGAACCCCACATTTCACCAATAATAAATTATTTGGTCAAGCCAGGAATCTAACCCGGGACCCTTAGCATAATAGACAGACATGCTAATGATTGAGCTAAGGAGTTAAACCTTGGATAAATGAAAATGAAAACTTGTGTGCAAACTCAATTCCTTGTTAAAACAGATTCTTACTGGTATAGAAAGAATCGAGAATCAATATTAATATCATGATTATTGATACTTTTGTTCTTATCTCTCAAACAAAAGATAATATAAAAATCAGAATTCTGTGATTTTTCTACTGTGTCCATTTATTTGATGTTTCATTAAACCAGACATTAAAGAGAGCGTGTCTGTCTACTGAGATAAGGGTACCGGGTTCGATTCCTAGCATGGCTGAAAAAGTTATCATGGGTGAAATATGGTTCACCCTTTCACAGTGATAAGTCGACGGCCGGGGACTGGATGTTGTGCCTGTCCTAGTCTTATGTTAGATTATAAGACATATGAAGCTACGACAGATCTAGTAACCGGTAGTGGAAATATATGACATAATAAAAAACTGACCACAGGCTGGAAACAGAATGGATGTAAAGTAAAGCTAAAAAGAGTTACTTTATCATGAATGTTTCTATTTTATACAAGACTAAGAAGAGTCCCTGTGCAGAATATGTAAAGGAAGGTCACCTCTTGAATTTATCACAGATATCGGGATGAGCGAGGTGGACCTCGCAGGGTGATACAGATGTCCCCGGCTCCAACAGGTTGCAAGGACCTCCATAGAGTCGGCTCGCGGGGTCCACGAACAAGCTGCACCAACCTGGACAAATGAAACATATATAGGATCATTTTTGCAGCTCATACCACTTTAAACCAGGACCATTAAAAGAATTAACTCCAGGATTGTTGACCTTTGGGAGCTAGTTCTCACCCTTGTCCTGCACATAAAAGGCGTGGTGAGCTAGTTCTCACCCTTGTCCTGCACATAAAAGGTGTGGCGAGCAAGTTCTCACCCTGTCCTGCACATAAAAGGTGTGGTGAGCTAGTTCTCACCCTTGTCCTGCACATAAAAGGTGTGGCGAGCTTCCCCTGCCTGCACTAAGCGGAGCAAGTTCTCACCCTTCTGAATAAGGTGTGCGACAGTCTCACTGTCTGCACATAAAATATGTGGTGAGCTAGTTCTCACCCTTGTCCTGCACATAAAAGGCGTGGTGAGCAAGTTCTCACCCTTGTCCTGCACATAAAAGGCGTGGTGAGCAAGTTCTCACCCTTGTCCTGCACATAAAAGGCGTGGTGAGCAAGTTCTCACCCTTGTCCTGCACATAAAAGGTGTGGTGAGCAAGTTCTCACCCTTGTCCTGCACATAAAAGGTGTGGTGAGCAAGTTCTCACCCTTGTCCTGCACATAAAAGGTGTGGTGAGCAAGTTCTCACCCTTGTCCTGCACATAAAAGATGTGGTGAGCAAGTTCTCACCCTTGTCCTGCACATAAAAGGCGTGGTGAGCGTGGCACTGCGCCATGATCTCCCCCTCCAGCCGGTGGGACCGAGACAGGTAAACCGCAACCGTACTGCGCCACATCAGTCTCCTCAGCGTGTTCCAGTCGCAAGGCTATGAGCCAATCAGGAAGAAGCTTGAGGTCCTCGGCCAGACGCCAGACCCCGCTCGTCCCCCCGTGCAGACAGTCGACCTTGAGCAAGCTGCCTGCAACGACAGAAACACTTTCTAGTAAACGACACTCGTTATGTGTAGAGGCCAACACTGTAAAGGGGAAACCCACATTTCACGGCCATGCCATCCTTAAACAACTAAGTTGGCAGCCCTGAAGTCAACTTCCTGTTCAGTCTACCAATTTCTAAGGAGGATGCCAAAGAAAAATTGGAATATTGAAGTGTTTTTACTCTTATTTATGCTTTATTTTTCTGAAATTCTATCATTATTTATTTAGTAACATTCTACCATTTTTCTTAGCCTAATGCACTTTTATTCATACATTTATATATTTAGCGGTGTTATCTCCAATATTCGGCTGTTGAGAATTTATCAAATGGCCCCAAGCATACAAAATGGAACTTCAAATTCTGCCATTTCTTGGAGGTTAAACTCACTAATAAAGTTCTTGGTTTGTATTTGTTTTAAAAAGATACAACTGGGGCTATAAGCGTCTGACACCTACTGAAATATTCATGCAATACAGGCAAAGATGTTACTCAAGGCGATAGATGACCCGGGGATTTTGGTATTAGGTTCAAACCCAGCCCAGCTTGGGGGCCATTCTTCAATTGAGACCTCTAGTGGTTTAACATTCTCTCACAAAGAAAAAAGAGCCATCCCGTATTGTTATTGGTTAGATACTGAGAGCCAAAGAGGAAGTAAGACACATTTCAGGTGTCACAACTTATTTAAATTAATGACTTTTACAGGTTTTCCAGAACCAATTTTCAAATTTTCCAGTCACTATGTATTAAACATCCCAGGAGGATGTTGGATTTGGAGGTGGGGGTGTAGGAGGCCAGGAGGAAGAACACAAGAGACAATGGCTGAAAGGAGTGTGGAGGAAGAGAGGTGGAGGGAGGAAGGAGGCGGTGGAGAGGCTCATGTTCCAAACAGAACCCAGTCAGTGGCTGGAAATGTTCATGATGATGATGATGATGATGTATTAAACATTATTTTACTAAGATCGCAACTTAAATGTAATAATATTTCTAGACACGCACACATTCTGAAACCGTGTCACTTCATCCAGATGTTGAAAGATATCAACCTAAAGTGATGCCGTGTCGAATAGTGCGATCTAAGTTAGGTTTCAGTCATTACATAAATATTCGCTGACTTCTTCCTGTTTTCCTGGTCTTTGGACACCCTGACATAACACTAAGAAAATGTATACAGATTGTCTCCGTCCTGGATTTGAACTAACAACCAGACACTTTCAAAGAGAGTCATCGACAGCGGGTAGTGACCTTGCTGGAAGCAGTGCCACACAGGCTGCGGGGGCCAGGTGCTCAACTCCTCTCGGCTGCTGCCTAGCGAGGAGGGGGCGGGGCTTAGCAGCACCGAGCTGACCGTGGGGCTCCAACAGTGAGCAGGGATCACACTTCTGGGGTCACTCATCTGCCGAGGACTGTGGTCCTTGAACCCCTTCTTCCTCCAGTCGTCGCAAGGGGAGCTCTGAGGGTACAGGGAGTGGTGAGCGGTGGTGTCCCTCACCTGCGACAGACTGTGTGCCCTGCGCACAATGCACAACTCTCTAAGTGAACGCTTATAACATCAAGATGATTTATGTTGTTCGTTTTCAGTTCAGATATTTCACTTATTTGAAAATGAGCGAGGTAAACAAAGGCAATACATTATAAACAAAACATATTAGAAAGAAAGAGCCCGCTTCAATGGTCAAACGTCTAAGGTGTCATTTTCGCAATACATTAGACTGCTTATGCGAGGAGATCGAGGTTAAATCCCGGTCGAGTGTACTGAGGGTAGTTTTTCCCTAAATGGTTTTTCACTCTAGCTTCATGCAAATGTGAGTACAATTCCTGTCAAATTCAACTTTTCTCATTTCTATCACTTTGACGTATTTAATCTTATGTGTATAACCTGAACAAAAACTACTACAAAAAAACAATATATATATATTTTTTTTTTGTATTTCATAAATCAAATACTTCTCCTACCTTTTGCGAAATGGTAAATTCTTCTGCATCAATGGACTCTTTGGACTGGTAGCGATGTTGGCGAAATCTTTCAGTGGATTACTAGCCGTGTTGAGATTCAACGGAGGCGGGATGGGCTTGAACTTCTTATTGCACTTCATACTCAGATCCTTGGGCTGACAGTCTTCATCTGCGGGTTGGCAACACTGCTCACTACACTCACTCGTCCTGCCTGCGCCTTGGAAACACTCCATCACCTACGCAACAGACAGTGTCGGTATTTAGTACGGAGATCGTCCGGCTAATGCACACTTACACATCGTCAAACAGGCATCTCATTAATTGTTATTAAAATAAAAGGACATAATAATGTAGTGCAATGAATCTTACTAGGTACCCATTTGGGTTACACATATGTGTTCTAATTACACTAATGTGTTAGGGACGAGGAAGGTTGAATTTAAGAGAAGTATACACACATTTGTGTGGATAGTGTGTGGAAAACCATTTAGGAAAATCCACCCTCAGTGCACCCGACCGCAATCGAACCCCGATCTCTCCGTCAATGGTAGTCCAGTCTTTATGAGAATGACGCCTTGGACCATTCAACTATCAAGTAGGGTTGCAGTTTTTGAAACTTGTCATTCAAATGAGTTTCATAATCTCTGCATTTAGTTTCATTATAAATGGTATTTATGAATGTTTCTAAACATAAGAATTTGAAAGCATAAAAAATAAGCACTATTTATAACAGGGCTTAGGTACTGCAACTGTACATAAAGCAAAAATATCCTGACCTTATATGAGACACATTATAAGTTTACCCCTTAAATTGCCCCACCGCAAATTTGAATGATTTTACATTTATAATTAGGCTAATAAAAGAACTTTAAACAATAAAAAAAATGTAAATTGTTTGAACGATTAGCTTTATGACGAAAGATAATTTTTAAAATAAAATGTGTACCTATATGATTCATTCTCCAATTCTTAGCATGCTTTGTGTACTAAAAATAATTCTCTTTGTGTGATCATTTAGTGTTAACACCAGATTGTTTCATCCTTTATTTTTACATAGTTCTCTACTTTTAAAGTAGATAAAATTATCCTAGGCAAACCTTTACCTGTTAATGACTTAATTTGGTTGCAGGAACTTGTCAACAGAGTAAATAAACAATAAAATATAATTTTTGTTGATATGGTCATCACACTGTTTTTGTTTTTATATTTGATTTCAACCAGAGCACTCAAAGTATATAAGGCAGCTACACAGGAGCTGTCTCTCTTCAAAAGTGTGACTGCGACGTAGTTCAACTTTTACCACCTAAAATTTTATAGATAGATAGAAAAAAGATTAGAAATTAAGCTTGATTTATGTTCAAAAAATCCATTTTATAGCTATGTTATGACCATAGCATCAGTGTATAATTTTTTTAATTCTTCAATCTTGTCTAATAACAACAGTATTTTTATTTTGAAAAATTAAAAATATAACTTTATAAATTAGTCTAATTATTTTATTTTGACAAAAAAGAATCGATTCACCCAACCTTTGCAGGCTTTTGAATCGATTAATCGATTAAAATAATCGATGATTATAGTAAAAAAATAATTGATACATTTAGAATCAATTGTAATCGACTATAATCGTAAATCGCTGTTGATGTGTGAACTATGTTATTATTCTAAAGACACGTCATCATTTCTCTACTTTATTAAAGCACATCGGTATTATTTCTAAAATAAATACAATGGTTACCCTACGGGAGAAACAGATAGGTATGATAAGTTTGATTAAACCTTTATTATCTTTATTAATACCTAAAAAAAATTTTAAATAGCATTTTAAGGTTAGGCTACCTCTTCTGCTGTCATATTTTCTTACTTTAGTAATAACTATAAGAAATCATTCAAGACAATCATTTATAAAATAAGTCTAAGCTAAAAATAGTTTTATAGAGTTCCCTACAGGACAGATGCTGACGTTCCGTTTAACTCAATTTACATTGAATAATCAGCAACTCTAATGGATATGTATAGTGGCTGTATACAAATTCTCTACTTATGCACCGTCTCCTTGATATGTACCCTTTGCCAGTTGCATCGGTAATCACGTGACCAATTTTAGATCCGTCCGAATTGTTACCAAGGATGCTCTTGCACCCCTCACACCCCCTTCAATCCAAGGACGGAAGTAATACGTCGTAGACATGTCCTTGGTGCGGTGCTAGACTGGCAACTATTTTATTTATTCTCTTTTCATCTGCTAGAGCTCAGAACTTTATGTGCCTGCCATTTCAAATCACACAGTTACTAAGGCAGACACGTTTTATAAAATTAATAAGTTGGTCATTTTGAAAAGTTGAGTAATCATTCTACGCCTACCATTATTTTACTTTCACAAAAAGTATTGTTTATTGGCATGCTTTAATTTTTTGCAAAATAAGGAACACATTGACACAAAAAGTAAAATATTAAACTCTGTTGCTATTTATTTTCATTAGCTCTGATAAATGGTGTTAGACATAGTTTCTAAGATCAATCGTTAGGTGGTAGCACTGGGTCCCAAGGATGTAATTTAATTGACTGATGCAACCTTCGATGGGAAGTGCATTGTAAGTGTGAATTTATTCAAGTCTATAATCCAAGGATCCTTGAGACTATTCGTGTCTCTAGGGCGTGACAAAATATTTGTTATTGACGAATGTTCTATTACTCGACTGCTACCACCGTTGCGCCATTAAATTATGTTGTATTTCCTACTTAAAACTAACTTACCTGTAAAACATAGTTGTCACAATATTGTCTCTCTCCGCTGTTTCAGGGGCCCTAAAGCAGATGCTTAATTTGAACCAACCTCAGTCCAAACTTTTGGCTTCCGAACCCATTTGGAAAATTCTTGTGTACGACCGCTGTGGCCAGGATATTATTTCTCCGTTGATTTCGATCAAAGAACTGAGGGAAATGGGTGTGACATTACACGTGTAAGGATATGTTTTATTGTTGTTTTTAATACAGGATGTTAAAAAACTGTCACGAAACAGGTCAAGACCATACATCACACAAAGAGCCTGGTCATTCATTATTTATTCAAGGTTGTCCGCTACATTAACCCATTTGTTGATGTAACTTTGAAACACATTAATAATACTAAACCCTACGTTGCTTGTCAAAGGACAGTTATTATGGTATATTTAATTGGATTTGGTCAACCTCCATGTTTATGGGGTGAATTTCTCGCTTTGTGAGCTGATGTTTATGGGTTCAAACCCGACCGGAGTTGACAAATTTTTCTTGAGCGATAAAAATCCTTATTCACAACTCTTCCTTCGGAGGAGAAGTAAAGCCGTCGGTCCTATGTCGATTGTGGCATTTAGAAGAACCCTGGAAGTTGTGTGAAAATAACTTTTCCGGCTAAATTGGTAGGCCCTTTCACTCTAGCTCATAGAAGTTCTCATGCTGATATAATCAGTTCAGAAAGTGCACATTAAATATATCAAATTAAATTTTATATCTATATTTAAATTTTAAATTATAAATGTTCCCAGTCATTAAAAGGAGCCATATCTTGTAGAGACACAAATAAACGAGGATTTGTGTGTTTGTGAAGAGGGGTATGAATTCGAGGAGGAGGAAGGTAGAGTTATTAGACATAGTCTTCATGGTACGAGGAAACTGTATGAAAAGGGTGAATCCGAAGATCTCTAACTAAAAGGCCGCTAATAGATCTGGTATCGTGTCAATTCTAGCCAACTTCATTCGGACCGAGACCCGATCCCCGACGTCCCCGCGGTGTACTTCTGTCTTCCCACAGAGGAGAACTTGGGTCGAATAGGGCAGGATCTTCAGAACAACCTGTACGACATATACCACCTCAACTTCATCTCCCCCATCTCCCGACAGCGGCTGGAGGACCTCGCGTCGGCCGCACTTCAGTCCAACTGTGTCTCTCAAATACACAAGGTACTTTACATCCCTGATTTCAATAACAATAATCCTAGATTGTGTGAATCCTAACAGAATATTAATATTAGGAGCATTAATGATTGTGTTAATACTCTCGCGTTCATGCAGACTTGTGTCTGTTTTGCAGGTTATGACCAGTATCTAAACTTCATATCGCTCGAGGATGACATGTTTGTATTAAAACATCAGAACAGTGACAACATTTCCTACTATGGTGAGTGGCGTGTCTTGAATTAAAACACTTATGAGATGCCCGAATCTTCGAATCCTTCAAATCCTATGGAATTTGAGAAATTCAAGATTCGTAAAAATCTCTCAAACGTATCCAAGACCTTGACATCAAATAGCAATTTTAAACAAGTGGTAAAAGAATTTATAGAATTGTTTAGTTGGGGGGGTAACAAAATCACAAAAAAAAAAAGTACAAAATAGTATCAATATAATTAATTTACATAAATAGTGTTCTCTTTGTTTTTTATGACTTAATAGACTTGACAAACAAAATAGCATTTGTCATTGGCACTGAGCCTTAAAACAAATTTTTTTCTTTGATTTCAATATTTTCGTTTGAACTAATACTGTACTTTTTTTTTTGTTTTAATACTGGTACAAGACAATGTTTGTTGTTACAGCGATCAACCGCGGAGAAATCAAAGATACGGAAATGGAGAGTATAATGGATACAATCGTGGACTGCCTCTTTTCCGTCTTTGCGACACTAGGTAATTACACTAATGAAGGGACAATATAAGTGCATTCAGTTTTATTATCTCAAATTGTGTCTTTATTTTATTTTTCTTGGTAAAGAATTAGTTGATGTGAATGTAAAATAAATACTTTTTTTTCATGTTTGATAAGGATTACCTACCAATTTTGTAATAATTTAAATAACTTACTCCCATTCTTTTGGTGATAACAAACCCTTTTCGTTATTTAATAGTATTTTAATGTTCGTCTTTTCAATAATATTATTTTGGCTCCGGCAGATTTCGTTATGGAAGGATTTCCATCAAGTCATATAGTTTAGTAAAAAGTACTTCCACATTTCTTTGTTTGGATTTTTATGTATATTAATGCTTATTTACTAAATACGCTAATGATATTAGGGATTAGGAAGGTTATATCAAAAGGAATTGTACCCGCAGTTGTGTGAAGGGAGAGTGGAAAACCATTTAGGAAAAACACCCTCAGTACAACCAACCAAGATTTGAACCTCGATCTCTCCGTCATTCACAATCAAGTCTACTGTGATAGTAGTAGCGCATTAGACTATGTGACCACCGAAGAAGGCTATATTATATTGCTAACATATGTGGTTATTATGGGACCAGCACTCGTGACGCTCCATTGTTTGTTTTTAAAAACGCTCGTAAGGGTATTTCCTGTAGCCTCAATACTATTTTGTTATCGGATAATGACACACCACAATTTGTTCAGATGTTATATTTACATCCAGAACAGGGGCTTATCATGAACATGTTTGAAAAAATAATCTCATGCTTTGTTATAAATCACCCACTTGAGTGGCCGAATGGTCTAATATGTCACTCACATGTTAGAATGGCTCGCTGATGATGGGGAGATCAGGGTTTGAATCTTGGTTGTGTCTATTAAGGGCGGTTTTCCCAAAATGGTTTCCCACTCTCCTTCCATGAAAATGCCAGTAGATTACCTCTAAAATACTTGTATCCTCATCCCTACATCATTAGAGTAATTATAATAATAATATTCATACAACCTGAACAGGTAATAAAACACAGCGATTAAAAAAAAGGTTATAGATCGGTTTAATGTTTAGGCTCTTTATGCTTTATATTTAATATCGTATTATAAATCTATATATTAAATAAAATACATTGCCTTCCCAGGTAAAGTTTAACAGAGCATGTCTCCTTGCACTAGGAACTGTCCCAGTTATACGTAGCCCCAGAGGGAACGCCGCCGAGATGGTGGCAGAGAAGCTGGACAAGAAACTCCGAGAGAACCTGCGGGACACTAGGAACAGTTTGTTCCTGATGGATGCGACGCAGACCAGTCACTTCAGGTGACTATATGGGGTCTACTATCCTTACATTACATTATGATATTATGTTAGTGATGAGGGAGGCATTTAATCCTGGGGAAATGTACGTGCATTAGAACGGACAACCAGGTTTCTAACACCGAACTCCCCGTCAATGACAGTCCAATCTATTGTCAGTGTGACGCTTTAGATCAAGCATGTCCGACCTTCCTCTGATTGGGAGTGGCGTAAGTCCTTAGGGATTGTCTGAGATTTATATTATCTAATGCCCAGATATAGTATATACCCACACTCGCACCCATACATACATACATACATACGTTCACTACGCAAGTAACATTTTACTTACGATTCTGGAAACTTAACGTATATTAGCGAGCATTTATGTCGGCTATGAGAGCCAAATTTGTTGATAATTTTTGAAATTTGAAGTATTTCAATTTGAGTTGGCGGGCTGCACAGAGTGTATTCGGGGGCCACAAGCGGGCTGCGGGCTGTGGGCTGTGGGATGGACATGCCTTGAGACTATTCGACCACAGGAGCAGGTTGTTTGAGAATTGTCGGGTAACGAGTCGCGTATCTCGGCTCCTTGTTGCAGTTTCCAGCGGCCGCTCCTGATCATCTTGGATCGCAACGTGGACATGGCCACCCCCCTGCATCACACTTGGACCTATCAGGCTCTAGCGCACGATGTGCTGGACCTGACGCTCAACAGGGTAGTGGTGGAGGAGAGCGCGGGCCGCTCGGCAGCCGGAGGAACCAAGGCCAAGACACGGGCGTGCGACCTTGACTCCCGTGACAAGTTCTGGGTGTCTCACAAGGGCAGGTGCGAACACTTGGGGGGCAGGGGGGAGGATGTGAGACATTTGCTCGATGTTTCTTGGTCTGACAGGCGCACGACACAAGTGGAGTAGTTTGCATCTGGGATTACTCATTTTTTGAAGCAGATACTTGTTTTGAAGCCAAGTCTAAGGGTAAGCGCACAGTACAAGCCGGCAGTCAGATTCCGATTTCCGATGACAATCGGCGCCGACAGTCTGAGGACTGGGGGTCTCATAGTAAGAGATGGAAAACCGGTTCCGAAACTCCACCCGCTCTCTCAGTCATGGAGTTGTCTTGTGAAGAAGCTATGGTCTTATTAATTGTTCCAGAAAATGTTAGCTTAAAATTAAAGCCAGTGAAACGCGGGACTCATGAAATAACCAATTAAGAGAATCATATGGTGAATATCATCATCTTTTCCCTCAATTAAAAGTAGATGGCGAAAGGTTTTATGAATATTTTAGGATGAAGATTGAAACCTTATACTATATTTTGGGGAAAATCAAACATCGATTGATCTTAGACTGGTGTAACTTTCATAAGCAAAAGATTCTTCCAAAAGAACCGCATGTAGTTACTTTAAGGTAAGATTATTTATGATTAAAGTTAATTTTATTGCTTTTAAAAGAACTATGTTTAGTCACCTTTAATTCAAAATAACACTTATTTGAAACCAACCCATTCATAGTCAAGTAAATATACATTGTAAATTCTATAATTATAATATTTAATTTATTGATTGCATAAATAAATTAGCTAATTTATATAAAAGGTTTCATGCGTGGTAAAAGTAATTATTTTTTCTTTTTTACGTCAAAATTAATGTAAAATTCACCATTTCATTGACAAATTGTGTTGAAATTTTTTTTATTAAATCTTTAAACTCTAAGGTATAATTATTATTGATTAAATAATTAAAAGAAAATTGAAAAAGAAAACTTAAATGAACCACAATTCAACCATGTGTTGGCCAAGCCGATATCTGAAATAGGAATGAACGATTCATTCCGGTAAACCGTCTGACTCAGACAACCTGTGTACGTACGCAGTTGTCTGTCTCCACTGTGAGGACTCTCGCTATGAACAGAGGGACATTTCTCGCGCCGGCTTGACTCCGACAGGCGCTGGTTCTCGGAATCTGACTACCGGCTTATACTGTGCGCTTACCCTAAGTTTTGAAGCTTCACACACCCCTATTATTTTTATATTCTTCAAGGTCATTAGGCGATAAGTCATTCTTATAGTCGTCTTTTTGGCAATTTCCGAGGCCCACATTTATTTTCACTTTCAGATTATGTGTTTGTCAAATTAAAAAAAAAAAAGAATAATTATACTCAAAGTTAAACAGAAGCTCAAAGATTGTTTGAAAATGAACGGCTCTAAGTATTTACACTACGCAGCATGACGGTGATGTTGGTTTTATTTCAGTCCTTTCCCGATAGTTGCGGAGGCGATCCAGGAAGAGCTGGAGCATTACAAGAACTCTGAGGAGGAGGTGAAGAAACTGAAGGCCTCCATGGTGAGTCTCAACCGACATTACCTTCTTTGGGGCGGGTGGGTCTCTCTTGCAAATAAACGTGTGCAAACGCCAAGACGTTCAACTTCAAATCAAAACCAAATCTTTGCTTACTAACTCAATAGATTATTTAAAATGAAAACAGTTTAAATCCAATCCAAATTTAATATTAGGTCAAATTATAGATATTATTTTTTATCAAGTCCAATAAAAAAGAATAAGATCAACACACAGATTTTAAATATTAAGAGATTTGCAAGTTTATAATATGTTCAAGTAAAATAATGAAGCTATGATAACTTCTTTTGTAAGTTAAATTATTCAAATGTTTAACGTTTAATTAGAATTTTGAATAAAATTCCATAAATCCGAATTGCTATGGAGAAGAGGAGTGCCCTTGAAGTGTGTACAGGGCGTACTTTGTACCCATTGTCACACATGTAGCAGAAACATTGGACATTGAATGTAAGAGAAACAAGGAAGTGGAGGCCATGGGAATGAAGTTTTGAGGAGCATGTTAGCTGTCCATGAGGAGAGACAAGATTAGGAATGAAGTCCAGAGCAGATAACAGTAAATAGTGTGAGAGAGGGAGAGGGGGGACTTGAAGCAAATGCTCAGCCAACTCGCTGGAAATGATGATGATGTTGATCTGTACTGTGGGACTATTTGTATTTTAAAATTTTTAATACGATACAAATCTTTCAAATATCAAGATTTAGAATTTTGAATCTAAATGGAACCTGATAAGATTGGATTTCAAAATTTTGAAACTTCGCGTAGGGCTTACTTGTGACCTCAGACTTCTCAAAAAAAATACCCAACTAATATACACAGTTGGATGTCGCTGTTTATTGTTTGTGTTTTTATCTTATATTCATTTTTTTAAGTAAACATGGCCAACATAATAAATAGTGGGGATACGCATTTTAAAAACAACAACAATCTTCTGCAGGGTATCGACAACGAGAGTGATGCGGCCTTCTCCATGGTGAGTGACAACACCGCCAAGTTGACGTCCGCCGTCAACTCCCTTCCGCAGCTTCTAGAGAAGAAGAGGCTTATTGACATGCACACCACCATAGCTACAGGTGATATTTGACTTCCCCCGGGGACTTTGCCTTGTTACACCTCATCGGGGTTTTAATCCTGACCCGGGGCATTCATGGTGGTGCCTTTCTTCCAAGATGCCCTTCATTACTAAGTTAACTGAGGCTGGTTTTTATTTTTCCTTCATAAGAACACTGACGATTTATTTAATTATTTCTTTAATTAATAATAAAAACTTCTTTTTGAACTATTTTGTTGTATTTAGTAGAAGGAACCAGAAAGGTGGATAGAAACATTTAAAAGGGAACAAATACACATTGAAAATTTATCGCTAGTTAATCAATTATTACTGCGTTGCGTTGGGTGGTAACGATCATTTTCTTCAAAAGGTAGCCATTCCTCTTTTATCCAGTGGCAGCAGTGTAAAGTGTTGAACTGTGTTCTTCTTTTCATTGTAACAGCCATTGTGTTTGTTACCTTTTTATTTTTTCTCTCCCTCTTTCCTGTTCCTTCTTCCAAATAAAACAGATAATTTAATTAAAATCCTCCATCTTCATGTTGTAGCTTTGATAGATTATTATGCCATTAAAGAAATTTAACCCACTTTAGTGGTCGGTTTTAAGGTGGGAACTCCCGAACCTTTTAGACGGATGGAAACAGAGAACATTATATGTTCTGGCTGTGTCTTTGGCAAATATCCTTTATTTATATTTGGGAGCCCAAGGGCTCTGTGGGGCACAATTTGAAAAACGCCGGTCTAAGACGTTACTTTTGAACAGACTGAACTGCGGTTACGAGGAGATCTGGGTTCGAATTCGGTCTCGGGTATTGAGAGTGTTTTTTTCCACTCTTCCTCCATGCAATGCTGGTACACTTCCTCTAAATTCAATCCTTCCTCATTACTGAAAAAGAATGACTTACTTGGTTCAAATCGGTATAACCAAACGAGTAGTGAGCAACGCGTGGACAAAGATATAGATTGACAACAGAATGAGTAAGATGGCTTTTATATTCTATTTTAAACCCCCCCCTATCTATACATTATAAAATTTAATTATCATTATATAGTTTAATATAGTGTTTTGAAAGTATATTTGTTCATAAAATTTTGTTATTGTATTAATTAGTGTTTTAAAAATATAGTTCAGGATGAAGTACAGGTGGATAAAACACCCAAACACAATTCTTTAACATGGCATTTATAGCTACATGTGACCCAAGGAGTATTACTCTCGCAATAGACTAGACTGCCGAAGATGGGGAGATCGGGGTTCAATCCTGGTCAGATACAGTGAGAGTCCACACAAACATGGACGCACTTCCTCTAAATTCAACCTTCCTAACACGTTAGCGTGATTAGGCCTGAGGGAATGACTACCTTGGTGTGCCGACAGGTATCCTGAACGTTATCAAGACCCGCCGACTGGACACGTTGTTTGAGTTCGAGGAGAAGATAATGAGCAAGGCTGCGCTGGACCGAAGCATCATGGACCTCCTGACAGACTCCGAGGCGGGGAATCCCGAGGA
This sequence comes from Timema podura, assembly GCA_033556935.1. NCBI lineage: Eukaryota > Metazoa > Arthropoda > Insecta > Phasmatodea > Timematidae > Timema > Timema podura. Next base: position 59,612,317 of record JAVRXN010000012.1, on the reverse strand, counting down.
CAAGATGAGGCTCTTCATAATCTACTACCTTTGCTCGCACTCCATGGCAGAGGTGAGTGCGTGTCTCGCGTCGGACGAGGCTGCCCGAGTTGCTCATTCCTGATAGCAATTTTTATTATTTCAAGCTGACATCTGAATTTATCTATTATTGCATTATAGATGTTATTTAATCACTAGTCAGTGTTAAAATACTATTTAAAGGCTGTTATAAACATGATTATATGTTGAAATATGTCTTAATTAGTGACATATTTAAAATATTTTCATGATATTTGGATGAAGGTACAGGAAAGTTGGATGGAAACATATAAAAGGAACAAACAAAATATGGCTTTTACAATAAAAAGAACAGTCTACACTTTACACTGCTGCCATTGGACAGAGAAGTATTGTTGACTGTGGAATGTGCAGCGCAATTTACTAAAATGGGAAACAAAAAAATAATAATTACATGAAACATTACCTATTTTTAAAACATATTGTAGAATTCTTTAGAACATATTGCATGTATCATTTATATATAGCTAGATTTTTACAGAAAATTATCCAAACAAACCCAAAATAATATTTTTCAAGTCATTAAACAACAAAAATAAATTTTGTTTTAACTTTGATTAGGATTTAAGAATAGTTCATATATTTGATTTGACTTGTGTACTTCCCATACCCGTGAAGTTCACATTTGTGTTTTGTTTTCAGGCCGACTTTGACCGGTATGCGGCCGCACTTCAGAATTCTGGCTGTGACCTTCAACCTCTGACCTTCATCAAGAGGTGGAAGTAAGTGAACTAGCTTCACGTCCTCGCGCCGCGGGAGCAATATTTTCTGCTGTGCTCTTGTGTTAAGACAGATACTACAGATAAAAATAGTTTCACATCTTTATAAAGATGTTCATTTTAATTCCTTGGTACCGCCTTAAACCCCAATTGTTACTTTTATTAAAATAATTGAGATTTTATCTCAATATCACAAATTTAATGAACTTGTTTCTTAGCTTTCAAACTCCAGGAAATGAATGTTCTAATTATAATTAATTCTAGTGTTTTAAAGTAGCTGCATTTACTACGATTTATGGGTTTCGGAAATTTGAAGGAGTCATCGCTAAATATATTTTTATGTCTTGTTTTTAATTTGTTTGGAAAAAAAAAGTTAAGTTAGAACTTTCCTAATACCTCAGCCGTCTTAAGGTTATAAATTTATTTGTTCAAAACCAGTAAAACCTTCATATATAACAGTTGTATGACTTATATGACGATGCTTGGATACAAATGTTGATAGGAATGTAACAATAGGGGACACCATCGTTAAAATTTAAAAAAACATATTGGTGGATTGCACTGTATTAACGATCAGTCGATAGCGTGTCTGTCTATTGAGCTAAGAGTCTCTAGTTCGATTCCCAGCATGGTCGAAAAATGTATCGTTGGTGAAATGTGGGTTCACCCTTTCACGGTGATGAATAAACGGCCGGGGGACTGGATGTTGTGCTTGTCCTAGTCTTAAGTTATATTATAAGGCATGTGAAGCTGTGACAGGCCTAGCAAGGCGATAGCGTAAAATATATGACCTGAATAAAAAACTAACCACAGGCTGGAAACAGTAATGGATGTAATAAAAACCGTATTAATGTGTCACTTTCTCAATAGACAGAACTACCCACGACGAAGAGATCCAGGTTTGAATCCCAGCTGGATGTACTATGGGTAGTTTTTCCCTAAATGGTTTTTTAATCTTTCTTCATGCAAATGCGGATATATTTGTTCTAAATTCTACCTTCCTCGTCCTTAACCCCATATAGTGTATACTAAACAGACAGTAGTAAAACACTGCACACAGGAAAGTATAAATAAAGAATGCTACCAAATGAAAGCGAGACGGACTTTGGCACCAAGGCAAGCCAGCGGTGCTCCGGTAGTCTGAACGTTACTGAACAACTGTCCGCAGGGCCTACGCCAAGATGGCGGCCACACCCAACCAGTACGTGGGCGGAGGGACCAAAACTGTCAGCATGTTCTCAAAGCTCGTCTCTCAAGGGTCGTCTTTCGTCATGGAGGGCGTCAAGAACCTTGTCGTCAAGAGGCATGTGAGTGACACTGGATAACGGAGGGGAGGGGGGCCCCTTGTTTGAACCCCAGTGGGTGCAAGAGGATGTCCTTATACAAACATGATAGTATTTTATAAAATGAAGCACAAATAAACATTTAGCTCTTTACAGAAAACATCTTTTCACTTTTTGAGGTACATTTAGTTAGGTATGGATTGAGGTTTGAGATAAAATGGATGACAAATGAAAGGAATAAACAAAGTGAAAACAAAGAACTCTGTTCACACTTTGCAGTGCTGCTACTAGACAGAGAGGAACACAGTTTACACACACACACACACACATAATATTGTATGAAGTAATAAAGACAGGACACGCTAGACGCCATGTTTTAATTGTTGTTCCAGAACCTGCCAGTGACGCGCATCGTGGATGAACTGATGGAGATGAAAACCTCTCAGGAAACAGAGGATTACCGTTACTTTGACCCCAAACAGCTGCGCACCTCAGAAGGTTCCCAGCCACCACGCACCCGCACACCTTTCCAGGAGGCCATTGTGTTTATCGTGGAGGAGGCAACTACATAGAGTACCAGAACCTTGCCGACTACACCAAGGTCACTAAACAACCTCCTCCTCCTCTGTCGTAGTCTTTGGAGAAAAATAGTAAGATATCCTAAATAGTGTCTGCCTTTCATATTTAAAACTATTACTACAGTTTAAAACTATGCACATAAAATAATTTAAAAAGAAAAAACTCCATGGCATCAGCATGCAAGCGAGCTATACGGACCGAGCGGATGCTGCATTTTGGTGAAGACAGTGCCAACATTTGTAGTCCGGCCGTTAATCTCAATTTTCTATACATAATATAATATACTTTTCTTTCACATACAAATATTCGTACATGGATCCAAAAAGAGATTGAAATAAAATAAACAATCTAAATTTGGCCTTTATTTTACAACTATTACAATTAAAAAATATACATAGTTCACGTTCGACACACTTCTGCCATGAATTTGGTGGCTTGTCAGAACAAAATGAGTTTGGTGGCCTGTCGGAACCATTTAAGTTTTGCGGCCTGTCAGAACCAAGTGAGTTTGGTGGCCTGTCGGAACCAAGTGAGTTTGGTGGCCTGTCGAGACCAATTGAATTTGGCGGTGTGTTGGAATCAAGTGAGTTTGTGGCCTGTCGGAACCAAGTGAGTTTGACTAGCATGCCACAGTTACTTATAATATGCAATATACGGCATAAGATAAAGTAAAAAAATCTTAAAAAGATAACAATCTAATAAACCTTTTTTGATTCTGTAAAGGAATTGTTTTTTTGTTTTGTTTTTCAGAGCAAAGCCGGAGGACCGACCAATAAGAGGGTCATCTATGGGTCCTCAACGCTCAACAACGCCAAACAATTTCTTAAGCAGGTAAAAATTATAATTGAACTACCAACTTAATTACAACTTAAAAGAAAAACAAAAACCTATGTACTTAAATAATCATGATATTCTTTTGCTTCCTTGATAACATTTCCATGTAGTGTCGAGATATTTTGTGTTTGTAAATGTATGTTAGTATTGTTAGGCTACGTACACACTTGCAACCTTGTTGCCAGGTCATAAACCCCGGCCCCGGGGTGCCAGCACGCAACAGCTTGTTACAGACGAGTGTGGTAGACAGCAACCTTTGGGTCTCTCGTGTAAATAACATTCCTTGACCTTCTGGTGACCAGGTCGCAAGTATATGTATATAGATATGTGTGTAAGGTATGAGGAAGGTTTAATTAAAAGGAACTGTACCTGCATTTGTGTGGCGGGCTCGGAAACCCACTATCAATACACCCGACTGAGATTTGAACCCAGATTTTTTTTTTTTGGGATTGTCAGTCCAGTCTTTTGCGAGACTGACACCTTGAATCATTCGACCACCAAAGCGGGTTTCATACATATTATTTTAAAACAATTTTTATAGAGTACTTTAATCATATATATATAAAATAAAAGTATTGTGTTATATTGTAAGTTCTTTTCAAAGAATTATATTTATTTTTTCCAGCTTTCCTTGTTGGGGCAAGAGTTACACTGAAGATACTTGAGGTCTGACTGCTGTTAAATACGCCTTCCGTTGTGATTTTCTTTTTCTCGCATAAAATGTTGATACATTTCTCCAGACTGCTGCGACAGTTTCAAAATAACCAGACATTTGAGTTGATATATTATTTAAATGCCACAAAGGATTCACCTCCGAATACAGGAGGTAAAGAACAAATTGTTATACAGTTGGCAGCATTAAGAGCAAATTGTGCAATAATTGTACAGTTGGCAGCGTGAAACTAAATATTAGTTGTCATGACTGCTGTTAGTGAGCTTAGTTGACGTTATCACACAGCCATAGAGATGTGTGCTGTGAGTGATGCGTGGCTACTGACATACAGGGGCAGATAGCGGCAGCGTAGAATATCAGCCCATGAAGCCTGAAGTGCCTGTTCAATTTCAACTCGGTAAATACTCTTTTTTATAGCACCGCGTCTTACTACCTGTCCAGGTTGTACGCTTACGTATTAACTACTCTGATAGTTTTAGGGATGAGGTAGGTTATATTTAGAGGAAATATACTCGCATTTGCTTGGAGAGAGGGTGGGAAACCGTTTTGTAAAAAACCAGCTTTCGTACACCCGACCGAGATTCGAACCTTGATCTCCCCATCGTCGGCAGTCTAGTCTACTGCGAGAGTAGCGCGTTAGACCATGCGGTCACATAAGTGGATAAATACATTGTTATATATGAGAGAAGGTAGATGAAAGGTGACTGGAAACATATACAAGGGAATAAACAAAATAATCGCTTTTATAATAAAAAAGAACACATTTCACACTTTACATTGCTGCCGCTGGACAAAAAGGTAGTGGCTGGCAATTGAAGGAAATTAATCGTTGCTACCCAATCCCTCAACTTAGGTCTCATTATATCTGAATTTATTCAAAAGTTCATCTAAAAGAGGAAACCAAAAATTACAAAAGGGATAAAGAGGTATTTAATATATTTGCAACCAATGTATATTTCCTGAGTTTCTCCTCAATTGTGTTATTCCTTCTATATGTTCCCATCTTATGTTTCCTATCATTCTTTACAATTCATCCTTTTTCTCCCTTTTGTGTGTTTGGTTTCCTCTTTTAGGAAGTTGTGTCGCGCATCACATACTCCCTCATGATGTGTTCCGATAGAATGAAACTTTGGTCGGGGGATTGGGTGGTAGCAATATCTACCTTCTTACAAGTATAGAAAAATGTAACTCAAAAAGTGAAAAGAGGTTTTCCTTAGATATGATATTGAGCCACCAATAAAATGATCACTGAACAAACTGGGAACTACTTGAATTTAATCTATTAAGTATCACTATCATTGCGTTAAGAAGTTTGTGAGGAGGATGTTAGCTGTCACAAGGAGAAACAGGATTAGGAATTAAGTTATTCAGGAAACAGTGGAGGTACAGGGAGTACATGAGATAGTAGAGGAAGCAAGACTGAGATGGTATGGACATGTAATGAGGATTGAGAAGGAAAGAATACCAAAGAGAATGATAGAGATGAAATATATCAGAAAAGGACAAGAAGAGAAACCAAGAAAGAGATAGGCGGAGCAGATAACATTGAATATGGGAGTGAGAGGAGAAGAATTGTGGTAGGTTAGAGGAACCAAACTGACCCGGACACAACTGTAAACAGTTGATGATGGTGATGATATATTATTGGATTAAATAAGGAATACATTTCACCTCATTGGATTGTTATATTCGCATAAACATTCCGTTTACGTTAAGAGTGACATCTCGTCATTTAAATGCCAACTATTGTTTTGTTGAATGGTTCATTTGACAGAACCTTTTCATACTTTTGATAAATTTAATTTCATTAGGCTTACTCGGTGCTTTATCTTTAGGCAATCATGTCATTTATTATTAAGTAATATCTGAATTAATAAAGTTATCTCGATTGGAATCGCAGTGTATTTTAGTAACTGTCAAACCTAATATTGAATTGTCTCAAGAGGATGTCATCTATTGTTCTGCTGACTTCATGTGGAGGGTGTTCTGCAGACATTGCGAGAACTTGCTCATCATCTATCAACATCTCACATGAATAATAAAATCATCATTTTATTGTTGTTATTGTATCATTTGTTACTTATAAATGTATTAAATATTTTGTTGGTGTAATAAATCCAACAACATTTATAAATATATTTGAAAGTTTTATTATAGTAATATTAAATTACCTATTTCAGGTTTAAAGCTTAGTGGCTAGTTTCATGGCCGGACTTAGTACGCCTCAAGTATGGTTCTATATTTATTTATCACCGCGTCTTACTACCCATTCGGGTTATACGCTTAAGTACTATTTACACTAATGAGTTAGGAATTGGGAAGATTGAATATAGAGGAAGTGAACCCGCATTTTCGTGGAAGGAGAGTGGAAAACCATTTAGGAAAAACCACTCCCAGTTCACCTGACCGAGATTCGAGCCTCGATCTCCCCGTCCTCGGCAGTCGAGCTCAACACGACTAGCGCGTTAGCTAACTATGCCACTGAGGCGGGTATGGTTCTATACTAAATACAGGATGACACCTACCTAGAACAGAATGGAATGGTCCAGTTTCATATGCGAGACTGTCCATTCCATTATGGTGTAGACAGGTGTTCTAAATTTAGTACAGCGCTGCACTTGAGGTGTACTAAGTCTGACTATGAAACTGGCCCTAAGACTTAGTACTAACCCTCTTATCAAGACTTGTATTTCTTAGGACAAAGGCCACGATCACAGAATATACAAAGCTATAGCTCTCTCTACCTGCGGTTTTTTACGGATGTAAAGCGTGTTCTCTCAGTCCGTATCAAGAGAATAAACAGAGTTTTTTTTGTAGGGCTGTGCAAATGGACATTTTTCACTTTGAGTCAAGTTTGATTGAAATTTTTTTTTTTTTAGTTCGAGTAGTATTAAAATAAATATTTCAAGTTGAATTTCTCTAATAGATCCATGCATTAACTAAAGTTAAGTACAAACATATTTTTTTAAGAACTACTTTTTTGTTAAAAATTTGAATTTTTAAATAAATCTAATATAGGATTTTAAAGAAAAAGATTGAAAATTCCAAGTAGCCTACTTAAATTGTTAATACTCGACTTGAACTAAATATTCAAGTACTCGCACAAACCTAGTTATTTGAGAACAAAGTGCTGAGGGAGATATTTGTAACTAAGAGAGAATGAACAAACAGGAGAATGGAGAAAGTTACAAATTGAAGACCTTCATGGTTTGTATGTATCCACCAACATATTAAGTATAATCAAGGTGTGGTGCGCAGGATGAGGTTATGTGGCACGTATGGGTGATGGCAGATGTGTACACAACATTTTAGTTGGGAAACCTGAAGATCCAAGACCCCTTGTAGTTCGAACTGTCGATGGGAGGATAGTGTTAAAATGTTCTTCAAGGAGGTTGTGTATCAGGTTAGGATTGACCTTACGTTCTGACGGACTTGAACTTTGGAGTTCCTTACCAGGCCTCGTCATTCAACCGGTTAATTGAACCAGAGGGTGAACATACAGTCCAACTTTCTTAATAAGGCCCTTTTTGAAAATATATATTTTTTGTTGCCAAAATTGATAAAATTTCAGTATATTATTATTGTTAGTATATTATGGTGTTATTATTATTTTAAATGTATTGGTTATATCTATCAAAAGTGACGGCTACAAATAACCTGACTTTAAGTATGGATACATGAAAATATCTATCTTGTATCTCTTATAGTTGTCAGATAAGGCTCTTCCTCTGAACATTGGACTGTAGCATATTGCATACTGGACAGCTTCAGTTCTAGCTGTGGGACGGGGAGGGGGGGGGGGAGATTAGAGCTGTCTATTACCGCAGTACTGACTTAATGAATATCCAGTCATGCGGAGCTAAAGATCTATACTGCCTTTAAACGCGAGTTAACACTATCCATTAAAGTGCCGATTGGCGCGTGCTGAAATATGTTTCTCAATTTAGTTAAATAAGATGAAAACAACTTTGTTTTTCTTTCCGAGTTTGGAATGTATAGAAAAATATCAACATCCTCCAGGTAATTGTAAAAGAGTTTACCTGGATATCATCATCATCATCATCATCATCCAAAGTTTCCAGCCTGTGGGCGGGTTAGTTTAGTTGAACACTTTCTGTTATCTTCTCTTTCCATCTCTTTCTTGGCCTCCTTCACTGCCTTTTTCCAACATACTTCATTTCCATCATTTTCTTTGGCATCCTTTCTTTTTCCATCCTCATTACATGTCCATACCATCTCAGTCTTGCTTCCTCTACTATCTCATGTACTCCAACATCCTCATTACATGTCCATACCATCTCATTTTCATTCATTTTTAGCGTTTTTATTTAGTAAACATCAAAATATAAATACATGATAAGACAGGAAACATTTAGAACAAAGACAGTTAACACCAGCCCCGTAGGGCTCTCGAAAACGAACAATACACAGAACATTTAAATACATAGAATAAATTTGACGCCCTGGCGGGCTGATTATTTTTTCTTTAGGGTAGGGGTGGGAAAATTTTAATAAAAACCCACCCCACCGCACATAAAGGGTCTATTGAGGACCATAAGAATACATCGTACAAATACAAAGAAGACGACACACAGTGACGGAAACAAAAGGAATGGAGAAAGAAAACAGAGAAAAGGGGTCGCGGAGGACGGTCACTAAAACTTAAAAATGCTCCGCCAGGGCTACTATGACACCATCTCAGTCTTGCTTCCTACTATCTCATGCACTCCTTGTACCCCTGCTCTTTCTCATATAACTTCATTCCTAATCCTGTTTCTCCTCGTGACAGCTAACATGCTCCTCACAAACTTCTTAACACAATGATAGTGATACTTAACAGATTATATTATTATAGTTTCTCTTACATTAAATGTCCGTATTTCTACTGCACGCGTGAAAAAACTGAAAATTAGAACTTTCTTACACTTCGAGTTCGACGATTAGAGAAACAAAAATAATCACTTTCAAAAAATAATACAGTAAGTAATTACTACATCCTTAAGTTTCAAACAAGTTCATTCATTGTCTCATAGATGGCTCTGCCACCACTTACATAAGGTATCAATAAAGTTAATTTATTGACTCATAGATAGCTCTGTCAGTTACCTTTATTTCTAAAAGTTTCAACAGTTATTTTGTTGGATTATAGATGGCTCTGTTAGTTAAATAATTTTATCGCATAGTTTTTGTTTAGTGTTAATAAAGTTCAGTTGTTGTATCATAGATAGCTCTGTCAGTTACATAGTTTATTAAAAGCTCCAACAAAGTTCAGTTGTTGTCTCACAGATGGCTCTGTCACTCACATAATTTCCCTAAGGAATCAATAAGTTAATTTGTTGACTAATATATGGCTGTCAGTTACATTTATTTCTAAGAAATTCAATAAAGTTAATTTGTTAACTCATAGATGGCTTTGTCAGTCACATAATTTCTAAATGTTTCAACAAAGTTCATTTGTTGTATCATAGATGACCCTATAGGTCAAATGAATCACTAAAAAAAGATAATATGAATTATTATTATTATTATTATTATTATTATTATATTATTATTATTATTATTATTATTATTATTATTATTATTATTATTATTATTATTATTATTATTATTATTAGCACCGCGTCTTACTACCCGTTCGGGTTATACGCACTTACGCTAATGTGCAATGGTAGGGTGATTGTGAGATGAAATGGAGGACCTACAGTTTAACGTGGGATCCGAACCACGGTGGAGGCCTGGCATTCCTCACATTCACAAGTTGTGATTAATACACATCTTGTCAGAGGTGAAGGAAGGGTTTGGCAATCAGATAATATGAAGACTGTGTTAAATAATATTTTGTATAAGCCTACATAAGCCTACTTAATATTTTTCTCCGCGGAGGTCCTGCGGACTGATTTCCCAGTAGCACAGTAGCTTTTACCAGCCAGTTTCGATTGACTTGGTAGATCATAGCTTATCAAATAATTTTTGAATATGATATAATTTTAGGTTGCCTTCACAAATTACCACTTTGACGATTTTGATCAAATAAACATTTTCAGTCAAAAGTAACTTTTTTTTTCTAATCACCAAAATCACAAATTGGTTAAAAGTTATTTATAATAGATAAAAGCGAGAACATTTGTTTGTAGTCACCTTTTTTTAAAGATATAAAAATGTGTAGGTTATGGTAAAAAAAATCCTTAGTTTTAAAAAATTGAAATGTATTGTTGGTTTAAATTACACTAATAATTATATAGTATGTGTACAATCTAAGTATAAGCTACATAATATTAGAGGTAAAGTACACAAAAATTACATATTTTCCTGGAAATGATTTACGACAAAGAGGTATATATTTTCTAATAGATTAAAAATATTTTAAAACTATACAATTTCAACGTGTAAGTGTATTTAATTTGTCCTTTTTTTGAATTGCAAATAACATAAAAGTTACGAAACAACCTTAATAGACAACAATGAAACCTTACACAAATATATTGTTAAAAATATAATATTACAAACAAATTTTTGTGTAAAAGTATATTCCTACCCTCATAGTCTTATAAACATTGTTTGTCTACTCATTGTTATATAAACATAGTTTGTCTACTCATTGTTCTATAAACATTGTTTGTCTACTAGCTGTTCTATAAACATTGTCTACTCATTGTTCTATAAACATTGTTTATCTACTCATTGTTCTATAAACATTGTCTTTCTACTCAATGTTCTATAAACATTGTTTATCTACTCATTGTTCTATAAACATTGTTTGTCTACTCATTGTTCTATAAACATTGTTTGTCTACTCATGTTTCTATAAACATTGTTTGTCTACTCATTGTTCTATAAACATTGTTTGTCTACTCGTTGTTACATAAACATTGTTTGTCTATTCGCTGTTATATAAACATTGTTTGTCTACTCATTGTTCTATAAACATTGTTTGTCTACTCATTGTTCTATAAACATTGTCGTTCTACTCATTGTTCTATAAACATTGTTTGTCTACTAGCTGTTCTATAAACATTGTTTATCTACTCATTGTTCTATAAACATTGTCTTTCTACTCATTGTTCTATAAACATTGTTTATCTACTCATTGTTCTATAAACATTGTTTGTCTATTCATTGTTCTATAAACATTGGTTGTCTACTCATTGTTCTATAAACATTGTTTGTCTACTCATTGTTCTATAAACATTGTTTGTCTACTCGCTGTTTTATAAACATTGTTTGTCTACTAGCTGTTCTATAAACATTGTTTGTCCACTCATGGTTTTATAAACATTGTTTGTCTACTCGCTGTTCTATAAACATTGTTTGTCTACTAGCTGTTCTATAAACATTGTTTGTCCACTCATGGTTTTATAAATAATACCACTAGCAGCTCAGTTATATTCGAACCAGTCTCCCCAAGAGATGATTGACAAGAGAGTCAACACACGAGACCTCAGTCATAACAAGACATTGTTGCGAGACAACAGAAACAATAATTGAGTGCCATCCTTCTAAACAACTCAGCAGGGGTACCTGACTGACTTGTGACGTAGCGTCTGTAGAGAGCTGGAGAGGGGATAGGGGGGCGAACCCGTCTGGGTTCTCGACAATTGTCGGCGGCGGATAAAAGTGTTTGTTATTGCGGTGGGACGAACAGTCAGGCCAGTGTCAAGGTGGCGATGTTCCGTCCGTTCTTCCGCGCGTTAAAGTCTCCGAACCATTGTTGTTGACGAGGTGACGTTTTGTTGTCGAAACATCTCCCATACTTTGAGTCGGTGCTGACAATCTCCCGCCTAGGTTTGAAATAAGAACACGCATTGTTATCGATTCAAAAATAGAACATTTGTTTATTGATGAAAAGGAGATGATATTTTATATCGACAGTCCGGAGACTGTTGTTAGAAGCAGAACTCCGATGCGACTGTATTGTTGATGATCGTGTGCGCGCGAGAGATCTGACGATCATGACTATCAGACTTGACGACAGCAAACACGTGAGTGCGTGTCCGATCCACTTTTGTTTGGCGGGAAAACTTCAGACACTGCTCCATTGAAGACGGTCGATAGCCCCGAGACAAACCGAGACGACAGGAATAATTGAAAAAAAAAATCAGGCTTGAGGTGTCCCAGGTGAGTCTGCCTGACAGAGAGGACGAGGAGAGACAAGGAAGGTAGAACAAGCACCGTTACACACACTCACACACTCACACATTGTCGACAAGACCGCACCGCCACATTACCCCAACTATTGTCTTAAGAGTCAGCCACGCACTTATCCCCGGCAATTGTCCCCAGACTTGACTGGTGGGAGCCCACAGACTTCTGGGTGGGTGCTGGAACTGTTGTAATGGAGCTCTAGGTGACTGGTGGGTGCTGGAACTGTTGTAATGGAGCTCTGGGTGACTGGTGGGTGCTGGAACTGTTGTAATGGAGCTCTGGGTGACTGGTGGGTGCTGGAACTGTTGTAATGGAGCTCACAGACTTCTAGGTAACTGGTGGGTGCTGAGACTGTTGTAATGGAGCTCACAGACTTCTAGGTGACTGGTGGGTGCTGGAACTGTTGTAATGGAGCCCACAGACTTCTGGGTGGGTGCTAGAACTGTTGTAATGGAGTTCACAGACTTCTAGGTGACTGGTGGGTGCTGGAACTGTTGTAACGGAGTTCACAGACTTCTGGGTGACTGGTGGGTGCTGGAACTGTTGTAAGGGAGCTCACAGACTTCTGGGTGACTGGTGGGTGCTGGAACTGTTGTAAGGGAGCTCACAGACTTCTGTGTGGGTGTGGAACTGTTGTAACGGAGTTCACAGACTTCTAGGTGACTGGTGGGTGCTGGAACTGTTGTAATGGAGCTCACAGACTTCTGGGTGACTGGTGGGTGCTGGAACTGTTGTAAGGGAGCTCACAGACTTCTGGGTGACTGTGCTGGAACTGTTGTAACGGAGCTCACAGACCTCTGGGTGACTGGTGGGTGCTGGAACTGTTGTAAGGGAGCTCACAGACTTCTGGCTGACTGGTGGGTGCTGGAACTGTTGTAACGGAGTTCACAGACTTCTGGGTGGGTGCTAGAACTGTTGTAATGGAGTTCACAGACTTCTAGGTTACTGGTGGGTGCTGGAACTGTTGTAACGGAGTTCACAGACTTCTGGGTGACTGGTGGGTGCTGGAACTGTTGTAAGGGAGCTCACAGACTTCTGGGTGACTGGTGGGTGCTGGAACTGTTGTAACGGAGCTCACAGACTTCTGTGTGGGTGTGGAACTGTTGTAACGGAGTTCACAGACTTCTAGGTGACTGGTGGGTGCTGGAACTGTTGTAACGGAGTTCACCGACTTCTAGGTGACTAGTGGGTGCTGAAACTGTTGTAATGGAGCTCACAGACTTCTGGGTGGGTGTAGAACTGTTGTAATGGAGTCCACAGACTTCTGGGTGACTGGTGGGTGCTGGAACTGTTGTAACGGAGCTCACAGACTTCTGGTGACTGGTGGGTGCTGGAACTGTTGTAACGGAGCTCACAGACCTCTGGGTGACTGGTGGGTGCTGGAACTGTTGTAAGGGAGCTCACAGACTTCTGGCTGACTGGTGGGTGCTGGAACTGTTGTAACGGAGTTCACAGACTTCTGGGTGGGTGCTAGAACTGTTGTAATGGAGTTCACAGACTTCTAGGTTACTGGTGGGTGCTGGAACTGTTGTAACGGAGTTCACAGACTTCTGGGTGACTGGTGGGTGCTGGAACTGTTGTAAGGGAGCTCACAGACTTCTGGGTGACTGGTGGGTGCTGGAACTGTTGTAACGGAGCTCACAGACTTCTGTGTGGGTGTGGAACTGTTGTAACGGAGTTCACAGACTTCTAGGTGACTGGTGGGTGCTGGAACTGTTGTAACGGAGTTCACCGACTTCTAGGTGACTAGTGGGTGCTGAAACTGTTGTAATGGAGCTCACAGACTTCTGGGTGGGTGTAGAACTGTTGTAATGGAGTCCACAGACTTCTGGGTGACTGGTGGGTGCTGGAACTGTTGTAACGGAGCTCACAGACTTCTGGGTGACTGGTGGGTGCTGGAACTGTTGTAACGGAGCTCACAGACCTCTGGGTGACTGGTGGGTGCTGGAACTGTTGTAAGGGAGCTCACAGACTTCTGGCTGACTGGTGGGTGCTGGAACTGTTGTAACGGAGTTCACAGACTTCTGGGTGGGTGCTAGAACTGTTGTAATGGAGTTCACAGACTTCTAGGTTACTGGTGGGTGCTGGAACTGTTGTAACGGAGTTCACAGACTTCTGGGTGACTGGTGGGTGCTGGAACTGTTGTAAGGGAGCTCACAGACTTCTGGGTGACTGGTGGGTGCTGGAACTGTTGTAACGGAGCTCACAGACTTCTGTGTGGGTGTGGAACTGTTGTAACGGAGTTCACAGACTTCTAGGTGACTGGTGGGTGCTGGAACTGTTGTAACGGAGTTCACCGACTTCTAGGTGACTAGTGGGTGCTGAAACTGTTGTAATGGAGCTCACAGACTTCTGGGTGGGTGTAGAACTGTTGTAATGGAGTCCACAGACTTCTGGGTGACTGGTGGGTGCTGGAACTGTTGTAACGGAGCTCACAGACTTCTGGGTGACTGGTGGGTGCTGGAACTGTTGTAACGGAGCTCACAGACTTCTGTGTGGTTGTGGAACTGTTGTAACGGAGTTCACAGGCTTCTAGGTGACTGGTGGGTGCTGAAACTGTTGTAAGGGAGCTCACAGACTTCTGGGTGACTGGTGGGTGCTGGAACTGTTGTAATGGAGCTCACAGACTTCTGGGTGGGTGTAGAACTGTTGTAATGGAGTCCACAGACTTCTGGGTGACTGGTGGGTGCTGGAACTGTTGTAACGGAGCTCACAGACTTCTGGGTGACTGGTGGGTGCTGGAACTGTTGTAACGGAGCTCACAGACTTCTGGGTGGGTGTGGAACTGTTGTAATGGAGTCCACATACTTCTGGGTGGGTGCTGGAACTGTTGTAAGGGAACCCACAGACTTCTGGGTGACTGGTTAGTGTTGTAATTGTTGTAACATGGGGGTCTCAATAAGCCGTAGCCTCTCGTCAAAGCTACAAAGTCCATCACCAGCTGTGTTGTCGAGCTTGTTGGTGCAGCATAAACCTAACATCACAAGCTATGCCCTATCTGCCTCATCACACAACTATCACACGAGGCTATCATTGTTCACATGTTGAGTCTCTCTCTCTCTCTCTCTTTGTAGTGAGCGCCAAGCTGTCTGGGAGATTCTGGTGGAATGGGGGGGAGGGGCATCCCCCGGGGGTTTAAAACATCTCGCTGGACTCAGCTCAGCGCTGACCGCCCAAATAGTCTCTCCACTCCCCTCCTGACACAGTGTGGTCTGAAACAACTCTGGCTGGGGTAATCAACACTCAACATTGTGATCAACATCTCTCAACATTGGTATCGACATTCATCCCCGGGAGGTTCGTGTCTAACCCTCCCTCTTGTCCACAACATCAGGATGAACTAATTATTGTAACGATTATTTGCAATGAGCGACAATCCTCTAGTTCTTTATACTCTAGGGCCTTGTTTGGACGGGCTTGAGTGTGTGGTTCTATTCTGGTGCAGTAGTGGCTGTATGGTACAGTACTGGCTGTATGTGGTACAGTAGTGACTGTATGTGGTACAGTAGTGACTGTATGTGGTACAGTACTGGCTGTATGTGGTACAGTACTGGCTGTATGTGGTACAATACTGGCTGTATGTGGTACAATACTGGCTGTATGTGGTACAATACTGGCTGTATGTCACAGTACTGGCTGTATGTGGTACAGTAGTGGCTGTATGTGGTACAGTACTGGCTGTATGTGGTACAGTAGTGGCTGTATGTGGTACAGTACTGGCTGTATGGTACAGTAGTGGCTTATGTCACAGTACTGGCTGTATGTCACAGTACTGGCTGAATGTGGTACAGTACTGGCTGTATGTGGTACAGTACTGGCTGTATGTCACAGTACTGGCTGTATGTCACAGTACTGGCTGTATGTGGTACAGTACTGGCTGTATGTGGTACAGTACTGGCTGTATGTCACAGTACTGGCTGTATGTCACAGTACTGGCTGTATGTGGTACAGTACTGGCTGTATGTGGTACAGTACTGGCTGAATGTGGTACAGTACTGGCTGTATGTGGTACAGTACTGGCTGTATGTGGTACAGTACTGGCTGTATGTCACAGTACTGGCTGTATGTCACAGTACTGGCTGTATGTCACAGTACCTACACGTGCAGACACCAGCCAACGAGAGAGTTTCACTGCTTTCACTGGCCCGAACAGCTGACGGTACTTGTTCACTGCAGTCGGCGGAGTTCATGGGGCCCTGCTTTAGGGGGGGTTAACTGGGGTTCGAGACCCTTCATTGGCTCCGTGTCTCGCCAAACAACGTTCCCATAGCAACGAAACTACACAAAAGTGAGTTGTTCATGAGTCATCGTCCAACTGCCCGTGAAGGTGGCTTACCTTGCTTTTCAACTGGATAGTAAATAGTAGTTAACGTAGGTATCATAATTATAGTAGTGTAAGTGGGTTGTATTTAGTAGTTTAGTGTTATGGATGAGGAAGATAAAATTCTAGAAAATGTACCCACATTTGCTTGGAGAGGGAGAGTGTGAAGCCATCTAGTAAAATTACCCTCAGTACACCCGACCGGTATTCGAACCCGACCCTCCCCTTCACTGGCAAACTAGACTGCATGATCTTGACGTTTGGTCAGCGTACCGACCGATGCGGTAAACTCGCATAGTAGCTCTAGTATATTCTCCCTAGTAGGTCAAGAGTATAGTATATTTGTCCGAGTATATACGTGATGAGTTCCCCATGGGAAGTGACGTCAGTAGAGGAGACTGAAAGGTTGAGGTTTGTATCTTCCATGTTGAACTGTAGTTCTAGTTCCTGGGAACTACTCACCACAAATTGGCAGGAGCATGCGCTGTTGTGGGCACAGAACCAGTATGGCACACGAAACCCGTAGAACCGAGAGCGGGCGGTCCACGGTTTAGGAACCCCGGGGCCCCGTTACGTGACGTCACGGGTAGGGTCATGTGACTCCGAAACATCACGAGGAGTCGCGGTCACACAAGTGCGCATGCGCAGAAACAGGCAGAAATTTGGTGCGCGGGGCCATTTCCTCGCGTTCTTGTCGACACGCATTATTATTATTATTATTATTATTATTATTATTATTATTATTATTATTATTATTATTATTATTATTATTATTATTATTATTATTATTATTATATTTAACAGAATTTGAAACCTTTTAGGGTTCCAAACTCTCTTCTCACGCAGACTTTATTGTGATGCTCGTTTTGTTTTTAATATTTTCAATTTGCCCTTGATCATGTATGAATACATATCCCTTTCCGGGCCTCTCATAATCCAAAATTAATTTATCTCATTAACAAGATCAGCCCCATTTACCATTGCATCCCTAGCGCAAACTCTAGATTTACCGAATTTGACTTCTATCACAAAAGAAGATCCAAATTCAGAATGTTACTCAAGGGAATCCCCTATCATTACATTAATACACTTGGTTTTATGTTCTGCATTCTTTTGATTTATTAAATTTTATTTAAATAATGAAGTATTATATTGATTTTAATTTCGTTTCTTAACTGGATCTTTAATCTCCATTTAATTATCTTTCAATAACTATTAAAGTAACCTATTATTGTTTTCGTAAGTAATTATTCTTACATGTTGTATTAAGTATGTTTCAGTGCTGTTCTGTCTTAGATTTTGTAATGTTGGCCAACATTATTATAAAGGCAATTGAAATTATTATTACTAATATTATTACTACTAATAATAACATAATAATAATAATTATCTAGGCACTTTATATGACTTTGTCCGCCCATAGGTCGGGACAGGCGGGAGGAAAACCAATGACATATAAACCTATTGTGTTGAGGTTAGAAAAAATAAAATTAATAAATAATGTATTAATACTCGTTTTTACATTAGGTTAATTTTTTTTCTAGTTTTTGTTAGTAGATTTCCAGAAGTACTTTGTGGGTACATTGGATAACTTTATAAGAATATAACGTATTATAAGGGGCGTGCTAAAGTCATACTTTTTTAATTCGATACGAAGGAAGTTGAATCGAATTATATGAAATATCCCTGAAGACAAATAAAAGTTCGAATTCTATCTAAAAAAAAGTTTAATTATTGAGGAAAAAAATATATGTTGCATAACTATATAGCTTTAGTTATTAAATATAATTTACAAAATATTAAATCGCATATATGATTAACATATTTCGTTCTTTGTTGATAAATTAAGTTACTATCACAACATGTAATTTAACTATTTTAATTTTCGACTTGTGAACATTTATTTGTGATGTTCTCTTGATTTATCCTGAAAGGTAAACAGTCATTCCTTAACAAATTACACTATGACTCTAGCTTAAAAGCTGCGCCATAGTATAAACTTGAAAGGTAGACAAAATTACATAAATTTAATACAAATGTGTATCCAAACCATACATTTAAAAAAAAATTGTCAAATTTGGTGAATTCGAAGCTTACGAATATTTGAAGCAAAGTTTTCGAAGCTTCACACATACTCCAAATAAATACTATTATATTATTTGTAGTTTCTAGAGTTTCCTTGACAACAATGAATCGACATTTTGTTTTTACTAGAATTACCAAACTCTAGTGACGTGTCAATACTAAGTAATACCACTGGAAACCTCTAATATAGCTTCTCCGATAACTCGGGTCTGGCATACTTAGCTACTTTGACTAAAAGTTCATTGAAAGCACTGTACGTCCAGCATCATTTACACCAGGGACCATCAGATTAGAACAGAGTCATATTAGGAGCGGCCCACATATAGTGCATGTTAGAAATATACTTTAAATAAGTCCCCCTGGACCTGAATTCATTAAAGGGCGTAAATAAATGCGCCAAATAATTCTTCACTGAAAAAAAAAAGTAATTCCAGCCTGAGAAAAGATTTCTACCGTTTATTTGCCCTCATTAAATAATAGAAGCAACTTTTAAATCATGTAATTTTAATAAATTAAAATGGTGGCATATCATCGTAATGCCTCAGAAACACTTGGTTAACTGTACTCCAATTAATGATTAGTAAAAGAATTAACATAACACACGGCTTGGAAGCACACAATTTGTTTCGATTGAAAGTAACATAATGATAACAAAGCTATTATTTACATCGTATTGTTGCATTCATTTCAATAAACTCCATAAATTCCTTTAATTACTATAAACAAAGGAACATCAAATAAAGTAAAACATCATCAAATAAAACAAAACAACATCAATTAAAACAAACAACATCAAATAAAATAAAACAACATCAAATAAAACAAACTAAACATCAAATATAACAAAACAACAAAAAATGTCACTAAATATGACGTGTAGGCCTAAGTATTTTTCAAACATGTTTTAAAGTTATATAAATGTCTTTAAGCTAATAATATGATACATAATTTATAATTAATAGTATTTTGGTTTGAAAATCACCCAGTAAATATGACAACAGCTCTAATTTAATTGCTAGTTTATAACAAATATTTGTATACTCTGACATTTTAATCAGAGGTTTAAAATAAAGTAGCATTCACTTACTAGTAAATTCTTCACACGGATTGGTCGATATCAACGCACGTGGTGAAGTTATAGTGACGTCACCATAGTTCTTGCCACCAGTTTGCTCCTAGTTTATTGAGTAGAGAGAAAAGGTTCATTTTGGGCTCAAAGTTGCACAATTTCTATAATTACTGTGTCGGAGCAGATTTAAACCTTTTAGCGAAACCAGGTCCAGAGAGACAACAGTTAGCGGACAATGTCCACTGAAATGGACATTAGTTCACTATGGGGTTCCCCGTCCTCTCTCCAAGCGAATACCCGTATAGCGGACTGTGCGGTGGCCAGCTATGGAGAACGCAGACCTAGATAATCAGCGTCTGGGCAAGAACTGCCACAGGCCCCCTCTTAACGATATTCGGAAATCCTTTCCCCTGGACAGTAAGTGGTTCCAGCCGCGTACACTCTGTTGCAATAAAGTGGAACCTCAACACACTCGTCAGAATCTCTCGAAGGGGGATTCACAGTCTCATATAAAGAACATATTGTAATCGAGAGAATTTGCTTCCTCAAGAATATGATGGCTCTTGACATTTCATTTGTCTACAAACTCGAACAAGTTGGTCTTACAATTCTGTTTGTCCCCATGTGTGTCTGTATGTCCCTGTGTATGTCTGTCTACATGTCTGTATGGCCCTGTGTATGTCTGTTTGTCCCCATGTGTGTCTGTCTACATGTCTGTATGTCCCTGTGTATGTCTGTATGTCCCAGTGTATGTCTGTATGTCCCAGTGTATGTCTGTATGTCCCCGTGCATGTCTTTATGTCCCAGTGTATGTCTGTATGTCCCATTGTATGTCTGTGTATCTCCGTGTATGTCTGTATGTCCCATTGTATGTCTGTATGTCCCATTGTATGTCTTTATGTCCCAGTGTATGTCTGTATGTCCCCGTGCATGTCTTTATGTCCCAGTGTATGTCTGTATGTCCCATTGTATGTCTGTATATCCACGTGTATGTCTGTATGTCCCAGTGTATGTCTGTATGTCCCAGTGTATGTCTGTATGTCCCCGTGTATGTCTGTATGTCCCAGTGTATGTCTGTATGTCCCCGTGTATGTCTGTATGTCCCAGTGTATGTCTGTATGTCTCCGTGTATGTCTGTATGTCCCAGTGTATGTCTGTATGTCCCAGTGTATGTCTGTATGTCCCAGTGTATGTCTGTATGTCCCCGTGTATGTCTGTATGTCCCAGTGTATGTCTGTATGTCCCAGTGTATGTATGTATGTCCCCGTGTATGTCTGTATGTCCCATTGTATGTCTGTGTATCTCCGTGTATGTCTGTATGTCCCAGTGTATGTCTGTATGTCCCAGTGTATGTCTGTATGTACCCGTATTGCACAGAGTTCATAGTCACCGACCAACGTAAATTATACATAGCATAATAGGTATATTTCGGCAAGGATGTAACCAGGTTTTTATTGGGGGGGGGGCTTCAAACTCTTCACCCCATTCCCCCAAAAGTTGCTAAAAAATTAATATTGCCCAATAGTTATTACAGTTGAAACAAAACAAGAAAATCCGAGTTTGTGATAGTGTTCCTTAGTCAGGCAACGAAGCTGGGTCGACTAGTTAACAAAGGAACGAGGAAATGTTAGTGGTTGGGGGAGGGGGGGTTGTGGAGGAGGATGTGGTTGGGGGGAGGGGGTTGTGGAGGAGGATAAGTCTTTGAGATCAGGAAACAAACACATTTCAATTGGAAACTATTCGAATGGTAGTTTCGAGAACACTTCGAAAATGAGTCGGCAAAGAAACAGGAATGAGAGAGCCCGGATAGGTTAAGGAGGTGTGGGGGCCGGGGTCATCCATCTATCCGCCTCTCAGGTCAGGCCCTATGAGAGGCGGGCTCAGGGGGTACATCATACCCAAACCCGGGGTCTAAAAGAGGTCTGGGAATTTCCTGGGATCTCAAAAAATGTTAGCATATATTGAAGACTTAGCATTCACATTTCCACCCCTAGTAATACAGTAATACAGTAGTCATATACAGTAGTTTAGGTATAATATTTAGGATTAATAAATGTTTTTAGACAGGATTAATGAAAACTGGAATGAGTCCCTAAAAATCTTTGTACCCCCTGATAAAATTCCTCTTAGAGGCCCGAACTGCTTTCAGTTTGACATTTTACCTGGGGGTATGTACGTGTTATAAATACTGTGACGTGTGAATGTTTTTAGTTCTTATAGTTTATTACGTAGTGTAGACCAGTGTTAATTAGTATAGATTGAACTGAAATAGGTCTACGATCATATTAATTCAGAATGATACATTTTGTTTTCTTAGTTAACACCATCAATTCTATCTAGTCTACTTTCGTTTTAAGTTGGACGAGCCGTTTAGAAAATACAGATATATTTTTTGTGTGATAAAATTGATAACATTTTATTATTTTATTAATGTTATTTTATAGGTATTAATAATTATATCGAGTGTGACTGCTTCAGATTACTTGACTTGACGTATGGGGATATAAGATAATTGTTTTAGGTAGCTTTGTAACCGTCAAAATAGTGTCTCCCCATGTGAATCTGTCAGAAGACTGAATCAGAACTGAGAAATATCACGTGAATCGTCCTTGAGAATGATCTAGCTTCACGACGTTGATTTGAATTTCAAAATAAACTTTCCTCTTGTTTCCTATTCTAGATGGACAAATACTTCCATGGACTTATCAATCTACATTCTAGCAGGAAGATTCCAGCCAGCTAATTTAGTGAATTAACCGAATGGCCTAAGCAGTAGAATATTTGATAAAATGTGTTAAAAAATTAAAAAAACTACTTTAAGATCAAAATATAAATCTTTGTGACAATTTAGGGTTATTTTTATAATTATTTAAGAATTTTTGTTTTTTGTTATAAACATGGGAAATCCTATCTCGACTTGCTGATACGTCACAGATAGGCAACACTCGTCACTACGTCACATGTAGGCAACACTCATCTCTACGTCACATGTAGGCAACACTCTTCTCTACGTCAAATGTAGGCAACACTCATCTCTACGTCACATATAGGCAACACTCATCTCTACGTCACATGTAGGCAACACTCATCTCTACGTCATAGGTAGGCAACACTCATCTCCACGTCACAGATAGGCAACACTCATCTCTACGTCACAGGTAGAAAAAACTCGTCACTACGTCACAGGTAGTCGAAGTCGTAAAGCTGTGTTTAACATTTCTTGCTCTCACAGAATGTTCCAGGGTCATTCGCCCCCTTTCCCCCCCTATTGTTTTCATGGATGATCTCCAGAACTCAGTTGTATTTGTAAAGTGGAGATGTGCTGTTCTGCCTCCAACTTACTCAAGTCCACAAGTTGCCTTCACACGCTGTCAGCATTTACCGAATGTTAGAGCTCGTTGATTGGTTGCCAGGAGTTAAATGGTTGAGATTCCTTCTCATGGTCAAACCGACCGTTTCTTATCTACAGACCACATCCTTAACGAAAAGGTCAACCGTTTACAACATTTCTCAAACATTTGTTAGAATAACTTCATGTCCAAAGATGGTTAGATAAAAGAGTTGGTGGTCAATAGCTGGACTCTGTTTATTTTATGTATGTGTCATGTTTTGAATTGAGGCTTTTTTAATCAGAGTACTCTACCTAAAAATCAACTTTGAAAATTTGGTTATATCCAAAAGATATTTATGAGCCCGTCTCACCCCCCCTCCCCCCTGATAACACCTAACTTAGGAAGGTAATACAGCTAGAATCAGACGTCTTAAGAGCCTGTCTCACCCCCCAGATAACACCTAACTTAGGAAGGTAGTACAGCTAGAATCAGACGTCTTAAGAGCCTGTCTCACCCCCCAGATAACACCTAACTTAGGAAGGTAGTACAGCTAGAATCAGACGTCTTAAGAGCCCATCTCACCCCCCGGATAACACCTAACTTAGGAAGGTAGTACAGCTAGAACCAGACGTCTTAAGAGCCTGTCTCACCCCCCAGATAACACCTAACTTAGGAAGGTAGTACAGCTAGAATCAGACGTCTTAAGAGCCTGTCTCACCCCCCAGATAACACCTAACTTAGGAAGGTAGTACAGCTAGAACCAGACGTCTTAAGAGCCCGTCTCACCCCCCGGATAACACCTAAATTAGGAAGGTAGTACAGCTAGAATCAGACGTCTTAAGAGCCTGTCTCACCCCCCAGATAACACCTAACTTAGGAAGGTAGTACAGCTAGAATCAGACGTCTTAAGAGCCCGTCTCACCCCCCGGATAACACCTAAATTAGGAAGGTAGTACAGCTAGAATCAGACGTCTTAAGAGCCTGTCTCACCCCCCAGATAACACCTAACTTAGGAAGGTAGTACAGCTAGAACCAGACGTCTTAAGAGCCCGTCTCACCCCCTGGATAACACCTAAATTAGGAAGGTAGTACAGCTAGAACCAGACGCCTTAAGAGCCCGTCTCACCCCCCGGATAACACCTAAATTAGGAAGGTAGTACAGCTAGAATCAGACGTCTTAAGAGCCCGTCTCACCCCCCGGATAACACCTAACTTAGGAAGGTAGCACAGCACTAACAAAACGTCTTATCGTGGTAAATTTTACTGTATTCTAATTTTAAAAACATTGGAATTGTTTTATCATGCTTAAAATATACTACAAAATTGAAAAATACTTATTTAAAAAACAAAACACTATGAAACTGATTGCAGTTTGGGTGTTGTCACGAGAATAACTCGGCTATCCACACTGTCCACGACAGACGTTCAACGACAGTTAGGACTACCATTTGCAGAAAATTAAACTGAACGTAGGCCTATCTACTGAAGTTATTTGTCCAAAAACTGTCTTTTAAAAAAATTGCCTTTAAGGCGGCCGACTCGGTCAAAGAGAAAGTATCAAACTGTGTCAGGCCACGTGGCCTGGTAAGTGCCGTTTGCTGAAACTACTTCTCTATCCTGGCTAGGCTTATACTCTCTTTAGATCCTCACCCACAACCACCCTTTGTCATGTCAATAAGAAAGAGGGGAAAGAAAACCAGGAAACTTGTTACTACAGTCCTACTAGTAGTTCTGTGAACAGTAGACCTACCTCCATGTTACTATCTTACTATCTCCTATAATTTCTCCTTGGATTTGAAGTGGATATATTTTCTCCTTGGTGATCAGGTTGTACAGAAAACAAATTAATAATAAATATAACACATATTAAAAAGAAATAACCACTGGTCACGTGGTTTAAGACGTCGGTATAGATAAATATGTCAAACTTTTTTTTAATATGCTCTAAGTACTTGATCCATTTTTTCGAATTTTAAACCCAAATCAAATGAGATGAGATACTAAACAAAAAACCTTCTGAGTAGCCGCCATATTGGAAAATGATGTACCCTTCAATGAGGGTGAAATATACCAAGCTGACCTCTCCACTATTCCACTATTGGTTGGTTTATAAGACAGGCTCATAGTATAGTCCGTTAAGGTAGGACTGGTACCTTCCAGATCATACATACATCGTGCGGCCTAGGCTCAAACAATGTCACTGATAAATCTCGTCTGACAGTTATGGAGGAACAAAGATACAGACAGACAGAAGGCTAAATGCTCATGTTAAAACAGTACCTCGCCACGCTCGGTCAATTAAATCCCAGGTGAGGTCAAAGGGATGCTCCATCGTCTCGTATTCAGGAAGATCTTTTCTAAAAACCATCAGACATAAATCTCCTTCCAAACAGTAGAAACGCTGTCACTCGAAAAGGAAGTGGCCTACACCACTTAACCTGAAGAGCTTTCAACAGGAACATTCTGGCGGTGTTAATGGATAGACAAGCTTGTAAATGATACTTCAAACTATTTTTTCTTCTATCCCTGGGTCTTCTTTTTTCGACTTCAAGAAAAAAAAAAGGGTACAGTTTTTTTTTCCTCTTCCTTAAAACTCTTTTCTCCGTGTTTGTTAATTCTGCGTGTTGTTTTCTTGTGTTTTTTCATTATCTGTGTGCGTGTGTTGTGTTTTTTTTGTAGGTAGCTACCCAAATAAAGGTGCGGGCACAGAACGCATGTGTCTAGAATACGTGACGAATTTAGACGTAAGTCCACGTCTGTACGACTTTATTGTAGTCTCTTAGGTGCAACAGTGGCCTATCTCACGGTTTTATTTACACAAAGCGGTACTTTGACGTCTAACCAGAGTGAGATCGGCTGCAGAACATACGTTAGCTTGGCGTATGCATACATGGACATATAATTCTGAAAGCTATTAAATTTACCATAAGATAATGGCTCAGGATATGCTCATATTACGATCAAAATACGACTTCCTGGCTTAATCCAAGTAAGAAGCTCTTGACTTACCTCAAATTTAAACAAACTTATGATGGTTCTATATTAAAACAATGCTCATGTTCATATTTCATAGTTAAGGGGGCCGCTTACAGGAGTGTTAAGACTCGTTACAGGCCTCAAGAAACACCTAGTTATTTAAAATATGGCTCATGTCGAAATGAAGTTGAAAATTATCAACCACTGTGTTCCAAAATTCTATAGGATTAAAAACTATACATTTTAGATTTTATAATTAAAAAAAAACACATTTAAAGGTGAAATTGTCTCATTTTCAAGGTCGTTTCATGTGAAATGTATCAGTTCTGAGGTCAAAGTCATTGGCTATAAACAAACTTCTAGTATTTCTCAAACAAATAAAGCCCAATTTCTAACAGGGTCAAAACAACGTACTAAGATAACTGAAGATAGTTTTTAGTGGTTTCGAAGCTTCAGAGCTGACATTACCAGAAGAAATACAGGGGTGTGAGGATATTTCCCTTGAAGTAGGCAACACGCATAGTTGATTACTGTTTGACAGCCACTTTGTTTCAAGTAGTAGCTCCAATCATTCATCCATTGCATCCAACCATTTTAGTAGGAAGGATATCTGACCACTAGACAAGCTACTAGGTTTATTATTAGAGTTAGTTCTGTCTTTCGACAGGTCCGTTGCCTTGTCCAAATTGAGTCTTGCCGTATCATCATCTTCCTTGTTTATCTCCTGGAACTTCATCTTCTATCCTTGTTTATCTCCTGGAACTTCATCTTCTATCCTTGTTTATCTCCTGGAACTTCATCTTTATCCTTGTTTATCTCCTGGAACTCTTCTATCTCTGATCCTTGTTTATCTCCTGGAACTTCATCTTCTATTCTTGTTTGAGGTCGTCCATCAGTTACATTCGTGGTCTTCCCTTACTTTCAATAAACCGGTCCTTCTTTTAACATGACACATGCAGTTCACCTTTCTTTGTATAATCACATGCACAATAGTTCTATTTTGATTGAGTCTCTTTAGAACTTCGTTTATTAACTACCCAATCTGTCCACTCTATCCTCTCTATTCTCCTACAACACCACATCTCAAAGCTTTACAAATATTTCTTCTCCTTTTCCCCCAATGTCCATGTTTCAGCTTGGTAAAAAAGCCATTTGTAGCTCATCACCGGTTTCCTCATCATAACCGGGTCCATTAGCTATTCAGTAACAACCTCTTCTTGTTGAAAGCAGCCATTGCTCTCCAGGTCCAGTTAGCTGGTCAGTAACAACCTCTTCTTGTTGAAAGCAGCCATTGCTCTCCAGGTACAGTTAGCTAGTCAGTAATATCCTCTTCTTGTTGAAAGCAGCCATTGCTCTCCAGGTCCAGTTAGCTAGTTAGTAATATCCTCTTATTGTTGAAAGCAGCCATTGCTCTCCAGGTCCAGTTAGCTAGTCAGTAACAACCTCTTCTTGTTGAAAGCAGCCATTGCTCTCCAGGTCCAGTTAGCTGGTCAGTAACATCCTCTTCTTGTTGAAAGCAGCCATTGCTCTCCAGGTCCAGTTAGCTGGTCAGTAACAATCTCTTCTTGTTGAAAGCAGCCATTGCTATCCAGGTCCAATTAGCTATTCAGTAACAGCCTCTTCTTGTTGAAAGCAGCCACTGCTCTCCAGGTCCAGTTAGCTGGTCAGTAACAACCTCTCCTTGTTGAAAGCAGCCATTGCTCTCCAGGTCCAATTAGCTGGTCAGTAACAACCTCTTCTTGTTGAAAGCAGCCATTGCTCTCCAGGTCCAGTTAGCTGGTCAGTAACAACCTCTTCTTGTTGAAAGCAATCTTGACCAGTTTTATTTTTGATTTTATCTTATGTATATCTACATCCACGTATTATTAAGTAAGGTCATATTATATGAATCTGTTAATTTCTGCACACATTATCAATATTATAAAACGACACTATAATATAATAGCATGTTATCAATGTTTACAGCAAAAACACATGTTGGTATTTTCTAAACAGTCCTTCCTAAGAAAGATACGCTCTAGAGAATCAAGTTGTAATTAGATGGAATATTTTAAAAAACACACAGACACAAACGTGCAGTTTTTCTTCTTATTTATGTGAGCACATTATAAATACCGCTAGGCACGCAGTAAAATACGCCATGAATCATTTAGGCTTCTTCCTACTTTGACTGCATCGTTTGCTACGCCAATCACTCTAATAAATCAGGCAGCACAATTTGCTCGAAGAATGTGGTTGATTGGTATTCCGGAGTAGAAATGTTATCTGAGTTTTGTGTCGACCGATATTTTCCTCGAATAAAATACGACAGAGGAGTCCCTAAAATATCAGAACCGGATATATATCTAGTTGAACTAAATACAAATGTTCAGAAACGAGTGATGGGAAGAATTAAGTACACGATCGCACGGATAATACAGATTTGGAGACAACAATTTAAAAATTACTCTGACAGGGCTGATGAGTTTAAATATTTAGAAACGGAATTCTAATTATAAATAACGATATTAGAGTGGAAACCAGCCTCGTTATAGTATATTCATGGATAACGCACAACTAATAGCCAATAAGTGTATAACCCCAATGGATTGTAATATGCGGCGCTAATATATATATAACAGCAAACATAGCGTATAAAATAGTGCGCAGGAAGTTGAAACACATTATTTTCAACAATGACGTTCATAATATATAATTATGTAGTGAATAGTGGACCGCACATAAAGTTGATCTAACTTTAGCCCTTTATGCATGGACTTGAGAATATGCACCTCATGTATTATTAGCCAATGAGAGAGCGAGGAGAAGATCTAGCCAATCAAACACCAGCATACATAGCAGAAGGAAATGAGCTTCACTTCATGTTTGAAATACCTTGTGGCAGCCATAATTGTTACTAACGATCTTTCTTTGCTTTTTCACGTCAATCACTACAATGCATATATGAGTGAAAATAAAGGAGAGTTATTACATTTTTGATTTTGTATAGTACTAATATACCTGAAAATAATAAAATCAGAACCCAATAAAAATAAAATTTGATTTATTAGTACAGGCACCACTTAAATTAGGTTAATTTCGAGTTTCAAAAGATAAAATTTATCTAACTAACGTCGTTTTTTGAGTGAAACCTTAAAGCAGCCCATCCACGTATGAGTCTGGCTCGTCGTGGCTCGATATTGGCTCGCACTGGGCGGGGTGTCACTATCCAGGATCTTGTATCCACACCGCAGACGGCGGGAACTTGTCAGTCAGGGGGACCATGTCAGACTTACATATACAACTCGTTCATGAGCCCCGAGTTTATTGACAAAGTTTCTAGAGGAGTACCGTCAATTGCCGGCCTTGTGCCATATTCGTAGCACAGACTATTCTAACAGAGGAAACTGGGATGAGGATTAGGATTCACTCTTGCAGTTCACGCGGGAGAAATTCGTTGATAATATCCTGGCATCATTCAGGAGAGAATTGCGTCGGTAAGTGAAAGAAATGGCGCGTCTGAGGACAATGTTTACAAGCCAATACTCTGATAGCGCCGGCAGTCCACTCATGGTAGTGGCTATAGAAATACGACCGAGCCTGGCTCGCGAGTAAAGCTCGCCGAGCTGGACTTGACAGTCAGACTCGTGAGTGGATGGGCCGCTGTACTAATCTTCCACTACTGGGCTACGAGCGATGTAGCCCAGACGCACATTGTTATTATAAGCCCTTGTATCTTTTTTAAGGAATGTGCACGGTGCGCTATGCAATATTTAATATTATTTATGCGCTATGCATGAATATAAACCTAATAAGTTGTTAACGTAACTCCTGTTGTATAAATGTGACTTATTCGATGTATTTATTTGATCTTAAGACTTGCAAATGTGGTTTATGTTTAACTATATTTAGTCGTAATGTATTTGTTAATTACACGCAATATTACAGGCATACTAAATGGTACATAGGGTTTTTATAAGGTTACACAAAGGTTTTTTAAAACAACTATTCAACCTTAAAATTAAGGGTAGTTTACTTTAAGGTGAAGAGAATCGGTTTTCTCGAAATCGGCTCTAAAGATTTCAATTAAAATTATTATATAAGCACTGTTTAACATTTCAAACAAAATGGTGAATTTCATTTCCCGATGAAAATGACTTTTGAGGGTACTTTCTTTAGCGTATATTTCCAAATTTGATGATATATCCACGAATATTTGAGATACAAAATAATTTATCTACGCAAAGTTGTAAGAATATTAAAGATAAACAACTTTTACTTGAAAGCATATTTTGATCAAATCACTCTTTTACGAGTTATAGTAAAATGTATCACTTTTCTAAAAATATAGCTTTGGGTAATGAATTGGGAGTTGAAAATTCACAGAACAAATAATGTGTGTCTGTAACAGTGTCTACTATTTCATTCCACGTATCTTACGAGTTATAAGACGTACTATTATTTAGTTAAAGGAATGATAAAGTCTGTGTGGTACGCTGTACCGTTTATATTTGATTACTCTACTCACTGTATACCCGAGTCGCGCCCCACATTCTGACAACTCCGTGATGCTAGACATTCAGAGACTGCCCTAGTAGCGCGCGGAACAGGCAGCCCACCATACATCTGAGTTAAATAAGTCACAGCATATCAGGCGCTCAAGCTTTGTACTCACAGCAACAGTGACACATGTCACACATTTGGGACCATTCTTTTAAAGTATTGATATTTTATGTGGTAGTTTCTGGCAACCTACTTCCAGGGGCAACATGTTTAATAATTGTTTATTGTTTTGTTGTCAGGTGTGATTGGCATGGGTCGTCTCGTGCTGTTGCTGATCATGGCAACTTTCTCCCTGCCGCAACACGCGGCAACATCCAAGCAACAAGGTATGGCGGCAACATATTCCCAGCACACTTTGGGTGGGGCTAGAAATGTACTATCCTACAGTCTTAAGGGGCCCGCCTCGGTAAGCGAGAAATTACCACGCGGACGTTCAGCCATAACGCACGATATTTAATTATTCTATGCTTTAATTCAAAATATGGTTAACGTCAAAATAAAGTCGAAAGATTACAACAGGGCTATTTTTCCTTAACAGCACTATATTTTGATTCTCACTTTCAACAGGTGTTTAGTCATATTTGCGAAGATATAAGGACTGGTTTGAGGGAAAAGGGCTCAAAAGGGCTCTGACAAATACAGCAATTTATTTACAGGTTCACGACAGAAGATATTTGAGAACTAGCAGCGAGCTTTTCCTCTTTACCTTCAGATAACAAGTTTCCGAATTTTATTTCCTCTATATCTTATTAACATGACAAAGTGTGGTTGTAGGTGAAGGGTGAAAGGGAGTATTAGCTTAGACAGATTAGAGAAGAGTTCCATAAAATGACATAGACCATTGATTTGTTAAGGGTGACTAAGGCTCAAGCCCTTTTTTCATCCAGCCTTCATAAAATTATGATTAAAAAGTCGTTGAAAATGGGCTAATGTTACATTTTCCACATATTTTTTTCTACTAATAAAACTCAAAATATGGGACTGTTAAAGAAAAAGAGCCCTGTTGAAATCTTTAGACTTTATTTTGACGTGAACCAAATTTTGAAATAACGCTTTGGGATAATTAAATATTGCGTTATATCTGAACGTCTGTGCGGTAATTTCTCACTCATGGAGGCGCCCCCTCCCCCCCCTTGATCACAGGACACAGGAAGAGGAGAGGGATGTAGAGAGATAGAAAACATCAGCTAAGTGCACCGTGACAGAACCGAACCTCGAGCTCCTTGACCACAGTCACAGTTGCCGATATGACATTGATGTACCGAATAGAATATTGATATTCCTCCGCGTTAGGAGAAGTAAACCATCACAATTTGTGCCGTAGTATCTCTACTCTCTTCTCTCACCACACACACGTCCACATACTCACACACTCGTCTCTTCGTCGAGGGAGCGGCAAAGTCACAAGATCCTGTGTTCTGGCCCATACATCAACTTGTTAATTATTTTTAATTTCTCACTGCGTCTTAGCTCCCACTCGGGCTGTGCGCACACATTAATTACTCTAATGTTATAAGGGACGAAGAAGTTAGTATTTTTTGACTAGATGTACCCGCACTGGCCTGGAAGGAGAGTGGGAAACCGTTTAGGTTTAAAACACCCCTCAGTACTACACAACTGGGATTCAAATCCGATCTCCCCGTCACGGCAATCCATTATATAGAGGAAGTGACGCCTTAGACCGTGCATCCAACGCAGGGTGGGTTATGAAATATAAAACACGTATTGGATTAAAACAGTTGTTAATGATCCTGATTATCTTCTTTTCTGGTTTTCTGGGGATGGACAGGTCGGGGTTTAAATTTATACCAGGCGCACTTAAGGTTTTTTTACCCCTAAATAGTTTTGCAATCAGATGCGGGTACATTTAATCTAATTCTACCTTCTTCATCCTTTCCTATTAGTGTAAATATGCGGATAGCTATGCAAGTGCTTGTGTGGTGATAGTTTATAAATTACCTCTAATATCTGTAAAAATTAAGTAAACTAAACTTTGTATATCCCTCACTGGTGGCCAACACTGATTAAGACGTCAATTTCGCAGTTGACTGAATTGTCATTGAAAGGGAGGTCAAGGATTGAATTTCATTTGGGTGCACAATGGTTGGTTTTCCCGTCCGCTCTCCACGATAATGCGGGTACATTTCCTCATCCCCACCCTATAGGTAAAGCCACTAAATAACCCTAATAAAAGCTTGATGGCATGCGCAGCTATGATCAAACCGGTGTGCAACAAGTCTGACTCTGTTCGCAGGGGAGCGTCGCGGCGCATTTTCACCCCGGGTGGACTACGAAGAGTGGACGCCGCTGGGTCGGGGGACCCCCTGAAGAACGACCCTACTTACGATTACCTCCCTCCCGTGCTGGAACGGGTCAATTACTGGATGAACCCCTCTTCCCGCACCCCTGACCCTCCTCCGCCGGACGCTCTGCAGGAAGTACCCTCTCCCACGCAACCAGAGGGTGCCGACTCCAGGAGCGACATATTCGATCCATTCCTCAAGTTCGTCGACGGTCCCAAGATCGGATCGTCCAGCGGCGGACAACAGCAGAATTTCAACAACCACCGGCCACCGTCCCCTCCCTCGTTGACTGCGCCTCAGAGGAACCAGTTCTACCACTCGCACTACAAACATCACCACCCCTACAGCACAAACAACGTCCCGGCGGATGTCCCGTGGTATCTGTACGAGACGTCCGTGTCACCTCCAGAGATGCAGATCATAAAACATCACTCCTCCGTCAAGTATCAGCAGAGCCACCCTACACTGTTCTGGTCCCTCCTCCCCTCCCCTCGCCAGACCCTGCCAATCCCCCACCATCAATTCATTCTCCAACTCTGCTACCAGCATGGCATCCATTCCTCTGTCAAACTCTGAACTCTCTCCTGCATTAAATTTTGGACCCGACCCTGCACCCTATACATCAACAATTTCTTCATCCAACTCTGCTACCAGCACGGCGCCCATTCCTCTATCAAACTCTGAGCTCTATCATGCATTTAACTTTGGACCCCAACTCTGCACCCTACACATCAACACTTTCTACATCCAGCTCTGAGCAAAGCTTTGTACTCAATTTGGCACCTAGCTCTGCATCCTAACTTGGCATCCAAACCTTCAAACAACATTGCAACATACCCTACAATAATTTCTCCACTGCCTACACATATAGCTCTGCACCACCCAACTTGACACCCATTCCTCAAATCACCTCAACACCCAACTCTACATCCTACTCTGAACCAAAACCTGCACTTAATTCTGAATCCACATCCACTTACAGCTCAGAACCAAACATTGCATCAAACCCTGCACTTATTTCTTCCCCCTACTTCACATCTAGCTCTGCACCCAGTCTAATATCCATTACTCCATTATACTCCACTAATATACCTCCATCATACACAGCACTCAGCTCTTCAGAAAACTACTTATCCTACCCAACACAAAATATATCATCCAATTCTACTCCCAGCCCTGTAAACAACCCTACCCCACATCCATCATCTAACCATCTATCTAACTATATGCCCTACCCTACATCCGATCCTGCGCCTAATACCGAACTTGAGCCTTCACTCAATTCTACATCCCATCTAACGCCCAACCCTGGATCCGTATTGGCAGGACATTCTCCTTACAACCAGGACGAGCTTTCATTGCCAACTCAGACCAAAGTCCCGCCAGTCGTGGAAGATAATTCCACTTTGACAGGAGCAGAATTTATCTCTGAAGATACCCTTCGGTCGACTCCAAATTCCTCTATGGAGGCCCAACAGTATCGACTGGTGTTCCAGTCGTCTCCAAGCCCCAATTTGTTGGAGGCTCAGATCCGTCAGGTGACCTTACCGCAAACCAGTAGTCACGTCACCTGGAGGACCCCGTCAATCACCCCTTCACTAGAGGTAGATCCCCAAGGGAACCGCCCTCCAGCACCTCCGTCTCCCCTAGCAGCACCAGACACTCGCAACTGGAACTCCACCAAAACGCCAATCAAGGAGGCTGATTGGGATTACAGCCCCAATTATCAGACATTTGTGTCCGATTATCATCAGGATAACGTACGTAACCCTCTTTTACAGAGCCTACTCCAGGACGAAAGATTAGATCGACGCCCTTGGGAGGTCCAGGTGACTACTGCGTCAACCCCTGGCGTTATCACCACCTCGACGGCAGCGTCACTGACCACAGACCCCCTGTTTTCCCACTACAAGCAGCCGGTGGGGCTCGTGAGAGGACCCATGTACCTCATCATACAAGGGCACTCCAAAGTGAAGACATATGGCGCCAACAAAAAGAGGACCTCCTCCTTCCACGGGATTCCGATACAAGATAACAATGAGATCACACAAGGGAACGACAGGTCGGGGAAAACTTTTGACCTGAGGGAGAAGGATGTTGACGAGAAAGAAGGGAATAACGACCCCGAAAGAGACTCCCGAAGAGGCGCTTTCTCTGAAATATTCGACAAAGATCTGGACCTCGCGCCACCCGATGAAGCGCTGGAGAGGAAGAAGCGGCAGTCCGGGTTGGAGGAGCTCTTACCCATTGACGACGATGATATCGA
Source organism: Timema podura (assembly GCA_033556935.1). Taxonomy (NCBI): domain Eukaryota; kingdom Metazoa; phylum Arthropoda; class Insecta; order Phasmatodea; family Timematidae; genus Timema; species Timema podura. The sequence goes on along the minus strand of JAVRXN010000012.1, from coordinate 59,577,136 downwards.
GGAGATCCTGAACGATTTCCTGGTCCAGCAGAGTCAAGGATCGGGCGTTGGGGCGATAATCGCCTCGGCGATCGTCAATGACTCCTGAGAAGACCCACGTAGTTATTGTAAACCCTTTGTCACCAATTTTATGGGGAAGAGACGAGGATGGAGCCCACCTGAAAACACAAATATTGTTACTTTTTAAATAAATTACTGGCAGTAGCTATTTTTTTCCCCAGGCTTTTTTTTATCGGCCAGTTAAGTTGATTAACTCAATTAAGTTTCTGTTTGTCTACTCTTGATCTGTCGCAGCTTAGCCTGATTACGCCCAGTGAAAGGTGCAGGGCAGGTCTGTATTCCGCACTTAGACGTGAACACCATCTTTGATTATAAAGATCTAAGATAAAATCGAAACTTTCTAATAAATATTCGTGGTTTTTTCACGCAATGTTTGCTCCATGGAATTATTTGAGCCTCCCCCTCCCCCACTTCTGGAATTTTTGTTTACCTTTTAGAATTTTTTGCATCGATTTTAACTACCTATTAGTGTCTACATCACTTGAAATTAATTTTGAGGCTTTATCCCTTAGAATTACCTTTGAAGTTTCAGTCTTTGACATGACCTTTGAGGTTTCACCTCTTGGAACGGCCGTTGATGTTTAATCTCTTCGGATGACCTTTGAGGCTTCATCCCTTGGAATGACCTTGGAGGTCTCATCCCTTTAGTACAATTTCCCAGTGGATAATTTGCTTATGATAGCACAACAAGATTAACTTGACGTCTTACAAGAAGCAACGTCAGCTTAGCTCTCGTCTGTTCCGTGACCTCAAGGTTATTCTCTCTCGATTATCTTCTTCTCTCTGTCATAGCCTGGCTTCTCCTTGTTGCGCCTGTGGTCGGATGGAAGGGATAGAGCGGGGTGCTAGATTTTTGGGAACTCGAAGAGGAGACGAACAAGTAAACCTTTCAGACGAAACGTGTTTTCTGTACATATTGGCTCAACGGATTGAATACTGTAATCAGTGTATAAAACAAACGGTGCTACGCGATTGACAGAGGATCAAATCCACGGGTGTCGTTAATGAAGTACAGGGGGGCATGTACCCCCCCGCCAGTAATCTTCTTAAATTAGGACACCTTCGCCGTCAAATAACCAGTGAATTGTTTTAATCAGAAAATTTGGAGCAATACATAAATGATTAAAGTATCTCTTTTTAGATGATTTATATAATTACGCTTTTTTTCCTAGCTGAAGGTGAAAATGAGTTCGTTCTGCTCCCAACTCACAATAATTCAGAGCTATCGAGACTTGCGGGATCAATGAGATTTTATAGGGGACACACATAAATTATATTCATGCCCTCAGTAAATGACGTAAATATCCCTCAAAATTGCCAACGTGAAACTTATTTTCAAGGTTTTTTATAACTCTAAATAATATTAATATAAATTAAAATGTTGCTATATTACGGTGATATTGACCCTGGGGCACGCATACCTCCGGTGGTACGTGAAGATAACTTAGGGGGCGCGCATACCTCCGGTGGTACGTGAAGATAGCTTAGGGGGCACGCATACCTCTGGGGGTACGTGAAGATAACTTAGGGGGCGCGCATACCTCCGGGGGTACGTGAAGATAGCTTCAGGGGCGCATACCTCCGGATTGTAGTAACGTGAATAAACTTAGGGTGCAGAGATCATATCCAAGGTGGTCTAATGAGTACAGGGGGGCATACCTCCCGACCGAATAAATCTTAAATAGGGACGCCTTTACCGTCGATAACGTGAAGTAATAGAATTAGGGGCAACATAATGATTTAAGAAATACTTTTAGCGATTATTAATTACGTTTCTTAGCGAATACAATGGTGTCGCTCAATATATAGACTATTAGACGCGCATGAGGTGTAGTAATTATATAGCTCAGTAAATACGTAATACCTCGAATTGACGTGAAATATTTCAGTTTTTAAAGAGGGAAAATACATTAAAGATGTGCTAAGATACTGATATTGGGGGCACGCATACCTCCGGTAGTACGATGAAGATAACTTAGGGGGCGTGCATACCTCCGGGGTACGTGAAGATAACTTAGGGGGGACGCATACCTCCGGTGTACTGAAGATAACTTTGGGGGCGCGCATACCTCCGGTGGTACGTGAAGATAACTTAGGGGGCGGCATACCTCCGGTGGTACGTGAAGATAACTTAGGGGGCGCGCATACCTCCGGTGGTACGATGAAGATAACTTGGGGGCGCGCATACCTCCGGTGGTACGTGAAGAACTTAGGGGGCGCGCATACCTCCGGTGGTACGTGAAGACATCTTAGGGGGGCGCGCAAAATTAAAATATCATTTAAAACGTATTATTTAACACATTTGTTTGGATGTAATTTATTTTAGACGTAGATTATAGAATATGTATGACTTGCATTATGAACCAATGACTTTGGGGGTACATGAATAGAAAAGGTTTCATACCACTGATCTATTAGATACAATAGAAACAGAGGATGGGTTGTATGTGTACAGTACAATTTTCATAGGAAAGGTTTTTAATAAAATACAAACATATTATTTTGCTAATAACATTGATAGAATTGTTACCAGTTTATTATTGTTATTTTAAAGTTATTGATACTATCTATCAAAAGCGACAGCTACAAATCACGTGACTTGACGTATGAATATAGAAAGATAGATCTTGAATTTTTCTAGCTGTTAGATAAGTTCCTTTCTATGTAAATTGGACTGTAATGAGTACATAATATTTTTTTGGGATGACTCGCAGCCGAATAATATATTTGTGAATTTGGGGCTTCCCCTTTTTAGCAATGATGATTAACGGCAGTGGGGCTGGGTGTTGTGTTTGTTATATAGTTAAGTTAGTTTGTAAGTATTTTTTTTAGAAAAAACACTTCAAACACCTCTTCTAAAAAATAAGGTTTTTGATTCATCCAACAACTTTGCACCGTTTTATTTTTATTTAAGTTTTCAACCGATTTACAAATTAGTTCGAAACTATTTTCGAATGAAAACACTGCTAGTTGATTTAAATTGGGAGTTTGTCTAAAAATCTGACTTATTTTTAAAATGTAATTGACCTATTTATATGCATGTAAATGATAATTTTCTCTCTAGTAATTCCAAGTTACCATCAAACTTTTCCTGTACTATTTTTTTGCGATGCACTGTACTTTTATTTTCATACTTAAATGAACCAATACAAGTGTTTTCAATATTTTAATTTAGTTTTTATAAAAAAATAGATAGTTCTTTTTTTAAATGTATTACACTTAAATTTCAATAGTTGTAATAATAGCTAAATATATATTTGTGTCTTTAGTTTACTGTAAAAGAAGTTAATGATAGTCTTTATAACAAATCTATTATTGGAATGAAAAACTTTTGCATTTTTTAATTTCCTATGTGTTAAGTGTATCTTTTTATTTAACTTTATTTTACCTGTTTGTTAAATCTTTTCACCAAATAGTCAGACAAATTCGAACTAAGATAAATTAACAAGACTTTAGTTTCTAACATATAATTATATATTTATTTTAATATGTTATTGTAATTCATAAATTAAGTGCGCGTTTCAGCTGATGGTTTCAAGTTTAACATTTTATTTGGATACAAATGTGTTGGTCAAGGATATTTGTGTGGTCTGGCGTCAAAACTATTGGATACAGATCTAAAAGTCTCGGGTTCGATACCCGGTGCTTCCAGTATTCATCTGTAAAGCGGTGAATCTCATACATACATACATACATACATACATACATACATACATACATACATACAATACATACATACATACATCATACACTACATACATACACATACAACATACATTACACTAACACACATACATCCTATCACACTCATTCCATTATGGGTAGCAATAAACTGTGCATGTAGCTCACAAAACAACTCGTAAACTTTATACATCCTCACTCTCTTCCACACCTTACATCTTGCATAATCCCTCTCTTCAACAACATCCATACACCGAGTCATACATGTTCTTCAACAACATCCATACACCGAGTCATACATGCTCTTCAACAACATCCATACATCGAGTCATACATGCTCTTCAACAACATCCATACACCGAGTCATACATGCTCTTTAACAACATCCATACACCGAGTCATACATGCTCTTTAACAACATCCATACACAGAGTCATACATACTCTTTTATTATTAAAACTCTTAATGTTTCTCTTTTTAACACATTCGTCTACAACATTTAGCCACGTCTTACATGGACTACCTCTTCCTTTTGATCCATACACTCTACCTTCATATATTTGCTTCATCACTCGATCCACACTCATCCTTTCAACATGCCCAAGCCAACGTAACTCTATTCTTTCACATTGAACTATTGAAGACCCTTTCAAACCACACTCCTTCAGCACCCATTCATCACTGGCTGGATATGTTTTCTGTTCCTGGTGTTAGCTTACATAATAGCCCGGTATCCATATCGGTGGTTGAATGGTCTAAGGCGTTACTATTGCAATAGATTTAACGGCCGGCGATGGAGAAACTGGTGTTTCGAATCCCGGAGAAGGTAGCAAGACGTGGTTTGTGAGACGGGCTATTAAGTACCCAACACATTACTTCGAGGAATATTAAAAACTTCCCACTGACGTTGAAACGATCTCTTAACATGTTTATTTATTTTATATATTCTATTGTAGTGTGTGAACCGTAGCTAATGTACCTGAGAGTGTCTCTCTTATCGTATCTTGTACCTTGTGTTAGTTGAAAACAATCACACGTCTCTGTACAGTCCTACTCAAGACTTTAGAACTAACGAGGAATGTAATAGTACTATGGTCCGCCACCAGAGCGACCATGATAATAAAACAACGATCTGGACTTAGATTGGCCGCAGCTAAACAGACCCAGGGCTTGTGGTCACCCTCGTGTCGACATCACAGAAAACATCTACAAAAACATGGGCGTGCCCGACTTTCCATTTATAGGAGGGGGGGTCAAACATTATAACTAATTTGCCCCTCACTAATCACTATCTCATTTCATCAACTGTTTCCAGCCTGTGGCCGGGTCACTTTAGTAAAATGCCTCCACCTTCCTCCCACCATTATTCCTCCTTTATTTGCTTCCATTCTCCTCCTCTCACTTGCACACTTTCTGTTATCTGCTCCTTCCATCTCTTTCATGGCCCCCCCTTGCATTTGTTTTCCTACATACTTCATTTACATAATTTTCTTTGGCATCCTCTCGTTTTCCATCCTCATTACATTCTCATACCATCTCAGTCTTGCTTCCTCTACTATCTCGTGTACTCCAACATCCAATAGGATATGTCCTCACCGATTTTTTTGTACCGAAGAATCACATCCAAAATGGTTCTCTTCTCACCCACTATTCTCAGGACTTGTTCATCTGTCTCACTGTCTGTCCACCTGATCTTCTCACCACTCTTCTTTGAACTTGTTCATCTGTCACCCTGTCTGTCCACCTGATCTTCTCACCCACTATTCTCAGGACTTGTTCATCTGTCTCACTGTCTGTCCACCTGATCTTCTCACCCACTCTTCTTAGAACTTGTTCATTGTCCCCCTGTCTGTCCAACTGATCTTCTCACCCACTCTTCTTAGTACTTGTTCATCTGTCTCCCTGTCTGTCCACCTGATCTTCTCACCCACTATTCTCAGGACTTGTTCATCTGTCTCATTGTCTGTCCACCTGATCTTCTCACCCACTCTTCTTAGAACTTGTTCATTTGTCCCCCTGTCTGTCCACCTGATCTTCTCACCACTCTTCTTAGAACTTGTTCATTTGTCCCCCTGTTTGTCCACCTGATCTTCTCACCCACTCTTCTTAGAAACTTGTTCATTGTCCCCATGTCTGTCCACCTGATCTTCTCACCCACTCTTCTTAGGACTTGTTCATTTGTCTCCCTGTCTGTCCACCTGATCTTCTCACCTACTCTTCTTAGGACTTGTTCATTTGTCTCCCTGTCTGTCCACCTGATCTTCTCACCCACTCTTCTTAGTACTTGTTCATTTGTCCCCCTGTCTGTCCACCTGATCTTCTCACCCACTCTTCTTAGTACTTGTTCATCTGTCTCCCTGTCTGTCCACCTGATCTTCTCACCCACTCTTCTTAGTACTTGTTCATCTGTCTCCCTGTCTGTCCACCTGATCTTCTCACCCACTCTTCTTAGGACTTGTTCATTTGTCCCCCTGTCTGTCCACCTGATCTTCTCAAGTCCTCTCCATCCCCACATTTCAAAGCTCTCCAAGTACTTCTTTTCCATCTTCCTGAGGGTCTAAGTTTCTGCTCCATACGGCGCGATATTCCAGATGTAGCATTTACTATGCATGTGTGAGATGAATGAAATTTTACCCGTGAGTAAACTATCAAAACAAAACTAAACTAGTCAAATTAATTGTATATTTAAAGGGAATTTCCCATTAAAGTACAGGCACGACCATGAAATTTACTACAGAAAATCATTTCTAAGCTTAGACATTTCCATTTCTCTAAGGATGAATGGCTTTTAACGTACCACGATATTACCAGTAGGATTGTACGAGACATGTTGATTATTTATATGAAGAGTTTATTTATTTGAATAATATTCATTGTGTTGTGAACTAATGTAATCACATAACATTAATGCACTGTCTTAATAAAAAGAAAGCTCACTTATTCTTAAAAAAATGTTAAATTTGTCAAAGTTATTATACAGGGTGTCCGACAAGTCCCGCATAATAGAAGATTCACAAAATTCGCTCAGCAACCAGGCGATTGCCACACCTGTGTGTTGGGGGATGAGGGGGGAAGTGACGTATGTTTAATTCATTAGCCAGTGCTATATGGGACCAACCCTCACGTTTGAAGAGTTGAATGACTGCAACACGATCCTACAGCGTCAAAATGATTCACATAAATAAATAAATAAAAGTTTATCTTATAATGAGGGACTTTTCAGACACCCTGTAGTTTATTCTACCAAAATTGTCCTATTTACTTACAGTGATGTTACCTTACGAGAGTCCCTGGTTTGACCTGAGACTAGGTACATCCAGTGACAAGCTGGAACCAACAGTAGGAAGGTAGCTATAGTCCAATTTTCATTAGTAGGACTTTAAAAAAAATACAAATACATTTTTTGTGGCCACATTAATAACATTTTACTGTTTTTTTGATAATGACTGAGCAAAACGAGCGTCTGTTTTATCTTGACCATATGAAATCTCATCTGTCTGTTTTATCTTGACCATATGAAATCTCATCTGTCTGTTTTATCTTGACCATATGAAATCTCATCTGTCTGTTTTATCTTGACCATATGAAATCTCATATGTCTGTTTTATCTTGACCATATGAAATCTCATCTGTCTGTTTTATCTTGACCATATGAAATCTCATCTGTCTGTTTGTACAGATCTTTGTTACGCGATTACTGCCCAATGCTTGGACCAATTTTAACCAAATTTGGCAGGGATTTTTTTAAAGCTTAGCCCGAACAAATATAAAATCGTGTTCAGAGCAGTGACTGGCAAAGCCAATGGGGAGATCTAGACGCAGGTGGGAGGATAACGTTAGAATGAACCTGAAAGAGATAGGGTGTAATGAGGTGGACTAGATAGAACAAGCTAAATATAGGGATAGGTAGCGTGTTTTTGTAAGTCAAATACACCCTAGATACCATTTTAAACAAAATGGTTAGAGCCATTTTTGAAAAATTTCAAATTTTTCAGAAATAGTGATAAATAAAACAACACTTATGTTAAGACCTAGAATTAATTTTGTTTTGACAAAAGGCCTAAGATAATACCACATAATGCCTGATAGTTTCTGTTGTGGCCACAGGTACAGACAGACAAACAGAGGGACAGAAATTCCAGATCCACTTTTTTTGGGTTCGTAGGCACATTAAATATTAATACTCATCATAATCACGTGGTCAAATGTTTTCCCCAATTACAATATTTATTCTTTGTATGAGAAAGTAAAAAATAGATGTGTTCAAAAAGAATAAATCATTTTGTAAACAAAATTAACTGTTCAGATTACACGCATATGGACTAATTATACTTAACGAGCTAAGAATGAGGAAGGTTGAATTCGGAGGGAGAGTGGAAGACCATTTTGGAAAAAAACAAACTAGTCTCAATACACCCGACCAAGATTCGAACCTCGATCTCCCCATCATCGACAGTTTAGTTTACTCAGAGAGTAACGCGTTAGACCAGACGAATACCGAAGGGGTTTAAGGTGCAGCTTGAAGATGTATATTAAAATAATAATTAGCTAGTATTTGTTTGATGACACACACAATTAGAACTGTAATAGGGGGGCTGGACCCCCCGAAACCTCTCTTTTCACGCCCTTGTTTATACCGTATAGCTGTCAGATATGGCCATCTCTAAGAACAATGCACTACAGTAATATCCTGTTGGACAGTACCCCACGTCTCGCCCTATTTACTCTTGTCTGTGGGCCGCACGCGGCTATTCTCGACACGTCCGCACGCGGACATATACTAGCCCCGTGTATGTAGGTATTTCTACTGACGTCACTTCCTTCTTGCTCCGCCTCGTGCCAAGAATAACAAGTTGATATATTTAGATCGCCCGGTTCGCGATATTCGCGGGGGAAAATGAGAGGAAGGAAAACCATCTCACCCTTGAACAAAACCGGACATTAGATCAGGAGGATGTCAAATGGGTCGAGTAGGAGGGAGGGAGGGCCTCCTAGAGGTGGTGCTTGTCCGCGTTCGTGTAGAGAGGGAGAATCAGTTATTAAAAACCCGCTTCGACGATCGAATGATCTGTGACGTCACTTTCGCAAGAGATTTGATCACCGATGCCAGGGTTTGGATCCCGGTTGGATATACTTTAGTTTTCTTACGAGTTAACATATCTCACAGGTAGAGTAATTTACCAGATCTACTTTCACGTATTCATACGTCAAGTCGCGCTGATCTGCAGCTGTCATGTATATGTCATGTAGTAACACGTCATCAACAGGGTCCAGATTTTGACAACGTAAAATTTTCAAAAAATTACCTAGAATATGAACAAAAATTCTTAATAAATGCACACAACTAAATCAAAACTCAATTTACAAATGGGATGTGTACAATAAAAAGCCTTAAACAACTAAAATATTGCATCCTGCTTAATACAACATTAATTTATAAATATGTGCTTGAGAAGTAATAGCTACCCCTTCCCAACGCAACCCTCCAGCCTAGTTAGTCTCACCAGGAATGTGTAGTAAGTACCTGCTTGAGAAGTAATAGCTACCCCTTCCCAAAGCAACCCTCTCAACCGAGTTGCAGTCTCACCAGGAATGTGTATTTTACGAGACCGGCAGAGAGGATACAAAGTTCATGGCCTACACTATCTTCTCAATACAACAGCCAAGCAAAGAGGATACAAAGCTCATGGCCTACACTATCTTCTCAATACACTAGCCAAGCAAAGAGGATACAAAGTTCATGGCCTACACTATCTTCTCAATACACTAGCTAAGCAAAGAGGATACAAAGTTCATGGCCTACACTATCTTCTCAATACAACAGTCAAGCAAAGAGGATACAAAGCTCATGGCCTACACTATCTTCTCAATACACTAGCCAAGCAAAGAAGATACAAAGTTCATGGCCTACACTATCTTCTCAATACAACAGCCAAGCAAAGCGGATACAAAGTTCATGGCCTACACTATCTTCTCAATACACTAGCCAAACAAAGAGGATACAAAGCTCATGGCCTACACTATCTTCTCAATACAACAGCCAAGCAAAGAGGATACAAAGTTCATGGCCTACACTATCTTCTCAATACAACAGTCAAGCAAAGAGGATACAAAGCTCATGGCCTACACTATCTTCTCAATACACTAGCCAAGCAAAGAGGATACAAAGCTCATGGCCTACACTATCTTCTCAATACAACAGCCAAGCAAAGAGGATACAAAGTTCATGGCCTACACTATCTTCTCAATACAACAGTCAAGCAAAGAGGATACAAAGCTCATGGCCTACACTATCTTTTCAATACACTAGCCAAGCAAAGAGGATACAAAGTTCATGGCCTACACTATCTTCTCAATACAACAGCCAAGCAAAGAGGATACAAAGTTCATGGCCTACACTATATTCTCAATACAACAGCCAAGCAAAGAGGATACAAAGCTCATGGCCTACACTATCTTCTCAATACAACAGTCAAGCAAAGAGGATACAAAGCTCATGGCCTACACTATCTTCTCAATACAACAGTCAAGCAAAGAGGATACAAAGTTTATGTCCAATGAGCATTGTCTGAGTTGAACCAAAAAATAGATGACATGTTATCAAAATCCGGACCCTGGCAATCAATGTTGACCGCCAAAATAAAATTTGTGTTTTTATTTCCTAAAAGCTTCTCACTACTAGAATCGTGCTTTACAGGATCGGCGCAAGGTTTGAGACGACCTCTCCGTCTTCTCCTTAATCAATGTATGCATAAACATTATGCCTTCTTAATTAAATATCAATGTGAGTCTCTGACAAATCGACTCCAACTATCCTAAAACCACGAGCTTGTTTATTCTATGTTCACCTCTAATCTCGTGGAGTCTATGTAAGCATCTAAGCTCGTGGAGTCTATGTAAGCCTCTAAGCTCGTGGAGACTATGGAAACCTTTAAGCTCGTGGAGACTATGGAAACCTCTAAGCTCGTGGAGACTATGGAAACCTCTAAGCTCGTGGAGACTATGGAAACCTCTAAGCTCGTGGAGACTATGGAAACCTCTAAGCTTGTGGAGACTATGGAAACCTCTAAGCTCGTGGAGTCTATGTAAGCCTCTAAGCTCGTGGAGTCTATGTAAGCCTCTAAGCTCGTGGAGACTATGGAAACCTTTAAGCTCGTGGAGACTATGGAAACCTCTAAGCTCGTGGAGACTATGGAAACCTCTAAGCTCGTGGAGACTATGGAAACCTCTAAGCTCGTGGAGACTATGGAAACCTCTAAGCTTGTGGAGACTATGGAAACCTCTAAGCTCGTGGAGTCTCTGTAAGCCTCTAAGCTCGTGGAGTCTATGTAAGCCTCTAAGCTCGTGGAGTCTATGTAAACCTCTAAGCTCGTGGAGTCTATGGAAACCTCTAAGCTCGTGGAGACTATGGAAACCTCTAAGCTCGTGGAGTCTATGTAAGCCTCTAAGCTCGTGGAATCTATGTAAGCCTCTAAGCTCGTGGAGTCTATGTAAACCTCTAAGCTCGTGGAGTCTATGTAAGCCTCTAAGCTCGTGGAGTCTATGTAAGCCTCTAAGCTCGTGGAGTCTATGTAAACCTCTAAGCTCGTGGAGTCTATGTAAACCTCTAAGCTCGTGGAGTCTATGTAAGCCTCTAAGCTCGTGGAGTCTATGTAAGCCTCTAAGCTCGTGGAGTCTATGTAAACCTCTAAGCTCGTGGAGTCTATGTAAGCCTCTAAGCTCGTGGAGACTATGGAAACCTTTAAGCTCGTGGATACTATGGAAACCTCTAAGCTCGTGGAGACTATGGAAGCCTCGTCGTGTGCGGTGCATGGTAATGAAACGACCCAGAGTGTTAATAAATCAAGTCTCGATCATTATTCCCTCTGTTTGTCCGTGACGGTCCTGAGGGAAAGTGTCCCCTATCCGGAGGACAATGTGCTACCAGCACGTACCTCTGCCCGTATCGCTGGCTGGCTCCAAGTGCTTCTCTGACGTTCATCCGGCTCGCTCGTTATCTTAAGAGGCTAGCTCTGGGCGACTGACTCACATAAATACGTTTCACAAGGGAGCACCAGAAACCAAGTAGGCTTATTATGTCCCTGGGTGGAGCTGTCCGGCAGTAGGAGAACAAACAGGGGAGGAGGAAAGTACAGACAATAAAATGTGTGTTTTATTCAAATACATTCTATTCACAAAGATCCATTCCACGCTCCTATAACAGTTACCTTTCGTTTCCCGGACATTTAGCTCTTAATGATCAACAGAAATATGTGGATTGTTGAACTTTTGTAAACTGTTAAACTATGTTTACAAGTCTATATGTGTATAGAACCATAGAACATAGTTTAGTGTTCATTACAGTAAACATCAAACTAGTGTACTGTTAAACTATGTTTACAAGTCTATATATGTATAGAGCCATAGAACATAGTTTAGTGTTCATTACAGTAAACAACAAACTCGTGGACTGTTAAACTATGTTTACAAGTCTATACATGTATAGAGCCATAGAACATAGTTTAATGTTCATTACAGTAAACAACAAACTCGTGGACTGTTAAACTATGTTTACAAGTCTATATGTGTATAGAACCATAGAACATAGTTTAGTGTTCATTACAGTAAACAACAAACTCGTGGACTGTTAAACTATGTTTACAAGTCTATACATGTATAGAGCCATAGAACATAGTTTAGTGTTCATTACAGTAAACAACAAACTCGTGGACTGTTAAACTATGTTTACAAGTCTATACATGTATAGAGCCATAGAACATAGTTTAGTGTTCATTACAGTAAACAACAAACTCGTGGACTGTTAAACTATGTTTACAAGTCTATACATGTATAGAGCCATAGAACATAGTTTAGTGTTCATTACAGTAAACAGACTCGTGAACTGTTAGAGGTTGTGTCAATATTTAACCTAATAGCAACATCTGATTGGTAATAGCTCAGCTACCTAGACAGACACCTTAACCCCCGTTTTACGCCCATGCCAGTTCACCAAGAAAGGAGTTGTGTGCACAAATAATGACCCTACTTCAACTCTAGGCGATGAAACAATGTTCTCGTTGATAAAGTCCTTGTTGAGTAGTGTCAACATGTGGGGGGAACTATATTAAATGCCGTAAAGAGAACATTGACCCTTAAATGTAGGTTAGTTAGCACACCCTGAATTCAAAGTTTCCACGTTATAAACGGAGAAACTGAGGTATTTTTGTCACCACGTCTTACTACCCGTTCGGTTTATACGCATATAGACTTATTACGCTAGGGTGTTCGAGTGTTAGTGATGAGGAAGGTTTAATATAAAGGAAGTGTACCTGCATTTGCGTGGGGGGGAACCCCTTTAGGGATAAAAAATAACTAAGTACACCCAACCGGAATTTAAACCCTGATCTCTCAGTCACCATTGCAGACACTGTGAAGTGATTTAACAGACCTCAGCTACCATGGTTGATGTTTGTACTACAACTCCTACCAACACATTGCAGACACTGTGAAGTGATTTAACAGACCTCAGCTATCATGGTTGATGTTTGTACTACAAACCTCCCTACCAACACATTGCAGACACTGTGAAGTGTTTTAACAGACCTCAGCTATCATGGTTGATGTTTGTACTACAAACCTCCCTACCAACCCGTTGCAGACAGCGAGGACTTGATAAGCCTGTCTAGTTGCTGCTGGATCGTTGAACCTGTGAGAAATATCTTCGTGTCGAGAATAATACAACTGTCACCCACGAGGGGTTCTGGCATTTTGCCCCGAGCAGGTCCTGTTGTACAGCCCCCCACAACCCCTTCCCCCAGGAACTTCAAGACCGGGGAGAGGGAGTATGAGGTTAAATATCTCGTTGGACCGGGATGGATCTTGATGGAAAGGCACGGTTAACGAGACATTTACCAACTGGGAGGAGGACTGCGGCTTCAATCTTTGTCCTTCGCGTTACATTTGTTGATTGTCCTTCCTTATCCACGCCTTCTCTCTTATAGACTAGTTTTCCTTCACCCTATTTCCACAGGTGGTTTGTTTATCCCCAACCCCCCAAACACTCTCTTTCACAATAGTAAATTAACGAATGGAGTGTTTGGATGTTGTGTCTGTTGTAGATATTGGTTGTTTTACAAGTCATGTGCTGATATAAACAGTCAGTTCAGACAATAAACGTCAAATATGTTAGTTTTAATCTCCCTCAAAATGGTAGACTAAGCTTACCTCGCTTGTTTCCACTATGGTACAGCTTACATGATAGGGCCATAGTGTAATCAGTCAAGGTAAGACGTAAACGAAGTGTACATCATTTAGGCACAGATTACTTTTATTTTAAATGAAAACATTTCAAAACTGCATCTAAATTATTTATTACTCTTAACATTTATGTACGAAAATTTGATTCAACTACATCGTCAAATAATAAAGCTGTCGACAAATAAAACGATAAAAATAAACACATCAATGTTTTATGCACACAAAATCAATTGAACAATTTCTCTGTTTGTTGAATATAAGTAATATATTTTTTGGTCAGTAACCAAGACTTTCATTCATTCATTTCAAAATAATTATCAACAGTTACATCACAGACTATAAGTTACATACACCGATAGTTCAACATACACCATATACACATACGTTCACTATACTACACATATAAATGAATACTGATATCCTGTAAATATGGTTGTTTTTCACTTTAAAGATAACGAATATTTAATTTATATCCAGCTCTAATATAGTAGATCAGGGGCTTCCAATTCACGGCCCGCAATGGGTTTGTTTTTTGCGGCGCCCTGATTTTCTTAAAAAAAGAAATCTACTGTAGCAAAAGTTGATATTTTTAGCCGAGAAACGAAAAGTTTTGAATTGCGTGGGAACAATCCATGAAAACTCCAATTGATGTTAATTCACTAATAAATTTGATTGCGCCCTATTTTTATAATAACGTGTGTATCCATGTGAGCCCTATTTTCTTCCGCCCATTTTGGGTGATTATGATGCTGCCCCGATAATAGACTCAAGGATACAATTGGGGCCCTGGGTCGCTTTTAAGTTGGACGCCCTTGTAGTAGATGAACTTACAGTTTTATCAGTTGTTTACAAGGCACAACTTTGCCTCCCTGACTAAAATTACACCTTGGAAGTGTCGGTTTTTAATTACTGATTTGTTAAACACGAGTTTACTGGAGTATAAATAAGGGAGGGGGCGTAAAATAATAGATGCACCAGCATTTGTAAGCGGGGAAGAGTGAACATACATTATATAACTAAACACCGTCTATTGGACATACACCATGTAAGACCCGTCAGTAGGTGTCCAAATACCAGTAACCCTGGTATGTATAGAGACAGTAATAACAGAACTTACACACTAGCTGATAAAACATTCCTACCAAAACAACAACACAACATACAAAGGCAAACAGGTGACTTAATATGAGTCACAATTAAAACAAATGTATAAAAAACACAAGATAAGGTTGGTTAATAATAGCAACATAAAAATATCACAAACTAGTTCTCAAAATACTATTGTTTGCATCATTCCCAAAAGAACGTTGTTTGGTATGCAAGTGTGGACACATTTCCTCATAGGGATCGTTATTTGTTTTCTTAAATACACCAAAGTAGTATTTTTGGTAGGACGAAAGGCTTATCAGTACAAACTTTCCATTGGAAGGGTCCTTAACATAGCAAAATACTACTATGCTGCAGGATTCTGGTAAGAAAACAGACCTTTCGGAAAGGGCTTCTCACCAAAATCACGGGTGGGGGTTTGAACACAAAACGTGTGATTTACCTTTGTGTTTAGGAAGTGGTCACAACTTCAGAACACAATAAGGACATCAACTTCTTACTTCACAACCAAATTATATCTGGGTGAAGTCTCACAGCTGTTCTATAGATGAATTGAATAAAGACATTTCGAGATTTTGTTGGATCCTTTGACTTTTAGTCAAGTCTGACGTCCTTGGTTCCTAAATAAGTCCTACGTCCTTGATTCATTTATGAGTCTTGAGCCCTTGGTTTGTATAGGAATCTTGTGCCCTTGATTACTCAAAGAATCCTGGGTCCATGCATCTTCTATTCCAAGAAGAGTCCTGCGTCCTTGGATCATAGACGAGGCCAGCATCCTTGGCTCCAAGGGAGTCCTACGTCCTTGGCTCCAAGATAGTCTACGTCCTTAGGTCCTACACGAGGCCCGCATCCTTGGCTACAAGATGAGTCCTACGTCCTTGGGTCCTAGACGAGGCCCGAATCCTTGGCTCCAAGACGAGTCCTATGTCCTTGGGTCATAGACGAGACCCGCATCCTTGGCTCCAAGATGAGTCCTACGTCCTTGGGTCCTACACGAGGCCCGCATCCTTAGCCATACTGTGAAACACGGAGGTATTGTTCTGGAGAAGAGCTTCTGGGGTGTCGAACTCAATGACACGTCCCTGGTCCAGAACTATCACCCTGGATAAACAAACATGGCAACGGATCAAACACAAGCTCGGAGCCAAACAATGCAGGGTCTAGTCAGCAGAGGACGGACTCCGCTTGCTCTACTTCACCGATATATTCAATTCAGAGTTATGTAATCACTTATTTCAGTGTCAAAATAAGAGCTAATTGCACGTTACCTGTTGGAATCAAGTATGGTATTGAGACGGTGAGCTATTGTCAGAATGGTGCAGTCATTGAACTCTCTTCGAATGGTTTCCTGGAGGACAAACCATAGCATTACATAATTTACTATTATATAACAAACAAAACTATTAAAAACCTCTAATAGTGTCACATTATTATAACCAACGTATGAGACCATCATATTTGGAGGCATGGATAGTGAAAACAACATAAGATACCAACATGTGTTGAGGCAAAGACATTATAAACATTTTTGCCAAATTATTTCCTGCTCTTCCTCCTCACCAAATGCGGGTGTATTTCTCTAAGCTTTATCAACCTCATTCCTACCCTATTGGCGTGAATCATAGAAGGCCTAAGCCCATGTCAGGAATGAAAACTGACTCACTAAATAAGTTTTATATAATGAGAGGGTGAACCGTTTAGGTGAATTGAACCAGTAATGTTTTTTACCTGAATCAAGTCGTCAGTTTCAAGATCCACTGCGGCGGTGGCCTCGTCCAGAATCAACACCTTGGTCTTTCTCAGCAGGGCTCTGGCCAGACAGATGAGCTGTCTTTGGCCGACACTGAAAGGTACAACATGAGTACATGAAAGGAGATATAGTAACTTTTCCTAGCTGGCAGTTACCTACAATCTTATGGTGAGTTGATTCTGCATAGGAGGGTTCCTTTAAATTCCAGGGGGTGCTTGATCCCCCCACCCTCTCTACACCTTTGAATACATAAAAGTTGAAACCTCTCCACCCGTAATAAGTGAGCACGTGGTCTAAAGAGTCAGACTTATCTGATTTGGTTTACCAGAGGCGGAGAGTTCGGGGTTCAAATCTCGGTCAAGTGTACTAATTCCTAAATTAATTTTCTAAGCACCCTCCATGGATATGAGAGATTCTACCTCACTCACACCAGTTCCCCTTGGTGCAGATTTGTGGATAGGCTGGACGTATGCACACACAAACTTGTGATCGTTACCTAAGATTCTCTCCTCCCTCCGAGACCTCATGGCTGAGTCCGGCGGGAAGTCCCTTCACGAAGGTCTTAAGATGGGCGTGTTCGAGGGCTTTCCAGAGCACCTCGTCCGAGATGGTGTCGAACGGGTCGAGGTTCTGACGAAGCGACCCGGAGAAGAGCACGGGGTCCTGAGGGATGATGGTGATCCTGGAGCGAAGCGCGTGCAGACCCAGCTGGGAGATGTCCACGTCGTCGATAAGGATGGAGCCTCCCGCGGGTTCGATGATCCGGAACAAGGCCAGGGTGAGCGACGACTTGCCGGCAACCCGTGCGGCCCACGATACCAACCTGACAAGAACAAATACTGTGATGGTTAGACCACCATCACTTGTCAGCGCCAGTGCATCCTAAGATACCAAATTGACAATAGCTAAATCCTTATTATTATGGAGAAATAACTCCACATCTCAGTCTAGTCAATTCTCAGAATGAACAAAATATTTCTCTGCCATCCGGTGAACTCCGTAATTCTGTGGACCATAATGGGCCTATGTGAAAGTGGAACATCTTTAATTTCAATTATGGTTGTTTGTCCGGTACCCCAGCTCTGGTCACTGTGGTGAACAATCAACCACTGGAAACATATCTGGAATAGTTTTAAATACGTTCTACTGCTGCTGTGCAAACTGTTTATGATTTTATGAACATCATTAGGGAAAGGATATTTTAAGGAAGTGTCCCATCATTTTTTTGTGGGAGAGATATAAAACCACATTAAAGAAAATGTATATTTCGGTGTACCCACTCAGGGCTCAGTCCCTCGACAGTCAAGTGTCAAAGAAAAGCACGTTAGAGAGCGCCTGAATCTTTCGGTCACATTTCACCATTCTAATGTGACAAACAGGATCGACAGAAAGGTAATGGTTACCTTTTTAAGGAAATCGATCGTTACCACCCAATCCCCCGACCTAGGTTTCATTCTATCGGCACTGTCAGGAGGGAATGTGAAACGCGCAACGTAACTTCCTAAAATAGGAAAACACTAAAGGGAATTCTTATATAGTTGTCCTATTTTTTTCTACCTTTTGTGTTTTTGGTTTCCTCCTTTAGGAAGTTGTGTTGCAAGTTTCACACTCCCTCCTGATGAGCTCCGATAGAATGAAACCTAGGTCGGGGGAGTGGGTGGTAACGATTGATTTTCTTAGAGAGGCAGCCATCACATCTTTGTACAGTGGCAGCAGTGTAAAGTGTCTTTTATCATTGTAAAACCCATATTGTGTATGATCCCTTTTATATGTTTCCATCCACCTTTCCCGAACATTCTTCCAAATACATGTACATAATACATGTTCTTGTAATCTGAAAGGGTAGTGAGATGCGCGCTATAAATTAAATGGCTTTGATAGGATCCCCCTCTTCCCAAGTATATTTATAGGTGCATTACTGTCCAAGACAAACCTAGGCAGATTATTCTCCAGTCTAAATAGTTTTAGATTTAGGTTGGAAATTGAAACCACGATAATCCCCCTTTGAATCATTGTGTATTTACCCTACATCGAGTTTCCACAAACTTACCTTTTCACCGCCCTTGATGGTTACGTCGATACCTTTTAGGACGAGGTCGAGACCCTCCCTGTACCTCACTTGGTAGTTTTTAAACTCCACCTTGCCCTCTGTGGGCCAGTCTTTAGACACTGGGTGCTTGGGGTTCTCCCAGGGTGCTTCCTGAAACAACAAACCCATTGTACCCTTCACGTACCCCATCAGGTAGCAGTCATAACTTGCATTATTACACAGTGGTATAGTTTATAGGATAGGATCATGGTGTAATACGTCAAGATAATGCGGCCCTTCAGGGTAAACGGGGTGTAAGTGGGAGAGTGAGTAAGCGATGCTTGTGGAATACTGGAGCCTAAATTTACAGCTGAACAAGTGGACTCTTGGCTTCATGTGAAAGAGGAATGGAGGGGCAGCAAGGAAGCGTGGTGATTGGACTTGAAATAAGAGGGGTGGGGGTTAGAAATATGAGGGGAAAAGAGGCTATAAGTAAGAGGGGAGGGGCTAGAAGGAAGAGGGGTGAAGATGTTATAAGTAAGAGTGTATGGGGTTGGAAGAAAGAGGAGAGGAGGATTGAAAGGGAGAGGAGAGGAGGGGTTGGAAGGATGAGGGGAGAAGGGGTTATAAGTAATAGTGGAGGGGGTTGTAAGAATGAGGGGAGGAGGGATTATAAGGAAGAGGGGTGGAGGGGTTGTAAGGAAGAGGGGAGGAGGGTTGTAAGAAAGAGGAGAGGAGGATTGAAAGGGAGAGGGGTGGAGGGGTTGGAAGGATGAGAGGAGAAGGGGTTATAAGTAATAGTGGAGGGGGTTGTAAGAATGAGGGAGGAGGGATTATAAGGAAGAGGGGTTGTAAGGAAGCGCGGAGGAGGGGCTGGAAGGAAGAGGGAAGGGGGTTAGAAGGAAGAGGGGAGGAGGGTTGTAAGAAAAACTGTTGGAAGGGGTTAAAAGGAAGAGGGGAGAAGAGGTTATAAGTAAGAGTTAGGGGGAGTTGGATGGTTGAGGGGTGGAGGGGCTGGAAATAAGAGGGGAGGAGGTTGTAAGTAAGAGGGTTAATATGCCCGTTACAACAAGAACCAACTAAAACCTACATGTGTAAAAATAGTGAACCTCGAGATTATTACGAGACAGTTTATCCCCGGTGATCGAATGGTATCGCAATGGATGGGACTGCCTTTGACGGGGACATCGAGGTTCGAATCTTGGTCGGGTGAACTTAGGGTATTTTTTCCCAAAATGGGTTTCCACACTCCCTCCACGCAAATAAAGGTACATTGCCTCTAAATATAACCACCCTAGACTGTAAAGCTAGTTGGTACAGAAACGTATAACTCGAACGGGTAGTAAGACGTGGTTATAAAAAATAAATATAAAATAGACAATCTCTGACCTGTTTAAGTTCCACGTATTCCTTGATCCTTTCCACGGCGACAATGTTGGTTTCGATATCTGAAGCTGTCCTGACTATTAAATTCAGGGTAATGGTCACCTAAAAAAATATGACATAATAATATCAGGTATCGTCAAGAATTTAGGCCCATTGGACGGTAAAATATCTGCGAACAAATCTAAAGACCCATATTACAGTTTTATATTGGACCTCTGTGGATCATACAGTAGCGTACCTGTAAAGCATAGCTGACAGACAGACCAACAAGTCCTGGGTTCATTGTCTCACGGCCAAGAACTGCAAATAACGCCGCGAAGAAGGCGATGAGTCCACCAATCAGTTCCAGTCTTATACTCAGCCAGCTGAAAGCAAAGAGAAACAAACCAGGTATAAGATCCATTAGGAAATGATTTACTAGGCGTACTTTAGGCCATCTCAATACAAGGCCTTTATAATGCTCTGAAGCTACAACATAATAGCGGGAGACGGAAATGGCGACACAAATGTACAGTGTACCGCTAGGAAAATGGCCATCTGGTTTATATCTTTGATACTGATCTTCTAAAAAACACTGCTGGGGAAATGGCCATCTGGTTTATATCTTTGGTACTGATTTTCCAAAAAGACACTGCTGGAGAAAGGGCCATCTGGTTTATATCTTTGATACTGATCTTCCAAAAAACACTGCTGGGGAAATGGCCATCTGATTATTATCTTTGATACTGATCTTCCAAAAAACACTGCTGCGGAAGTGGTCATCTGGTTTATATCTTTGATATTAACCTTCCACAAACACTCCTGGGAAAAATTGCCATTTGGTTTATCTGGGAAAATGGCCATCTGCTTTATATCTTTGATATTGACCTTTCACAAACAACTGCTGGGAAAATGGCCATCTTGTTTATAGCTTTGGTACTGACCTTCCACAAACCACTGCTGGGAAAATGGCCATCTGGTTTACGTCCACTCTTTTCTCCGATTCCTTAGTGAAAAGCTCTTCTAAGGCATACGCTCGAATCGTCGGAGCACCTGTTGGAAACATAATTAATAAGTCTAGTCCTAAAGATTAAATAAGAATGTTTAAGATATGAGTCACTGTAAAGTCCATGTCTGAACAATATTTTCAAGGTTATATCTTTTCTTCCATTAATTTAAAAAGCTGTTAGGACCATGCAAGATCAGGAAATCAGGACCTAGCTCTATCGCTGATAGCTACCCTTCTGTAGAATATCAAGTGGAGACAAACAAGAATCCAGTAATTTGGCGACCCCGCTAATCAGGAGGTCCCAGGTGTTATGCCAACACGCCAGTCTTATCAACGAACCAACCTGTGATGGTTTCTTCAAAGTGCGAGAAGATGGGAGCCCTGGTGATGGATTCAATTCGTTTCACTTGTCTCACCGTTGCGACGTAGATCCTCTGAAATTACAAGCGTGTGTTGTGTGTCATTTTTGTGAAGCCTGAGGAACTATCAGATCTGATCACGTTTCTATTGTAGCCCTTCTACAATAATACATTATAGATATAGCTTAGTGTTAGCGTGACAACCCCTTTTGTTCCCACGCTCCCCTAATCTATCAGGATACCTATGACTTACCTGTATTAAGTAATAGATGATGCTGACAGGTATTATGACGACTATGAAAATAGGAGTCGAAAAGCTGATCACACACAGGATGGCAATCAACTGAAAAAAATAAAATAAAACTGAAATTATTTATTTTACTTTAGTTTTGGACACTTTTATACAAAGATACATTTCCTGTCATCCCAGTCAAGGATTTAATGCATTCTGCAAGTCACCGTCACACTCAGCCATTAATACATCTTCATCTTCATCTTCACCTCCAAGCCGAATCATTATTTTGAATCCAGCCCTAATATTAAGGTTAGTTTACTGATGACTGATTTTCGAAAATCTACCTTTTTTTAAAAGATGGTTCTGACGATTCTATTTAAAATAGTTATCTGGGAGAGTATTTTACATTATAAATAAAACATTTATTTTGTTTTCTAAAAAAATTAATATTTGAATTTAGTTTGTTGAAAACATTTTTAAACTGACGAAACCATTTTTTTCAACATTTATGTCTTAAAAAAAACTCAGTGATTTTTTTTTCAAGTTCGTTAAGGGTTGTTTGTTAATAACAAATTTTTGAAAATTTTGTTGGTCACTATAACAAATTATATGAGAAAGTATGTACGAGAATGTTGAACCATTTACTAAAAAACATCAACTGGTGTTATAAGAGTTGATCGTTCGCCCTCAGTAATGAAATTCATGGTTGGAAATACCTACCCTGTAGAGATGTGGGATGCAGAATCTGAGGACCATCGGGAACATGACGTCCAACGTGTTGATGTCAGAGGAGAACCTGTTCAATATCCGACCAGTGGGTGTCGTGTCAAACGTTGACTGAGGCAGCCTCAACACGTTCCTCAATAATCTGCTGTGGAGGATCCTAGCGGCAATGATAGTTCCAATACTGATCGCAAGAGTCGCCAGTACCGATCCAATAACTGCAAACGTTGGGGATATTTGAAAACAGTAGCTTTTGGAAAAAGACAAATTGGCACAGGAAACAAATATATGGTGGAAGAAGGTACACAAGCCCAGGAAACCAGTGGCTTTAGGACGAGGACACACAATCACAGGAAACCAGTATATTTTGGAAGAAGATAAACATGCACGTAAAGAAAGTAACAGGAAACCAAAAGCTTTTGGAAGAAGATACACACGAACAGGAAACTAGTGGCTTTTGGAAAAAGGTACAAGGGCATGGCATATTGGCAGTATTTTTGAAGAGGACACATAAGCACTAGAAGAAGGAAATAAGGGGCGCTAGCAAAGACTTTCAGCGCAAAGTAAGTCTGTGCTTGTTGAAGTTCCTCGTAATTTGCTTGACAAGTCGGAGAAACTGGAGATACGTCGTGTGTCCGACCTGAAAGCAGAACTACTGATCCCTCATGAAGTCACACTTTCGAACTTGTAATAGTTGTCTCTTCAGTATAAAATGTTCGAAATCATTAACCAAAGAGTCGATCAAGCTAACAAGTTGGCTAAACAAAGTCAATTCCGGGTCCTAAGCAGGTTTATGGAACCAGAGGACGTTGGCGTGCTTTCAAAGATTAAGTAAATTACTCAGAAGCTGGATGGTGTTGAACAACTCCTTGAGGAATTCTGTGGCCTCCAAAGGTAGGTTTATGAGGACTGAGATTTAATACTATCAGGTCGGATAACTTACTAAGTTTTAAAGTGCTAGGGCCCCATGATATGTCTGACACGTCCGTGAGATCAGGTTTATCTAAAGGTCTGTAAGAGACTACTGTGACGAACTTATTTACGTGTGCAACATGAACTGGGTCTGACGGAATTGAGCCTCTTAATTCTCGGCAAGAGCTTTGGTCTTCTCTTGATCGAAGTTGGCCTCTCGTTCCGGCCCATAATTGGCAGTTTTGGTCCAGGAATTCACATCAAATTCCTCATCGCAAGGATCGTTCATGTAAGCAGAGGTTCTCTAATCATGTTCTCTAATACATTAAACCTATTATTATATCATCTCACGAACTGTATGGACTTTGTAGCATCATTTGGTCTTGTCTCTTGGGTCTCTTTAGTTCTGCCAAGCCTTCCTCAGCCGATTTTACTCATGGACGTACACAATGATAGAATCAAACAAGTAATCCTGTAACGTTCTCGTAAGACAATGACCTTGACGTTGAAGCTTTTGAGCGCTCCTTTGATGGTCGAAACTATTAACTCCGCACTGACGTCTATTTCAGCTGCCGATCGAAATTTAGGAGACACGGAGCACGCAGTGAACAAATGAACAGGAAAACCATACAAAGACATAATAAGGGAAACAAACAGATAAATGGTCATCTGCCCTGTAGAGTAAAAGAAGGCAAGGGGACACTATTTCCGCTCAACATATACGAAGAGAGTTTTGGAAACCTACCTTGCCCAAGACCGAAAACGCCGTATATTCCAAGGTAAAGCTCCTGTGGGCTGGTCTCGGTGAGATTGGTAGTCTCGTTTACGATCCCCAGGAGGTTTTCCGACCAAACGGTGAGCCACATGTTACTCCCAGCTTGGAGGCCCTGGGCCAAACCATTGAATAGGACGGTGCCAGATACCAGCAGGAAGCTGATGGCCTTGATGTAGAGCTTGTAAACAGACCACTTGACCTACGAACATCAAGAACCACGGACTTGTTTGTTTAGCAACAGTAAAACAGCTTTTGTGAAAGGTGAGAATGGACTATCTATGTACTTCCATTCCTCTCACTACACCCCCTCTTTCCACATTCCAAACCCTCCACGTCCAGTAAATCAATGAATAATATATATGTCTAACCCTTTACCCCATTCTCCGCCCAACCCCTGATGTGTGTGCACTCACATTTCCCACTTGAGCATTTTCCTCCTCAATCAGTTTCTTCCCTCCTTTATCGGCAGGGACGGGAACCGTCAACTTGACATCTTTCTTCCCGTTGAGCTTGAGCTGACTTCCCCCGCCTGCCTGCCTCCGTGAGCTGACGCTGTTGAGATGGTTGAGACGACGCATACTGCCGGCTGACTTGGCGCTCACGATGGACAGCATGCTGTGTACAACAGTCGGTATTAACCTCTGTGCCAAGTATTGCTAATATAACTGTGGCAGTGAGGACAAATAAACAAGTCCTTATAAGAATGGGTGAGAAGAGAACTATTTTGGATGTGATTCTTTGGTGCAAATCAAACTGGATCAGACACATCCTTAGGAGGAACTTTCTTCTGCATGATGTTGTAGAAAGGAAGGTTTAGAGAAATAGGAGCATAGGAAGAAGGAGGATTCAACTATCAGAAGACTTGAAGGAAAGACGAACACTCTACGAGCTTAAAGTAGAGTCAGAGGACAGGACTCATTGGATGTCTAAATTCATTGACGAAAGGAATTAATCTGTCATGAGCCACGACTGATACCCCCTGCTCCTACCATTCATAAAGCTACTATCCCGAGTTCATACCCAAACTCACACATATATCTTTTAACGGTTTCAATATATAATTTGTAAAGATCCTCATTGTTGGAGCCTTTATGATCCTTATTCACGTCCTTTAAACGGATCCATTATTATTAGAACAGGGTTTTTTCCCCCACAAAGTAAAGCGTTTTAGATCTGTGGAGTGAGATTACCTGTGCATGGAACTTGTCCTTGACCTCGTGTCCGCTGTAAGATCAGCCAGAGACCCTGCTTGACTTCTAGATTCCGACACGCGTGATATGGCTCGACTCAGTTTCCGCTGGAACTCTTCAGGACCCAGTGAATTCTCTAGCTGCTGTTTTATCTCTTCTAGATCTGTGGGAAGAAGAAGAACATCCACCGGTGCAACAGGAATTATCTCTTTTCCCAGCATCTTACACCCCTCACCCGTTCGGGCTGTACGATTGGTTACCCTTTGTTTACCCTGAAAGATAGCAGGATTACCTTGCTTGGTTCCACTATGGTGTAGCTTTTAGAGGAAGGTCATAGTGTAATCATTCAAGGTAAGACTGCTTCCTCTCGATGTAAGGGGAATGTACTAGTTAGGCTAGTATTATAGGGATTAGGAACATCAAATTTTATAGGAAGTGTACCCAAATTTCCATAGAGAGAGAGAGAGAGAGAGAGAGAGAGAGAGAGTGTGTAAAACCATTTTAGAAACACCTTAAATAATCCCGGCTGGGATTCAATCACCGATCCTCCCGTCATTTGTAGTTTAGTTTATTTATAGAATGATGCCTTAGATCATTCAACCATCGTAGCGGGTGTATACGCATTTCTATTACAGTAATGAAGGTAGGATTTAGAGGAAATTTAGCCTCGTTTTCTTGAGCAGAGAGGGAAAAAACCCTTTAGGTAAAACTGACCGGTTGGTATTATAACCCCATCTCGCCAGTAAACCAGAATAAATTATCCTGACATCTATTATGCATGCACACGGACGCTGGTAAAAAATATAATTAAGTGTACGTCAACCGTAAATAACGTTGTTTTGTGTACTTAGGTCCTTACGGTTTTCGTTGGCTCCTTCGTCAGCCACCAGGTCTTGCAAATGCTGGTCCAAAAACTCCGAGAAGGCTCCTTTATTCTGCACAAGTTGCTTGTACGTCCCCTTCTCCGAGATTTCTCCATCCTTAAGGACCACGACCATGTCAACTTCCGGAAGGAAGGTGATGCTGTGTGTCACCAGCACTCGAGTCTGCACAGACAGCGTCATTTGCTCAGCTCAGCAACCGACAGTAAAATGTTAAACATTTGATTTGGGATCATTTCTATGTTCCCACAATATGTATATAATCATAGCAACACAACAACATTCCGGCAGTGAGAATGTTATTATCATATGTGTCATTTGAATGACTCACCTTGTGTTTCAACAGACCAGAAGGTCCAATGACATTCTCTACCCAGACTAGTCTACACAGCTCACCTTGTGTTTCAACAGACCAGAAGGTCCAATGGCATTCTCTACCCAGACTAGTCTACACAGCTCACCTTGTGTTTCAACAGACCAGAAGGTCCAATGACATTCTCTACCCAGACTAGTCTACACAGCTCACCTTGTGTTTCAACAGACCAGAAGGTCCAATGATATTCTCTACCCAGACTAGTCTACACAGCTCACCTTGTGTTTCAACAGACCAGAAGGTCCAATGATATTCTCTACCCAGACTAGTCTACACAGCTCACCTTGTGTTTCAACAGACCAGAAGGTCCAATGACATTCTCTACCCAGACTAGTCTACACAGCTCACCTTGTGTTTCAACAGACCAGAAGGTCCAATGATATTCTCTACCCAGACTAGTCTACACAGCTCACCTTGTGTTTCAACAGACCAGAAGGTCCAATGATATTCTCTACCCAGACTAGTCTACACAGCTCACCTTGTGTTTCAACAGACCAGAAGGTCCAATGATATTCTCTACCCAGACTAGTCTACACAGCTCACCTTGTGTTTCAACAGACCAGAAGGTCCAATGATATTCTCTACCCAGACTAGTCTACACAGCTCACCTTGTGTTTCAACAGACCAGAAGGTCCAATGACATTCTCTACCCAGACTAGTCTACACAGCTCACCTTGTGTTTCAACAGACCAGAAGGTCCAATGATATTCTCTACCCAGACTAGTCTACACAGCTCACCTTGTGTTTCAACAGACCAGAAGGTCCAATGATATTCTCTACCCAGACTAGTCTACACAGCTCACCTTGTGTTTCAACAGACCAGAAGGTCCAATGATATTCTCTACCCAGACTAGTCTACACAGCTCACCTTGTGTTTCAACAGACCAGAAGGTCCAATGACATTCTCTACCCAGACTAGTCTACACAGCTCACCTTGTGTTTCAACAGACCAGAAGGTCCAATGATATTCTCTACCCAGACTAGTCTACACAGCTCACCTTGTGTTTCAACAGACCAGAAGGTCCAATGACATTCTCGAAGATGTGTTTCCCCACATGACTGTCCACGGCGCTGAGAGGATCGTCCAGAAGATAAACCTCCGTGTCCCTGTACACTGCTCTGGCCAGACTGACCCTCTGCTTCTGACCACCGCTCAAGTTTATACCCTGCACAAAGTGGTGAACACAATTTTAAAGATAAGTTTAATTTGATTGATTCATACGGGTATCAGCAAATACTACATACTCAACCGTGTCTGGAGGCTCTTTTATGTTGAGGAGTTTCTTCACTATATAAGCCCGCATTTTCGGACTGTCGAGTTTATTCTTTGGTATAAAGGACGCCCATGAACTAATTCAAGAAAAAAGTAGAAATCTACATATGTTAAAGTTCATACTGTGTCTGTCCTTTCAGGGTTCTGTTTTACCCTTCAAGAAATTTGGTATGGATGCATTGGGGCATAACATTTTTATGAGAAAAATACGAAACTTAAAAAAGATCCAAGATGATGGAAGCAACTTATCCTGCTAACATGACAGGGCCACGGACACAAAAATACCGTTCTATACTGTAGTGATAAATCTAAAAATAAATCAAAATAATAAGAAGCAGACTTCGCGTGAAATCCTGAATACAACCGGTCCTAAGCCCCTAGTCAATAATAGTCAATAATTATTGTTATAATATAAATTAGTTAACCATCCCTCCAAAAAATGTCTACCTTAAAATTACGCCAGGAAGAACTAAAAATTAGATGGAGATCGGCCCAAAACTTTATCCATGTGATATTGGTTGTTTGATCTCCAGTTAAACTTTCAACTAATAATACGATCAGTGGCAGCTCGTGTATAGGCACTGTGGAACTGCAGCACCCCCTATTTACACTTGATATCATCGATAACTATAATATAATGAGTCCTTTTTTCTTTAATTCTTTCTTTATTTTTGTAGTACAATATATATTCCTTAAGCTTAATGTCAGTACTTCAGTAGCCATCCCCCAGTTTATTAAAAAGATACAAAAAAATCTTTGTATGGAACTGTGCGCTTCACAGTGCCAGTGACGTGGTGTTTGAATGTTATGCGCATGCGCACATAGAGGGGGGTGGGGAGGAAGGCGGGACTGCCAGGTAGAGAGAGCACTGTTGCTCTCGCAGTAGTGATGGGCACAATCGAGTAATTTTAAGAATCGAGTAATTACTCGATTATCTTTAAAAAGAATCGAGTAATCGAGTAAAATTACTCGAGTAATTTTTAGCAAATCATCTACTCGAATCGTCCTGTGGCAATCGGTTGGACAATATTACTCGGAAGTCTTGCAATGGAATTCGATACTAATAACAAGTCCATAATCTCTTCCTGTAGAAGGCACTCGACACTTATCTCCACCCCCTTATTTTCATGTTTCACTTTACATCTACAGTCAATATGAAAGTTTGCGTTTTAAGAAATATCTCACAAATAAAAATTGTTTTGTGCTCTTTTTAATAAAATAAACTTTTCTTTAAACGTTCATGTTAAAGAAATTGATAATAATTGTACCTTTTTAAAAGTTAAAACAATTGTTTTTTTTTTGTATCTTATTCTAATTAGTTTCAATTTATAAATAATCATATTTTACTAAGGAGAAATTAAATTATTAAGAAAGACAATATCTAGTTTCGTCAATGCGATTGTGAAAATAAGACTGCCGAGGTGCCGAGTAAAAAGAATCGAGTAACTTTCATCGAGTACTTTTGAAAAGAATCGGAAATATGATACGCTTAGCTAGTATCATGCTTTTCGATTGTGTACTTTACATCTGCGAGTAATTTGTATTGATAATGCATGTGCAACGTTTAAACCATAAAGGGTCATTTTTGCGTGGCAGCAGAAACTGTTGATGAAAAATGAGCTCTAAGGGAATATACCTTTTAAATGGAAATAGCGTGGTAAACAGTCCAGCCAATAAGGTCGATTCTTACTTATCTGGTAAGAAAAGACAAAATAAAAGAATAACACGGTCCGAGTAAAGTTACTCGAGTAATCCCGCAAGAATCGAGTACTCCCGATTACACAACACAATCGAGTTACTCGATTATTTTTATTCGATTGTGCCCATCACTATCTCGCAGTGCCGGCTCTGCCGTGATGGTGGAAGGAAGTATTTTCACTCAGCGTGTGTTGTGCTTAAAAATTGTCTACCATATTCTTGAAATTGATAAAGTGTAGAAGAGTGTAGAGTTAGATTATTATTCTGCTTCCAGCTATTCTATTTGATTATTTTTTTCTGTTCTTTTATTTAACAGAAAACTTTAACCATGACCTTGCAACCCCAAGAAATAAGTTCTGTGACTGTAAGTAAACTTTAACAGCTTAAGTTTTCACAGCTATCTCTCCATGAGAAAGTTACAGTTAAGAAAAGAAGTCGTTCAACACCTGATATTCTAATATCTCAGCCTGGCAAAAGCAACAACAAGAAATATATTCGTAGCTTTAATTCTGAGTGGTCCAACGGAAAAGTTGGCTTTGCGGCTGTGAAGTAAAAAATGCACTGTTTTGCTTCCCGTGTTTGCTGTTTGGAGGTGATGTACCGTGGACAAAAGATGGTTTTAGAAATATAAACAAAATTAAAGAAAAAACTTAAAAGCATGAAAAGTCAAAGAAACACGTTGATAATGTTGTTTCACTGTCACTTTTAGGAATCGTAAGTATTAAGGAGAAACTTAGTGAGGCCTACAGACTTTCGATCAATGAGCATAATATAAAAGTTAAAAAGAACCGTGAAATTTTGTCCAAAATAATAGACTGCATTTACTTTTGTGGAAACTTTGAAACCTTACGTGGACATGATGAAAAAGACGACTCAGTAAATCCAGGAGTATTTAGAGGATTAGTAAATTTTGCATCTAAATTAGATTCAGATTTGAAGAATCACTTAGAAACCAGTGCAGTCTTCAAAGGTGTTTCTAAGACCATTCAGAATGATATACTTGACTGCCTGCTACAAATATACCATGAGGAGATAAGGACGGAAATTAGAAAAGCTTCCTTTGTAGCTGTCATGGCTGATGACACAACAGATGTTTCGGAACACACTAAAATGGTCCTTGTTCTACGGTACGTATTGAACGGAGAAATATTTGAGCGTTTTTGGGGATTCTTTATTCCAGAAAATAAACTGCAGATGGCATATCAAAACGTATTTTAGAACAATTGGACATAGTCCTTCAAGGAAATGGACAAAAACTGATAGCTCAGACATTTGATGGTGCAAATGTCATGAAAGGTAAAAAAGCAGGAGTTTAAGCAAAAATAAAAGCAGTTTATAGTAATGCAAATTTCATTCACTGTTATGCACATCAACTTAATTTAATAATGAGAAATAAAGCAAGTATTACACGAAACGCAAGAATTTTTTTCTCTAACATTCTGGCTATTCCAACATTCTTCTCAAGATCACCAGAACGTGTGTACATTCTCAAGAAACATATGAACGTCAGCATTCCACGTCCATCCTCTACAAGGTGGAATTTCAACATACGGACCATAAACAGAGTTCATGAAAATTTGCAACCTTTAAAAAAACTGCCTTACTGAAATTCAGTCAACATAAAATGCAGATCAAACCATTGCAGAAGCAACAGGAAGTTTAAAATACCTGAATGATGATAATTTCAAGTTTTGGTTAGAGCTTTTTAATCAGATTATGCCTCATGTTGAAATAATTTACAACCAAATGCAATCTCGAGAAATTAGTGTGTTTAAAGTTAATGAATATATAACAAATTTCAAAACTGCTATTTTAGAATTGAGAAACTCAAAGTACTGTGAGAATCCTCCAAAGACACTCATGGCAGAAGCTAAGGAAGTGTGTGACTATATATGTGTTGATATAATGGACAGATATTCCTCCACTAAACACTTAGTAGCTGCTAAATTGTTCAACAAGAATTTCTTCACTAGATTTAAGGATGAACATCCCACAAAAGAGATAGTATTGACCACTGAAGCTTATCCCATGATTGACAATGAAACGCTTGAAACTAAACTGAAAGTATTCTATTGTAGGACTGATATTCATGAATATTGCAAATTAATTGAGCTTCTGAAATTTATATTGAAAAATAATCTAGATGATGTTTTTAGTGAAATTTCGAAACTGATAAAAATCCTCTTGACAATTCGCACGACTACATCAGAGGCAGAGCGCTGCTTTTCAACATTGAAAAGAATAAAAACTTTTTTAAGAAGCACTATGAATTCGGAAAGACTAAATGCGCTTGCAATACTTTCAATGGAGAAAAACTTCCATAATTGTCATCCAGAGATCAAGGAGAAAATTATTGAACTTTTTACGCAAATTCAAACAAGAAGAATGGATTTCATTTTTAAATGAATAGATCAAGCTTGAACTGTAACAATTTAAGTTAAAAGTAAGAAAAAGAGATTGGTTTTTTGTTAAGATTTTATCAAGTTCCTGAATAAATTTTCTTATTATACATTTTTTTTTCCTTTTACACAATTTTAAAACAAAGGCTAACAATTTCTTGAGCAGCACCCCCACTTATTTTAGCTACGAGCCGCCACTGAATTCGATCCTTGACAAATAATTTATTAGATACAAGCGGACCCGACAGACGTTGTCCTGCCCGAACGTTGGCTTTTCGTTTGGGTGGCATAATTGATTTCGATAATAAAACAAATACTATGTGATCATCACAATTACAAATTCACTATGAACTCCAATTAGTGAGTTACACAAATATTACAAATTCAGTG
Organism: Timema podura; assembly: GCA_033556935.1. Lineage (NCBI taxonomy): Eukaryota > Metazoa > Arthropoda > Insecta > Phasmatodea > Timematidae > Timema > Timema podura. The sequence goes on along the minus strand of JAVRXN010000012.1, from coordinate 59,544,691 downwards.
TTTGTCAAGACAACATACAAAATAAAACATCTTTTCATTTTTGGCATTTCGCCCACAACTCCACAAATATCAGCTGTATCGAAAAAAGTTGCGAAGCTTGCTTACAAATTTGTATGCCAGTTACAGTTAATTTTATTTTATAGATTCCCCCAACTACCCCCCCCCAAAAATCCCTAAAAAATAATAAAAAATCCTAGAACCCGATTGCAGCGCCACCTACCGGGTCCAACTGTGAATCTAAACCATCCACGGACCCACTCAAACACACACAAAAAATTTCATCAAAATCGGTCCAGCCGTTTAGGAGGAGTTCAGTGACATACACACGTACAGAAGAATTATATATATAAAGATACCCCCCCCCCCAAAAAAAAATCCCTAAAAAATAATAAAAAATCCTAGAACCCGATTGCAGCGCCACCTACCGGGTCCAACTGTGAATCTAAACCATCCACGGACCCACTCAAACACACACAAAAAATTTCATCAAAATAGGTCCAGCCGTTTAGGAGGAGTTCAGTGACATACACACGTACAGAAGAATTATATATATAAAGATAAAGCCCGGACTAGTTGTCACCTTTTCTCCTATTTCCGTCTGGTCTCCACCAGGCAAGATCTCTAGGTCAGATTTAAGAGCGCAAGCCTCTATCACTTTATCGTACAGGGACGTGTCTAGATTTTTCCCGAACGTGATGTTGTCCTTCAGAGTTGATTGCTGTATCCATGCCTGCTGAGGGACATACGCGATAGAGCCCTGTAAACAATAATCAGGTAATAATAGTTTAGAGAGGATGAATACCTTCAACATTTTAATGTGGGTAACAATTTATGTTTGAAGCTACTCAGAGTTTTCATTAATGAAAATTAGTGATTATTCTGGGCATGATCAGGTTAAGGCACTAGAACAGTTTAGCAGAAATTGATAAACTCCACAAAAAAAGTCGGTTTAAAAGTTCCTTGGGTGGAGATGTCTGGCAGTAGAAGAGCAAGCGGGTAGGAAAATACAAATCAAGCTACAATACAATTGGAACATTCAAAAAGATCCATTCTACGCTCCTATGGCAGTTACCTTTCGTTTCCCAGGCATTTATCTCTTAATGATCAACAGAAATGATATGTGGATTGTTGGACTTTAGCCAAATGTTTATCTCAGCTACCTAGGCGGACTGTCTCCAATACATCTAACTGCCTCATGTCCGCAAATAGACATGTTCCACTTTACCTTCGTGTTCACTCTGCCGCTCAACTTGTTAATCTCCCCTAGAAAGCCTGACACCAAAGAGGTCTTGCCGGACCCCACAGTGCCCACGATGGCCACCAGCGATCCTTTATTGACATTCACGTTGATGTTCCTCAGGACAGGTTCCTCGTCGTCACCCCAAGCAAAGGTGCCGTTTTCCATCACCAGGGCGTACTCTGTAACAATACAGAGATCATGTCAGGTGATTCATTGAGCCTGGAACTTTTGCAAAACTCACACTTGAAGGGGTCCAAGGTGACGCTATTCAACCTTTTATGTCCGCGTGCACCCAAATAAACCTTCTGTTCAACCTTTTGTCCTCAGAGCTGTTGGTTCATCTACATGTAAAATATTATATTAAATAATAAGTTGTACCCCCCAAGGTGTCTTCCACGTACCCCAGGTTGAATACCATTGGTCTAAGGTACAACATACTTCAGTGGCCGCATGGCCTAAAGCGTCACTCTCTTGTTATCCTAGACTGCCGACTACAGGGTGATCGGGCTTCGAATACTTGTCTGTATTTACTGAGGTTGGTTTTTACAAAGTTTTTTCCACTCTCCCTCTATGCAGATGCGTGTGCATTTACTCTTAATTAAATGTTCCTCATACATATTTCACTAGAGTAATTAGTATACTATAAGCGTATAAATATGAACACGTAGTAAAACGCAGTGATAATAAAAAATAAAATAAAAAGGTACAAAACATTACCCCAGCAGGTAGACATGTAGCATAACCTAGTGTTGAGGGGGGCAGGGCTCTAATCCCCCTCTGTTCCTCTATTCCGAAATTACAGCTAACACTACAATAAATTAAAGATAAAATTAGCATATCGGTGGTTTAGAGGTCCAAGGCGTTATCCTCACAATATACTGGATTGTCAACGATGGGGAAATCAGGGATCAAATTTCGTTCGGTTGGGCTCAGGACGGGTTATTTTCTAAACAGTTTTCCCTCTTTCTCTCCACGCAAATGCTCGGTTGAATAATAGCAGGTGGATCACAGTCCCAATAAAGGTTTTCATGTGGTCAGCACAACAAGCCTCTCTGGCAGTAAATCTTAGTTTTCTAGAGCGGAGCCGCTACTTCCTTATTCAAGTATCTCCACATTTGTCCTCAAGAGACTGAGTTTAATCTCGTTCCAGACCCACTGTTTAACAGAGGAATACTGGAAGGGCCAGGGATCGAACCCGGGACCTCAAAAGCTGTAGCTACTCTGACAAATACAAAGGCGATCACATAATATGATATTCATATAATTTAAAAACGATACAGCGTGTCTTTGCAAGGATAATGAACTTACTCTCAGACTTTTCGTGAGAAACTGAACTTCTATCCAGGTCTTCTGTGGCCAGATACTTGTTGATCCGTTTGATGGAAACCATCGCCTGCGAAACATCAACAACAGCGTCAATTACATGCCTTAACTTGTTTATTGGCCAATGAAGTAGTTAATATCAACCAATCACCACGTTTTGTGCGTGTTTGAACAGTCCTCCTGGGGTAGAGAGGGAAACACATGCTTCCATCAAGCAGGGGTAGAAGCCAGGGCCAATTGTAATAGCCCTGCCCTATTATGGGATGTTTGTTTAAAACTAACATAACAGCGTTGAAACGAAGCAGGTGAAAGAACTGGTCCAACATACTTGTTGTGATGAGTTAGTTGACATGAGGAAAGAACGCTGACAACTTGTCCCCGTTGTGCTCGGCAGAATAAAGGTTTATGTCTTAGAACTCTCAAGGCTGACAAAATAATATCTATACTAGGGGGTCACTCTACTCGTTTTCGAGGCCACGTGGATTAGAACATTGGGTCATCGAGTGCTTGTGTTAGAAGGCAACCGTCGTGCATCGGATTACCAGGTTCAAATCTATAAAGGGTGTCAGTCGAGCTGTTAGTTAAGTATTCTTTACTCTCACGCCAAAGTCCTTATATCTTTTTGCAACATCTTTTCAACATCACATTTTTGTAATAATTCGTAGTGCTATTAATAAATCCTAACAGCCAAATCCTCCTAAAATTTCAAACCCACACATATAATTTGCCATCGTCCCTATCCTTCCCAACAATCTACCCTGACAGATTAGGAAACAGTAAAGGAGGTGGATGACACAACAAACGTTTTGAAGCAAGCTAGTTTTAACAGTATATAAAATAGTAATCGTAACAGTTCTTGAATATGTGTCACGGGCAGCCTTGAATTTAAATAAACAATTGTATTTTCATTTAAAAAGTTTATAATCAAATTCCAGGTTGCCCGTGACAAGAACTGTCAAGATTAACATGAATAGAAAATATTTGGTTCGAACTAATTTTGAAATCTTGGCTTCATAAAGGTTTAATTTAGTTACTTAAAAAAACACAATTGAGTTTGTAGGTGTTAAACATTTTATGAGAATCCAACAAGATACCAACTGAGGCACTAAGAAGGGCTACAAATCGGTATGCATGGTACTCGACCCCCTGTCTCCTCCCCAAAAACATCTCCTTCATTGTAAGACCCTGGAAACCAGATGATACCATTATCTTAGTTCCTCCCCGAGTCCAAGGGGTTGTTCACCTGAATCGTTGTAGCTACCACCATTGGTATCATAGCCAGAGGTCCTCGCATGATGTTGAACAGGGTGAGGGACACGAAAGCCGTCTGAGCGTCCAGAACATTGGACGGGTCCACCAAGATGAAGGTCATGAAGGTCATGAGAGACACCTGGAACAATATTATACATCTGAAGTGTTCAGACCGAAGAGAAACATTCAGAACTGGGAGCCGTCTTTTTCAATATGTTTAATAGAGCGGCACCCTTTGATATGTCCTGTACAGTTAACAACACCTTTTATATGAAACGAAGTCATATCCAGGCGTTAGTAAACCCTTAGTAGAGGACGTGATTAAAAGTGTGCATATGGACACTTAATCAAAGTCCTAGAAACACTACACCAGTAACTCTCTACCATCACCCAACTTACCATGAAGGGCGCACAGGTCCAAATGAAAGAGGTCCCAGCGTTTAAGTAGGCCGCTGCCTTCAGGACCTTAATCTCCTTCCCTCGCTTGGACTCTATGATCTTCTCGAAGGAGGGCTCCCAGGCGTACATCTTCAAAACCTTGATCCCGTTCAGGACTTCGTTCATGAGCTTTATCCTTTGATCCTTGGTTTTCATTTGTCGTATCTGAAGATTCTTCACCTTGTTAGCAATGAAACCGTTTATGGGGATAAGGACGACCATGACCGCCAACCCAGCGAGCACGGAAGGACCTGGTTGAACCCATAATTGTCTTAATAGTGGCACAGATACTTATAACATCTCTTTACAAGGTAGCCTCTTCAAACGTACACTTCATTTACCCTTAAAGGTAGCAGGATTATTATACTATGACCCTATCTTATTAGCTACGTCATGGTGGAACCAAGCAAAGGTTATCCCACTACCTTTCAAGGTAAAGGAAGAGCATGTAGTTAACCTCAAGTCACTCGCACAGCACATGCTTTAGCCTTAGGTAGAGACTAAAAATACTTCAACTTCACAGGGCTTAGTTCCAAAATTCAAGAAAAGGTTGGGAAAGAAACCAAATCGATCTCGTCCACAGTAGGAGAAATGTTTGATACTATATCATCCCGTGAACTTATTTGAGGCAGTTGTTAATAGATCATTACAGTGTTTCCCCAATATTTCAACTGGTCACGTACCCATTTCAGGCCATGGCCTAACCCATTTACCCCCTCCAACTCTTAAAAATAAATAAAAAATAATCAAATATCTGCTCTCTTGTAAAGTATGAGCATTCATTCCAAATTTTGGTATAAATTCTGTGGTAAAATAAACAAATCCACGAAAGAAGAACGATAGCTCTATACAAGCCCATGACATAACGTACAGAACTGCATTGATTTGTATATCCAACTTACTCTCAATAAAATATATTTTATGGTTAATAAAACTCAGTCGTAAGACGCGTAGCCCCTGAAAATCGTTCCTGTACCACTGGATCTACGTGATCCGCAGTTTTGAGAAACACCAAACTAGTTAGTAGCAAGTGTAATATCAGAAAGAACTGATCCTGAACTTAGTCCAATTTTCTTACGATTTTACTTCTGAAAGGCCATTTTCTCTATCAGAATCCTTCTATATAGTAGGATTCTAGTAGTGCAAAGGGCCTCTCAGATGGTTATTTATAAGAAACTTGATCTCTAGACAAGGCTGCAGAGAAATGATAAACGATATTCTAAAACTAAGCATCAGTCAACGTTCGTTGCTTTACATTTTTGGCTTGTTTTTCTGTAAGTAAACCATGCTCTGAACAAGAATTGCACAAATTTGTGTTTAAGTTTAGATTCCATTGAATTATTGGTTAATTATTGTCCATATATCCAGGGATATATCATTTTTCTAAGTTTTCTTTTGGTGCATCACTTCTCTCAACAGTGAACGGTCATCTGAACTTACCCATGATCTCCCAAAGGAAGTACAGAGACAAAGCTATTTGCAACGGAGCTGACCACAAGATGTTGAGATACGGAACAGCCTCCAAGATTCGGGTCGCATCGACACTCATCAGGTTCACGATTTCACCAACGGTGGATTCTTTCCGGGCGCTGTTAGACATGCTCAGAGCCTTGAACAAACAAATTGCAGACATTATTAGATCAACTTTTAGTTAAAATATACATTATATATAATAATTTGAAATAAGAACGTTTGATAATAGAGTTTTTTGATTATTACGTTTAACATCGATGTTGTTAAAGGCTCAATTTGTAAGATATATGGATGAGAACTTGATCATGAATCAAAGTTTGAAGGTTCGGACCCTTTTGAGGCAAACGGGTTTTTACCTAACAGTAAAAATCCGTAGCACAACTTTATTAGGATGGGAAGTAAAGCTATCCGTCCCGTGTCGATTGAGGCGTTTAAAAATAGCTCTAAAAGGTATCACACCAAACCAATCTTTGGACTGCAAACTCTCACTGTATGAGTAAGACTATCTCAGAAGAATTGCACCCACATTAGTGGAGAAGGCACATGAATATTATAGTGAGACATGACCTGTGAAAAAACCATCCAGTTTGATATTCGAATATTGAGCTTTCCGTCCCCGACAATTCAGTTTATTACGAGCCTGACGTTTTAGGCCATATGAACACCGGTGTGGATGTATGATAATAGTGTACATCTAAATGAATTAAATTCAGAGTATTGACAGTCCAATCGTTTCAGTTCTAAGTGTTTGAACAAGTTAAGGTCCATCAAAACGAAAATATTCAAGTTGGAGAGTTAAATCTAAACAAACATTTTCATATTTATGGGCTTTTCATCCATTATGATTGTTTGATTAGACAGGATTTGAAAAAAAAAGTCCTGTTTGTGCCTCATACCTTTTTGTATATGACGGATACTAAAGCCACCCTGATCCTAATTCCCACGACCATCATCTTGTAGCTGTACTGAGAGTTGAACATCGTCTGTAACGGCCGCCGCGACGAACATCATGGAGGCATACAAGTAACCTTTCCACAGGGGATCGTCGCTGGAAACGAACGCTATCAGATACCTGCAACAGTCACTCTATTTAGAACTAATGGAATCACGAACATCTTTAAAACACACAGTACCAATATTCTGTAGGCACCAATAACATCAAAAGAGTCAGCAACAATAACAATATTAACAAATCCGATCAATATAGATCCGGTCAAGTAGAAACTCAACTTGTTGATCGGTATTGTTGACTGGTTATTTCCTACCCTATTTTCCACTTATTCTCCTCTAAGTAGAATGCAGAATTTGGAGAAATTGCCACCCTTTATCGGGATAACTGCTCCTTCACTAGTAAGTTATTATTTTGTTTAACGTCAGTTTGGTGTTGAGAATTCATCTCGGTAAGCCGTAGATCTGTGACACGATATCTCTTTCTATTTTCGGCAAAGGTGTGAATCAAACTTTAGGTTGAAACTCACTTGAGTAGCTGCGGGCTGACAAAGATAAGAACATTCGCACAGAAGAGTAAGATGGAACCGAACAGGAACGTCGGACCGAAGGCCTTCACCAAAGCGAGAAGGACGGAGGGTTTCTTGGTTTTCTTGGTCGTCTTGACGAAGTCCATCCTGCCGGAGTTCCTGCTGAACCGCGCCTCAGGAGTATGTTTGCTGGAAAACACAACGAAGGTTAAAATATGTCAGTCTTACACCTTCTGGGCTCAAGATACGATTAGTTTAAAATATAGTGTGTGTATCTTAGGAAACAAGGAATTTGGCCTAGAATAACTTGGCTTAAAGTTATTTGGCTCGAATAACTTCTCGATGGAATTTTTTTTATCTCTGTTATATTTTTCGACAGTCTGTTGGCCTACACTTTGGGATAACTGACGTGTACCCGTAAGTAGTATGATCGGCGTTTGGGAACCCCACTTCCGCTGACGGGTCAAAACCCTTTTCAAATTTTTGTCCATTCCATCAATTGACGAACAATCTGAATTTAAATGATATGCATCTAACTAATTTAAACAAATTCAAGCAATGAAGGCTTAGGCATTATGATCTAAAACTGAGAATGTCCTAAACGTATACTTATACGGAAAATTAAACGTATATTTTTTGCAATCAAACAGTTCAAGACCCATTAGATTAAGCTTAGTAATAAATATGACAATTTAAAACATCCTAGTTCCATTACACCCATACCTAATCAATCCGTTCCCTTGGCAAGAAACGGTCCTTTACGGGTTAGGCAAGAAACTTAGATCAAAAAATCAACAACTCCGTATTGAATCCATCCTCACTAACTTTCTCCACACTTCCCTATCCTTGCATACTACCTTCGCTTCAACAACATCCATACAACGAGTCATACATGCTTTCTTATTACTAAAACTATTAATGTTTCACTTTCTCACACATTCGTCTATAACATTTAGCCACGTCTTACATGGCCTACCCCTTCCTTTCAATCCACACTCATCCTCTCAACATTCCCAAACCAACTTAAGACACTTATTTCACGTTGACCTATTGGGGTCCATTTCAGACCACACTCCTTCATTACTGACTGTCCATACGAGTTTGTCCACGTACATTTCTTAGATTTCTCAGTACAACCGCATTGACCTTGCTCTTATGTTTCTCCTGACAAACCCCCTCTTCATATCCATACACAACAATATTGGCCTAGTCCCACTATCGGAAAATGAAACAATGATAGCAAAGAAATGGTAATTGACACACACATCCTCAATCCTCACCTTGACGCCTTGTCCAGAGTCTTCTCCCAATACTTATTGAAAGAGGGGACAATCTCCGCGGAGGTCTCCTCGGGAGTCAAACCCCACAGGTCCATGTTCCTGATGGGAGACCTGTACCCTTTCCAGACGAAGGGATCGAACCAGGAGAAGAATAGTCGAGAGTGGTACGGGGCCCTCATGATGGGGCACGGGTTCTGTGGAGGAGAAAGGGCAGTATCAACCACAAGCGCACGAGAGAGTACACAGACTTGAGACCTGCATTGCTGGCAGAGGGTAGCCTGGAGTTCGATACCCGGCCAGCCGCACAATCAATAAAGTTCGTCTCTTTAGGTTATTTATGTATAGGGGTTAAGACGCTAGAATAGTCGAGCAGAGATTTATAAACATCGGCAAACAGGCGAGTTACTGGTTGGAACTGTCCAGCAGTAGGAGAACAAACAGGGGAGGGGAACATACAAATGACAATACAATGTGTTGTATTAAATGACATTCTATTCCCAAAGATCCATTCCAAGCTACTATAACAATTACCTTTCGTCGCGATTAATACCCGTCTTGTCAGAGGTGAAGGAATGATTTGGCAATCAGATAAATCTGTGCTGGAACCAAGGATCGAACTCCGGACCCCAGCACAGAAGTCCGACACCTTACCCCCAGACCACCAGGTCACCCTTACAAAATTACAAAGGTCCTTCCTATGATATTTGAACTGTAACTCACCTCAACAGGAGCATAGTCGCTCTTGGTCGGCGGAGCGTCTATGAAGAAGTGAAGAAGCAGCACTGCAAGGGTGGCGATGTAGGCCAGGATGTAGCCAATCACGGGGTAGTAAGGCTCAGGCTGGACCTGAGGGGTTTGGAAACATACGTTCAGGAACAACGATTACAATCACATTGTTCATCATCATCATCATCATCATCATCATCATCAACTGTTTTCAGCCTGTGGCCGGATCAGTCCAGTAACATTCTCCATCTTCCTCTATCCTTCAACCACTCTTCCTCCTTTAATTGCTTTAATTCCTCTCCTCTCACTAGCACAATTTCTGTTATCTGGTCCTCCAATTTTTTTTGGCCTTCCTTGCGGTCTTTTCCATCCTCATTACATGCCATACCATCTCACCCTTGCTTCTTCTACTATCTCATATACTCCAACATCCTCATACGTGACCTCCCTATCTCGTGCCTGAACTGCAAGAGAACTCACCTCATACCGTGACCTCCGTATCTCGTGCCTGAACTGCAAGAGAACTCACCTCATACCGTGACCTCCGTATCTCGTGCCTGAACTGCAAGAGAACTCACCTCATACCGTGACCTCCGTATCTCGTGCCTGAACTGCAAGAGAACTCACCTCATACCGTGACCTCCTTATCTCGTGCCTGAACTGCACTGCACCGAACAGCGCCGTGAAGATCCAGAATATGAAGAGAAGTCCTGAGGTCCTGAGACCTTTCTTCCTGTTGTAGTACTGGAGAGCTGCCGACAGGGCCTGGGAATAATATCCCTCTTAGCTTTAGTGGGCTTGGTGTACATAGAGCAGGATTGTGCTAGCAGGGTGTTTTTTACAAAATACTAACATGTTTGGTTCTCGGACAACACTGATAGAATTTTGATATATTATTATTGTTATTTTATATTTATTAATAATATCTATCAGAAGTGACAACATCCGCTTAAATCTTGCAGGTCTAACGCGCTACTCTCACAGTAGACTAGACTGCCGATGGCGGGGAGATCTAGGTTCAAATCTCAGTCAGCTGTACTGAGGGAGGTTTTTCATAAAATTGTTTTCCACTCTTCCACGAAAATATGACTACACTTAATCAAATATAACCTTCCTGGTCCCTAAAACCTACCGCTGGTCTATGGCATCACCATCTTAATAGACTAGTTTTCCGATAACGAGGATTTAGGGTTTGAATCCCAGCTGGGTGTACTGCGGGGTTTTTTCCCCACGCAAATGTGGGTACATATCCTGTACGTTCCTCCTTCCTCATCCCTACCCCATCTGTTTAATTAAATGCGTGCGATTGTCCCGGAACACTCACCAGGGTGACGACTCTGATGACAGGAGCCAGCAGGTCGACGGGGAAGACCTCGTACCCCTGGGAGCTCCGGTGGGCTGCGACCCCAAAGTCAATCGTGAAGAGCAGCATTATGAAGCCGGTGAGGACCTGCGGGGAACCAGAAGGACAGATAATATAGTGTTACCCCTGCTTGGCATGGCTGGGGTTGGGAGCTTCGGTCATCTCACTCGCATGCACTCAAGGGCGTCCATGTTGGCTTTCCAAATGAGGAGCTGATTGGAGATAAGGTTTCAGGAATTTAATCTTGTGGGAGGGAATTTTAGAGCATCTGAACATAATTCTGAGATAAAAAAGTTTCTGAAAAATTAACCAAAAAGAAATTGTAGTTGTAAATGAGCCCATTAAGATGGAAACATGCGTCTTAATACCCGTTTGGGCTAGACGCCTATGTATTAATTATGCTAATGGTTTTTAGGGATTATATAAGCTTATTTTAGAGGACGTTTACCTTCATTTGCGTGGAGGTAGAGGGGAAAACAATTTTTTTCTTGTCTTCCTTCACTTACACCCTTTATCAAGCTATATACTCTTATTTTGACATGACCAAACGACGCAAATCTTCTGCTCCTAATGACAGAAGTTATGTCGGGTTCTGCGTACCATTCTCTGATCTCTCTAAGCTTCCTAATTCTCCATTCAGTTTTTTGCCAAATTTACACCCCACATGAAGTGTGTGGCCTCATGAGGAATCCGTCAAGCGTCACGGTCTAAGACATCACTCTCGAAATACCTGCATTGCCGATGACGAGAAGATCGGGGTTTGAATCTCGTCAAGTTGTACTGAAGCTGTTGTTCCATGCAAGTTTGACACATTTGATCAAAATCCAACCTTGTTCCATCTCTAGACACATAAGAGTAATTAGTTCATGTGCGTGTAACCCTAACGGACAAAACCAGCTCTGAAAATAGACCTACAGCCGCCAGCAGTGTGGATGCACAATGTTGAAACCAAAAGAACTCACCAGTTTTGAAACGTTGCGCCAATTCCAGGGAATGTCTCTATCTTTACTATTGAGAATATAAAACACCTCCAGGGGGGATAACCCCCACAGGAGGGCGCTGGGCAACCATATTAGAACAGTCTTCTGGAAACATGGGGTGAGATCTGGGTGCTCTGTGTACCAGGTTAGGTTGGCATCCTGCAACATAGAATACCAACATTACAGTACATTGTATTATATTTGGAAGAAAGTATAGGATAGGTGGATAGAAACATATAAAAGGGAACAAACAAAATATTACTTTTACAATGAAAAGAAGAACACAGTTCACACTTTACACTGCTACCACTGGTCAAAGAGGACATGCCTCTTAAAGAAAATAAATCGTTCCTGCCCAATCCCCCGACCCAGGTTTCATTCTATCGGAACTCATCAGGGAGGAGTGTGAAACGCACAACGCAACTTCCTAAAAGAGGAAACCTAAAAAAAAAAACACTAAAGGGAAAATTGTAAATAATACTACGACACTTAGTTAGAAACATATAAAAGGAAATATATATATATATATATACACGAACCAGATGTACCAGATTAGGTTGGCATTAAATGAGGCGTACCGAATAACATTCGTTGCATAAAACTGGCCATCAACCATTTGTTTAAACTGTCAATGTTTGTGGAAAATTAAATGTATTTTAAGGATCGATTAATAAAACTAACTGTGCTAACTGTGCATTTTTTAAATTAGTGCAGTCTTATAAGTGTGGGTGGGGGTGTTTATTTGAATAGATATTTTATTTTTTGAGCTCGATCCCACTTACCCAAAATGGTGACCCGCAATATGAATCCATCCATTCCGCTTCCATTGTCTGTTAGACCGCATAAAACTGAAATCAAAAAGACGAAACATGAGCAGTCTGAAATCAACAAGACGAAACATGAGCACTTTGAAATCAACAAGACGAAACATGAGCACTCTGAAATCAACAAGAAGAAACATGAGCACTCTGAAATCAGCAAGACGAAACATGAGCGTTCTAAAATTAACAAGACGAAACATGAGCACTCTGAAATCAACAAGACGAAACATGAGCACTCTGAAATCAACAAGATGAAACATGAGCATTCTGAAAGTTCAGTAGGTAGTTGAAAACCAGGGTGATTCATCTTGTGTAAAGTTTTATTATGAATCACTAGTCTAAACTATATGCATATTTTAACCGAGTCCAATAAAAATATATCTCAATAAACCGTGTCCAAACAATGACTATATTATAAATATTACGATATTCGCAAGTTTCCCTGACCAAGTCAAATAATGGATCCATTGCTAACTTGTTGTTTTTTAATGGTTCGAATATTTAAATCTTAGACTAGAATTTTTCGAATCAAATTCCATCGAATCTGAATCAGAGATATATTCGAATTTTAAGATTTAAACCCGATATAATTCTTTCAAAATATATTAATATTAGAAATTTCGCAGCTTCGGAAAGAAGTTTTCCGAAAAGTGTGTTCGGATTATCCGGAATTTTGGACTACCCGGGTTCGGTCTACCGGGGTTTTACTGGGTACATATAGATAATATTTTGAGTCTAATGAAATATATTTTATTGGTTCATAATTAAAAGAGAACTGTAAGTTTATAGTGTGTGTATAGATATATCGGCATAGACGATTGCTTTGTGTTCGTTCCAATAAACATGGACTGTTAGTTTTATCAATATTTAACCAAAGCTCAACATCTGATTGGTAAGATCTCACTTACCTAGGCAGCTCCCCTTGACGATTGAGACGGCCACAGGTACACGATACCTAGGTTTAAATGCACTCCTCAGGTATCTTGTTACTCTGGTGTCAATGTAGTGAGTATCTCTCTAAACCAGTGTTGACGCAGAAAGATCCACGGACGAGCGGTTGGGAGATGATTTAGCACCTGTTATTGCTCCGTAACGGTGACGTCGCGCTTTATATTAGCCAGGTATTCTATTACTGATAAGATAAGGGGGGAGTTACAAAATGCAATACTTTAGGCTCTTGGTGGAAAAAACCTACTGTTTTAACAAGTTCCATCCCACTTCGGTGGTCGCATGGTCTAGCGCTACTCTCGTGTTGTACTAGACTGCCGAAGATGGAAAAATTGGGGTTCGATACCGGTCGGGTGCGCCGAAGGCTTTTTCCAAAATTAGTTTCCCCTCTCTCTCCACGCAATTGCAGGTGCACTTCCTCTAAATTAAACCTTCAAAATACCTAACACATGAGTGTAATTAGTGCAAAGGTATATAAACCGAACGGGTGGTAATACGCGGTGCTAAAATAAAAAGAACAAGCTCTGCTTACCCTGACGACATTCCACGTCACGACACTGCTGTGTATGATTGGTCAAATGGGCACAGTGGGTGTCCAGTCCTTCCTAGAGATTTAAGTTACCCGGTACAATTTTCAACTGGAAAAATCCAGGTGATTGAATCCAAGGGGAAAGGGATGTATTCGTAAAGTATTTGGTTGTAAATCAAGTAGTTTTACTCGTGACCGTATACCAAGCGTATCTATCTCGAGCTTTAGAAACTTGAAACCGCGCTAAAATATCTGGTTTCCAGTAAAACCGGCGTCAGTGACACACTCAACCACCAAGCGCTCTAGTCGATACGCGAGTGTTGACAAGAGAACTGTAATTCCTGTTATTGCTTTGTTGTAACTCATCTAATGTTTTAGGTGTTGATGTCCTCGGAAGAAATAAAACTGAAGTTATAAATTATTATAAAAACTTGAGAACGCGTTAATTACCCATAAATAGACGGAACATTTTTCCATCTCACATTTCTACGGTCCTCCATTCCACGCACTAGCCACGCGTGAAGAGGAGGATTATCTTGTTAGTGGCGTGGACTTCCCGCGCTGGAAGTGTGTCGGACGTATTGTATTGTTCCAAGGTCACGTGCTCCTGTGGTTAGTCATGCTCGCGCGGTGGCCGGTTAGAGTCTGCGCATGCGCTCTGTGTTGATTATGACCACGAGGCGAGAGTTCGCAGAGACAAGCGAGCATCGAATTTCAATTATTATAGTTTTTAATAACACGACGACATGAAGTTTGGCAACACTCCAACACAGATTTACTTTGGAAACAAAGCGATTTTGTTAATATCAACCATATTAAGGTGTCAGTCCTGTCTTGTCTGGGTTTGGTTTGCCGTTGACAGGGGTTTCTAAATCCAGCCGGGTTTACTAAGATTTTTCTCTCTATATACTATGTTTTAGCATTCTCCCTCCCTGCAAATGCGGGTGAATATTATCTCGATACCTATTTGTGCCCGCCACGAGCCAAAAACCAGTGCCATTGTTGGTTCATCTCCAAGGACCCGTGTTCTATTTACAAGTCCTCTTATCTAATCTCTCGTGATACAATGATCGTTGAAGAATGGGCTTTGTGCAAGATGCAGTGTCATTGACTGTGGCAATCGTACCAACCTCTCGAGAAGGGATTAAAACACAGGCGCGCAGAGGTTTAAGGGGGAGTTTTCCTTAGAACGGAGGATTCTGGCACGAAGAGAAAATGCAAACATATTATCTGTCTGTCCACATTGTTATCATTGTTATTTATTAGGTAGTGATTGTATATATGAAAAGTGACGGCTGCAGATCATATGACTTGACGTATGAATATATTAAAACTATTTAAATAGGACTGTATTTAGAGACGCAGATGCAATCCCTGACCTTGACCCTCGCAGTCTGAATGTCAAGTTCAGGCTTGTTTACCAGAGATAGGGGGTTCGTATCACGGCTGTATGTACGAAGGTTTTTTTTAAATACCTAAACGGTTCCCCGATCCCTCTCTACGCAAATCGGGTACATTTACACTCATATCTACCCTCCTCATCACTGTCACAGTAGCACACAAACACACAATCCGAATGAGCGGCAGCCATCGTCTGTTGGCGAAGCTATTGTCAACTTCTGCAGATAAGGGGTGTCATGTGGTCAGGACAACGAGCCCTCCGACAGTTAATCTCGGTTTTCTAGACCGGAGTTGCTATTTATTTATTCAAGTAGCACCTCGTTTGTCTTCACGAGGCTGAGTTGACCTTGTTACAGACACACGGGTTCACAGATAAATCTGGGATCGAACCCGGGACCTCTGTATCTGTATTCAGGAACTAGTGAGACGCGGCGGGAATAAAACAAGAAGAAACTGACCTCGTCTCAAGACGCTGATCCAGTTCTGTGGAGTGAAGGAGCGATAATAGGGAGCCACTCCCCTGGCTGGAACACCACCCCACACTAACTGGGACACTGCCCCTGGTTGGAACACCGCCCCACACTAACTGGGACACTGCCCCTGACTTGAACACCACCCAACACTAACTGGGACACTGGTCCTGGCTGGAACACCACCCAACACTAACTGGGACACTGCCCCTGGTTGGAACACCACCCCTCACAAACTGGGACTCTGCCCCTGGTTGGAACACCGCCCCACACTAACTGGGACACTGCCCCTGGCTGGAACACCACCCCACACTAACTGGGACACTGCCCCTGGTTGGAACACCACCCCACACTAACTGGGACACTGCCCCTGACTTGAACACCACCCAACACTAACTGGGACACTGCCCCTGGCTTGAACACTCCCCTGGTTAGAACACTCACCCTGACTAGCACACTCCCCCTGGTTAGAACACTCACCCTGACTAGAACACTCACCCTGACTAGCACACTGGCCCTGGTTAGAACACTCACCCTGACTAGAACACTCCTCCTGGTTAGAACACCGCCCCACACTAACTGGGACACTGCCCCTGGTTGGAACACTTAGAACACTCACCCTGACTAGAACACTGCCCCTGGTTAGAACACCGCCCCACACTAACTGGGACACTGGCCCTGGTTAGAACACTTAGAACACTCACCCTGACTAGAGCACTGGCCCTGGTTAGAACACTTAGAACACTCACCCTGACTAGAACACTGCCCCTGGCTGGAACACCACCCCACACTAACTGGGACACTGGCCCTGGTTAGAACACTTAGAACACTCACCCTGACTAGAACACTGGCCCTGGTTAGAACACTTAGAACACTCACCCTGACTAGAACACTGCCCCTGGTTAGAACACCGCCCCACACTAACTGGGACACTGCCCCTGGTTGGAACACCCACCCCACACTAACTGGGACACTGCCCTGGTTAGAACACTGCCCTGGTTAGAACACTGCCCTGGTTAGAACACTGACCCTGGTTAGAACACTCACCCTGACTAGAACACTCACCCTGGCTAGAACACTGCCCTGACTAGAACACTGCCCCTGGTTAGAACACTGCCCCTGGTTAGAACACTCCCCTGGTTAGAAACACTCCCCTGGTTAGAACACTCCCCCTGGTTAGAACACTCCCCTGGTAGAACACTCCACCCTGGTAAGAACACTCCCCCTGACTAGAACACTCCCCTGGTTAGAACACTCCCCTGGTTAGAACACTCCCCTGGTTAGAACACTGCCCCTGGTTAGAACACTCCCCCTGGCTAGAACACTCCCCCTGGTTAGAACACTCCCCTGGTTAGAACACTCCCCTGGCTAGAACCACTCCCCTGGTTAGAACACTCCCCCTGGTTAGAACACTCCCCCTGGCTAGAACACTCCCCCTGGTTAGAACACTCACCCTGGTTAGAACACTGCCCCTGACTAGAACACTCCCCTGGTTAGAACACTGCCCCTGACTAGAACACTCCCCCTGACTAGAACACTCACCCTGGTTAGAACACTGCCCCTGGTTAGAACACTCACCCTGGTTAGAACACTGCCCCTGACTAGAACACTCCCCCTGACTAGAACACTCACCCTGGTTAGAACACTGCCCCTGGTTAGAACACTGCCCCTGGTTAGAACACTCCCCCTGGCTAGAACACTCCCCTGGTTAGAACACTCCCCCTGGTTAGAACACTCCCCCTGGCTAGAACACTCCCCCTGGTTAGAACACTCCCCCTGGTTAGAACACTCCCCCTGGCTAGAACACTCCCCCTGGTTAGAACACTCACCCTGGTTAGAACACTGCCCCTGACTAGAACACTCCCCCTGGTTAGAACACTGCCCCTGACTAGAACACTCCCCCTGACTAGAACACTCACCCTGGTTAGAACACTGCCCCTGGTTAGAACACTCACCCTGGTTAGAACACTGCCCCTGACTAGAACACTCCCCCTGGTTAGAACACTCACCCTGGTTAGAACACTCCCCCTGGTAAGAACACTCCCCCTGGCTAGAACACTCCCCCTGACTAGAACACTCCCCCTGGTTAGAACACTCCTCCTGGTTAGAACACTGCCCCTGGTTAGAACACTCACCCTGGTTAGAACACTCCCCCTGGTTAGAACACTCCCCCTGGCTAGAACACTCCCCTGGTTAGAACACTCCCCCTGGTTAGAACACTCCCCCTGGTTAGAACACTGCCCCTGACTAGAACACTCCCCCTGACTAGAACACTCACCCTGGTTAGAACACTGCCCCTGGTTAGAACACTCCTCCTGGTTAGAACACCGCCCCTGGTTAGAACACTCCCCCTGGTTAGAACACTCCCCTGGTTAGAACACTCCCCCTGGTTAGAACACTCCCCCTGGCTAGAACACTCCCCCTGGTTAGAACACTCCCCCTGACTAGAACACTCCCCCTGGTTAGAACACTCCTCCTGGTTAGAACACGCCCCTGGTTAGAACACTCCCCCTGGTTAGAACACTCCCCCTGGTTGGAACACTCACCCTGGTTAGAACACTCCCTCACACTAACTGGGACACTGCCCCTGGTTAGAACATTGGCCCTGGCTAGAACACTCCCCCTGGTTAGAACACTCCCCCTGGTTAGAACACTCCTCCTGGTTAGAATACTCACCCTGACTAGAACACTCACCCTGGTTAGAACACTGCCCTGACTAGAACACTCCCCCTGGTTAGAACACTCCTCCTGGTTAGAATACTCACCCTGACTAGAACACTCACCCTGGTTAGAACACTGCCCCTGACTAGAACACTCCCCCTGGCTAGAACACTCCCCCTGGTTAGAACACTCCCCCTGGTTAGAACACTCCCCCTGGCTAGAACACTCCCCTGGTTAGAACACTCCCCCTGGTTAGAACACTCCCCTGGCTAGAACACTCCCCCTGGTTAGAACACTCACCCTGGTTAGAACACTGCCCCTGACTAGAACACTCCCCTGGTTAGAACACTGCCCCTGACTAGAACACTCACCCTGGTTAGAACACTCCCCCTGGTTAGAACACTGCCCCTGACTAGAACACTCCTCCTGGTTAGAACACTCCTCCTGGTTAGAACACCGCCTCACACCAACTGAAACGTACAGCACTCCATCAACTCACCTGATGGTTCCCAGACAACAGGTAACACGCAAGATGACGAGGCAACTCACGATGTTAGCAAATAAAGAGAGAGAGAGAGATATATATCCTCCTCGGTCAGAGAGAAAGTATCATTCGCTGTCAGACCACACGGCTTAAAACACAATTATTGTCTGTGACGTTTTCTGGAATCTTCATGCCTATACTCTCTTTAGACCTTCACCTACGACCACCCTTTGTCACGTCAATAAGAAAGAGTGGAAAGAAAACTCGGAAACTTGTTATTTCAAGGTAAAGAGGAAAGCTCTCTGCTAATTCTCAAATATCTTCTGTTGTGATCCTTTCATACATTTACTGGAGGCGGGCTAGAGCACCTTTTTAACCAAGCCTACAGTAGCACCATGGCTTCTTTGGTGCTGACTGACAGCTCACAGATGAAGCTGACGGCTTTGAAAAGCTACCAGACCAAATTATGTATCCCTACGCCGAACCATATGATCTGCAAAAACACGTGTTTAGCAGCTGTCACTTCTGACAGTCAAAATTTAGGTATATACCTAAATGTTGACTGTCAGAAGTCAGCTGTGAACTGTCAGTTAGCACCAAAGAAGCCATGGGGCTAATGTAGTCTCATAGCTCCGATAATACGATTAAAAAGTCGTGGAAAGAAGCTAATGTCCCATTTTCACACTTTATTTCCAAATTAATAAAACTCAAAATATAGGGTGGCCAAGGAAAAGAGCGCTGTTGGAAATTTTCAGCTTTATTTTGGCGTGAGCCATATTTTGAAAAAAATCAGCGTATAATTTATTGCGTCAGAGCTGAACGTCCGCGCGGCAATTTCTCGTGTGATGCGGGTAGCAATTATACAGGGGCGGGAAGCTCAAAGTTGTACATTGTACACTGTTCAGACTCAAGATTTTCAGTTTAGGATCGATTCTAAATCTATTATTTTAAAATATATAAATAAAAATAAAAATTGTTAAAAAAAATTATCCATAAAATTAACCATCTACATTTTTTTTTAAATGAGCTAAAATTATTAAAAAAAGTAATTTTCAAACATTCGTATTTTAAATTTAAATTCAGATAAAATTCTGTCAAATCAGAATTAGATTTTCGCCCCCCCCCCTTATTTGAAATTTCTAGCCCTATACGACGAGTATTTCAAATACCTAACAGTTGGAGTCTCGATTCGAATACGAGTCCCAACCAAAATTCAAATCCGGATCCGAAATTTCGAAGCTTCTCACACGTTATACATACTTACGAGAACCGGCATAGATTTTAACAATAATGTTAAATAGCGAGATGTTTTAATTAGTAAATATCTCTTTTAAATGCAATCCTATTATAAGGATTAAATGTTAATAAGAGTGTTTAAAAGTAGTACTTACATTTCTATATAGAACCATTATCTTTGGAAGCTGACTGTACACTTTCGACGTAAAACATAAAAACTACGTAACAATGTTTCTGGAAACGTTACGTGTATGCACTTAAAAATATTCCATGGGTAAGACTTCTCATTCTTTTTTTAACAACGTCTAGTCATTGTGGTTTTATCGCATTACGATCTGTTATGAGGGTCTAGGTTTGAGGTTAGGAAACCAAAGTGGAGGTATTTTAACCACCAAGATTGTACACAACGATTGAAGACAGAACTATAATACGAAACAAATGCCGTGAAGTTTTACTATGTCTTGACTGCTACCGCGCGGCCCCACGGAATGTTATGTGGGGCTACGACGTTCCTCCCGAGTTGAGGGGCGACTTCCCAAACCGTCGACCAGTACCTCGACAGACAAACTGAACCAAACAACAGCGTCACTGGTCCAGACCACGTGATCTAGCATCTGCTGTCGCCGGAACTGAAGTTCGCGCGCGTCGACTAATAATTATTATTACTGTACAGCTCTGTGCGTGGCATTAGTTCATTCTGGGGGGAGGGGGAATTTACCCTTGATCACCTCTCAAAGATATAAAATAATTGTCATAAAATCTGGAGATGGTACACTGCTATTCACAATGTTAAGATACACGTTTTTTTCGTTATGTATAAATAAATTGAAATTAAAACTTAAATGCCTCCAGAAACTTTTTGAAGTGGTTCTTCCCCGGAATATTTTTTGAAAAATGCCTTATACCTCTAAAGGCGATTTAGAGTTTGATGCAAAGCCATATTTCAGCTTCATGTTGAAGAATCCTGAGGGAGATGAATCTAGTCACCCTCCCTTGGTTCCGCCGAATCTACTGACAAGAGGTTATTTCAATGAAAATTTAAGTAGTTTTGACTCGGGGTGTTTTGATTCGACCCAAGGCTGTTTGATATTTCTATCTTCCTCCCGTCAATCGGATGACCTTGACAATCAAGACTAGGCCTGCTGTCTGGCGGTGTAACGCCGACACTAAAAACAAATATAATTATTTTGTTGACTCAACTCACAGAAGACAAACATTTTACAGAACGTCCAACTGTGAAACTACGTATAGCTTGTGTTAGTAAAAAAATAATTAAATCAACCTCTATGATCTTGGGGTTAAGTGCTCGCTCCAGGACCCGATGTTCTGGATTCAAACCTAATCGGGTTGGATGGATTTCTTGAGCGATAAAAATCCGTAGCACAACTTCCTTCGGAGGGGAAGTAAAACCGTCGGTCCCTTGTCGATTGTGGCAAGTAAAAGTACCCTGGAAGGTATCTGAAGATACCTCTACCAGCAAAATTGGTAGGCCCTTTCGTGCTCGCTCATAGAAATTCTCGTGTGCTGATATAATTGGTTGGTTCGGCAAATGCACATTAAATACCTCAAATAAATACAATAAAGATTATTTTAAAATTATGTTATTTTTCGTCACCGAGTCTTACTACCCGTTCGGGCTATACGCATTTGTATTAATTACGCCAATGTGTTAGGGATGAGAAAGGTTGAATTTGAGTGTAGGTGTACCCACATTCACGTGGAAGGAGAGTGGACAACTATTTAGGGGGAAAATATCTTCAGTGCGCCCAACCGGTATACGAACCCCGAACTCCCCATTAGTGACAGTCTAGTCTATTGCGAGAGAGACGCCTTGGACCATGCGACCACAGATGGGGATCAAATCCTATTTATTGAAACCAGCGTCAATGTCCACGCAGACTAAATCAAGCTTGTCTTGCCAAGTTTGCCACTAAAGGGGAGGTCAGGGTTCGAATCCCGGTTGTGACCAACTGAGGCAGGTTTTTTTCCTAAAAGATTTCCCACTCTCCTTCCATGCAAATGTGGGTAGATCACTTCTAAAATGCTTCTTTCTTCATCCTTACCCTCTTAGAGTAATATTACCATATATATGCGTGCAACCTAATAGGGTAATAAATCGCGGTGATACTAAAATAAAAAGTTAAACAAATAAATGGTACGGCGCACCGCACAGACTTTCTCTCTCTTTCTATAAACTCGTAAGATTTCTGAACGGAATAATGTACATTGTATCATCACCACTCCACATAAGAACACGCATAAAATAATATACAATGATATAGAATCAATGAGAAAAGAGGCGCATCTTTGTCCACCTAAGAGCATTTCAAACAGTTTAATGTATTCCACAAGGGTCAACACTTCGTATTAAATTTTCGATTTCTGGTTAAAATTTTAACATTTTATAAGGTGTTGCAGATCTTCAAGTCATCGCATTGATATTTAATTATTCATTTATACATTTTGACCAATAAAAAATGTAAATATTGACTATTGAGTCTAAAATGGAGATAGATCATTGCTATGCAAACATTTCTCCTAAGAGATTTAAGGAAAAATAACATACTTTTTTAGATACTTATATTTAATTACTCTATGGCATTGGAGAATTATTGCGTTAAGACTTAAGTAGTATATGTTTACAACTAAAGCTCACAAAATTGTATTAATATATTTGCAAATATCTCAGAAACTTCTGCTTTTATAAAAATATATGTCAAATAAAAGTTTTTTATTTCTAATAGTCCTACAATTTTGCAATGATAAGTTGTTTAGTTTCTCCAATAGTTGTGGAGATACGGAAATTAACGCTTCTGTAATGTACCCTAAAAATCATTTTCATAGGAAAATGAAAATAACCAGTTTATTTATAATCTTAATCAACGCCTAGATACGAATTTTAATCAAAATCGTTTGAGCAGATTTTGAGAAAACCAAATTTTTCTCTTTTCGCCCTTCAGTAAACTACCCTTAATTTTAAGTTTTTATAGACACACAGACAGACGGCATTGCAAAGACTATTTTTTAGGGTTCGGGGGGTCATGAGACGTCGACATCCATCAACATTTCAGGTTAGTTTTTTTAACGGTCGCAATACTTAAACTTTAATGTCCAAAAAGTTAAAAAAATTCATATAATTGCGTATAGATTGAAAGTTATTGATTTTATAAAAATATGTTTCGGATAAAATATCTGTATTATAAATATATATACATATTTGTAATGCTAAGTAATTTCATATCTCAAATAGTTTCGGAGCTATTTAAAAAAATGTTAATTGACGCATCAGACCGGAGCCCTTAAAGCCATTTTGCCGAAATATTGAGGGTAGCCATTTTGTTTGGAATATTTATTAATGTTTATAAATGAAATTTAATCAAAATCGTTAGAGCCGATTTTGAGAAAATCGACTTTTTCTCTTTTTGCCCTTCAGTAAACTACCCTTAATTTTAAGTTTTAATAGACACACAGACAGACGGCATTGCAAAGACTATTTTTTAGGTTTCGGGGGTCATGAGACGTCGAAATCCATCAACATTTCAGGTTAGTTTTTTTTACGATCGCAATACTTAAGCTTTAATGTCCAAAAAGCTAAAAATATATATATAATTGCGTATAAATTGAAAATTATTGATTTTATAAAAATATGTTTCGAATAAAATATTTGTATTATAAATATATATACATATTTGTAATGCTAAGTAATTTCATATCTCAAATAGTTTCAGAGCTATTATAAAAAATGTTAATTTACGCATCAGACCGGAGCCCTTAAAGTCATTTTCCCGAAATATTGAGAGTAGCCATTTTGTTTGTAATATTTATTAATGTTCATAAATGAAATTTAATCAAAATCGTTAGAGCCGATTTTGAGAAAATCGACTTTTTCTCTTTTTTCCCTTCAGTAAACTACCCTTAATTTTAGGGGTAGATATCCAATTCCAAAAACCCCTCGGGGCAACCCTATGAAAACCCTAGATATCAAGTTTCAGCTCAATCGGTAAAATAGTTTAGGCTCTAGTTGGAGGTACAGACAGACAGACAGACAGACGGAAATTCAAAAACCACTTTTTCGGATTCAGGAAGTCATGAAACGTCAAAATTCATCAAAATCTCGAGTTCGATTTTTTTGACGATCACCATACTTTCTCTACCTGTAAGATAGAGAGAAAGTAAAAATGTGGAGCATCTTTATTAGTTAGCGGTGAACAAGTGTTTGTTCTCTGTACATTGTTTTGCACTCACAAGGGGATCAAATAAAGAGGATTGCTTCTATTATCAAATAAAATGTAGGTCTATTTTCTTTAGAAACGCAGAATATTGACAAAGCGAAGTTGACAATGAATGGTTGTGTAAGCGGGGATTGCTCTTCACTTGTTTCCATTCAGTTGAATAAAAAGGTATAAATCACCTTGTATAGTCAGGAACAAAACCATCATCGTCTCGCCATAATAGTACCATGGTTTTCACCGGGGGCGGAACCGGAAACACAACTATCTAGAGGGATGCCCTATAACATAACGACAATACTAAGAGTAAAATGTAATAATTGTTGACACATGGTAGGAACATAAGAACGGCGCCATCTTTGTTTAAGCTCATCACTGATACAGTAGGTTTTAAAACGAGTTTCCCGATTTCTTTTGTTTTAATATTCAGGGGTTTTATTAAATTGCGAAGCGAAATTGAAGATAAGGTGTTTATATTAATTTTCATATAATACTACTTTTAGTCTCTAAATTATCCATTTATTGAGTCTTGGTAAAGAGAAAGGTTTAGAGAAATAAAATGAAGACCACGATATTATTTTATGCTGACATATCTGAATTTATCTCTGATTACGTTGTAGATGTCATTTAATCACCATTTTGTGTTAAAATAGCTGTTATATAAAAATGATAATTTGACAAGATATGTTGTATTTAGTGGAATATTTCAAATTTGTTCATAATGCACCGAAAGTTTCCTCATTCCTCGGAAATGTTTCCAAGATACGGAGGTTATTGCGAAGCGAAGCGCTCTTTCGGAGCTTCGCACCGCCTTAGTAGCGTTAGAAAAGTTCACTTTCATATTATAGGCCAGTAAGAATAAAGATAACCTATTTCAAGAAGCAAACTAAATATATTTCATAACCAGGAGATTTAAAAAAAACCCGGCGTATCAATGTGTTATATAAAGTGTAATAGCTGATAGCAGATCAACTTGACATGTGGAGATAAAAACGATAAATCACACACTACCACGCCAAGTGCGATTAGTTTGAGGCATATAAGGAAGACGTAACGCTCTCGTTGAATTAATCAGGGAATTTGTGTTTTATAAATATAATCATAATTAGGTCATCTATCTTGTGATTGTTCCGCTGCAACGCTCCGCTTTTGTCTATCTTTGGCCAAACGTCCCACATCTTTGTACCTTCTTCTGTCTACACCGTCCGCTATCTGATTCCTTTTCCCCCAATCTTGGCCTCCCTCTTGAATTTCTTCCATCCACGTCTCCTTCTATAAGTATATTCATCAAAATATCAACGTTTCAGTAAATGTCCTATCATGTTAATTCTTCTTTGTTCTACACCTTTACAAACTTTCCATTCTTCATTTGCTTTTCTTATAAAAATAATATAAATCGTATTAATTATAATTTTAATTTATTATTATTATAGTGCAAACGGGATGAGTTTGTGTGCCTGGGCAGAATTTTGTGTGAAAATGAAAGGATGAACGGTGAAATAGACATATGGGTTAGTGCATCTCGTAGAGTAGTTGGATGAATGTGGACTATTGCAAAGAATGAAGTAGTATCGAAAGAAGGAAAGATGGCAATATATAAAAGTGTGTTAATGCCAACATTGTTTTATGGATGTGAATCTTGTGTTTGTCAGGAGAAACACAAGAGACAGATGAATGCGATTGGAATGAATATCTAAGAAATGTTTGTGGGGAAAACTCTTATATCCAGCCAGTAATGAATGGGTGCTGAAGGAGTGCGGTTTGAAAGGGTATTCAATAGTTCAATGTGAAAGAATAGTGTTACGTTGGTTTGGGCATGTTGAGAGGATTAGTGTGGATTGAGTGATGAAGGAAATATATGAAGGTAGAGTGTGTGGATCAAAAGGAAGGGGTAGACCATGTGAGACGTGGCTAAATGTTGTAGACGAATGTGTTAAAAAGAGAAACATTAGAGTTTTAATAATAAAAGATCATGTATGACTCGGTGTATGGATGTTGTTGAAGAGCATGTATGACTGTGTATGGATGTTGTTGAAGAGCATGTATGACTCGATGTAAGGATGTTG
The DNA here is from genome assembly GCA_033556935.1 of Timema podura. Classification (NCBI taxonomy): domain Eukaryota; kingdom Metazoa; phylum Arthropoda; class Insecta; order Phasmatodea; family Timematidae; genus Timema; species Timema podura. The sequence goes on along the minus strand of JAVRXN010000012.1, from coordinate 59,518,294 downwards.
TTGAAGAGAAGGAGTATGCAAGGAAGGAGTAGTGAGAGTGTGAGAAGTTTAGGAGGATGTATAAAGTACGAGTTGTTTTGTGAGCTACATGCACAGTTTCTTGCCTACCTCGTAAGTGAACGGTGGGATTATATATGAGTATACTGTATAGTTAAAGCAACTTATACCGGCTCCTTAAGGCTGGGCTTACCACGCGCATCACCCTGTGATGGGATGAACTACACGAGACCAATATAACATCACTAACCAGGTATATAGTGGCGTTACAAGAAATGTACCTTGAGGCAGGCATACGAAGGGTCAGGCTTCAGTGCTCGAATGGTCTAATCGCGTCACTCTCAGTAGACTGGAATGCTGACAGGGAGATCGGGGTTAGAACACCCATTGGTTGTACTGAGAGGAGTTTTTTTTCTAAGATAGTTTTTTTCTAAGATAGTTTTCCATGTAAATGTGGCTACACTTCCAATAAATTCATCCTTAACACATTGGCGTATTAATATGATATAGGTGTACAACCTGAATGGGTGGTAAGACGTGGTGGCTGTAAAGCGAACTATTATTCCTTCACTATTTTTCAAATGGGAATATGTTAGACATATTTTGAATATCGTATTGAATTGTAGACGATACATTCAAACAGTCTTCAGTGGTGCTCAATATTATATTCGTTCTTCATATGTTTTAAGGTTTATATTAAAATTATTGCGGATCTTGTGAGGGTTCGCGGTAAGTGTCCCACTTGCCCCCACCCCTCACCTGGGGTAAACCACTGAATGGACTATTATTATTATTATTATTATTATTATTATTATTAGCACCGCGTCTTGCTACCCGCTCAGGTTATACGCACTTACACTAATGTGTAATGGTAGGGTGATTGCGAGATGAAATGGAGGACCTACAGTTTAACGTGGGATCCGAACCACGGTAGAGGCCTGGCATTCCTCACATTCACAAGTTGTGATTAATACACGTCTTGTCAAGAGGTGAAGGAAGGGTTTGGCAATCAGATAGATCTGTGCCGGACCGAGGATTGAACCCCGAACCCTCAGCACAGAAGTCTGACACCTTACCCCTAGACCACCAGGTCACCGACCTGAATGGACTACTCCCAAGAAAAAATATTGGTGAATATTTCATATTGGGTGACTGGGTAACACCACTCGTAGCCCAGTTTGTGAAAATACTACCCAGTACTAATGTACCGTTGTCAGGGGACGTCTGAATGTACTAATAGTACAACCTTTCCGTGGAGGCTCTTTACATGTGATAGTGAGTATGAGGGAGATAGCGAGTATGAGGGAGATAGCGAGTATGAGGGAGATAGCGAGTATGAGGGAGATAGCGAGTATGAGGGAGATAGCGAGTATGAGGGAGATAGCGAGTATGAGGGAGATAGCGAGTATGAGGGTGTGGAACCAGTGGAAACGCTTAGCCCTAACTTAAGCCTATTTAAACAAACCCTGGCGACCGTTGGGGTAATTCCTCCTTCGGGAAAAATACATGAGGTACCAGCCGGGAATCGAACCCAGGACCTATAGACTCGTAGCCAGGTGCATTGACCACTGCACCACGGGGCTGGTTAGTGGCAAAGTAAAATTATTATTCTTGACAGGATAAGATGAAATTTTTGTAATTTCAAAAATATTCGTTTAAGAATTCTTCCATTTGCGTTTTCTATGTCAAACTATGATCTATATTATTCCACGTGTACTAAACTACCATAGTTTTACTATCAAGAGAGCTATGCTCCTTATCTACATTAGTTTATAATCTCCTCCCTTAGTTTCCAAGTAGACTATCACAAACAATGTTATATATTTCCTATTTGATAAATTCACACATTCACGTAAGTATTGAAAATGTCCACAGTCTCTGTGTATCATTCGAGCTTTCCGGTAAACAAAGTCCATCTTTGAAGTGTTTTACAAAATTGGGCAGTAGCAGCCCAGTTTCCGTCCATCCACTGAACTGCGAGGCCTTTCACCCACGACGCCCACATTAAGCTTGCGCCATATTGGGACTGATAAACAACTCCCAATACCATATACGTACGTTGCTCGTCCGAATTACAAAGAATGTGCATACCAAAGTCCGAAAAATGTTATCAATTCCTTTGACACTAATAGTGGAACAAATGTACGAAATGTCAGATGGTTGAGTTAAAACAATACCTCACTAAGCTGTCAGTTAAAAATTTTTATTACCTTTAGGCACTAGAATAGTCTGGTAGTAATTAATATTTAACCTCAGACACCAAGTGAGTTTTTAACGTTTCTGGGTGGAGCTATTCAGCAGTAGAACAAACGGGAGAAGAGGAAAATACAAATTACAATACAATATGTTGTATTAAATGAAGTCATTCGATTAACAAATATCCATTCCACGCTCCTATAACAGTTACCTATAGTTTCCCGGGCATTTAACTCTTGATGATCAACAGAAATATGTGGATTGTTGGACTTTTGTCAACTGTTAAACTATGTTTACAAGTATATATATGTATAGAGCCATAGAACATAGTTTAGTGTTCATTACAGTAAACAACAAACTCGTGGACTGTTAAACTATGTTTACAAGTCTATATATGTATAGAGCCATAGAACATAGTTTAGTGTTCATTACAGTAAACAACAAACTCGTGGACTGTTAAACTATGTTTACAAGTCTATACATGTATAGAGCCATAGAACATAGTTTAGTGTTCATTACAGTAAACAACAAACTCGTGGACTGTTAAAGGTTTTGTCGATGTTTAACCAAAGCTCCACAACTTATTGTCACTATCTCAGCCACATAGACAGCCCATGGTTGTAAATAGAAGCAAAGATATCCCTCTCTGTACGTACCTCGCTAGTCCAGAATCTACTCTTCACGACGGCCGGCACTGTCTTGTATTGCAGGTAACTGACTGCCTGATAATCTGCAAATATCACCTTTTAAATAATGGAGGGACCTTGTCGTAATTCAGGCAAGGTTGTTATCTGGCCTAACACCCTCTTGTGACGTGATATCTCTTAGATTCGATGGATTGCAACGTCACCGTGTGATAAGGTCGTGATACCACCATGATACCATCGCTACATTGCTTAACCACACGCTCTTTTCTTCCTTCACGTCAGAGTTTGTAGTGGTAATTCTCAATCATTTTACTAGGGTGGCATCCTTTGATACACCCCTTACATTTCACGGCTCCATTAGATACCTCCGCCTACATTTCACGGCTCCTTCGATGCTCTCCTCCTACATTTTCGCGGCTCCTTCGATACCTCCCCTACATTTCACGGCTGCTTCGATACCTTCCCTACATTTCACGGCTTCCTTTGATACCCTTCCCTCATTTTCACGGCTCCTTTGATACTCCTACTTTCCCCTTGATACATTTCACGGCTTCCTTTGATACCTTCCCTACATTTCCGGCTCCTTCGATACCTCCCTACATTTCACGGCTTCCTTTGATACCTTCCCTACATTTCACGGCTTCCTTTGATACCTTCCCTACATTTCACGGCTTCCTTTGATACCTTCCCATACATTTCATCAGGCTTCCTTTGAGAAATACACCTCAACTAGGGTATTTTAGGGAAGTATTATACTTCAGTCCAATTTTCATAGGAACCTTGTCAGACAGAAAAGTTATTAGAGATTCTTTCACGCATTCATAAGTCAAATCATGTTATCTGCAGCTGTCACTTTTTATAGATATTAATATACATAAATTAATAACATAAAATAGTATTTATGTTGACCACAAAAAATATTGTATTTTCTAAAAGTCTCATCCTACTATTAATGACGAACAGGGGTTTTAGGATGTGTTCATAAAATATTAGACACATCGATAGGCCTATATGTATTTTATTAACGAATAATTTGCTTACATTAAATAAATAAACACATTTTATACCAAAAGGTAGTATAAAATACAAATATCTTTAACGCGTTTGACGAAACTATTACAATAATCTATAGAACTTACTACCATTTATATAAGTACATAATGTGTAGTTTTAAAATTTAATTTTTTATATATATTGCTATTCAAAGAACTGCCACATTATTTTAATATTGAGAACAATTTTAATCTGGACTACAATCTTATATTTACAGTTAATTTAAACAGTTAGTATATTTGGTTATACAACTAAGGACTTTAAAATAAATTCATTAAAACAGCTAATATATTTAATTTTAAACCATAAAATGAGTAACAAATTTGCAGCCCCTAATAATTTTACTACACACTATAAACATTTTTTGATTGTAACAACCATTTGAAATAATTTACAGATAAAATTATATTAAAATTTAAATAAATTTCCCATATTCTTATCAGTGACTTATTGATTAAAAATTGACTCTTATTTCCCGATCTATATTAATATCTAGAACAGGTATAATGATCAAATATAAAAAGATCACTAAAATTATTTAAAATATTTTATTTTCATCACTCTAAGCCATACTGTAAACACTTTTAGAGCTACCAGCCCCTCATTCTTGGCCATACTGTAGAACGCCACAAGCCCCTCATTCTTGGCCATACTGTAGAACGCCACAATCCCCTCATTCTTGGCCATACTGTAGAACGCCACAAGCTCCTCATTCTTTGCCATACTGTAGAAACGCCACAAGCTCCTCATTTTGCCATACTGCAGAACGCCACCAGCCCCTCATTATTGGCCATACTGCAGAACGCCACCAGCCCCTCATTATTAGCCATACTGTAGAAGCCCCAGCCCTTCATTATTGGCCATACTGTAGAAAGCCACCAGCCCTTCATTATTGACCATACTGTAGAAAGCCACTAGCCCCTCATTATTGGCCATACTGTAGAAAGCCACCAGCCCCTCATTATTGGCCATATTGTAGAACACTCTAAAGCTCCCAACTTGCCATACCTTGGTTCCTATAACAGTCCTGCGTTTTTGGCCATTCTCTAGAACAATTCTAAAACCCTCAAATGAAACCTTAATCCTTGGCCATACTGTGGAAACACCTGCATCATCCTAGTCGTTTGCGTTGTTGCGTTTGAGATTATTAGACAAGTCCTGCATCCTTGGCCATCCCGTAAAACACAGATCTGGTGTCCTGAAGAAGGACCTCAGGAGAGTTGAACTCAACCACACGGCCCTTGTCCAGAACTATCACTCTGCAAACAAACAGAGACATCATCCATACCTGTCAAAACTAGTAGAACATAGCTTGACCACTGCCAAACATACATTACTTGGTGTCATAGCTCCACCACGGGGCCTGTTTTATAAAGCTACAAGTCTACAATTTACCAGAGGATTCACCTATAGATCGTAAATAGTGAAAAAACTATTTTCATAAAACTATAAATAAACAATCATTGTAATTACAAGTGAAATTTTACCATTTGCAACTTTTTTACAAGTAAGATTATAGTTTGGTTTCATAAAGATACTTGTAGATTACCAGCTCTTTTAAACTGAGGAGTATTTTCTACACACCTGATCCAACAGGTAAAATACTTAATAAGGGCAATTTTAATGTGTTATTTATACGTAATTATTTCAGGATTCTAATTAGTTAAAAATCACTTTTGTAAACAATAGGTTGTTTATTGTGTTTATAGATGTATAATGAGGGTGGGGACAGGTGATAAGGAACAAGGTGTTTATTGAGGTTAGGGGACAAGGTGTTTATTGAGGTTAGGAGACAAGGTGTTTGAGGTTAGGAGACAAGGTGTTTATTGAGGTTAGGAGACAAGGTGTTTATTGAGGTTAGGAGACAAGTGTTTATTGAGGTTAGGAGACAAGGTGTTTATTGAGGTTAGGAGACAAGGTGTTTGAGGTTAGGAGACAAGGTGTTTGAGGTTAGGAGACAAGGTGTTTGAGGTTAGGAGACAAGGTGTTTGAGGTTAGGAGACAAGGTGTTTGAGGTTAGGAGACAAGGTGTTTGAGGTTAGGAGACAAGGTGTTTAACAGTCTCGAATGATTTCATTAAAAACTGAGAAACTATTACAAGATATAGCTCATTATTGCTGTATAAAATAAATAATCCTTAGTTAAGGAAAAATTATGCACATTGCCCTACAGTAATGTTGCGACTCAAAAACTAAGAAAATTAATATAGTTCTACAATTTACCTTATTACATAATTTTATTATATTTTCTTAACTCTAATTTAGGAATTTTGAACATTTCAACACGGGTCTTCGAGGGAGGTAGATGTTATAGAAACATTTCACCATGGATCTTGGAGGGTTACAACCCCCTCCCCCTCTTGTCCAATCCCTTCTGGCCCTGTAGAAACGCTGATCTCACCTATCAGAGTCCAAGATTGTGTTCAGTCTGTGAGCGATTGTCAGCACTGTGCTATCAGCGAACTCGCAGCGAATTGTTTCCTGCCCAACACACGAGTCACACATTATTAACTACAAGTGGATATTAACATATTCCGCGGCCCACTAAGTAGGGGAAAGGTCTGGGCGGGTACCTAGAGCGGAAAATGTAATAACATTACATATTAGGAAAATGGATGCGTTTTAAACTGTTTTCAGTTCTTTTAGCAGCTGGTAAAAAAGAGCCAAGCTGCGGTGAACGCACTACATCAACGTTGGTCAATATTTCCAACCTTTACCCAGTCAATACCACGTACACCCTTGTAAGTCTTACAGGTTGTATTCCCGACAGGACAATTACTTTCTCACTGATGTATGCAGTGTAGTGTCGCCAGGGTAAGCAGAGCTTGTTACAACTGTACCTGTGAAATGTTCTATCCCACTCTGTCCCCATTTGACCAGTCATACTCAGTATCTGCTCTACATACCTCACATGGGAATGTATGTTCGTTGATCCCTGACCAATGAATGTTCTACTGAGTGATGAGAACAATTCACGGGTACAGTTTAGACAAGATCCACTTGTCCTGGCAACACTTCTCGCCAATAAATAAAAGAATGTGTTTATATCGTTAGAGTGAACCATTTAACGACTGGGGTGTGGTTGTGGTGTGCCTTGGGATTGGTGATAAACTGCTAATAGCCAATAAACCGAGAGTAAAGGCACTAAATTGTACTAATGTAACTTCTCACTTATTGCAAAAATACTTGGCGCAGGCTGGAGAAATAAATCAAATTTTGCCGGGTGAAATAAAAAGTACGCTAAAGATATGTACTGTTTCTAATAGGTACCGCCTCAGTACGATCAAAAGTGTTGTGTTCTTACTTGTATGAGGTTGTCTGTTCCCAGATCGACAGCAGCGGTGACCTCATCCAAGACTAGAACCCGGGTCTTCCTGAGCAGAGCTCTAGCCAGACAGACGAGCTGTCTCTGGCCGACACTGTGGATAGAAATACAGCCATAGGTCAAGCTAGACACCAACATTCCAGGAGGAACACTCCTTACTTAGTGGCTGGACGGATCATTCACCTGAAGTTCTCCCCGCCCTCCGCCACCTCATGGTACAGTCCCGCCTGTAGACCCCCCACGTAGTCCTTGAGGTGCGCATGTTCAAGGGCCCTCCACAGAGCCTTGTCAGTGAAGCGTCCATGCGGGTCGAGGTTCTGACGGAGCGACCCGGAGAAGAGCACGGGGTCCTGAGGGATGATGGTGATCCTGGAGCGAAGCGCGTGCAGACCCAGCTGGGAGATGTCCACGTCGTCGATAAGGATGGAGCCTCCCGCGGGTTCGATGATCCGGAACAAGGCCAGGGTGAGCGACGACTTGCCGGCGCCCGTGCGACCCACAATACCAACCTGACAAGAACAAATACTGTGATGGTTAGACCACCATTACTTGCAAACAATCGTATGGCCCACGATACAACCTGACAATAACAAATACTGTGATGGTTAGACCACCATTACTTGCAAACAATCGTATGGCCCACGATACCAACCTGACAAGAACAAATACTGTGATGGTTAGACCACCATTACTTGCAAACAATCGTATGGCCCACGATACCAACCTGACAAGAACAAATACTGTGATGGTTAGACCACCATTACTTGCAAACAATCGTATGGCCCACGATACCAACCTGACAAGAACAAATACTGTGATGGTTAGACCACCATTACTTGCAAACAATCGTATGGCCCACGATACCAACCTGACTAGAACAAATACTGTGATGGTTAGACCACCATTACTTGCAAACAATCGTATGGCCCACGATACCAACCTGACAAGAACAAATACTGTGATGGTTAGACCACCATTACTTGCAAACAATCGTATGGCCCACGATACCAACCTGACAAGAACAAATACTGTGATGGTTAGACCACCATTACTTGCAAACAATCGTATGGCCCACGATACCAACCTGACAAGAACAAATACTGTGATGGTTAGACCACCATTACTTGCAAACAATCGTATGGCCCACGATACCAACCTGACTAGAACAAATACTGTGATGGTTAGACCACCATTACTTGCAAACAATCGTATGGCCCACGATACCAACCTGACAAGAACAAATACTGTGATGGTTAGACCACCATTACTTGCAAACAATCGTATGGCCCACGATACCAACCAGACAAGAACAAATACTGTGATGGTTAGACCACCATTACTTGCAAACAATCGTATGGCCCACGATACCAACCTGACTAGAACAAATACTGTGATGGTTAGACCACCATTACTTGCAAACAATCGTATGGCCCACGATACCAACCTGACAAGAACAAATACTGTGATGGTTAGACCACCATTACTTGCAAACAATCGTATGGCCCACGATACCAACCTGACTAGAACAAATACTGTGATGGTTAGACCACCATTACTTGCAAACAATCGTATGGCCCACGATACCAACCTGACTAGAACAAATACTGTGATGGTTAGACCACCATTACTTGCAAACAATCGTATGGCCCACGATACCAACCTGACAAGAACAAATACTGTGATGGTTAGACCACCATTACTTGCAAACAATCGTATGGCCCACGATACCAACCTGACAAGAACAAACATTATATTATATTATTTTACTATGGTTTGCAGACAATTCTGCATTCAGGCAGATTGTGGTAATTTTGGAGATTGAATAGAAGCACTCTTGCTTTATTGTACTTTAAGAAGCTTAAAGTTAAATAGTAAAAAGCACCATAAAACCAAGTCCGTCAGTAGCCACCAGGAACGATACTGGGTCATGAACTGTTGGCAGGATTCATGTCCTCACAATACACTCACTACCTCTCACCTTTTCTCCGCCCCTAATACTGAAGCTCACGCCCTTGAGCACCAGATCTAGTCCTTCCCGGTACCTCAACTGGTAGTCCTGAAACTTTACTTCACCCACGGTGGGCCAGTCACTGGGTGCTGGGTACGAGGGCTCCTCCCACGGGGCTTCCTGGGAACATGGGAATCACGTGTAGTCTGGCCATGGAGATCAGTCCTCAAAATGAAATAATTTCCCACAGCAGGTACGAGATCACAACAGATCGTAAGATTTAAAACATTGTTTCCCTCAGGTGAGGATGTAGGAAAGGCGGCAAAAGCTGCATTTTCAGTTTTTATATCAAAACATTTTGTTGGCCAAAATAAATAAAATATTGCTCATTAGTTAGGTTTAGTTTAATTTTCTTCAAATGATTATACCAACACTTTTTTATAATATATTTTGAGGGTGTCCTGGAATTTAAGGACAACATTTTCTCTTCTTTTAAAAAGTTTGTCGCTCGTGGTAGATATTCAACAACCGTTGAATATCACAATGTGAAGAAAATTAAACTATATTTTTACTGAAGCAATATTTTATTTATTTTAGCCAAAAAAAAAAAGTTTTGATATAAAAACTGCAAAAAACGCTGGTCTTTTCTCACGTCCCCTACAGCCCCACCTTAAACCAATCCAACTAATGGATGAACATATTTTGAGAGTCTTGTACCAATCAGGATACCAAGGTAAACGATCAATAGGAGACCAAGAAAGAGATGGTGGGAGCATATTATAGCAAGTGTGTGAGTGAGTGGAGAAGAATAGAGGAAGAGCAAGAAGTATATAAGACCATAAAGGAATCAAGAGTGAGATAGTATAAACATGTAACGGTGGTGAGGAAGTAAATAATCTCAAAGAGAATGCTGGAGATGAAGTATGTAGGGAAGAGGCCGCAAGGGAAGCCAATAAAGATTGGAGGAGCAGATAATAGCGAGTGTGTGGGTGAGAGAAAAATAACAGGGAAGAGACAGAGGAAGATTGAAGAACTCTACGAAACTGACCCAATTACTTGCTGGAAACAGTTCACGATTATGTTTGTAAATTTAATTTACACTGGAAGATAGCAGTGGATTACACTATGGATTAAATTATAAAATAGATCCTTAGTTTATTAAGTCAAGGCTAGAATGTTACTTTGATAGGATATGTAAAATAAACGAGTATGTCACTAACCTGTTTGATTTCCACGTATTCCTTTATCCTTTCAACAGCCACGATATTCGTTTCAACATCTGAAGCTGTTCTCATAAGTAGTGTCAGTGCGATTGTCACCTAGAGCAGTAATTAGAACGTTAAGAATGTCAGGCTTTATTATTTGTTAAAATACGATGTTTAATTAAATGTATTGGAGTCGGAAAGGGACCGGTAGCTAAGAGAACCGTCGGGAGCGGTGATGGAGACAGAACCGGGTCACTCCTCAACGGGCCTCGGCCCTGAAGGCCGAGGAAAAAGATCGGAAACGGAACACAATCTTACCGCCGGGAGTGCAAGAGGTCTGGCGTGCTCCCAGCGGAGAATTGAAACTGGTATAACAGGCCTCGGCCTTGAGCTGGGAAAAAATTACGGGGAACGGAGGTCCGATCGGCCACGCCATTTAGAAGCGAGGATTTTTTATCCGGGTTACTGCCCTTTTTAGTGGTCGCTTTGCTTCTGTACCTTGGCGGCCCTATAATGTCATAGGGGTTAATTTGAACCCTTTGCAATTCCAAGCGGCCTGAGGCGTCAGACTCACATCGCAATTTCAAGAGTGACAAATACACATTAAAGAGAATACGTTTTAAGAAAAATAAACTAGATTTAAACATTATCAATTACGTTCTAGGAATTTACAATAATACGTTCACTGTGTAATCCGAGTTATTAAATTAATATTAACTACCCTTTTTAGAGAAGGTTTCTAAATAAATAGAATTATCTTATAGAATTCGAAATCTCTGAGTAAGTCCATACTCTTAGTTCAATTTGGCCCGTAGCTTCTAAGGTAGATGTTACCTGCAAAGAACTGCTGATGGATAGACCAACAAGGGCAGGGTCCACCGTGTCACGATTGAGGACAGCGAACAAAGCAGCGAAGAAGGTGATGAGTCCACCAATCAGTTCAAGCCTCACACTCAGCCAACTGCAACAGTAACGCCAGACACTGCTTAGTGCCTCGGTCTCACGCCAGACACTGCTTAGTGCCTCGGTCCCACGCCAGACACTGCTTAGTACCTCGGTCCCACGCCAGACACTGCTTTGTGCCTCGGTCCCACGCCAGACACTGCTTTGTGCCTCGGTCCCACGCCAGACACTGCTTTGTGCCTCGGTCCCACGCCAGACACTGCTCAGTACCTCGGTCTTACGCCAGACACTGCTCAGTGCCTCGGTCTTACGCCAGACACTGCTCAGTACCTCGGTCTCACGCCAGACACTGCTCAGTGCCTCGGTCTTACGCCAGACACTGCTCAGTACCTCGGTCCCACGCCAGACACTGCTTTGTGCCTCGGTCCCACGCCAGACACTGCTTAGTGCCTCGGTCCCACGCCAGACACTGCTTAGCGCCTCGGTCTTACGCCAGACACTGCTCAGTACCTCGGTCTTACGCCAGACACTGCTTAGTACCTCGGTCTTACGCCAGACACTGCTCAGTACCTCGGTCTCACGCCAGACACTGCTCAGTGCCTCGGTCCCACGCCAGACACTGCTCAGTGCCTCGGTCCCACGCCAGACACTGCTAATACCTCGGTCTTACGCCATACACTGCTTAGTTCCTCGGTCTCACGCCAGACACTGGACTAACCTGGCAACCACACACGACCGACAAGACGGGAGGCCGGGTATCCTAGGTCCATTGTGTAACAGACGCAGTACCCCGTCCAGTTACTAAAACTGATTCGCGACCACCTATGCCCCACGTTGGAATATCTGGCGGACTTGCATGTGGGCAGGATGCAGGTGTCCGAGAATCATTTTTGACGCACCTAGTGAGTTTCCAATATTGAAAAAGAACCAAGGGCACTATGTGTATCAAGGACCATTTCAGAAAGATTCTTTCAACCAGGGTCTAGGACACTATGTTATGAGCCCAGGAGGGCTCCAGAGCCCTACGAGATGATTATCACCAGTGGTCCTTTGGAGTCTCATCCGTAGAGTAATGTGGTATCCCAAACCTTCTCTAAATACCTTGGTAGATCTTATCTTGCTGCATGGTATTTGTGTATATTAAACCTTTTCTTTTCGGTAGGCCTATATTTCACGATATTATACAACCCATTCTTTAGAATTTATGGCGGAGTTAATTGTTTCAGCACATGAATGAATTTGCTAGCAAACATCCTTACTGGAAGTATCATGACAAGCATTTCTTGCTTGGTAGTAGCCATAATAAGTCCTTCGAAATCACTGCGTCAACCTATTTACTCCCTTTCAGCTACCATCAGTCACAGAGCCAAGATAAAGAGATACATCCCAACAGAATTCATTGGGACAATTCTTCACAACTTAGTTCCCCAGATAATCTCAGGTTGATTGGGGGTATGCATTTGCATTAGATTTGTAAGTTACTCATCCTGTCCCCGTATCCTGTACTAGAGTCCCCCCTCCACCCTCCAGGTGTGGGTAGTGACTGACCTGCCACAGACGGCTCCAGGGAACACCGCCATCTGGTTGACGTCCACACGCGTCTCTGACTCCTCGATGAACTTCTCCTGCATTCCATATGCTCGGATTGTCTGGGCGCCTGTACAGGGTACAACAGCATGGTTATAGCCCAGAGATCAACGGAAAAAAACAACCATCATCAGTCAAAACTAACTGTCGATTAACCGGAAAATTAGGTACAAGATAACGCTCGAAACAGAAAACCTATCGTAGTGCTGTAATCGGGATTATTCAGTTGACAACAGTGAAATTGGATCAGCCAAGTAATTTTATTTTCAAATAGAGCAAAAAATTATCACTGTCCTCAAGTCAAATGTTTTCTAATGAAGACTCCATATTAATGCACTACGTTGGTTCGAGAATTTAAAACCCCTTATACTACTCAAGGCAAAATGTACTGTACACAATCGCTAGTTGTAGAAACTAGTTGATTGTATGAACTGGGCCAACATATTTAATGTGGCCAGAAAACATGCAATATTTGTGCACAAGGAAACTAAGAGATCCAATATAATTAGTACGGTATATCACACTAAATGTTTGCAATTCTTTGGTTATGTTCCTGAAAATGGGAGACTTGATTGATGGTTCTATCCAGCCGTGCGTGGACCAGACTGTCTCTTGTCTTTCACCTGTGATTGTCTCTTCAAAGTGTGAGAATATTGGAGCCCTGGAGATGGACTCTATTCGTTTCACTTGTCTTACTGTCGACACAAACACCCGCTAAAACAAAGCCACAAAGCAGCGTTAGTGTAACTTAAGGTGTAGTGTTCTCGTTGTACAGTGTAGTTAATGATCAATTCTCTCTCTTCTGAGCTGACTGACTGCCTCGTTGAGAAGGGTATATATTGTTCCCACTAGATAAAAACTACGTTAATACATGGTCTAGTTAGTATGCAAGAAGCCAGCGTTGTGGTCTTTAATAAATTGGAGGGATTCCGGAGACTGGGGGCTTGGAGGGATTCCGGAGACTGGGGGGCTCGGAGGGACTACGGTGACTGGGGGCTCGGAGGGACTACGGTGACTGGGGGCTCGGAGGGACTACGTTGACTGGGGGGCTCGGAGGGACTACGTTGACTGGGGGGCTCGGAGGGACTACGTTGACTGGGGGGCTCGGAGGGACTACGTTGACTGGGGGGCTCGGAGGGACTACGTTGACTGGGGGGCTCGGAGGGACTACGTTGACTGGGGGGCTCGGAGGGACTACGTTGACTGGGGGGCTCGGAGGACTACGTTGACTGGGGGGCTCGGAGGGACTACGTTGACTGGGGGCTCGGAGGGACTACGTTGACTGGGGGGCTCGGAGGGACTACGTTGACTGGGGGGCTCGGAGGGACTACGGTGACTGGGGGCTCGGAGGGACTACGTTGACTGGGGGCTCGGAGGGACTACGTTGACTGGGGCTCGGAGGGACTACGTTGACTGGGGGGCTCGGAGGGACTACGTTGACTGGGGGGCTCGGAGGGACTACGGTGACTGGGGGCTCGGAGGGACTACGGTGACTGGGGGCTCGGAGGGACTACGGTGACTGGGGGCTCGGAGGGACTATGATAATAAGGTATTTGAGGAGCTACGGTGATGAGCTCTGAGAACTAATCCCTCCTCCCTCCCAACCGTCGGAATCAAGGAGTATGATAGGAAAACAATCTCAAAACGACGTTAACCACATCCTGTTCTCTTCACTCCTCTCATCAATGTAACAATGTAACTCTGTGAAAGACAAATGGTAGCATAGGGCCAGCAACGGCACAAGACTTTTTAAATACAATATTGTTAACCACATGGACTAAATTGGAAGGCGAGTTTGTGTAATATTGTATGTTATGAGTTGCAAATACAAAACGAGCGTTGCAGGTTGTTTTGATTATTCTATAAACAAATAAACTAAAAGAGCCCACACAAGTGTTGTCAGCATTCCTTAGTGAGAACCAGGCCGGGGAAGGTGGATAAAAGATAGGGGAACCAGCCATCAGGCTGACTAATCAACACACAAAGTCAAGGGGTCACCCGATTAGGTACTACGCGGACTAGGACGCCGGTTCATTAGTACCTATCTTGAGGGCTGCTGCTCGAGCCCAGGGTACCGGGGTTGGGAACCGTGTAGCTATCACCTAGGAGTCAAACAGGCCATGGGGAATCCCTAGCAACACCTCGTTTTGTCGCAAGCTTCCAAGTATTCTCCTAAGTTCTTTCATTCTAATACCTCTACCAACATCACATTTGTAATAGACCTAGTAGTACTAATAAACCTATTTTAGACCCAAGTTTAACATCAATCACGAACCTACACAAATATTCCTCATTCCCTCCCCCTTGTCCTCGACCATAGCACATCCTGACAGATCCTAAGGCCCACGATCACAAGCTGGAGAAGCACAGGGTGACAAGTTGTGTCAATAGTAAAAATGCTTGATAAAAAAACTCACTAAGTATTACAAAGACTTTTAAATTTGATTAATATTTGCAGTAAAATAAGATATGGTTACAGGACGATTCCACTTGGTTCTTGGGGTTGAATAATGTGTTGGGCGATAGGGACTGTATGAATCAAGGGGAAGGGCAGCCCTTTTCTGGCTACACTGCTGAACTTTGATTTTTAGCACCGAGTCGGGTTATACGCTACCTCTGAACTGATCAGGTGGAAAACACATTTACAAAATTATATATATATATATATATTTATTTAGTGCCTGAACCTAGTTCCTGTTGTAAAGATGAACGGATAGAATTCAATATCCTCTATCTCTCTATTACCTGTATGAAGCAGTAGACAAGGACAACTGGAATTATTGCAACTACGAAAATTGGAGTAGTGTAGATGATAATTCCGAAGATTGCACCCAACTGAAACACAATGTGATAAATTGTAAGATAGTAAAATGTTTAACTTGTCAAACCAACAAAGGCTTCAGAAAGACCAGCTCATTAAATTTAAAAAAAAAACACCACTCCAGCCAATTTAAGTTTGGTTTATCGCCCATTGATGACAACATAAAGAGTATGTGACATTTAGAGATGAGCTCAAACGTTTAGAAAATCCAAACACAATATAACAGTAATTCCTTTCAGTGCAGTATTGTCTCCACTATAGGCAGGTATCAAACCGGTTTCTTTTTAAACTCTTTACTAGCATACACTCTGTCAAACAAATATTTTAACTTGCTTGATTGCATTATGACCATATCTTATAAGCTACACCATAGCTAAACCAAGTAAGGTAAGCCATTTAAGAGTAGATTGATTTACGAAAGTACACTACGTTTATCCTGAAAGATAGCTGGCTTGCCTAGTTTGGTTCCATTTTGGTGTAGATAAGATAGGGCAATAGTGTAATTAATAGAGATAAAATATTCCATGGTAACTTGATGTTCTGCTTGCGATAGATTTTCTTCGAATCAAGCCAAGATGTACACACATTTTAAATTTCAAAAATATTCAACGAGGACAATAGGGAATATATATTCTACCAATTAGATTCCCAATTTCCATTTAGAAAATATTAAGGCCACATTTGAGGGCCAGTGTTGAAAAATGGACGCGGTATGCGTCAACGGACCATCTTTTTTTTAAATATAAATCGTGTAATTTAAATGGTTGAGCGGTAGTCTTCATCACACTGTGCCATATGGGAACACACAGTGTTTGTAGTACACGTAATAACACTCCAAGGCCAGCCTTGTTAACGTTTTATAAGGATCAAATACCAACCCTAAAGATCTGAGGAACGCAGATCCTGAGGACCATCGGGAAAGTATCGTCGAGCACATTGATGTCCAAGGAGAAGCGGTTGAGGATCCTACCGGTAGGAGTCGTGTCGAACAGCGTTTGAGGTAACCTCAAGACGTTCCTCAACAAACTGTTGTGTAGGTACTTTGAGGCTTTCACTGACCCAATACTTGTAGCCAGGGTCGCCAACACAGCTCCAATCACTGAAACACACCATTATCGACCATAGTATCACCAAGCCATTCACCAAGTCAATCACTCAATACAGATTACGACCTATATCACCAAGCATATCAGCCAAAGCTAATCACTCAAATACATGATTATCGACAATGTATTCAAACATTCACCAAAAGCCCCAATTACTGAAATACACCATTATCGACCATAGTATCGCCGAGACATTGATCCAAAAGCTCCAATCACTGAAATACATTATTATCAAGACTAACCTTGAGCCACAGTGCTCAAGTTTCTCTTTAAGATATTTATGTATTCATATAACATATTACATATACTTTTCAGAATGGCTTGGAAAACAAAGGATTAGTGTGGCCATCACGGATAAATGAGTTAGCACGACTGGTTATAGTTTAGATGGAAGCTTTACTATAATCATTAGGACATCAATTACATTAGAGGAACAGATTATAGTCTATGGTCGTCAGAAGGTTGAGTGTGTCTGGGGTTGAGTCTGGAGTTATTCCCACACTTGCTCTGCTCTGCGCACCCACGGATTATTCCTCTCCTCGTCTTGTCTTACGCGCACGTCACAAGGCTTCTAGCCAGATACCCCAACTACCAGACTGGTCCTCATTCATCAATCAGCGCTAAGCATGGGTTACGTGGATTCGTGCCTCTGGCACTGATAAATTCTCAGGTTACAGTCACCTTATAAGACAAGTTCCAGCTTATAACGAAAGTAATAGTGGATACAGCAAAAGTTGAAACTAGCAATTCCAGTTGGGGGGCCTTACAATAGCATTCATGTTCCTAAAATATTGGTGTTCTGCTAATAAACCAAGTTAAAACTTATAATATGATTAATGACGTACCTTGCATTGAGCCCAGAAAGCCATACAGTCCAAGGTACAGATCCTGAGGGCTGGAGATGGTCAAGTTTGTGGTTTCGTTGACCGCCCCGTAGCCGTTCCTTGACCAGACAGTGAGCCACATTTGCTCAGGGCATAGAAGCACTGCTGGACTGCGTTGCACGAGACTGTGGCTATTGCGAACGCTATCGTGATAGCCTCGATGTAGTATTTGTACACTGCCCAATCCACCTGGTCAGACGAGAAAAACACGGGATAGCACGTTTCTCACATATGTATAGTGAATATCTGTCATGATCTACTTAGTAGCTGAGCATACCCTCCATAACCTAATACTAGTGAGCCCGTTCTATCTTGACCTACTTTGTCTATCTCTCCCCCTCTGTCGACTAGTCCTGCCCTATGGTGTGACAAGCACAAGACTCAAATGGATCATTATATTCTTAGAACGTAAAGTTAACATTATACGTAAATGTATATATATTTTTTTTAGTTGTTCAAATTGTTTGACATAAAAATAATGTATCCAGACATTGATGGTTAATCAGTTAGGTGGAACTGACTAAACAAAATGCCACTTAATGCCAAAGAGTTTAAAAACACTTAGTCATTCATAGAGCGTTCAGTCAGGCCAAAAAAATAAAGTTTTCCTGGACTCTGACCCGTGGCTGGTGCTGTCATGTTCATCGGAAAACTTGCAATGGCACTTAACACGTTCAGGCTCCGCAGAACCGATGTGTGTGGAACTTTTGCCCAACAAGTGTACAGGAAAACTCTTTTTAGGACTTACGTTTCCAATCTGTGCCAACTCATCTTTTATAAGTTTGCGTCCTTTGTCCAAGGAAAATCTTCTGTTGGTTTCTTCCTTATCTTCGATCTGCCATCGGTTCCCAAACGCTTGTTTGGATGATGGGGTGCTGTTAAAACGTTCGTAGGGGACACCAGATGTGGTACTGTTGAAGCCTTCATAGGTGACGCCATCAGTGAGGTGAAGACTTCCTTCAAACCTTTCACTCGTCGAACTAATAAGACGCAGTGAACAAACGTTTCACAAAGATGCGTTTTAAGATATTATCTTAGAAGTGATGCAAAACAACATATCACTGTATTCTTTGAACAACATACTTGGAACAGGGGCCATATTAAGTTGGGTCTTAAGAGCGTGCATCTGATACAGTCTGCTCTAAATCGTAAATTTACACGAAAATTATTGCTCTTTCATCATTTCTGATTAAACATTAATGGAGATAAATAGTTAATAAATGTTCCTAATAAAGAACATCGTTGAAATATTACATTTGGATAAAAAAACTGCGTTGCAAAGGCCGTTTTTTGACCATTTTAGAATGGCTTCACAGATAAGTACTGTGCACAAGTCTTCATTCTGTCATAAGAGGGACATAGTGTAGTTATTAACAAGAAACTTTGTCACTTTGTCCCCCATCGTCACCGCGGAAAATTTCGAGTAATCATCCAAATACAAATGCACTGGAACATTTCTGGCATATCGTAGGTGATTTATTTTCCCTCTAACTTCCATACCTCGCTTGAGCCGGCAGCGGAGTTGGGCCTGCTATGATGAACGCTCTTAATTCAAGGTTACCATATTTTTATTTATTTTTTGTTACTGTGATTATACAAGGGTTCTAAAATAACAAATTGTGTTTCTACCATTAAATTAGAAGGCAGGACAAAGCCGACCCTTGAGTCGCCGGAGGCTGTGGTCTCAACGGTAGCTCATAGTGGCCGATGATTTTCACACGTCCATCACAGACTCCGCCTTAAAATATGACCCTGAGCACGGGAAAATCCTGGATAGCCCAGTGGAAGAGCATTGGCGCGCTAAAACAAGGATCCCGGATTCGATTCCCGTGTCCAGGTGTCGTTTTTTCCAAAAAAATTTAAGTACCATTTACTTGTTTGGTATATTTTAGAACTTTTAATAATAAATTAAGGTTTTTTTCCATAGCTGTTATTTTAGCCAATTATGCTAATATGTCAGGGATGAGAGAGGTTTAAACTAGGTGAAGTGTACCCGCATTAACGTGGAGGTAAAGTGGAAAAACAACCCTCACTACACCTGCTCACGATTTGAACGCCAATCACCCACTTCGGTGGTCACATGGTCTAACGCTACTCTCGCAGTAGACCTGACTGCTGATGACTGGGAGATACAGGTTCGTATCTTTGTCAGGTATACTGAGGTTTTTACCCAAAGTGGTTTTCCACTCTCCTTCCACGCAAATAACCTTTTAAGTTCTTAAAATTACTAACGTGATTAGTAAATAAGCGTGTCCTACACCTTAGCTCAGTCGGTAGCATATCCGCCTGGTAAGCTAAGGGTCCCGGGGTTCGATTCCCGGCATGGCCGAAAATTTATCATATATGAAAATGTGGGTGAATCAAATTGATAAATTAATGGCCGGGGACTTTATGTTGTGCCTGTCCTAGTCTTAAGTTAAATTATAAGACATAGGAAGCTAAGACAGGCCTATATAGCTTGAATAAAAAAACTGACTCAGGCTGGAAACAATAATGGATGTAAAGTTCATAAGCCTATAATAAACCGAACTGGTAGTACGAAGCAGTGCTAAAAAAAATCCCTGTCTAGTACATAATGATTGTATAAACTGATGCCTTAAACTGTTTGATCACCGAAACCACGTGGCTTTTATGCTAACCAGTGCATTACTTCAGACTAATGAAGACACTCCAATAATATAAACGGCTAAAAAAATGTCCGACAGGATTCCAAGATTACTAGTCAACCCCATTGAATAAAACTATTTTAACTTGTTCGAATATCCACGAGCCCAGATACCTCATCATGGATCCTGCCTTTGACCGAAGATCCTCCAGCGAGTCTGATATACTTCTAGTTTGTGACATCTGTGAAAGAGCTCGACTGAAGGTGCGTTGAAACTGTTCTCGACCAAGAGAACTCTCCAACTGCTGTTTGACTTCGTCCAGTTCGACTAGATACAAGTTTGAAACCTCGTAAACATTTCCGATCACTTCTTAAACAAGGGATACATACGAAATAAAACTCTACATCAAAAATCGTATATACCTTATTATAGTTTGTGACATTTCTCAAGTATCATCAGTAAACTACTCCGAAAAGATTCTTATTAGATTAATCAAGGTACATTATTATCTAATATAAATAATCTCCAGATCGGCATTGTGAACAAAAACGTTATAGCAATATCATTAAAAAAAACGAATTTTCAAAAATTCATTCAGTAGACTACCATTATACAAAGCTTCACTCAAAAAAACAAGTATACAGAGGTATTTTTCGTATGAAACACTCTTCAGATATCATTTGAACAAAATCGTTATGGCAATTTCATCAAACTTTTGAATTTTCAAAAATCGTTCATCATTCCTAAGATTTATTCAAAAGACTTGTATACAGAGGTATTGTTTCATATCAAACACTCTTCAGATATCCATTTAAACCAAATCGTTATAAACCTTTTTTAAATATTTTGAATTTTCCAAAATCAATTTTCAGTTAAATACTCATAATTTGAGGTCTAAAATATATTTTTTTAAATGGCGTGAGCTATTATCATATAATATATGTAATATTAAGTATGAACAAAATACAAAATCGGTTCATTTCAGCCGTAGCCGCGGGGCGGACAGAATTGTAAAGCGCGGTCCACACGCAACGTTCTAATACTCAGTTATGACTGCGAAGGTAAAAACTGTGTAAACAAGCTGTGGTGTCCACACAGTACAGTTTTTATCATAGTTTTTTCTACTCAGTCAGCGGAATCCATCATGTCTGGTCAATTTTTGCACCAATTTGTCTTGAAGGCAAATTAAAAGTATTAATTGCACGCGACGCTCAGGATAGTCCAGACATTGGCTACTGAAAATAACAAAATTTCAGGGGTATCCGTAAGAAACCCACGTAAATATTGACAAATATCATCAAACAATAAAACATTGATAAAAAAAAAGGAAAACAAAATTTTAACTCCACGGCTATTGTTTCTGCACCAATATGGAACATGTGTAGATGATACGAAGGAAGCGTCCACACGCACCGACAATTCCATGCAGTTCTTCTCCGTAACCTTCTCCACGCAGTTCACATGACTGCGCGATATTCCTTCCTGCAACGTCTTGAAATGTTCAGGCAAAGTTGTACCAAAACCTTGCGTGTGGACCTGGCTTTAGATTCACTTTTTTTTTTTTTAGTTCGAGGAAACATAGGTAAAATTTTTTTTTTACTTTTTTACTACCAAAATCTATGTATCGAGTTAGAGAGCCGAGTCAGGGTTCGTTTAATAAAACCTCACCATTGGTGGCGAGACAAGTTGACTTACTGTTCTGCAAGGTGTGATTATGCGCCACAATCTCCTGTAGATGTTGGTCCAAGAAGTCTGCAAACGCTCCCCTGCTCTGGACCAGTTCTTTGTACGTACCCCTCTCTAACACCTTCCCATCCTTCAGAACCAGGATCATGTCTACTTTGGGCAGATAGGTGATACCGTGCGTCACTAGCACTCGGGTCTGGTAACAAGGAGAGATCATCTTGGGGAAATTAGCTGTTCTGCAAGACCAGTTTTAATTACTTACGCTATGGCATTTGGAACTCCAGTTCATTGCCACACTTACAAAAGTATGCCACCTATCCCTATCTTAAGCTATATCTGTCCAGTCCACCTCATTACACCTTATATATTTCAGATCAATGCTAATGACATCCTCCCATCAGCGTCTAAGTCTTCCAAACGGTCTCTTCCCATTGGGTTTGCTAGTCAATACCCTGAACAAGATTATAGATTCTTTCATTCACGCTACATGTTGATCATCCTAGCAATGCCTTATGATTAGCACAGGGTATGTAACTCATGTAACCTACTCGACTCTCCAATCTCTTCGTCTTTTGTCAGATCAAATATCTTCCTGAGCAGTTTTACACAAAATAATCACCTTGTGTTTCAACAGACCAGAAGGTCCAATGACATTCTCGAAGATGTGTTTCCCCACATGACTGTCCACGGCGCTAAGAGGATCGTCCAGAAGATAAACCTCCGTGTCCCTGTACACTGCTCTGGCCAGACTGACCCTCTGCTTCTGACCACCGCTCAAGTTTATACCCTGGGGACATTCACACACTGTCAGTGATGGTGTAATTTGTCTGATAAACAATTATAATAACTAATAACTAAATCGACAGCACAGCTGATTTTACGTAGTCCCAAATACATTATAAATACAACTATTTGGAAAGAAATATGTTCCTGTAACTACGTTCATGTTCTAAAGAGCCAACATAACCGTTTAGTCAATCCCAGGACGGAAATTTCAACGTATGCCTGAGGCTAGTGTCCATTCTTTCCCATTTTGTTGAAACAGAAATTTCAATGATCTCTACTGATTAGAAGCACCGAATTCTTAAAATATTTTCAATTCGATCTTAAAATCGCTCGAAATTTTAGTCAAGGAAAAGAAATTAATCAATAAACGACTAATGCTGAATGGGAAAGGCGCAGCATGCCAATTTAGATCCCATTAGGTCTCACCTTCTCTCCTATTTCTGTTTGGTCTCCTCCGGGAAGTATCTGAAGATCATTCCTAAGAGCGCAAGCCTCGATTACTTTGAAGTATTTCATCTTATCCAGAGGTTTCCCGAACATGATGTTGTCTTGTATGGTCGCTTGTTGTATCCATGCCTGTTGCGGAACATAAGCTATGGAGCCCTAGGAACATTGCCGCGCATAGCTTCGATTATAACATTTCATTTAGGACAAATATTAACTTTAGCCTTTGACACATTAAGTTTCTACTGGGTCATTTTGCACGGCATCTTACTACCCTTCTCTCCAAATTACACTAGAGGGGTAGTGACTAGGGAGGAAAAATTTATAGGAAATGTAACCGTACCGGTTAGGGGAAACAACCCTCTGTACTCCCGGCTAGGATTCTTACCCCAACCTCCCAATCATCGGCAAACCAAACCACGTGAGCCCGGCGTTTAGTCCAGTCTTATAGGGATACCAACTTACACTATTCGAACCAAATTATTATACTAGCATATAAACTTACAAACTATCTTAATCTTATAACAGATGTAATGCCCAATTCCTTGATGATGTGGTAGAACGCAATTCTAATCATATATTTTAGCTGGCCTGCCAGGAACCTAGCCCGGGACCATTACCCCAAAATAAGGATGCGCTACTAACTTTGTTTAAGTTTCTTAGTAGTAAAAATATTAATATGGCTTTGGGGACTATTATCTTTAGCTTTAGATTAAAATTAAACATTAGTGATACAACTTTTCACCTCAGTTGGTATGGAGCCGGTATACAATCAAAACTAAAATTATCAACCTTCATGCAATTAATCTGTTGATTACCTTGGTATTAACTCTTCCACTCAATTTGTCCATCTCCCCGAGAAAAGCCGAAATTAAAGAGGTTTTTCCTGAGCCCACAGTTCCCACAACTGCTAGTAGAGCTCCTTCTTTCACTGTGACGTTGATATTTCGCAGAATGGGGTCATCCCCTCGACCCCAGGAGAAGCTGCCATTCTCTATCACGAGAGGATAATCTGTGAACATTGGAACTCTACGAGGAACTGTGCTGATGCCTTGACTAAGTTACATTCAAGCAAGTGAGTGTAAAGTTAATTTTTCTAGGGAGGGTCAGTTAGAAAATGTTGCATACCTCTAGGATTTAAAAGTTTTTTATGTATACATGGACCCGCAGTGGGGATAAATCAATTTCCAGGTGGTTCCTAGCCCCCCTTTTCTATACGGCCTTACATCCAAAGCAAGAAGAATATAGATTATTGTTCAATTAAATAATGGGCTTCATAAAATAAAATATTTGCCATAGCTTACACAGATTGAGGAACTATATAAGAAGATTTCCATTCAAATACAAGATGTTTAAATTTTAATAAACTTACGTTCTGTGATTTCGTGCGAGACGGAATTTCGGTCCAGTTCCTCTGAGGCCAAGTAACTGTTGATTCGGTTGAGGGACACATTTGCCTATAAAAAACAGTTGCGACCGTTATATCTTGACCTAATCTTATATATTAATAAACACATTTCCTGATGAACCTTTGAGAAGAGCGGTTGACATTTGTCCTCTTTAGAACGAGCTTTAGGAGCCAATCCACCTTTTGCCCTCAAGTGGAGTACAAGCGTTTACAGGTTTCCCAACTAATTTTGTATTCACAGATACAATAAATAATAATAAAAATATTGCACTTTTATTCTAAGCTATGATAAATTGGACACATTTCACATATGAGCCCACGCCACTCATTCTCCATATATGGTTATTTTAAATATAGCTCCATTAATATGATTGTCTTTATCACTTTTCCTGGATTTTAAAAACAACTTCACCGAATACTAAGAGTTTGACCAGATTTAAATCTATAATTTAAATACCCAAGATTGTATTGCCAAGCAAAGAAAGGTATAAGTTTAATATTAAAACACTTTTTTTTGTTAGTCTTCGGAAGTCGATCCTGGAACAGATCTGTAGGTGAGTGACTAGAGGTAAAAAACTAGAGGACCTCGCATGGTA
This sequence comes from Timema podura, assembly GCA_033556935.1. NCBI lineage: Eukaryota > Metazoa > Arthropoda > Insecta > Phasmatodea > Timematidae > Timema > Timema podura. The sequence goes on along the minus strand of JAVRXN010000012.1, from coordinate 59,493,097 downwards.
TTAAACAGTTACCCACATCATGCCTATGATCAGAGGACCTCGCATGGTACTAAACAGTTACCCACATCATGCCTATGATCAGAGGACCTCGCATGGTACTAAACAGTTACCCACATCATGCCTATGATCAGAGAACCTCGCATGGTATTAAACAGTTACCCACATCATGCCTATGATCAGAGGACCTCGCATGGTATTAAACAGTTACCCACATCGTGCCTATGATCAGAGAACCTCGCATGGTATTAAACAGTTACCCACATCATGCCTATGATCAGAGGACCTCGCATGGTACTAAACAGTTACCCACATCATGCCTATGATCAGAGGACCTCGCATGGTACTAAACAGTTACCCACATCATGCCTATGATCAGAGGACCTCGCATGGTATTAAACAGTTACCCACATCATGCCTATGATCAAGGACCTCGCATGGTATTAAACATTACCCACATCGTGCCTATGATCAGAGGACCTCTCATAGTACTAAACAGTTAACCCATCGTGCCTATGATCAGAAGACCTCGCATAGAGCTAAACAAGTTACCTGAATCATCGTGCCTATGACTAGAGGTAGAAGTGCTAAAGGACTTCTCATGATGTTGAACAGAGTGAGAGACACGAACGCCGTCTGAGCAGTCAACTCGTTGTTCTGGTCCATGAGAATATATGTCATGAACGTCAGAAGGGACACCTGCGAACAGTAATAGACACATGCACTGAACATTTGTATCCAGCATTACAAATATAATTCTATTTGTTAGGTAATCATTAAACAGAAGGGATATTATTGTATTGCAAGTAGACCTGAGAAATAAAAACAATTTCCCAAAATTTGTTACTATCTCTCTTTCGATAGAGGATAGTTGTTCGACATTTTTCGAAATGGAAATAGCTTTAGGTTAAAACCGGTGCAAGGACTGTCCCAAAGAAAAATACAATAGCTACCCAGATGTGAACTCACCAAGACTGGCACGCCCACCCAGATAGAAGAGGTCACCGCACTCAGATACGCCTGCTTGGTCAGATTTTCAATCTCCTTCTCCCGCATCCCTTCCAGCATCTTCTCGTACGGGGGTTCCCATGCGTACAGCTTGAGAACCTTAATACCGTTCAAAACCTCGTTCATCAACTTGATCCTCTGATCCTTGGTCTTCATCTGGTAGATCTGAAGGGCCTTCAGTTTCTTGGCGATGAATCCGTTCACCGGGATAAGGATGAGCATTACTGTTAACCCGGCTAGGACTGCGGGGCCTGAAATGTGGACTTGATCATAACTATGTCCGGGTTTGGCACCCTGGCGTGATTCTGGCTAGAATATTTTATGCCGGGTGTTAATATTGTAGCGATAAGGTATGTCTGCGCATATGACCGGGTGATTTGAGAGGCTGCCCTTGACAAAGGTAAGGGGACAATTCACTCCTCGATCGTTTAGTACCAAACCCTTAGATGACTGGGAGGAAAGCAAAGACTGTCAAATGCGTCAGTGTGATTCATCTCGGGATTGTGACTTTATCCAATGAATGTGGATATGTCATATTATGCCATCCCAATAACAATCGACAGTAATACATAATTAATAAGGAAATTATGATACATTTGTAGGTTCATTTATTCTAGTCCTTAATTCAGGATTCACGGATTTAAACATATTAACTTGAAACTAAAATGTGACATTAAATTAGTAGGTCCTTCTAATTATTAAAAGCAAATATTCTAAGATAGTAACAGAGAAACGCATACCCATGTGTTCCCAAAGAAAGTAGAGCGCCAAGCCTATCTGGAAAGGAGCAGACCATATGATGTTGAGATTAGGTATGGCATCGAAAATACGGGCCGCGTCGACGCTCATCAGATTGACGATTTCCCCTACAGTGGATTCTTTGCGAGTCTTGTTTGACATACAAAGTGCCTGGAAAGGAACAAATGTGTGGGATGAATATTTTATTCCTGATTGGGGGGAATGTATCCGTGAGGCGCTGGCAGCCCTGTCTTCTGAAAATTCATATGGGTGCTAAATAAACCTCTGCCTAGAGACACCCACCAATTCTTTGGGTTTTGGATCAAAAACTCTATTAAATTGCCTTGCAGATATTTTAGTGCACTACTATTTGACTAATATTCGGATTTATATTGAGAAGTCCAAATTCATGTCTGATGGAACCACGAGCCCATTTTTGTCCCTAGACGTCCACCCCTCTCCAATAAGCAAACCATTGAAAAAAAATTGTAATAGGTTCCTGATGGATGTTATGAGAATAAATCAAACATTTGAAATTTCTTTGTTCTTCTTACCTTGCGGTATATGACTGATATCAGAGCCATCCTCACCCTGATCGCCACGACCATCATATTATAGGTGTACTGGGAGTTGAATGCGGTCTGAATACTTGCCACAATGATCAAGGTGGCGGCGTACAGGTAGCCCTTCCACAGTGAGTCGTCACCAGAGACTAGCACTATTAGATTCCTAAAACATCAAGTTAGGCTCAAGACTTTTGATATAGTAACATTGTCTATCATGATTACGTTTATTTACGGATACTCCGGGCGGAATATTATATATATATATATATATATATATTATATAACTAGCTATTAACTCGTTGAAAGCCTTAAAGAGAACGGTTGACCAAATAATCAACTACCTACACTTATTTTTGTATGATCAATTTTCAAATTTAATTCCACTACTCTCCCAATGATCTAAGAACATTTTAAGGAATGAATATTAAATGACAGTTATTTTCTCAATCTCTCATCTACAATACAATGTTTACTGTTTAAGAGTGAACGATGAGCCATCATCGTGTGTGTGTTTTACATCTACTTGGCGACTAAGAGGTTATCGGGATTTCATGTGTTACTTACCTGATAAAGAGAAGACTTAGTAAGTATAGAAGGATCCCGCTAGCAATCACCTGAGGATGGAAGTTTGGAAGGATGAAACACGTTAACACTCCGCCTGAGAATGTTAGGATGGACGAAGGTCGTAAAGGAGGAAACTATCAATAACCTGAGGATGGACCGGAGGCTGAAACACGTTAGCACTCACCTGAGGATTTGAGGACTGACGAAGGTCAGTAGGTTGACGCACACTAGCAGAACAGAACCGAACAGGAATGTCAGACCATACGCTCTACACAAAGCAGGCAATATGGAGGGATACCTTGGCCTTGTGCTGCTATTTACAAGGTTCACACTACTGGAACTACTGTGGAACTTGGTCCCGGGTTCTCCTTTTCTGGAAGAACACAAGTCAAGCAGCGTAACCTAGTTGTGTTCAAAATATATTTGTGGAATAACAAGTAGAGGAGTTGTACTATTCGGATATATTCATGCGTTTGTATTTTTTGTCTATATTAGATAAATACTAGAAACATCAAGGTCTATCTGCTAGCGAAGCTCAATAAAACACTAATACTGAAATTGTAACCAATACCTGGCTCGTTTCAAAATCCAATGCATACATAACATCTTGCCCTTGCTTTTAACTATAAGTTGCACGTGTAATAGTTGGAATTGTGGAGACCGTGAAAATAAACCTTCAAGAGACCTGGAACCACCATTACTACCCTACTATTACCCAACCCTGCAGCACCTACAGTCTAATTTTCATAGGGAGAGCCTTATCTGACAGCTACAAACGTATAAAATGTCGACAATACAGGGAATAAATTCCCCCATAAACTCACCTGTGAACCTTGCTGAGGGTTCGTTTCCAGTGCTTGTCGAATAGCGGCACAACCTCTTTTGATGTGTCCTCTGGATTCAACCCCCACAGATCTGACCTAGTCACGGGCTGTCTGTATCCTTTCCAAACGAATCGGTCGAACCATTGGAAGTAGAGCCTTGAAGGGAAGGAGGCCTCCAAGAAAGGGCTCGGGTTCTGGACAGGACAAGATATTATTATCATTATTATTTGCACTTTCTGAACTGACATGATTATATCACAACACGACTTATAAACTAACTTAAATCTAGAACAGACAACAGCCTGCCCTCCGGCCGTTGATCCATCACCACGAGAGGGTAAACCCACTATTAAACACTACCTACAGAAACAGTACCAACTGGCCTAAGTTGTCGGAAGACACAACAATCTCAAAGAGAGGCAAAATATATTTTACTTGTATTGAGTGATTATAAAAATTAAATGATCTGACCAAATCGTACACACTTCATTGTTTTAATTTTTCTTTAGCACCGTGTCTTACTACCCGTTCGGGTTATATACTTATGTACTAATTACGCTAATGGTTTTAGAGATCAGGAAGGCTATATTTAGAGGAAGTGTCCCAAAATTTGCTTGGAGGGAGAGTGTAAAACCAATTTGGAAAAAGTTTTCAGTACACCCAACTGAGGTTTGAACCTCGATCATCGGCAGTCTAGTCTACTGTGAGAGTGACGGCTTAGACCATGTGGCCAGCGAAGCTAGTTTATGCATCTTATAGTCTGTTATAGTTTCAAGTAACATTTTAAAAATTCGTATTTCCTGTACCCTCATAAATTTTCCTCAAAAAAAAAATCAAACCATTTTTTACTCATATGAAACACTTCAGATTTAAAATTTGAACTAAATCGTTATTTAACCATTTCTCGAAAGATTTAATCCCTTAGTGACTATTTTCTTAGAACTGCAATTAAAATCACGATATGACCCGAGCTATGGCCATATTACAGCTAAATGTCAAATTTGAACGAAATGCATCAAACTGGCCCTAGGTACAGACAGAGGGATATAATTTTATAACTTCTTTTTTTAGTTTGGCGAAACAAACATCAATATATTAATAACTTCAAGGTCAAAAAAGTTTATCACTACTATTACTATACTTCCTCTATATGATAAATTAAAAACATACTGGCCATAATAAAAACACTTGGACTATTTTGATAGCTTTATAGCGGAGGTTCACAACCGCGGGCCCGCGAACCATCTATTGAGTTTTCTTGTGGTGAAGCATATAAGATGTAATTTCCTTCAATACCTGCTTGTGCTACCTCAGTTAAACATTATCGGGGCCATTTTATCTATCAGGCCGACTAGGCACAGTACCTAGAGCCTAAGAATATTTTAAGACCTACAATGTTTCATTTGAAAAAAAAAATCCCAAAATAATAAAAAAAAAAGGCTAATTTTAATTTCTAATATTTATTTTGATATTTGAATGCGTAAAACAAAAATGAAAGTCTTAGCTTTTCTCAACAGCCTCGCAGACACAGTGTAGTTCTAGTAGATACTTTCAGTTTAATGTTTAAATGTTCACTTTGCGACATTTTGTATGTGCACAGTCAGAAATTATGTCGTCAATTGTTACTTAACATTATTTTCAATTTAAAGTGACGACGGTAGTTGCCGCCCCATTGTTGATCGGAAGATTCTTAATCCTTCAGGACTTGCCTCGAAAATGAAATAAGCGTAAAAAATATCGGACACGCAGTCCTCTAGAAATAAATATCGGACACGCAGTCCTCTAGAAATAAATATCGGACACGCAGTCCTCTAGAAATAAATATTCTGAAGGTCTTAAAACGGCCCTTGCCATGTTTCCTAAAGAACAATAAAATACTTGACGCCATTTGTCAACAATTAGCTGTGCTAGACAAACGTTCTCAGGTTTGTGAAAAATAAATATAAAAAAACAGACTCACTGTAGAGCTAGACCTGCCAGTAAATCATATTCTGCTGGTACCGACACCACCAACCATCCATCCATCAACCATGTAAATCTTTTTTCTTCATTTATTTACCTTTATTTACCCCTTCCCCCCCTTTTAACGCGTGTTACGTAACTTTTCACCTCTAGAGTGAATGTCACTCTTTTAAAGGGAAGCTCATATCACACTAAAAATAGGAACTCGGATTGGAAACTATCCAGATTAAAGTTCTCCATTAGTATGTTTACCGGCATGATCATAAATAAAACATTAATATTAGTTATTTTTTTCTACGTTATAAGTTAAGTACAATATCTGCGTTACGTAGCACTGATATAACCAACCCTCCCCCCCTCATGTAACACCATGTAAACATTAGAGCCCCCTCTTAACAGCGTGGTTTATGGATGACCCCTTTGGTGAGTGTTGAATAACCATTGTTAAATATCACTATCCAGACTCTTTAAAACAACACATTTTCATTTACATCATGCAATTTATAGTTATTTATTTTATTAACATAAAATAGATTACGTTTAGTAGTACTAGAAGTGGCTGGGTGGGTTTTAAATTTCCCCCCGTGTGTTTGGGGGGGGGGGGAGAATATAGGTAGTGTGGGAACTGCTGATGTACAAGGTAGCACATAAATAATGTCGGACAAACCAAGAGAACTGGAATAATTAAATACTTGACAAGTACAATGGGAGGCTATCCACCGATAAATAGCGTCTCATGAGACACAGATAGATTAGAATAAATAGCATTGTTTTAGAAGAAACGGCACGTGATAAGATTTCTATTATTTTCATAGTGATAACATTATTGTGATTTAAACAAACACGTCTTTTCAGATGACATTCTCTGTTGGGAGTATCTGTGTGGATATAGAAAGAATCCCTATTGTTTGCTAAAACAGAAAACTCTGAAATTCATTGTTGTACTGGAATGCGCCATTGTTGCAAGTCTTTGTAAGCTTGGAGGTTTATATAGTCGAGTGACACTGAAATTAGGAGATCCCTGAGTAGGCAGTTTACACTGCCATCGTCTGTTCGAACGCTGTGCAGGGTGAAATTTCTAATTTTCCGAGTTTTGGACAGGGAGATCACGGTTCAAATCTCAGGTCAGGTGTAGTGAGGTTTTTTTTCACTAAAGGGTTTCACACTCTCCCTCCATGAAAATTCAAATGCATTTCCTTTGCATTCATTCTTGCTCATCCATAACCCATTTGCGTAATTAGTACAAACGCATACCTTCCGAAAGATTAGTAAGATGCAATGCAATGCCCAACTACTCTAGCTCTGTTCTTTTAAAGGGGCCCAACCACGTGAGAGTGTGGCTCGTGAGCCGGACTCGTGATATATTTCACCACACATCAGCCCGAGAGGACTGCCCAACTTGGCTCGAACGTATCAGTGACTACAATGAATTTGTAGAAACGAGTTGCAGCAGCGGCGATCATTTGAGACGAATGTTTCATGTTCTCGAGAACAAAGAATATATGAGAGTCGCGATTATCCGGCCCAGTTCTCGCTGTTAACAACTGCGTTTTAAAATAAACAAACCGGTATAAATATTCACTAGTCATTAATAAAAAAAATATATCGCTAACTCCTTACAACTGTTACATTGGAGACAGCAAAGCATAACTACTTTACATGCGGTTGGTGTATAATACAGTGCTATTGGTCGGTGTAGATAGCAGCACTGTTTTGATTTGGCTGGAAACAGAAGCTGTGTCAGGGGAGGTGTAGATAGCAGCACTGTTCTGATGTGGCTGGAAACAGAAGATGTGTCAAGGGAGGTACAGCTATATGAGAAACACCCACAAAGCGTTATTCTTACTCCGATTCTGTATTATCCGGCTTTTCCACTATGCCACCACTTTAGGCCGGATAATCGCGACTTTAAGAGTATATATTTTTTAAACGAACCCCAACTCAGCATCAGTGACCTTTTTCCGCATGAAGTGCACGAATGAATCCCCAAGCCTCGTCCCGCTTTCCCCTGTTATAATAATCTGCGCTGCGCCCCCTCGACCATGTGTGAGCCAGCCCGGATAACGATACCCCTCCCACGTACGAGTTTGAGAGCCGAGCCAGGCTCGCACGTGGTCAACCGACCCGAACAGTCTAACGCGCTAATCTCGTGGTGGAGTAGACTGCCGAAGACTGGGAGATTGGGGTTCGATCCCGGCCGGGTGCACTGAGGGTGTTTTTTCCTCTCTGAATGTTTTCCCACTCTCCCTCCACGCAAATGCAGGTGCACTTCATTTCGATTAACCCTTTCTAATCCTTAACCCATTGATGTAACTAGTACATAGGCTTACAACCCGAATGGGTGGTAAGATGCGGTGCTAATAAAAATAAAAATTATCAACTATATTTTTTAATCTATTTTTTTAAAAACTTTAATTTTTTCAGCCTGATTTTTTAGCTTTTATCCGAACCATTCCATCCAAACAATTCCATCCAAACAATTCCATCCAAACTAATTAATTAATTAATTTTAGCACTGCGTCTTATCACCCGTTCGGGTTATACGCTTAAGTACTAATTACGCTAATGAAATATGAATTGGGAAGGCTGAATTTAGAGAAAGTGAGCCCACATTTGCTTGGAGGGAGAGTGGAAAACCATTTAGTAAACCCCCCCAGTTCTCCCGACCGAGATTCGAACTTCGATCTCCCCGTCCTCGGCGGTCTAGCTCAACACGACTGGCGCGTTAGCTGACTACGTCACCGAGGCGGGTTCCATCCAAACCAATCCATCCAAACCAATCCATTCAAACCATTCCATACAAACCATTCCATACAAACCATTCCATACAAACCATTCCATACAAACCATTCCATACAAACTTAAAAAAATATAGTTTTAACGTTTTTTCAGACTATATTGTTATATTTTTATTTTGTATCGTTGTTTTATTACTATATTATTATTATCATCATTATTACTATTACAACAGGCAGTTCTGCTCAACAGAGGCCCTCTCACCTGAATCGTCTCGTATTTACATTTCCTGGGCGGCGCATCAACGAAGAAGTTGAGGACCAGTTGAGCGATCGTTGCCGTGTAAGACAGGACGTAGCTCACCAAGAGGTAGCTGGACCCGGCGTACTCCTGGACACGTCACACATCGGGATTAGTTTATCTAGCGGTGTTTCCCTGCCGTTTGACCGCCTTTGTTTAAGGGGCTACAGAATTAGAGGTCCCGGGTTCAATTCCCTGGTGCTTCCAGACTTATCCGTGGGTCTATAACGGGATCAAACTCAGCCTTGTGAGGACAAATGAAGGAGCTACGTGAATAAAGAAGTAGTGGCTCCGGTCAAGAAAACCGAGATAAATGGACGAGGGGGTTTGTTCTGACAACATGACACCCCCTACCGTATAAGTTGAGATTATTTCCACCATGGAGTTCCAACCCCCTCCCCCCCCTACGGTGTTAAAGTAGCAAATAGTTAATTAGGAGATTTTCTTTCAAACAAGTCAGTGGTAACCTTTTCTTTAAAATAATGTCAAAGATTTTACAGCCATAGAGATAAACCATAGCTATCTCCTCGCCACCCCTAGATAAACAGTACCTATCTCCTCGCCACCCCTAGATAAACAGTACCTATCTCCTCGCCACCCCTAGATAAACAGTACCTATCTCCTCGCCACCCCTAGATAAACAGTACCTATCTCCTCGCCACCCCTAGATAAACAGTACCTATCTCCTCGCCACCCCTAGATAAACAGTACCTATCTCCTCGCCACCCCTAGATAAACAGTACCTATCTCCTCGCCACCCCTAGATAAACAGTACCTATCTCCTCGCCACACCTAGATAAACAGTACCTATCTCCTCGCCACACCTAGATAAACAGTACCTATCTCCTCGCCACACCTAGATAAACAGTACCTATCTCCTCGCCACACCTAGATAAACAGTACCTATCTCCTCGCCACACCTAGATAAACAGTACCTATCTCCTCGCCACACCTAGATAAATAGTACCTATCTCCTCGCCACACCTAGATAAACAATACCTATCTCCTCGCCACACCTAGATAAACAATACCTATCTCCTCGCCACATCTAGATATTGGTCCCAATCTGTGATAGATGGTATCGAGACTCACCTGATCCTGGGACTTCCTGATCTCGTGCCGGAACTGGACGAGCCCGCACAGGGCCGATAACAACCAGAACAGGAACAGGATACCTGATGTCCTGATGCCTTTCGTCCTGTTGTAGTACTGGAGAACTGCAGCGAGAACCTTGACAACAAACAAAACACAGCGAGGAGTTATATTTACAACCAAACCTATTTCTCTCTTTTAAACAACATCTAAGGTTGCACAACACATTACAAATTATTAAAATGAGATACACAATGAGTTTATCGAAACTGACTGGGACAGATCAGCTCAACATTCTATCTCACTCAATTCGGCGTCCATTGCGCAACACAGACCATTTGCGTTTGTAGCTCAAAGAAAATATCACGGGATTAAATTATAAAGGACACACACAGTTCCTTAGACTTTATCCGGCTCGATATTGCACCGAGACCGAAAAGACCGACTTCAGAATGTATCTAAATAAACTTTCTCACTTACCAAAGACGCAATTTTGACCAGGGGGGCCAAGTAATCCGCCGAGAAGACATCGAACCCTTGGGAGCCGCGACTTATTTCAAATCCCAGATCACTCGCACACAAGAAGATAAGAGAACTGGTAAAGACCTGCAAGTGAGATGTAAATCCATAGAGATAACATTTATATGATGAAAGATAAGAGAACTGGTAATGACCTGCAAGCGAGATGTACATCCATAGAGATAACATTTATATGATGAAAGATAAGAGAACTGGTAATGACCTGCAAGCGAGATGTACATCCATAGAGATAACATTTAATGATGAAAGATAAGAGAACTGGTAATGACCTGCAAGCGAGATGTACATCCATAGAGATAACATTTATATGATGAAAGATAAGAGAACTGGTAATGACCTGCAAGCGAGATGTACATCCATAGAGATAACATTTTTATGATGAAGATAAGAACTGTAATGACCTGCAAGCGAGATGTACATCCATAGAGATAACATTTTTATGATGAAGATAAGAACTGTAATGACCTGCAAGCGAGATGTACATCCATAGAGATAACATTTGTATGATGAAGATAAGATAACATTTATATGATGAAGATAAAAACTGTAATGACTTGCAAGCGATATGTACATCCATAGAGATAACATTTATATGATGAAGATAAGAGAACTAGTAATGACTTGCAAGCGAGATGTAAATCCATAGAGATAACATTTATATGATGAAGATAAGAGAACTGGTAATGACCTGCAAGCGATATATACATCCATAGAGATAACATTTTTATGATGAAGATAAGAACTGTAATGACCTGCAAGCGAGATATACATCCATAGAGATAACATTTTTATGATGAAGATAAGAACTGTAATGACCTGCAAGCGAGATGTACATCCATAGAGATAACATTTATATGATGAAGATAAGAGAACTGGTAATGACCTGCAAGCGATATATACATCCATAGAGATAACATTTATTTGATGAAGATAAGAGAACTGGTAATGAATGACCTGCAAGCGAGATATACATCCATAGAGATAACATTTGTATACAACAACCCATGAAACACAACCCAAAGGAATAAACTCGAAAAAGAAACTTAATTTTTAGTAGAGATTGTATCTCTGCATGTAATTAAAAACAATCTGCTCTCGTGAACTCAGTTTACCTTGAAAAGAAGACACATTTTATTAAGAATACACAAATCTGACATTTAAAAAAGTTACTAGATCTACTTTCACGTATTCATATGTCAAGTCATGTGATTTGCAGCTGTCACTTTTGATATATATTACTAATAACTATAAATTTATAATAATAATTATAATAATAATAGTAATAATAAATTAGTGAAGTTGTATCAATGTTGGTCGCAAAAATAAATTGTACTTTTTCAAAAGTGCTCCAAATGTCAATTCGTAAGAAAATAAAGGTATACCTTGAGTGATTACACTATGCTGTTCCATAGTAGAACCGGCTAAAATATAACTAGTTTGAAGTTGTAGGAAAATAAAGGAGAATTTTCTTTAAATAATTCGTAAATGAGTTTCTTTACTAACCAGTTTAGTTACGTTTAGCGAATTCCAGGCTATGCCCCTGGTTCTACTGCTGAGAATGTAATATGCCTCTAGTGGAGATAGAACCCATAACAGTGCGCATGGCAGCCATACTAACACTGTCTTCTGGAAACATGGGGTGAGATCTGGATCTTCTGTGTACCAGGTTAGGTTGGCATCCTGCAACACGAATACCAACATTACAGTCTTCAGTACACACCAGGTAGGTCTGTATCAGGTATCCAAGCAGTTGGGCTGCTGTTTGTAACGATCACTCCAGCTCATAACCAAAGTTGGAAATAAAACTTGATTCACACGTTCGCGGAAAAATAGAAAGCAGAATTTGCGCAGTAATTCACACACTGTAAGTTGAACCATGATGCATTGCAACGCTTTAAAACAGCTTACTGTCAACATATTTTATTTTCTAGTAGATAGACACATATTTTAGATCATTCTCCCGATGGATGTTTTCAAATTATAACGCTGTGTCGTGGCACAAACCTACATAGATACACACACTTTACATCAACGGGTTATTTCAAATCTCCTCACAACAGTCAACAAAGCTGTCTGCTCGCTTCTAGCTCTACAGCGCATGCGCACTGACATGAAATGGTTGGTTCTGAGATTTGATTGGTTCTCCTGTGCCAAACATCTCGAGCAGAGCGGACAAAATAGAGAATAGTTGAACTTCAGCGGAACAGATCGCGCCGATTAAGCGGAATTCTTGTGATTGGTTTAGAGCGCGTCACGTGACCACGTTTCTGTTCTGCGCTAGTTTTCCGGCGAACGTGTGAATCCACAGTAAGGGTGATAGATTACCACAAGCACGGAGAATGCGAGACATAATCACAGGGGCAAGGCCGTAGCCAGCCAATAATTGCAGGAGAGGTTTGATGGGCACATGCCCTAAACGCCGGAGGCAAGGGGAAAATAAAGATAACAGTTCTAGAAGCTATATGAAGTGGTTTTATGGCAAAATAACACCATAACTGCTGAAGGCAGGAGAATTATAAATACTAAACACCTCTAGTAGTTATCTGAAGTGCTTTATGTGTTGACACAACACCCTAATTTGTACTTGCACCCTAATTTTGGTAGTGTTTGAACCATAAATAAAGCCATATATACTTTGTTTATAAGATTTGGGGAGGGTGGATCCCCCAACCCCCTCCCCCCGAATACGGCCTTGCACAGGGGATTCCCAAATTATGTAATTTTATAAGTATGGTGGGAGGAGGTATATTCATATTCTATTATTTATATTAGAAAATGACACCTGAACACGGGAATCGAACCCGGGACCTTTGGCTTAGTACGCCAATGCTCTAATCACTAAAGCTATCCAGGAGCAGTTTAAAGCCCTCCCAAGTTGAAGATGGCTGAGTTATCTGATGGATCGTGCTCTTAATTGATCACTCAAATGCAACCGACGATTTCCACATGTCCATAACAGATTCTGCCTTAAAATACGAGTGAAGAAGGACCCTTAGCACGGGACTCCTGGATAGCTCAGTGGTTAGAGTACTGGTGTACTGAGTCAAAGGTCCCGGGTTCGATTCTACCGTGTCCAGGTCAGCAGTGGCGTCCCGGGGACAAATAATTTTGTGAGGCCCCCTTTCCATTACTCTAATGCGCAACTTTTCAGACCCCTCACAATCCTCAAAAAAAAAGGAACCTCACAGTAGTGGTAGTAGTAGTAGTAGCAGTAGTGATAATAGTAGTAGCAGTAGTGATAATAGTAGTAGCAGTAGTGATAATAGTAGTAGCAGTAGTGATAATAGTAGTAGAGTAGCAGTAGATAGTAGCAGTAGATAGTAGCAGTAGATAGTAGCAGTAGATAGTAGCAGTAGATAGTAGCAGTAGATAGTAGCAGTAGATAGTAGCAGTAGCAGTAGCATAGATAGCAGTAGTAGTAGCAGTAGCAGTAGCTAGTAGTAGCAGTAGTAGTAGCAGTAGCAGTAGTAGTAGTAGTAGCAGTAGATAGTAGCAGTAGATAGTAGCAGTAGATAGTAGCAGTAGATAGTAGCAGTAGATAGTAGCAGTAGATAGTAGCAGTAGATAGTAGCAGTAGTAGAGCAGTAGAGTAGCAGTAGTAGCAATAGCCAGTAGTAGATAGTAGCTAGCAGTAGTAGTATAGAAGTATAGCAGTAGTAGAAGAAAAGTCTAGAAGCCAAGTCGCCCCCAGTGCCTGGGCCCCGGGAATTTCGCCTCCCCTGCCCCCCTCTCTGTGGGACCGTCCAAGTGTCACTTTTCAATTTAAATAATGGTATTTAGATGCGGTTATAGCCATTGACAAATATAAGCTTGTCTGTTTCACCCATAATATATTAATATCATCATCAAGGGTTCATTAGACCAGATGAACTTATCTGAGCACTCTCTTAGCGCCACCGACAAGATTTCAGACACCCACGGCGATGGGCACACGCTCTAACTTACAAGTCAAGATAATATATTTATTGTGGTACCGGGAGCCTGGATATTGGGGTTCGAATCCTGGATGGCTCTACTGATACTTTGTTTACTTAATGGTTCCCCACTATCACCATGCAAACGCGGGGTAATTTTATTTCAATTCTACCTTATTTATCTTTACCCTATCACCGTAATTAAAGCATACATGCGTACAACCTAAATGGGTAATGTGACCCGGTGGATAAGATATATACACTAGAGTCGCAATTATCCGGGCATCTGTATTATCCGGCCCGGTTAAACAAGTGCCTTTTAAAAAATAAACAAACTGGTGCAAATCCACCATAAAACATTTACTGAATTTATAACGTAATCCATTGAACGCTCTATTTTCACTTGTTCTTGCTTTATAGCCGATGTTCCATTTCCAAAATAAAGAACTGGATAGTAAAGATTTTTAAAAGTTTCTTTTTCGTTTAATTCTTACTCTCTCCCTACAATTACTGTATTCCTATTTTACATCAGAAAATGGGCAGATTCTATTAAAACAAATTTAAATGTTCAATATAAAAAATTAAGTAGGAAACCCATACTGAAAATTATTTTAATTAGGATTCCGTGCCATCCGTATTTTCCGCTATCCGGCCCCGGATGCCGCCGGATAGTCGCGACTATAGTGTATATACTGTGATATTGCTGCAGCTTACCCAAAACGTTGACCCACAAAAGGCATCCATCTACCAATGAGTCGCACACTGGACTTGTCTGGAACACAAAACAGTCCTGTGAACAATTAAGTCAGCTTGTAAGACCAGCGAGTGTTTGCCCAAATGAGAGGATGTATCAAAGAAGAGCTAATATGCTCAGCTAGATGACAGTTGATCTGAAAGGTCGGTGTAAATGTGATTAGAGACATTTCTACAAATTAGAGAGTTTACAGTAAATTAATGCACAGTGTATTATATTAATAAGAGATGGATATTTCCCAGATTATTTCTTGCCACCACATAATATGGCCTCATCAGCGGAAGAGGAAGTGCTATCAGAAAGTCGAAGAGAGGATCTCTCAGGGTAAATTTCTCATTTCTAATCACTACTTTCATATTTTGTACATTAGAGTGATAGGCTTTATTGCGTGAGGTGAAGCTGTCCTACCAGTCCTAGTTACCACCTGTCGATACATTTACTACCATAGCCCATAGCCCACACCACCTGTCGATACATTTACTACCAGCCCTAGCCACCACCTGTCGATACATTTACTACCAGCCCTAGGTACCACCTGTCGATACATGTACTACCAGTCCTAGTTACCACCTGTCGATACATGTACTACCAGTCCTAGTTACCACCTGTCGATACATGTACTACCAGCCCTAGCTACCACCTGTCGATACATTTACTACCAGCCCTAGCTACCACCTGTCGATACATGTTTACCAGCCCTAGTTACCACCTGTCGATACATTTACTACCAGCCCTAGTTACCACCTGTCGATACATTTACTACCAGCCCTAGCTACCACCTGTCGATACATTTACTACCAGCCCTAGCTACCACCTGTCGATACATTACTACCAGCCCTAGCTACCAGCACTTTTTACCGTATACCACTGTCGTACATTTACACCAGCCCTAGTTACCACCTGTCGATACATTTACTACCAGCCCTAGTTACCACCTGTCGATACATTTACTACCAGCCCTAGTTACCACCTGTCGATACATTTACTACCAGTCCTAGTTACCACCTGTCGATACATTTACTACCAGCCCTAGCTACCACCTGTCGATACATTTACTACCAGCCCTAGCTACCACCTGTCGAAACATTTACTACCAGCCCTAGTTACCACCTGTCGATACATGTGTTACCAGTCCTAGCTCCGACTTGGTTGGAAATGCTTGTTCTCACCAGATAAGAGAACACTGTCAATATTGATATCTCCAACTTGTGGGTCGTGGAAAACTAATAGGAAATATCCATTAACTTCACGTCCAAGGACAATGTTTCATTCTGTGGACAGACAAGATCCCAATACATGGACTGTACTTTGAAGCAATCAACACGCTAGCACCATTGCGATATCAGCGCCTGTGACCGGCTGAATGTGGATAACAGACCTACTAGTTCTCCATCCACCACTTCTTGCAAAGATATCCTGACAATGTTCCACGTTCCATGCTGCCTGCGACAAGTGGACCAACATTTTACGTATACACTGTTTGCGTAATTATAGAAGTGTCAATGGAACTGGTGAGGAACTGTCCCCCCTTTGAAAGAATTTTCCCACTTCTGGAGTAGATCTATCATCCCACCCCTACCCTCTGTTATATTTCAAATCCTCTAATTGTCGAATATGAAGCTGAAATATGGTCTTAAATAAAACTATAAATTAATTCTAGATGCATTTAATTTTCAAAAATATTCAGAAGAACCCTCAAATAGCTTCTTGGGAATCAGAATTTCAAAAATTTCTAGGAGAGGACCGCACCAAATAACTTCTATATACATGCAACTTTTGAAGAATTTTCACGCGAGGACCACTCTAGTTATTAATTTCTGAAAACATTCCATTTTCAAAAATTTGTCAGTGGGAGCCATTTCAGACATCTTAGGAGGCATTTAAATTATTTTTTTAAATCTGGACGAATACCATTTTAAAGAACCTTTAAGAAGAATCAATTTTCAAGATATTGCCGGGTGAAGACCGCTTATAGAGGCCTCTAATTTTCGAGACAAATTCAGGCGAGGAGCAGTCTAAATATATTCTAGAAACATTCAAATTATAGATAAATTCTGGGTGAAGATCTCTTCAAATAGCTTTAAGGAAATCTAGATTTTTAAAATTATCTGGACGAGGACTTTAAAATAGCTTCTAGAGGCAGACCAATTTCAAATATTTGCCGAAGGAAGAACACTCCAAATCGCTTTTAAAATGCATCCAATTTTCAACCATCCATCGGGAAGGAAACGAGGCGGGAAGTAGAAAGCATTTTCATAAAAACTTTTTTTTGCTTGCACAAATAAGATTCCGCCGCCACTGAGCTAAAGGCCGCTATCACTCTCACTTTACACCCAAACAATTTCGTTGACCATTCCCAGCCAAACCACAAATGTTCCAGAACTTGGGGATCGCTTCTAGAGTATCTAGAAAGCCAAATGCAACTAGGTAGATGAAACTAGCCAATATACCACCCGTCTGAGAAACTATAGCCAATACACCACCAGTATGAGAAACTATAGCCAATACACCGCCAGTATGAGAAACTATAGCCAATACACCGCCAGTCTGAGAAACTATAGCCAATATACCACCAGTATGAGAAACTATAGCCAATATACCGCCAGTCTGAGAAACTATAGCCTATATACCGCCAGTATGAGAAACTATAGCCAATACACCACCAGTATGAGAAACTATAGCCTATATACCGCCAGTATGAGAAACTATAGCCTATATACCGCCAGTATGAGAAACTATAGCCAATATACCGCCAGTCTGAGAAACTATAGCCAATACACCGCCAGTCTGAGAAACTATAGCCAATACACCACCAGTATGAGAAACTATAGCCTATATACCGCCAGTATGAGAAACTATAGCCTATATACCGCCAGTATGAGAAACTATAGCCTATATACCGCCAGTATGAGAAACTATAGCCTATATACCGCCAGTATGAGAAACTATAGCCAATATAGCGCCAGTATGAGAAACTTTAGCCAATATAGCGCCAGTATGAGAAACTATAGCCAATATACCACCAGTATGAGAAACTATAGCCTATATACCGCCAGTATGAGAAACTATAGCCTATATACCGCCAGTATGAGAAACTATAGCCTATATACCGCCAGTATGAGAAACTATAGCCAATATACCGCCAGTATGAGAAACTATAGCCAATATACCGCCAGTATGAGAAACTATAGCCAATACACCGCCAGTATGAGAAACTATAGCCAATATACCGCCAGTATGAGAAACTATAGCCAATATACCGCCAGTATGAGAAACTATAGCCAATATACCGCCAGTATGAGAAACCATAGCTTATATAGATAGTTCCTGTCTAAAGGTTGCGTATACATTAGAGGCAAACTGGAAGAGAGGCAAGTTGAGGCCGAACGAGGCTGCCTCTGGCCATTCGGCGAACATAGAGGCAAAGTGAGGTATCGTGCAGGTGTGTTCCGGTGCAGGGGTGTTCAACCTTGGTCCGCGTACCACCAGATACACATCTCCAACTGTGTACTCTCTAAGTTGTTGAGTCATAATGCAAGTCATACATATTATATAATATACATCTAAAATAAATCACATCCAAAATAATGTATTACATGATAAGTTTCAGATGTATATATATGTGTATGTGTGTGTGTATATACAGGGTGTATCTATTTGTGTGAGTAACTGGGGTGTGGGTAATGCACTTCAAACAATACAAACAGTCCGTATGAACACATGTCCTATATTTCCCGAGATAAGGCCGTTCTGTTGGTGTCAATAGCGCTATTTGATACACCGCTGTTGGTGTCACCCCTTGTAAGTCACTGCTGGAACACAGGCAGGGCTGCAGCTACACTAACAGGAGTGTATCGAATAGGGAGGGCTATTAATAATACCAGTAGAAGCTTGGAAAGTATTATCCCGGGAAACATCGAATGTGTTCATTAGGACTGTTTGTGTGTTTAGAAGTCTCCTATTCACACCCAAGTTACTTCCCACATAAATAGATACACCCTGTGTATTCATATTATTTTTAAATGTTACGTACCTCCTGA
Source organism: Timema podura (assembly GCA_033556935.1). Lineage (NCBI taxonomy): Eukaryota > Metazoa > Arthropoda > Insecta > Phasmatodea > Timematidae > Timema > Timema podura. Next base: position 59,474,062 of record JAVRXN010000012.1, on the reverse strand, counting down.
ACATGTCTTCGCGCGCCACAGGTTGAGTACCACCGCTCTTTAAAAAATCATTGCTGAGGGAACTGTAGTGTCTTATGGAGAAAATATTTACCTTCACCCTTTGTTAGGGATGTGTGAAATGCACTTTTTTTTCAATTCGAAGCGAACTCGAATCGAATATATGAAATATTCTCGAAGCCGAATCAAAGCTCGAATATTTTTGGTTAGTGTTTTTACACTAGAAAAATATATTATATTGTTATTTATTGAACTTTATATACTGAAATTACTTAGAAAAATGTTTTATTGTATATTTATTATTAATAATATATCACTTTAATCTAATAAATTAGGTTATATTACAACTTACAATACAATTAGGAGTTTTTTCAAATAAATATTGTTTTATATTATATATAAATGGCAATAATTGACCATAATTCGAGTATTTTAGCTGTCAATATTTTAATTGACGAAGCTTCGAAGCCGGATTTTTTTTTCCGAAGCGAAGTCAAAGCTGACATTTGTTTCGAAGCAGAGTTGAAGCTTCGCACATCCCTACCCTCAGTTAATGCCGGGATCACGATCAACTTAACTTAACCTAACAACTCGAGCCAAACATCTTCATTCTCGAGTATGATCTGTGATTTGTACTAGTTGCACAGGGATGATCTGTGAGTGTTTACAGTTTTCAATCGATATAATAAATATCTATTAAAAAACTTTTTTGATAAATTTAGCTTTCCTATTTTAGTTTAATTATTTTGTTTCAATGTCTGATCACTAGAACTTACGCTAAAGAGTAAACATTGCTCATAAAACCAACAAATGAATTACTAAATAGCCCTGTTGACGTCACTCGCATAATGATTGGCTGGATAGATCACGTGATACCCTTCAAGTAACGTTCACCTCCCAGGACATCTCTTACGTTAAGTTAACTGCATCGTGATCGCCTCCATTTAAACACACGAGGAGGTCTTTTACGTTAAGTTAACTTTAAGTTAACGTTAAGTTGATCGTGATACCGGCATTACTGGCAACATCGGCTAACCAGCGTTGTGAAACTTGTTTTATAATTGAGGGGAGCTTGAACACAGATAAACAAGAGAATTACAACGCTGTTTCCCAATACTAGACCATACAGTGCCCTCAGATATGATATCAAGTGTAGTCAATACCGGCGTTCAATCATTACCGCACCTCGTGACACCTTAGTTATCTAGCTTTTCGCAATGTGCCGATTGCTAAACCGGAGTCGACAAATTAGAATGCACTTCTGTTAAAACGGTGTGGATAAATGAAAGCCCTCTCTATTTAATAATCGCGGAAATATTAAAGAAACTAGTTGTTTTAGGATATCAGATATGCACTGGGCAGTTGCCCCACGATTATAGGGGCCATCACGGTGAATTTATCACCAACCGATTAATGTTGATCAATTTGGATTCAATTATAAAATAGTTTTAAAAAATGGAAAGGGGGGAGTTAATGTGTGACGCTTCCTGCGTTGTACACCTAACTTTATTCGAGCTACTTGAAATCTGTGTTTACCAATCTCTCTGTGTGTCCATGCGCGTGATTGTGACATTCTGAACACGTGGGTGGGGGCGGGGGTAGGCGGGGGCGCTCATTTTCGAAATAAAAACTAATAACCAATCAACCCACTTGATTTATAAGGTCCGGCTTGGTAATTGCCGCGAAGACGTTCAGCTATGACGCAATATTTAATTCTATGATGCGTCATTTCAAAATATGGTTCACACCAAAATAAAGTCGAAAGATTCCAACATGGCTTTTTTTTTCCTTGACCTTATAATTTGAATTTTATTAATCTAAAAAAAAAGTGTGAAAATGTAACATTAGCTCATTTTCAACGACTTTTCAAATCATATTTATAGAGCTATGAGACTAGTCTTGATTATTATTATTATTATTATTATTATATTATTATTATTATTATTAGCACCGCGTCTTAATACCCGTTCGGGTTATACGCACTTACGCTAATGTGTAATGGTAGGGTGAATGTAAGGTGAAATGGAGGACCTACAGTTTAACGTGGGATCCGAACCACGGTGGAGGCCTGGCATTCCACACATTCACAAGTTGTGATTAATACACGTCTTGTCAGAGGTGAAGGAAGGGTTTGGTAATCAGATAAATCTGTGCCGGGACCGAGGATTGAGCCCTGGACCCCCAGCACATAAGTCCCAACACCTTACCCCTAGACCACCAGGTCACTTACTCTCATGTGCTGATATTATCAGCCGGCTCAAAAAGTGCACGTTAAATACCTCAATTAAATAAAAATAACTATCAAAAAAGAAAATATTTAGAATGAAACATCTTCCAAGTTTTCTTGCCTCCCTAACGAACTGAAAAAGGAAAGTTTGAAGGTCTCGTGGAAAAGTGAGCAATTCCCACCGACAATGTTGACTCCGGGACGGGTCACTAAAATTTCCTCGGTACTGCCTCATGAGTCATGAAGTGTGGACAGTCAAGAGAGCTGAGGCATTCGTTTGGCCTCTGCTTGCCTCGCCTGAAATTTGCCTCAGTGGTTTTTTAAACTTGTTTTGTTCTCTCACACTTTAATAGTAGAGTTTTTGGAGGCACACTTGCTAATCTCTAACATATTAGTGTCATTAGTACATATGCGTATAGCCCGATCAGATATCAAGACGTAGTGATACAAAAAAAAAAGTTAAATGAGCTTGTGTTCAATGACGTGTCACGTTAAATGGCGCTTCCTCCAACAAATTGTATTTTAACAGCCTCACAAAACAATTTTAATTAAGTATTATCTTTGAGCGTTTTGAAGTTTCAGAACAGCCATTCCCATAATAAATACTATAGTGAGTTGTTTCCTGTTAAATAGGTGGCACCCTTAACGTAAAATCGGTTCAATTTAAACCTATAATCAAGCTTTCTAAGAAAAAATTTGGGTCTTTGCGATCAGGTCTATTATACGGAGATTAGATAGTCATTTTATAAATACTATTTTATTATAATGTGTCTCAATGGTTTTTTTTTAATATGTCAAAAAATGAAATGTTAAAAATGTGGCTCGTGTGCTGAAACGGGCTCTTAAAGAATCACGACACAAGAGAAAGTGAAATTAAGTTCATGTGTCATCTTTTATACACGTTCTATTAATAATTCGTAGCTTGAGGTTTCTTGAACTAACCTATTATCCAAACAACCTCCTCCCCATTTTATCTGTCCAGACTGTACGCGATAAACAATCTAAATATTTAAACTAAGACACGTAATGGCGGTTAGGGACGGCAAGATGATCACTTACCAGTCTTCGTAGAGCAAGTTCAATTATCCGCGACAAAACGAACCACACCAGACTCGAGCGAGAAATGAACCTTCGACCACTCGCGACGAGGTTTGATACTGGATTGGATTGTTAACTTCAGGGGGTTGGTCGGGGGGGGAGGGGGGGTGAGTAAACACGCGGCCAGCGAAACATAGCGGCCCGCGCTAGTAACTAACGGCGCCTATGTTTGTCTCTATAGCAACATGGACTGATCGTAGTCGTTGGAACTGAGGGCAGGGGGTAGGGGGGGCATCATCCCCCCTTGGAATATATCCACCCACCTCCTAGATTTATTCATCGACCTCTGATAGTCTCGAATGTCAAACTGAAAGATTGCATCATACTTCAAATAGCTTCTAGAGACATCCAACTTTTTTAAATCTGCTGGAAGGGGGAGGGAGGGTTGAATTTAAAATATATTTTAGAGACATCGAATTTTTTAAAAAAAATTGGGGGGGGGGGTACTATTCCAAATAGCTTATGGAGGCATCCAATTTTTAAATAATTGCCGGAGGTAATGGGGGGGGGGGGGGTTTACTGCTTCAAATAGCTTCTAGGAACATCCAATTTTTGAAAATTTGCCAATGGAGGGTCCCAGACTGGATTGAATGAATATTATTATTATTATTATTATTATTATTATTATTATTATTATTATTATTATTATTATTATTATTAGCACCGCGTCTTACTACCCGTTCGGGTTATACGCACTTACGCTAATGTGCAATGGTAGGGTGATTGTGAGATGAAATGGAGTACCTACAGTTTAACGTGGGATCCGAACCACGGTGGAGGCCTGGCATTCTACACATTCACAAGTTGTGATTAATACACATCTTGTCAGAGGTGAAGGAAGGGTTTGGCAGTCAGATAAATCTGTGCCGGGACTGAGGATTGAACCCCAGGTCACCAAGCCCCTCATAGAACCCTATGGTCGGCCCTCCTCCTCCCAGGATTAGTTTCGCAGCCACTGCCCCTGGTAGCTAGGCTGACAGCAGTGACCAACTGTACAAGAACCTCTGCGGTCCACTTTCCAAAGGAAGCGGCTTCCTTATCTGACAGAGGTTCCTTTTCAGGTATTCATATGTCAAGTCATGGGATATGTATGTCACTTTTGATAGATATTATAAACACATGTAAAATAAAATCTCAATCCTGTAAAAACAACACAACATATTTTCAAACAGCTGAGACGTCAGAGATTCCAGGAGTGCCAACACACTTTTATAAACGTATGTTGGCATAACTGACAATCAGATTAGATATGGCACGACTTTCAAACTTATTTTTTAAGTCCTTTTTTTTTGGGGGGGGGGGGGGCAAATTTAACGGAAAATTAAAAAATCAATGAACTGCTAAACCACTTAAGAGTGAATTTCTTTCGTTTTGTCTAACTAACCTCTCGGAACGTTCACAGTTAGATATGTTCGTCACCGCGCCTTTTTTTAGCCAACTCAAAGTAGTTTTAGGGGAAAATGAATTTTTTCCTAAAAAAAAAGTACTATTTTATACGTTTATAAAAATGGAACATTTCCTTTAAAATCAGAATAGGAAAGAAATATATTGAACTGCGGTTTTTGTTGAGATAATCCATTTGAAAACATCTGCCCCGAGGTAGCGAAACATTTGAAGAAGTTTAAGGACAGTCTAACATGGCTTTTAGTGGTGTCCTTAAACCAATTGAAGGCACTACGGGATATTTATTCAAAATAATATCTTACATCATTCGGAATATCCTCGAACCCTCTTCGGTGGCCGCATGGTCTAAGCCGTTTCTCTCGCAGTATACTAGATTTCCCATGACGGGGAGATCAGGGTTCGAATCTCGGTCGGGTGTACTGAGGGTGGTTTTTCCGAAATGATTTTCCATTCTCTCCCTCTACACGCGAATGTGGATACACTTTCTTTAAATATAGCCTTCCTAATCCCTAACACATTAACTTAATTAATAAATAGGCGTATAATCCGAACAGGTAGTAAGACGCGGTGATAACATAAAATAAATCTTCTAGATATCTCGTTTTCCCCTAACAATACTTTTTTTTTTATTTAGCACCGCGTCTTACTACCCGTTCCGGATATACACTTAAGTACTAATTACGCTAATAGGTTAGGAATTGGGAAGGTTGACTATAGGGCAAGTGAACCCGCATTTACGTGGAGGGAGAGTGGAAAACCATTTAGGAAAAACCACCCCCAGTTCACCCGACCGAAATTCGAACCTCGATCTCCCCGTCCTCGGCAGTCGAGCTAACTACGCCACCGAGGCGGGTCCTAACAATACTACTTGTTTGATTGTATTGTCTTAGTTAATTACCTCAACACTTCGGTAAGTAGAAACAACTTTCCATAACAGGTCTCTTACACACCTATAGAACAACTCTCCATAGCAGGTCTCTTACACACCTATAGAACAACTCTCCATAGCAGGTCTCTTACACACCTATAGAACAACTCTCCATAGCAGGTCTCTTACACACCTATAAAACAACTCTCCCTAGCAGGTCTCTTACACACCTATAGAACAACTCTCCATAGCAGGTCTCTTACACACCTATAGAACAACTCTCCATAGCAGGTCTCTTACACACCTATAGAACAACTCTCCATAGCAGGTCTCTTACACACCCATAGAACAACTCTCCATAGCAGGTCTCTTACACACCTATAGAACAACTCTCCATAGCAGGTCTCTTACACACCTATAGAACAACTCTCATAGCAGGTCTCTTACACACCTTAGAACAACTCTCCATAGCAAGTCTCTTACACACCATATGAACTCTCTATAGCAGGTCTCTTACACACCTTAGAACAACTCTCCATAGCAGTCTCTTACACACCTATATAACAACTCTCATAGCAGGTCTCTTACACACCATAGAACAACTCTCTCATAGCAGGTCTCTTACACACCTGTAGAACAAACTCTCCATAGCAGGTCTCTTACACACTATAGAACAACTCTCATAGCAGGTCTCTTACACACCTATAGAACAACTCTCCATAGCAGGTCTCTTACACACTATATAAAACTCTCTATAGCAGGTCTCTTAATCCCATTAGAACAACTCTCTCTATAGCAGGTCTCTTACACACCTATAAACAACTCTCCATAGCAGGTCTCTTACACACTATATAACAACTCTCCATAGCAGGTCTCTTACACACCTATAGAACAACTCTCCATAGCAGGTCTCTTACACACCTTAAAACAACTCTCCATAGCAGGTCTCTTACACACCTATAGAACAACTCTCCATAGCAGGTTCTTACACACCTATAGAACAACTCTCCATAGCAGGTCTCTTACACACCTATAGAACAACTCTCCATAGCAGGTCTCTTACACACCTATAGAACAACTCTCCATAGCAGGTCTCTTACACACCTATAGAACAACTCTCCATAGCAGGTCTCTTACACACCTATAAAACAACTCTCCATAGCAGGTCTCTTACACACCTATAGAACAACTCTCCATAGCAGGTCTCTTACACACCTATAGAACAACTCTCCATAGCAGGTCTCTTACACACCTATAAAACAACTCTCCATAGCAGGTCTCTTACACACCTATAGAACAACTCTCCATAGCAGGTCTCTTACACACCTATAGAACAACTCTCCATAGCAGGTCTCTTACACACCTTATAGAACAACTCTCCATAGCAGGTCTCTTACACACCTATAGAACAACTCTCCATAGCAGGTCTCTTAACACAACCTATAGAACAACTCTTCATAGCAGGTCTCTTACACACCTTGTAGAACAACTCTCCATAGCAAGTCTCTTACAACATATAGAACTCTCTATAGCAGGTCTCTTACACACCCATAGAACAACTCTCTCTAGCAGGTCTCTTACACACCTGTAGAACAACTCTCCATAAGCAGGTCTCTTACACACCTATAGAACAACTCTTCATAGCAGGTCTCTTACACACCTGTAGAACAACTCTCCATGCAAGTCTCTTACACACATATAGATACTCTCTATAGCAGGTCTCTTACACACCCATAGAACAACTCTCTCTAGCAGGTCTCTTACACACCTATATAACAACTCTCCATAGCAGGTCTCTTACACACTAATATAACAACTTCATAGCAGGTTCTACACCATATAGAAAACTTCATAGCAGGTCTCTTCACACCTATAAACAATCTCTATGCAGGTCTCTTACACACCTATAAACAATCTCATAGCAGGTCTCTTACACACATAAACAAACTCTCCATAGAGGTCTTACACACTATTAGAACAACTTCCTAGAGGTCTCTTACCACCTATAAACAACTCTCCATAGCGGTCCTTACACACCTATAAACAACTCTCCATAGCAGGTCTCTTACACACTATAGATACAACTCTCATAGCAGGTCTCTTACACACCTATAAAACAACTCTCCATAGCAGGTCTCTTACACACCTATATAACAACTCTCCATAGCAGGTCTCTTACACACCTATAGAACAACTCTCCATAGCAGGTCTCTTACACACCTATAAACAACTCTCCATAGCAGGTCTCTTACACACCTATAAAAACTCTCCATAGCAGGTCTCTTAACACCTATAGAACAACTCTCCATAGCAGGTCTCTTACACACCTATAGAACAACTCTCCATAGCAGGTCTCTTACACACTATAAAACAACTCTCCATAGCAGGTCTCTTACACACCTATAGAACAACTCTCCATAGCAGGTCTCTTACACACCTATAGAACAACTCTCATACAGGTCTCTTACACACCTATAGAAAAACTCTCCATACAGTCTCTTACACACATAGAACAACTCTCATAGCAGGTCTCTTACACACCTATAAAACAACTCTCATAGCAGGTCTCTTACACACCTTAGAACAACTTCCATAGCAGTCTCTTACACACATATAGAACCAACTCTTTCCCATGAATTTAGCAGGTCTCTTACACACCTGTAGAACAACTCTCCATAAAGTCTCTTACACACCTATAGAAACTCTTCATAGCAGGTCTTTACACACCGTAGAACAACTCTCCTAGCAGTCTCTTACACACATATAGAACTCTCTATAGCAGGTCTCTTACACACCATAGAACAACTCTCTCTAGCAGGTCTCTTACACACTATAACAACTCTCCTAGCAGTTCTTACAATCTTATAAACTCTCCATAGCAGGTCTCTTACACACCTATAGAACAACTCTCATAGCAGGTCTCTTACACACTATAAACAACTCTCCATAGCAGGTCTCTTACACACCTATAGAAAACTCATAGCAGTCTCTTACACACCTTAAAAAATCTCCATAGCAGGTCTCTTACAACCTATAGAACAACTCTCCATAGCAGGTCTCTTACACACCTATAAAACAACTCTCCATAGCAGGTCTCTTACACACCTATGAACAACTTCCATAGCAGGTCTCTTACACACCTATAAAACAACTTCCATAGCGGTCTCTTACACACCTATATAACAACTCTCCATAGCAGGTCTCTTACACACATATAACAACTCTCCATAGCAGGTCTCTTACACACCTATAGAACAACTCTTCATAGCAGGTCTCTTACACACCTGTAGAACAACTCTCCATAGCAAGTCTCTTACACACATATAGAACTCTCTATAGCAGGTCTCTTACACACCCATAGAACAACTCTCTCTAGCAGGTCTCTTACACACCTATATAACAACTCTCCATAGCAGGTCTCTTACACACCTATAGAACAACTCTCTCATAGCAGGTCTCTTACACACCTTAGAACAACTCTCCATAGCAAGTCTCTTACACACATATAAACTCTCATAGCAGGTCTCTTACCACCATAGAACAACTCTCCTAGCAGGTCTCTTACACACCTATATAACAACTCTCCATAGCAGGTCTCTTACACACCTATATAACAACTCTCCATAGCAGGTCTCTTACACACCTATAGAACAACTCTCCATAGCAGGTCTCTTACACACCTATAAAACAACTCTCCATAGCAGGTCTCTTACACACCTATAGAACAACTCTCCATAGCAGGTCTCTTACACACCTATAAAACAACTCTCCATAGCAGGTCTCTTACACACCTATAGAACAACTCTCCATAGCAGGTCTCTTACACACCTATAAAACAACTCTCCATAGCAGGTCTCTTACACACCTATAGAACAACTCTCCATAGCAGGTCTCTTACACACCTATAGAACAACTCTCCATAGCAGGTCTCTTACACACCTATAGAACAACTCTCCATAGCAGGTCTCTTACACACCTATAGAACAACTCTCCATAGCAGGTCTCTTACACACCTATAGAACAACTCTCCATAGCAGGTCTCTTACACACCTATAGAACAACTCTCCATAGCAGGTCTCTTACACACCTATAGAACAACTCTCCATAGCAGGTCTCTTACACACCTATAGAACAACTCTCCATATCAGGTCTCTTACATCAGATCCTCTCTACTTCCACCTTTCATAAACAATCACACGGCTAAAATGTTTACACAAACATTCCATTCATACGCGATTGATTGTTGCGTTAATCAAACAAGAGATGGACACGAATCCAGCCAATGTCATTGTCGACGAGTTATCGACAGTTCAATGCGATCAACACAGCCTCTAAACCCAATACACCTTGTCGCACGTACAGTTTTATAATGTATAAATGGCCAACGTGGGTGTGAAGAGTGTTTAATATTTTTGTAAATTATAAATCACTTGTTCTTGTGATCTAAATTCTATGTGGTTTATTTTCACAGATGGAGATGTCTTCCAAAAGGATCCCGGTGTGCGTGGTTTTAACCGCAAGTTACTGTCCTTGTCTGTGGCAGGGGTGACAAAAGGATGCTCAGAGGGTTGTTCGAGGATGTCACCTCTATGAAAGACACGTCATACCCTTGGACCTTCATCGACAAGGATGTTTGTGTTTCGGTACCGACGACTCAACCTCTTTCAGACGACTCTGTTGTATGTGATCGCCTGGTTGTGCGTCACCTTGTTCCTGTACAAGCAGCAGTCGAACATCGGCTCACTGCCCAGAGAGGACTCGTCTGTCAAGAGAGAGGCCGCATCTAGAGGTACCCGTGGCAGAAGACCTGGGTTCGAGGACACGGCGCTCTCGCAGCACGGGGAGATGGGGGATCCGGTGATACTGCCCGCCCAACTGCCCGAAGACGTTCAGAAACTGGTGGACGAGGGTTGGTGGAGGAGCGGTTTTAACCAGTATGTGAGCGACCTGATCTCCGTGCATAGGAGTCTTCCTGACTTGAGAAGTCCCTGGTGCAAGACGCCCGGCAAGTTCTTGAGCTACCTCCCTCAAGCCTCCGTCGTCATCTGTTTCCGCAACGAGGCGTGGTCCACGCTGCTGCGCTGTGTCCACTCGGTCCTGGCGAGGTCCCCGTCCAGGCTGCTGAAGGAGGTGCTCCTGCTGGACGACCAGTCCGATACGGCGCACAGCCGGGTATTGCTGACGGACTACATGGGGCGTTACCCCAAGATCAAGGTCCTGCACACGGCCAGGAGGCTCGGCACGGTCCGGGCGAGGCTCCTCGCCAGCCGGAGAGCTATCGCGCCGATCCTGATCTTCCTCAACACACCCTGCGAGTGTACAGAGGGGTGGGTGGAGCCCCTCCTTGACAGGGTGGCGCGCGACCCCTCCAGGGTGGCTGTCCCGGTCACCGACACGATAGACGACACCACTCTCGAGTACGTCGCGTCCAAGGACGTCCCGGTCGGGAGGTTTGGGTGGGCCCTGCAGACCTTCTTGGGGGTCGCGACTGGGACTGAGAACAAGAGTCGCAGTCATCCCGCTCAGCCCCTGCGGAGCCCCGTTTTAACCGGGGGGGTGTTCGCCGTGGACAGGATGTGGTTCCATCATCTGGGGGGGTACGACGAGGGTCTGGGTAGTCTCCAAGCGGGGGACCTGGAGCTGTCGTTGAAAGTGTGGATGTGTGGGGGCAGTGTGGAGGTGGTTCCTTGCTCCCATGTGGGGTACATGGTCAAGAGAACCGAGACTGTTGACCACAAACTGCGCAGGCGCGACTCCCAGAGGGTGGCGGAGGTGTGGCTGGACGGCCATGCCAAGTACTACTATGAGAGGACAGGGGACGTGCCAATCGAACTGGAGAACGTGTCGGAACGCAAAGCCCTGCGCAGTAGACTGGGCTGCAAGTCCTTCCAGTGGTACCTCGATAATGTGAACCCGGAACTGTTCGACCCTGGGACTGCCCTCCTGACCGGCGAGATCAGGAACGACTGGTCCAAGGCGTGTGTGGGATGGTCCAACGAGTTGTACCAGGCTGTCAGGGTGTACCCCTGTTACAAGAGAGGGGGGGCTCAGCCCTGGTTGTTGGACGAGGCCGGGGAGATCCGAGGGGAGTGGTGTTGTCTAGAATACAGGGGTGTCGGTAGTGAGGTGACCATGGCCCCGTGTCATAGTCGGGGAGGTGGTCAGCTGTGGGTGTACCAATGGGAGAGAGGTACCATCCAACACGGTGTGGAGCACAAATGTCTGACCATGTCTGTCGATAAGAACAGGGTGTCTATGGAAGACTGTGACCCCGATAGTCCGCAGCAGAAGTGGAGGTTTGAGATGTTTAAATAACTTGTCCGTCAAGAGTTCAGTGTCGAGATACGAACTGGGGAATGTTATACAGTAGGGGTGAGCAAAGTCAAGAGTTCAGTGTCGAGAAACAAACTGGGGAATGTAATACAGTAGGGGTGTGCAAAGTTCACATTTTCACTTCAAATATTTGAAACATTTCTCAGAGCTGAATTGAGGTTCGAATATTTTTTGTTAGTTGTTTAATGATTGAAAACAATATATTTGTGGCTATTTATATATAACTTAATGCACTAAAATTACATGGAAATTGTTTTGTTGCATAATTGTTTGTGATACTTCATTTTAATATTAATAAATTGAGCCATCACAACTTATAAGTCAATTACTTCAGTTGGTTTTTTTTTCCATATTTGTATATTAATGTACAATGTATATAAAAGAGTCAGTTATGAATGGGAGCTTAAGGAGTGCGGTTTGGGCATGTTGAGAGGATGAGAGTGGATCGAGTAACGAAGCAAATATATTAAGGTAGAGTGTGTGGATCAAAAGCAAGGGGTAGGCTATGTAGGACGTGGCTAAATGTTGTAGACGAATTTGTGGAAACAAGAAACATTAAGAATTTTAAGAGTAAAAGAGCATGAATGACTCTGTGTATGGATGTTGTTGAAGAGAAGGGAGTATACAAGGATAGGGAAGTGTGGAGAAAGTTAGGATGGATTAAGTACGGAGTTGTTCTTAGAGCTATACGCACAGTTTCTTGCCTACCCCATAAGTGAAAGGTGTTATTAGGTATGTATATAACAGCCCAAAATGGCATTGCACATAAGTTGAGTATTTTAGCTCTTAATACTTTTATTGGCGAAGCTTCGTAATTGTCGAAGCCGGAATTGTTTCCGAAGCTAGGTCAAAGCTGATTTTGTTTTGAAACAAAGTCTAAGTTTTGAAGCTTCACACACACCCATTCAATACATGTATTTAATACATTGTATTATATTTGGATGAAGGTTCAGGAAAGGTGGGTTGAAACAAATAAAAGAGACGAACACAATATGGCTTTTACAATGAAAAGAACAGAGTTCACACATTACCTTGGATACATGCATTACTCAGACAACTGCTCTAGTTGAATGTAATATCTATGACAAGAATAATATGATAGCATTTATAAATAGTTTCCGGGGTTCAATCCTCGGTTCCGGCACAAATTTATCTGATTGCCAAACCCTTCCTTCACCTCTGACAAGACGTGTATTAATCTCAACTTGTGAATGTGAGGAATGCCAGGCCTCCACCGTGGTTCGGATCACACGTTAAACTGTAGGTCCTCCATTTCATCTCACAATCACCCTAACATTGCACATTAGCGTAAGTGCGTATAACCCGAACGGGTAGTAAGACGCGGTGCTAATAATAATAATAATATAAATAGTCATAGCATGTCTTTATTTTATTACTCAATGTTTTAAAAAAAAATAAGCATTTGAATTTAATAAAGTATAAGTTGAAATCGCAGGGGAAGGGTTCAAAATAAATAAGGCTATACCTAGTCAAGTTTTAGTATTAATTTTTATTTTTCTCTTGTTGGCTAAATGATAAACTCATTACTGTTCCCCTCCCCCCTTCTTCATTCCATCCTTCTGCTTCTTCTGTTTCTTTGTTTCCGCTTCGTCTATGGGGGCGGGCTTCACAAATGGGATTTCTTCTTGGTATTCTGGGAAGAAAAAATAAAATGGTACCATTTTTGAGTAAATTTTTTCGCTGTGTCTCATGGGGCCACCAAGGCGTAAAATGGTAGATTAACATTAACTGTTCTCTCCCCACAAATTCTGTTTCATTTCTTATAAATGGTTTATAGCGTCCTTACCCATTAGATTAAGTTGTTAATTGGTTTGATTTAAAGAAGATACAAATACACTTAAACCCCACCAATCTGAACCTCGTCAGTCCGAAATTTTGGCTAATCTTAACTGAATAAGTTTTACTAAAAAAATTGTGGGTCCCTATTTCACTCACATATGGCAAGAGACAAGTGGCGGCAATTGGGGGGGGGGGGGGGGGACTGACTTTGATCCACTTGCTGAGATATCGAGTGTACGCTCACTGACACAAAACAACATTAGCCGACCGTCGAACAACAATATCGTGTGTCGTGTCCCTATTTATAATACAGTAATCGTTAGTTTGATCACTAGTTATAATATATTTGTTTGGATAATGCAAATATCAGCAAATCCGAACAGGCCCCGGTCCCAATTAGTTCGGATTCCTAGGGTTTAAGTGTATTAAAGTCTTAAAAGAAAATATTTGATCTTGATAAATATTTATGGATGTCAAACTCAATACTTACTGGTATTAAAAGAATGAAAAATCCATCTTAATATCCAGATTATTAGTTATAGATATCCCCGAACATTCCGGCATTCAAACAAAACAACAACATTCTCAATTGAGTGATTTTTCACAATTCATTATTTATTTTATTTGTCGTTTCATTAAAGTTCTGACAAAATCTAAATGTGATCAGCAGTCTGGAGATAATGCTTGAGCGCAAGGTGAACTCACCAGTCGGGAGATAAGACTTGAGCGCAAGGTGAACTCACTAGTTGGGAGTTAAGTCTTGAGCGCAAGCTGAACTCACAAGTCGGGAGATAAGACTTGAGCGCAAGGTGAACTCACCAGTTGGAAGATAAGATTTGAGCGCAGCAGGAACCTTGACGCCCGTCTCGGTCTGGTTGACTTCCAGTAGAGCACAGATCACACGTGTGGTGGCGCACATGGTAGCGTTCAACATGTGCACATAGTCAGTCTGCAGCAACCGACACACACGTTTGTAAAAACAGAGGAAACAAGAAGAACACGAACAGTTGGAAACACGAGGACGACACAACATACCTGAGTGTTCATCTTCTTGGTCTGGCCATAGCGCACATGTAGTCTCCTAGCTTGGTAGTCCAAGCAGTTACTGCACGACACCAGCTCTCTAAACGCACCTAAAAGTGAGATTCAAACAAAACAATAAGCTCCCACCTAACTACACATCATCAAGATAATCAACTTTCATCTACCTCTCATTAAGTATTAAATATTATATTTCGTAAGAAGGTACAGGAAAGGTGGATTGAAGTATATAAAAAGAACAGACAACATATGACTTTTACAATAAAAAGATAACATAGTTCACACTTTACATTGCTGTCATTGGACAGAGAGATAATGGCTGCCTCTTGAGGAAAATAGATTGTTACCGGCCATTCCCCCGACCTAGGTTTCATTCTATTGGAACTCATCAAGACAAGAGAGTGTGAAATGCACACCACAAAATCCTAAAAAAAAGGAAACCAAAAAGGGAGAAAAAGGAAATTTGTAAAAAATGATAGGACTCTTAGGTAGGATCATCATCATCATGAACTGTTTCCAGCCTGTGGTCGGGTCTGTTTAGTGAAATGCCTACATCTCCCTCTGTCCTTCCCCCACTATGCTCCTCTCACTTGCACACTTGCTGCTAGCTCTTCTGGTGACAACTAACATGCTCCTCAAAAACTTTATACCCATGTCCTCCACTTTCCTCGTTTCTCTTTTATCCAAAGTCCAAGTTTCCGCTGCATACGTAACTATGGGTATGAAGTGTGCTCTTAGATGGGAGCCTGTAAAAGGAATAACAGAAAGGACTAACACAGGAAAGGGACAGTGGATGTGAATGTATATCTCATTAAGGAAAACTTCTTTTCCTCTTTTAGGAAGTTGAGTTGCACGTTTCTTACTCCTTCCTGATGAGTTCCAATGGAATGAAACCTGGCTCAGGGGCTTGGGCGGTGACGATCTATTTTCTTCATAAGGAAGCCGTTACCTCTTTGTCCAGTGGCAGCAATGTAAAGTGTGAATTGCGCTATTTTCATTGTTCAAGAAAATACATATCTAGACACCCTGAGTCAACGGCCACAGATATCCTTTTTAGAAGTCAAGACGAGACCGAGGCGTTGAAGGCAGGTTTCACAAGGGGGCGGCACCGATACAGTTCATAGACCTGAGGGCCCAGTTGTTCTCACCAGAGCCCGGGAACCACGCCTCCAGGTCCAGCTTCTTGGCGGCGGCATGGTTTAGCGCCCCCGACACGATGTTGACAACCCTGTAAGGGATACCCAGATCTTGGCAGAACTGCTCGGCGTTGTTCGATCATTTCGTCCATCATCTCCCAGGACTTGTTGTCGTGTGGGGAGGTGAGACAGAACTGCTCCACCTGCAACAGCACAGACTGTACCTAGGCCCGCATTTGACAAAAAAAAAAATAACATTCAATGTGTTATGCCATACCTTTGTAACATTATAGCGTTTACAAACTTTAGTACCAATTTTTGTTGCAGGGAATTTATGCAATGGAACAAATGAGTTGTTTATTTTTTTTATTGTAAATTAAGTAAAAATGGCCCCAAACGTATATTTTAAATTAAACATGGAAAGGAGGATAGAATACACATTTACCAGAAAACTGTTGGACTAAATATAATATAAATACAACATTGTATCCATCTACCATGAGTCAAGACAAAAGTGTGACTCAACAAACAGTCAACAACAGTATCCAAGTGACCATGACCTACCTCTAGCAATGCTGCCATAGTTCCTCTAATCATAACTCCTGGTCTTGAGGAAAGCCTAGTTACCAGAAACACAATGTAGAGGGCCTTGCCTATGTTTAGCTTCCTTAACAAGGAGAGTTGATGACATTTTTTTTTTTTTTGCAACTTCCTCCAAGTGTATAGAGAGAGCCTCACCTTCTCGAATTGGTGTACCCGGAAGATGCCCCGGGTGTCTCGGCCATGGGACCCCACCTCCTGCCTGAAGCAGGTGGATAGACCAGCGTAGCGGATGGGGAGGGACCCCTCTGGGATCCACTCGTCTCGGTGGAAGGCCGCTATGGGCTGCTCCGAGGTCGCTATCAGGTACTTCTCTTCCATCTCCTTCTCCTCGCCTTTCTCGCTGCCTTTACCAATAACCTGAACACACAAGTTCGGAAATAGAAGACTTAACCTAATGAACCCTTGTGAATGGAACAAAGCAAGCAATCCGTACATGCCGCAGCCAGAAGTGTGTGACAATGTGTCTATGTAACATGTGACAACTATGTGCGACATGTGACAACTGTGTGCGACATGTGACAACTGTGTGCGACATGTGACAACTATGTTTGACATGTGACAACTATGTGTGATATGTGACAACTATGTGCGACATGTGACAACTGTGTGTGACATGTGACAACTACGTACAACAAGTGGACTGGTCGATCAACCCACCTTGTAAAGTTCATCATCAAACTGCGACAGTTGAGCCACCTCCTGCATCACTTCCTTCTTCATGAAGAACGGGGTGTACAGGGGCTTGTAGCCCTTGGAGAACAACTTGCGTAGAGAGAATTGGATGAGGGCATGTTCGAGAAACACCGCAGGGCCCTGCCGGCAAACCACACCACAGTGCAAGACAACCGTGTTGGAAACAAGAAGAACTAGAAATTAATACCTATAAAATTACTAGTTTTCAGAGACCATAAATAACATTTATTACAAGAACTTTAAAATTATCAAAAAATTATAAAACTGTGAGTGTGGCAATCATAGCTTATTTATTTATTATGAAGATAACAAAATCTCCACTCTATTAAAATTCCTAAAAATTAGTTATTTGCAAAACATACTTCAAATATAAAAAAATAAATATTTTCTATGCTTTAAATATTTCCAAAAATTTGCAAAACCAGCCAATTACTTGATCCATAAAATATGTTCTACCGCACGGAAGAGTAGTCAACAGGCATTTCCCAATAATATCTCTTGTATGAATAAAAAGGAAACGGTCCTCACCATCAAGTAGTAGCCTCGCCCCCCAGACACGGCAGACCCTCTTTCCGCGTCCACTCCGTCAATCATGTGGATCAAATCCACGTGCGAGTACGTCTTCTTCTGCGCGCAGTCCCCGAACGTCCGCTCGACTCTGTTCTCATCCTTTAACAAGTCAAGTCAACTCTCGTTTGGTTTCACAGCCGACATTAAAACCAACGTCGTTAGAGACTGATTCGACAGGGTTAGAGGTGCGATAATGTGCCCGACAGAGATTCAAAGAGGTTGTGGGTCGATACCTGACCGGGATGCACCGAGGTGATATTTATCACAATGTGGTTTACAATAAATCTCCATGTGAGCATTGTTTCATTAGTTCCGACTCCTCCCTTCTATCCTGAGATTGGGTAATTTTCTGCTGGCACTATAACACGCACTAGATTTATAACACTCACACTGCGCTCCTCACCTCATCGTTACTGACAGGAACAGACTCGTGAAGATGGTTGCCCACCTCCCTGAGCGCCGAGTTCCTCTCCCGCTCGGTCTGGCTCAAGCTAGCGTCATTGCGAGCGATGGCGTCGTCTATCAGAGACCTCACCTTCTTGATCTGGGGAACGGTGAGGGCCTTAAGCTCGGGCGACCCCAAGGTCTCCAGGCCGTCTAGAATCGATTGGGGTACACTGTCTTCTCCGGAGACAGATTCTTTCCTCTGAAAGAAACGTCGAGGGTGAGTCCCAAGTTGGCGACAAATGCCAACACGAGCCAAGAAGCTTTGAAGAACCAAATAGAAACTAATCCGAGATGTTACAACATTTCAAATTGACTTGTAACAAATCACAATAGAAATGATTAATGAGTGCTTGGGGATTATAATAGTCTATGGAGTAAAATATGGAAGGGTCAAACATAAGTTTGATAAAAGCCGTGAATTTCAACCTCGTGTCGCTTTCATAAGGTTTTGTGTTTTTGGCCATTGCTTAGTGCTTGTTCGGGTTACACGCAAGATCCACTATTTACTCCAATGGAGTAAGAACGAGGAGGGTATAACTCTAGCGGAAGTGTACTTGTATTTACATGAAAGGAGAACAGGCGACCATTTAGGGAAAACCACCCTCAGTACATATGACCGAGATTCAAACCTCTAACTCCCCGTCAATGGCAGTACAGTCTAATGTGAGAGTGGCGTGTTAAAACAGGGGTCGGCAAATTTGTTGGGCCCCAATCGACTCTTACATTTATCAAAGGTCCCGCAGTCACCCTTTGCCTCACCATTCTACTTTTAATTATTTTTTCTATACATCTTGTATTTATTCCTTAAATTCGGTATTTCCTTCAATACTCATGTCCCTACCTTTATAGAAAATAAATAAAATAAATAAAATGTACACTCCATCCATCCCGACAGGTGGTAGTGTTACCTTGACTGATTATACTATGACCCTAAGCTATACCATAGTGGAATAATGTAAGGTAAGTTTGCCTTTCTGTAAAAATGTTTTCTTAACGGTGATAGAATGAAAATCGCCGCAGGATCGACCTTTCGCCGGCCCATGTGTTAGACCATTCGACCACCAAAGCTTTTTTTTACTTAATATTTTTCCTATGACTATTGGTACTAGTTAACAGGATGGTATAAAGAAAGAGTCTAAGCTGGTATTCAAATAGTGAACAACTCAACCACCCCGCCTTGGATTCAAACAAGGTCCTTCTGACCCCAGAGCCATATGGACGGGCAATTCCAAGCTCTCAATACCGAGAAGGGGGTGCAGGGGATATCATAAACAGAAGCAATGACAGTATTTGTATGATAAGACTGTCCATGTGCCAACCGTCAGGATTGAACTTGCGACACCAGAATCAAGTCTCAAAACACACTATGAACACAAAGCAATTGTTTTTATAGTGAATATAGATTTAAACTTATACTAAGCTAAACAAAAAAATACATCTGATAATATTCCAAATTAATTTGTCCAAAAAATGTGGGCCTGTTAAAAAATTAAAGTCCAATAAAATACCTACTAGGCTACACAACAATTAGAGGTATTAAAGGAGAGCATGCGTGTATTCTGTATAACTAACTATCCCACAAAACCTAAGGCAGCAAGAAAAGCAAAAAAATCATTGGTGCAAGCATGTTTGTAGAAGTCAGCGTATAGGCCTAATACATGTGTGGTGACCCAGTGTATAACACACATGTGTGGTGACCCAGTGTATAACACACATGTGTGGTGAGCCTGTGTATAACATAAATGTGTGTGACGAGCCTGTGTACAACATACATGTGTGGTGAGCCTGTGTACAACACACATATGTGACAACCCAGTGTACAACATACATGTGTGGTGAGCCTGTGTACAACATACATGTGTGGTCAGCCTATATATAACACACATGTGTGACGAGTCTGTGTACAACACATGTGTGACGAGCCTGTGTACAACACATGTGTGACGAGCCTGTGTACAACACACATATGTTACAACCCAGTGTACAACACACATGTGGTGAGCCTGTATAACTAGTGTGTATACATGCTGCGACATGGGGCAAAGCACAGCGAGACAAGGCGAGTCTCTCACCTGGGTAAATAGTTTCCTACCATCACCAAAACTGTGAATGTGCCGGAACCACCTCTGGGCGTGAGGATGTGTTCTAGGGGGCTCACTTTTCACCATCTCAAACAGTTCCACATCCAGTTTAGTCGGCGTGTAGCCTTCAACATAGCTCCTGTCTACCAGGTACTTGTCAAGCGCACGTAAACCACCGTCAGACGTCAAGTCGCCAAAAGCTAAATGAACCGAGGGATATTGCACCGCGTGGTGGTTATTGTCAGTTTTCTTTCTTCCCAAACTCTGCAATAACGTCGCCGTGATGAGTACAATTGTTTGTGTTTCACTGGGTCCATCCCCCCCCCCCTTTTGTTGGTTACAGCTGTATACAGTAGAGGCTCAAGAGTGCGAGTTGGATCAGCGCAAGCTTCATCTTCAAACACCCAAAACTCAAACAAGTTGCTAAAAATGTTCATATTCTGATTTTTTAAGTGTAAAACGTAGCCAATAGATTTTTTTTTTAAATACATGATACAGAAATAATTTTGTAGACATAGAAATATGTAGATATTACTAGAACTATCAAGTGTGTTCAGTCTTTTTACTTGCGATTGTTGTTTTAACCGCGTAGCCGCATATCGTTGATCCTATGTTAAAGGTTGTGCATCCCCATCTCAAAAATACGGAAGTTTGAACTAAACGAATGGAACCTAGAACTAGACAGAACTACACGGAATTTTTAACTATAAAGGATCTCGAACTTTATGTGGAATTTTGAGATGCAAGGAACCTTGAAGTATATTTAATTTTTAACCATACATAACCTCAAACTATCAAGAGACTACTGTATTTGTAATATATATATTATTTCTTAATTAACTCTTATAAACCATAATAGCCTGTTAGGTGCCAATATTTTAAACTTAGTTTACGATTGCTACTTTTAAATTAATTTACTCAATTCAAGTGTCTGGTATCTTATCAATAAATTATAAATGAAATGTTGTAAAAATTAGGTTGACTGTACAGCACTAATTAAGATTGACACTAATTTCTTGACAACAGTACAGTGTAAAAGTTTGGCAGGCCTACACAATGCCTCAAATAACTAGACTTACCTTCATTTTTTCACCAACTTCTTTGCTACATAAGTTTTTCAGTTTATTCCAGTTATCTGCTTTGTGACGAACTGAAAATTAAATTAATCCTTTTTATTACATTTTATTTTTCTAACAAGGGTAGGCCTAGCACAATGTAAACTAAACTAATTTTGTTTTTTATAAAATTGATTTATTTCTGTTAGGTTATATTATTTATGGCTCATATGAAATGTCAAAATACGTTTGGAATCAGCATTGGATAAGGGGGTGAAAAGTTCAAATAAAATTAGTTTAAATTTTAGTGACCAAAAATCCAAACAGCCCTGCATACCCACATCAATGGCCGAATGGTCTAAAGCATCGTTCTCGTGTTAGACCGGCTTTCTGAAGACAGAAAGACTGAGGTTCGAATCTTGATCTATTCTAATGAGGATGGTTCTTCTTTTATGGTTTCCAACTCTCCTTCCATGCAACTATAGAGTATTATATTATTATTATATATTATTATTATTAGCACTGCGTCTTATTACCCGTTCAGGTTTTATGCACTTAAGCTAATGTGTAATGGTAGTGTGATTGTGGGGTGAAATGGAGGACCTACAGTTTAACATGGAATCCGAACCACGGTGGAGGCCTGGCATTCCTCACATTCACAAGTTGTGATTAATACACATCTTGTCAGAGGTGAAGGAAGGGTTTGGCAATCAGATAAATCTGTGCCTGGACCGAGGATTGAACCCCAGACCCCCAGCACAGAAGTGTGACACCTTACCTCTAGACCACCAGGTCACCTAACTATAGAGTAGATTAACTCTAAAATTCTTCCTTTATTCATCCCTACCCTGTTAGAGTAATTATTAATGTGTATAACCTGAACATGTATTAAGGTGCGGTGATAAAAAAAACTGCCCTTCATAAAATATAGCATTTACAAAATAGATAAAGTCGCAGAGCTTTCGGCTCAATAAAACAAATAGTCATTTAAAGGAATAGAGCTGGCAAAAAAAACTATGCGTTAATATGAAGGGGTTAATTCGCATATGACCCAAACGGGTCCAAAGATACTATTACAAAAAAAAAGTATTTTGAGTGCACATTTGTAGTGAGATCTGAATCACTAATGCTGGTACCTTAACCACAGCTCACGGCAAGGTTACTTATTAAGTCTTTAACCTCAATAGGTTCTGGACCATTATCTCAAAAGCTGTTTCATAGTCTAAGAAAACAATCTCAAATTACATTGATAGTCAAAATTTGAGGCCGAGACAAGAATTTTAATGAATTATTGAATTTTAATTGTAAAAATCAATGTTAATCGGTAGGGCTTTACAAGTTGCCAATTAATTTATGTATTGTTAGATTTTTTAGTACTGTATCTTTTTCCCAGTGGAGAGAGGATGAAAACCATCCTCAATACACAGACCGAGATTTGAATCCCTGATCTAGTCATCGGCAGTCCAGTCTATTGTGAAAGTGATGTCTTAGACCATGTGACCACCAGAGGGAGGTATCAATTTGTATAATTGTGAATTTAAATGGCCTTATGAATCAACGGTGAGCCCACTTAACTAACTAGAATAATATGTCAAGTTTGAGCACTTGGTTTATTACTAGGTCTGAGAGTCTGCCACTTCTTTGGGGCAGGGATTTAGAAACATTTGAGGGGAAAAAAATATATATATATATTTAAAGCTTTTAAAATAGAGGCTAAAGGATTTAAATTAGACCATATTTTGATGTTTCGAGTTTGTTCAATAGAATGTAAAATATGCAGATATATTTATTTTAAAGAGCTTATGTATACAATGTAATTAATTGACCGAAATGAAATACGCTATAAAATACCCACGTTGTCTCCATAAAACATCTTTTTCTACTACTGTATCAACAAGCGAAACATTTTTAAAACGTTTTTCTTGATTTAGTCGAATTTTTGCGGGATCTCCTCCCTTTTCCGGACGTAGCAGATCTATATCCAGTACCATTTTAAAGTAAAATACTACACAATATAAACTGGTTTAACAAAGCCAAAGTATTCAGTATGTTGGTTAGAAAAAGGAAAATGTACAGTCAGCAGCAGAGCTATTTTGACAACTCAAGCATGCTGTCATGTCGCAGGAACAGGAAATGAACCTAATATGAAATGCAAACAAAAGAAGTATGAAAATCAAGATGCGATTGAAGAATACTCTTATTACTCCTAGACTACTAAGCAATAAGTGTAAATATTTCAATGCGACAGAATTAACAATTACGGCAACATCCAACAAATTGATAATAATGATAACATAGTGACAAGTAGATTGTACAAAATATATTTTTCCACGTTACTAGTAGTAAAAGTTTACAAATGTGCATTGGCTCAATGATTATAAATAGTCTAAGTGTAGACTGTAGACTTAGGAAACTTATTAAATTCGTAAAGGTGTTAGGCTGGCCCGCTAGGATATGGTCACGCATAACAGATAACTAAAAACCAAGATTCAGATTATGTTGACCAAATTTTAAAAAAACGATCAAATTATACACATTAAAATAATTTACTTCAAACTTACACAAAAACACACACCAAAGTATTAATGAAAATTCGGACAGATTGTGGATGAAGTCAGATCAAACAAGCCCTTTACAAATCGAAGTGAAAATTGATTTGTAAGCAATTAAATATTTTTAGCAAATTAAATGTATATTTCATTTATTATTTTCTCGGTGGCCATTATTACAAAATTATAGATTTTATTATTTCATTGTCAGTATTAAGTTTTATGTTCTTTGTTCATGAAAATGTCTGTTTTTTGTTTTGGAAAAATAAAATTAAGCTGAACATAAGCGTTGACTTACAAACATCGCCTTCAGCTAGTGTGCCATACATCAGCAAGATGAGATTAAAATTTCTTCAAAAACTCGAAAGAGGAGAAAAAATAAAAGTTGATCCCTCAACCTATCATTTTATAATTTATTTATTTCTTATATAGTAAAGCGCTGATCCTTGGGCACTGGGCAGTTGCCTGCTAAGAGACATGTCAATAATCCTGTTGATGGCCGGTTCTGTTTTTACGACTTATGATTTAACTTTATCTTACCTTAACCGTAATATGTTAAAGTTTATTCCCGTATTTTCAGCAGGAATAAAAACAAACCTAAAAGGGTACGGTCATACTTGCGACCAGGAGCAATGTTATTTACATGAGATCTTCAAAGTTTCTCACATTTGTGCGCTGTCACTAGACTGTAGTTTGGACATTGGTCACCCTCATATATAAAGAGGCACTGGGTGCTGAGGTCCATATCAATAGCCTAATGCTAGTTAGGTCCACCGGCACCGTCTGTGCTGGCAATATTACATCCTAATTACCAGGTAATCTATTGTGTTGGATGGCAGCCAAAAAGACAAGTCAGGAATATCCAACTGTGCAACCAGCCAGGAGTACACCTCAGTCAAGGTGACAACTTACCTTACTTTACTTACCTAGAAAATCTGTTGCCATTTAACCACCAACTTATAAAACAACTTAAATTTAACATAACATAGGCCCAAGACAAGCTATACTCCAATTTACTTACAAATGGACATATCTGATATCTAGAAAAGCTACTCAGCTTTACTTATATGTATCCATACGCCAAAACATGTTATCTGTAGCCTTCAGCTTTGATAGATTTTATTAATATCTATGAAAACACAAATACTGTGGATAGTAAAATATTATTAGTTGTACAAAACAATATTTTCGTATTTACTAAAGTGTTCCATATGTTCATTCGTAAGAAACCTTAGGTATAGCAACGCTGTTTGCAATCTATTTTTTATCAAATGTATCAACTATTTAAAATTAATGAAGTAGGAATAAGTCTTGGGCCGTGTGTAAAAACGAGAATGAGTAAAAGTGAAGGGTGTGTGAGAAATCAAGTGGAGTTGAGTTGCATTCTAACAATATGTTCGTGCAGATGGCCCAATCGCAAGGAAATCAACGCCACTTTTACTCATTCTGACATACAGCCTTTGGTCTTTGCTCTAGAACTCATTTGTGATTTATTAGTAAGAGACTGGTTCAATCCCACATGGAAACAAATGTGGAGCCAACTCGGAATGCCTAACTCGATTCCACAATACTTACTGGCGTTGAAATTTGAATGGATTGAGAGTAATATTTAATTAACAAAGTTCTCAATGCCTCTATTTAAAAAAACTTCTTGTGTATAGGACTTGCACTTCTATCCTCTTTTCAACATTTAATGTAATATGGCTGTTTGGCGACTTTTCTTTTGTACCTTATAAATGTAATTGCAGTTTCATTTAGGCATTGACAAAATGTGAACGTGCTAAACATGGACTTGGTGTTCTAGTGATCTTTTACTTTTCTTTATTATTACTTTTTATTTCATATATTTAATAAATACAAATTTCATCTACCAACTTCTGTTTCCTCTCCGATTTAATTACCTGTTTAAAAAATAGGGGGACGATAAAATTTCAGGGAAAGATTGAAAATATGAGAAATTCCATAGCATTTCCAGGTCTGGAAGAAATATTTTAAAATTCCAGGTTTCCCACGGCGTGTAGGAAGCTTGTACACAGCCAAAAAAATCACATTGTTTGCTTTTATACATGTTACAAAGCAATTAAAAATATAATTTACACACAAATAATGTTACTTATTAAAATAAAAATAATCATTCAAATATTTTTTATCTAGATTTATTCAACAAGAAAATTTCCTCTCATAGCCATCAAATTTATAAACTTATTTAGAACATTTAAATAATAATAAATGTTTAGTTCAATTTTAATTTTTTGAAGATTAATTACAAAATGATACCGGACACTTGCTGTTAGAAGATAATTGTAATATTTGGTGCATGTTTGAAGTTGAGGGTAGAAAGTCCTGGTGGGGGCACTTTTCCACAGCAAGCGAATATTATTAAGTCCGCTCTACTTCAGCTTCTTCTTAGGGCGGATGTTGTTGGTGTGGCCGCACTTCTTCTTGCGACAGTTGGTGGCCCTGGGGTGCAGGCGGGCGTAGCACTTGCGGCATATCATCTTGTCGCAGTTGTACTTCTGCGCCAGGATACGGAGAGTCGGCTCAATCACACCACCTCGCAGGCGCAGTACCAAGTGGAGAGTGGACTCTGAGAACAGTCGACATTTCACTCGTGGTGGTGAACCTCACACAATGATTCAAAATCAAAATATTGAAACAATAAATTCGAGATTTAAAAAAAAAGGGGGGAGGGGGGAGCCAGCCAATTTTAGTTAGTAAAGTTTGTACAGGAACTTCTGCTATAATGAGACATTTGAAAAACTGCTTAGGCCTATGTCCACATTTCTGAGCATCGCGTCTTACTACTCATTCAGGTTGCACGCCTATGTACTAATTACACTGAGCGATCAGTAAGGCCCTATTTAGAGGAAATGCACCAGCATTTGCATGGAGGTAGAGTGGAAAACCACCCTCAGTGCACCAGACCTCCCCGTCTCTGGCAGTCTAGTTCAACACAAGAGTAGCGCGTTAGACCACGTGGACACCGAAGCGAGTTTTTACAAGTTCATTTTTGTTAAATAGTGTTAATAAAATATATTTAAAATTAAAATAGAAACCAGAAAAATAACAAAATAATACCTTGATTACATAAAATAAAATTAACTGCAGAGAAAAAAAAAAGCAATTGTGTAGCTGCAACAGAAGCCATTATAGCGCCAGTGGCAGAAAAACAAGGCACTAGCGCAGGGACTCGACACAACACTGGCGCACATACTTTGCGCGATAACAGTGGTGGGAGAGAAATGCAGGGAATCAGTGGGCCACTCGCATAATAGTGGTTTGGGGATCGTGTTATGGAAAAATGATCCCCATTTTACTGATAGTGTTATATCCTAATTGCGCAGTAAAGAAACGAATAAGATAATTCCCTGTACCAGTAATTCACAAGACCAAAGAATGCACCAAAATTGTGGCATAAAATGTAGACAAAAACATTATATATGTTACTATTGAACTATATAATAAGATAGTGTATAAACACTGTACAGTGATGTAAAGTAAGTGATAGTGAAGGAAGCCTACCTGAAAGGAGAGTAAGGTTGGCCCTTGATAGCAACACACTTCTTTCCTCATCTTCCTTCAATCACTTACTTTACATTACTGCACATTTCTATACTATATTATTATACATTTATAAGTCACTAGGCAATAATTCATTTTACTATGATTGAACCAAATATTTATTTTTAACAAATAAATCTTAGTTTTTGTCAGTGTATAACATTTGTTTGGATCCGCAAAGCCAGACAGAGTCGGTGGGACATATTCTGGGTGAAGCAATCCTCAATGATTTACTCTACGACGAGATAAAATCCCACAAGCTATGGAAGACGCTTGCAAGAGAAACTCTTGTCGAAATACGAGGAACAGTGGAAATTAAACTTTTACTAACGAAATGTAGTACCCAGTCATAGATTGGTAACAAAATGTGTTGGCCATGTAAATAAAATTATATTTATAAGCGGTATTTAACGTGCACTTTCTGAAACGACTGATTATATCAGCACAAGACTTATAAGATAACACGTTTCGATCATGACAGGAATATAACCCCGAGACCCTTAGCTCGTTAGACAGACATGCTACCGACTGTACTAAAGTGTCGGACTGATATGGTTTATAAAAAGAATATTACCAATCTTTTGTATCAATATTGTCTCAAAATGAAGATAGGCCACATTTTCTCACCCAAAAACGGCCATTATGAAACCAGTCTCGCCGATAATTTGGTTGACTCTTGTGGTTGTAATGTGGATCTACATTTAGTTAAGCGGTAGTGAAGCAATGTTTGCTAGACTGGTCAAAAAATTATGTTGGGACAAACACAGTTATCGGTGCCCTGAAATCAATCTCCAATATTGTAAGTCTAAGCATGTAGGCTATATTTATTTAAATCCTTAAGAAAAAAATAATCTTGAATAGCTTTCCATGAATAGAAAACCAACCCATAAATAAAAACAAAATAGTAATGTTACTATTTCAAGTTATCAAATAGTTATTATAAACTAAGTTATATTTGAACTAGAATCTAAGCGTGGACATTATATTTTATTATCTTTATTTGTGCTGTTGTGGTAAACATTTTGAATAGGTACCATCAAGAAGAGATAAAAACCCACCCTTCTGAATGTTGTAGTCGGAGAGGGTGCGTCCGTCTTCCAGCTGCTTGCCGGCGAAGATGAGTCGCTGCTGGTCTGGGGGGATGCCCTCCTTGTCCTGGATCTTGGCCTTCACATTCTCGATAGTGTCTGACGCCTCCACCTCGAGGGTGATGGTCTTGCCCGTCAGGGTCTTCACGAAGATTTGCATTGTGGCCAATACTCTGCTTCAAAACACAAATATACCAAATATTACCTTCGATTCTTAAAAAAAAAAAAACACACAAATTTAATCAGATCCGTGTGAATTTTTTTTAAGTGGTTACAATTATTTAACATTTTTTTACAATCATGTAATGAGGAAAGGACCCCAAGGAGAATGACGCAGTTCATGTTTTGATGGAAAATACTGCAAGGAAAACCACTTATGAGAGAGCAGCAAAGTGTGTGAGTGAGAGGAGAAGAATGGACAGGAGTAAGGAAGGAAGAAGGTGGAACTGTCTCGGCCATGTAATAGACCTAGGCCTAACCAGAATAGGAAGAGCCCTCGCTACGACTTACACAAATATGAACTAACAAACTACGCCGAAACCTGGATTAATAGTTTGTAGCAGCTCATTCCGGCCCGACAAGTCATTGTATGGCGAGTTGGGAGGATAGGAGCGTGCTCGTCAATCTGCCAACCTTTAGAGGAGGGAATGAGCCAATGAGAGACTCGCACCCAACGAGAGGTTGGCTACTTTATATCCGTCAACCATTTAAAATTATCCAACTGTTACAGACTTAAGTTAGAAAGCTACTTATTCTAGACATAGCAAATTTCTAAGGATATTTGCATCAGCGTTCTCGAAAGAAAATGTTACCGGCCGGGTGAATTGGGGGGGTAGCACTTTTCAGGGGGCAGTGGAATCCTTTGTAATGTTTTATGCTACATGTAAATATTTTCTGTTTTATTACTCTATATATATATATATATTAGGGGTGTTCGAGCACCCAAAATTTTGGATATCTAAAAATCCTGGAATGTCGGGCGAGTATTTTTTATGCCCGTATTTCAATCAAGCATCTCAAGAACTTGGTAAGTATAAAGCATATATAAGTACATGATAGCACTAACTTCCAATTCAAACTTTGAAAAAAATAGTGTTTAAATGACATTTATAGTTGAATTATTTCAATTCAACTAATTTTAAACAAAGGTAAGTATTATTTTTTATTAATTTGTAAATTATTTTGTTTGCTTTCAACAAAACTACGATAACGTTTCTCACAGGTTACAAGTCGCCAACTTAGCGAAATCAAGATTCCTAAAATTTAATTTTCTCTGTCAATGGCAATAACATAACAAATTCAACATTTCCAAATTGAGATTTTTAGGTCCTATGCTTGCGAAAACTTAATTTAAATTAGTTTTCCTTACATTTCTTTAATTTATTATTATTAGCCATATTTGTTAGGATATAAATAAAAAAGTACACATCACATGAACATTAAATAGGAAATGGCCATTTTGCTTCAAGAAATCACATTTTTGATTTCGATTTATGTATGTTCCAAGTTTCGTGCATACTGTATCCTTTCAATTTTATTAATATTTATTTGGAGTTATGTAGTTAATAAATTATAAAATGTGCTGTAAATAAATACTATTTATTAAATGTGTATACTAGACGGAGGAAGCAATAGCTCGAAGAAAACGCAGAGGAACGGGTTATGCTCCAACAGAACTTTTACAAAGCAAAGTGAAATCTGCTCTAGTATTAACCATATATTATTGAGCATAAACTAACCATTTTAAATATTTCTTTTTTAATCAAATGTGATTGTTTTAACACATAATTTGAAATTTTATAGGCCCGTAACAAAATTGTTTCTATCTTCTTTTTTATAAATTAAATTATACTGTTAAACCTATAATTTGAAATTTTATAGGTCTGTGACACAGTTATTTGCAAAATGAAATGCACGCCCAATCTGCCCGTGCATAATTTAGTAATGCCCGCCCGATATAAACATTTGCTGTCCGACCACCCCTTATATATATATATATAGCGCACTGTCTTACACTACTCATCCGAGTTGTACGCTCATTGTTTTAGGGACTAGGAAGGTTAATTTGTATAGGAAATGTACCCGCATTTGCATGGAGGGAAAGCGTTAAACCTCAGTACACCCGACCTAGATTCGAACCTCCAGCTTCCTGTCACCAGCAGTCTAGTCTACTACGTGAGTAGCACGTTAGATCATGCGGCCACTGAAGTAACTGTAATTAGTTTGTTTTTATGATCACAATCGTTGTTTTCTAACTTTATCGTGGGCTAGATGGAGAACCAGACCCAGCCCGCGAGTTGCTCTATATGACAGGTACTATCCTAGTTTCTGTAGCAGCTCATTCCGGCCCGACAAGTCATTGTATGGCGAGTTGGGAGGATAGGAGCGTGCTCGTCAATCTGCCAACCTTTAGAGGAGGGAATGAGCCAATGAGAGACTCGCACCCAACGAGAGGTTGGCCCTGTTATACAGATTGTTGGTAGGAAGCTACTCATACAGAATCAAACTTCCAACGATAACAATCATAAAGATACCCGGGCAGCTTCTAGCAGATTTTAGTTTCAACCGTTTCTTTAACATATGCCATTTTTCCAGTGAGAAATAAAAATATTTTCTTTGAAATTTGTTTCCAAACAGAGCTGCTTATGTCGTCAGTAAGAGTGAGAAATGAACCTTGGCACATGTCAAATTGTGGGGTGATGAGTATGCTAAAACAGGAGGCTCGGGTTTGATTCCTGTAAACAGGTGTCTTTTTTTCAATTTACAAATAAGCACAAATATTGTCTTAATAATTCAAAGGAAAAGTTCTTTTAAAATATAAATTTCTTTCCACCTCAGTTTGTCTGACCTAGGGCAGGAGTTGCGCACCGGCCAATGAACCCACTTATAACTTTATTCAGGGGCATAATCTATCAGGTTCAATATGAAGTATTTGGATTGGCTAAAAGAGGTTGCTCCTAGCTGTAGACTGTTCTATTGGACAGTCTTACACTAGCTAGCAATTCATACTTGATCAATGGCACTAGAAACACTAAAGGTCATTGGCACACTTACAAAAGTATGCCAACCAGCTCTATCTTGAGCTAGTTCTATCCAGTCCACCTCATTACACACTATCTCTTTCAGGTCCATTCTAATGTAATCTTCCCATCTCTGTCTAGTTGGTTTTGACAGTCAATACACTGAACAAAGCTCTAGGATCTCCCATTCAAACTGCATGTCCTGCCTAACGTAATCTACTAGACTTGATTACCCTAACAATGTCTTGTAATGAGTACAGGGTATTTAACCTCCTCCATTCCCCAGTAGCATCATCCCTTTTTGGACCAAATGTCTTCCTAAGCACCTTAGCCTTCTTTATGGACAAATAAAAATTCACTAAAAAAAACTTAAAAACAGGCTATCGTTATTTTTTAAATGAAAATGTTTAAGTGTTTATAGCATTCACTAATATTGTTTAATTTCAATGAATTTGATTGGACAAATAAATTCTTTCCCATTGATTTACTCAACCGCATGGTTGATCACAACGAAAGTTTGATTCATACAGAAATATATTTCTAATTGGCCAATATCAGGCCTTTTCTTAAACATAAATCATTCCTATGTGTAACCAATATAATAAAAAGTAAAACTAATATAATTATTAAGTAATACTAGAGAGAACGTCGCATACTTTTAAGTATTATCACTGAGATTTCAATTTATTAATGGCCGTTAGCTTTGCCATCATACTTATTAACTTAAAAAGCATACAAATGAAACTAATTTACGTAAAATAGTATTTAAAAAACAATATAATATATTGAAGGAAGTATTTGATATAATTAAACTTAAAATATAAAATTTTAAATTAAAAAATTTAATAAAACACTTCTTACTTTGCAACGTGGTCGCCACGGATTTTGCAACAGAGAACGACTTACTTCAAATCAATGCCAACTTGAAACAAAAACAACGATAAAAGTAGATATAAAATTTACCTATGATTTTAAATATTTCCCTTGTGCCAAGTCTTACTTTAGTGAATAAACACATGATATTATATAAACCATTAATTCTATTAATAGATCCCTAAAAGTGGTTGCCTATAAGACATATAATATTAAATTAAATTGAATATCACTGTTTGTCTTGTTGGATGCGATATCAACAGCTAGGCCTACGAAGACTTTATAGTAATCACATTATTATTTAAACCTTATACCCACTTCTCTATCACAAATATCATAATGGAATAATAGTATTTACAAAATAAATAAATAAATATTTCCCTTGTTTTTAGAAGTTATATTTTAAACTATTTTTTTTAATAAACCAGTTTGGTGGGCGTATCGTCTATGCGTCATCGCGTCACTCTCGCAATAGACTAGATAGCGGGGAGATCATGTTTCGATACAGGTCGGGTGTAGGCCTAATTAGGGTGTTTTTTCCTAGATGGTTTCCCACGCTCTTTCCACGCAAATATGGGTATGTCCATATTTCCTCTTTGTTCAACCCATTGATCTCTATAATATAACTGGATGGACATCTGTGGCTGAACTTTTTGAGCTGAATGCAGAGGAAATGTACCAACATTTGCGTGGAGGGAAAGTGGAAAGCCCTTTAGGGGGAAAAATAAACCCTCAATACATCCGACCAGGATTCAAACTTTTATCTTCGATCATTTTCGTTATCAGCATTATTTGTAATGGATAAAAAGCACATGTTAGTGGAGAATAGCACAACTAAGTGGTATCCATGAACCACAACATGCTTTTTCTTACCTTTTTTAACCCTCCCTCCCACAGCAGATTTAATAAACTCGTGTGTGTGTGTGTGTGTATATATATATATATATATATATATATATATATATATATATATATATATATATATATATAAAGGACATAGCCGATTTAATAAACTCATATAAGAGATCAACTCCACACCAACAGATTGCAATGTCTATAGAGTCCTGATCATTAAATCCTTACGTCTTACTACTCCGTAGAAATTTACTCAATTTTAACTTTCTTAGAAATAGTTAACAACCATTATTAATAAAATATCACCATATTCTTTGAAAACTTAATATTATTATAGGCTAAATACTAGTCCCAGTAAAATTGAAATAGCCCTTTATGTGAATATTTCAGGATGTAGAAAGATCATTTTTTTTGACACACTTGCATACATGTAATTACAATGATTCTAACAATCAACGAACTAACTCTTTGGTCTTAAGGAACTCGTAAGTTCATATTCATCAGAACCTAAGCTCGCCCTTCAACCCTATTCTATTACACCTCCGTCCAATCCCTAACCTCACACACACACAACCTCTTTCAAATCCATTTTCACATCATCCTACCATGGATGTCTCGGCCTACCAACGGGTCTTGTACCTTCAGGTTTCCCAACTAATATGTTGTGTACATGCCTGGCATCGCTCGTTCGCGTCATGTGATCACCTCACCTCATCTTGCACACCTTGATTATCCTTAATATGTTTGCGGATGTATCCGCTCAAAAGCGATAAAAATAATACAACACTTTATCCAATAAAACGTATAATAGCTGATTGGTCAAAACCTCTTTAAAATGAGCTGATCTGAATCTACAGCCATTTTTGTTTCGTTGTAGACCGTTATCCGAGCATGGAAAAGAAAAACACTGCAAGGAAGAAATGGAAAGAGCAGATAACAACAAGTGTGCGAGTGAGAGAAGAAGAATGGTGAAAGGAAAAAGGGAGATGGAGGTGTTTTACTAAAGTACCTATAGCTCGGCCACAGGCTGGAAACACTTAATGATGATGATGATAATGATGAGTATAAAGTCTTCATTCCATTGTAATAATAAAATACGTTCTCAACCAAGCAAAGCCAAACAATTACCTATTTTCATTATTGAAACAGAAACTATGGAGATGACCGATAAAGACATGTAAACTATAAAATAATGTTCAGGAGTAGGAATATATTTTCAAATTTCTCCAGTGTGTTGAGGTTGTTCAAATATTCAAACTATGTCCCCAATAGTGTGGGCCGAAGACATTTCAGGAGCTCCAAGTGTAGGAAGAGGATCAAAGTGACTATAATAGGGGCAGGGGGCAGATTCGGGCAGACCGCGGCCCTGCTCTTGAAACAGTCTCCGAGGGTAGACGTCCTTGCGATGTACGACAACTCTGACATAAACTGCGGCACCGCGCTGGACCTGGCGCACGTCGACACCAAGTGTCGGGTGATGGCGTACTGCGGGGAGGACCAGTTTGATGACGCTATGACGGTAGGATCATACAAACTGTATACAGTGATACCTTTTTTTTTTACTACTCATTCGAGTTATACGCTTATGTACTAATTACACCAATAATTTTAAGGATCGGGAAGGCTATATTTCAAGTAAGTATACCCGCATTTGTGTGGAGCTAAGAGTGGAAAACAATTTTTTTTTAAAACAATCCTCAGTACACCCGACCGAGGTTCGATCCTTGATCTCCTCATCATCGGCAGTCTAGTCTACTGCGAGAGTAGCGCGTTAGACCAGACGGACACTGAAGTGGGTAACAATAATTGTTCATTTTATTAACATTTGTATTGGAACTTTGCTTATCAGTTAAAATATAGAAATCAGTGAGTTTATTTTTATATAGCTAAGATAAAAGACAGTCATATGCTGATATTAACACTTTTTAAAAATAAGTTTTGTGAAGGCATTCATCTAAAGTACTATCTGAATGACCCTGAGGGGATGTTCAAGGTAACTATTAATCTCCGTACTAAAGGTTCGAATCAAGAGATCCAAGGTGCTAATTAAAACAAGCGTCAAACATCTTCAAACCAGTCGATGAAACTTGTCAAGTACCGCTGTCGTCAGGGGGCGGACATAATCCTCCTGTGCGCGGGAGCGGAGGAGAAGGCCGGGGAATCCCAGGACGACTTTTTCCACAACAACGCCGCGATGGGTCTGAAGGTGGTCAAGTCATATGCCAAGAACTCCCCGGACGCCATGTTGGTTGTAGCGAC
This sequence comes from Timema podura, assembly GCA_033556935.1. NCBI lineage: Eukaryota > Metazoa > Arthropoda > Insecta > Phasmatodea > Timematidae > Timema > Timema podura. Next base: position 59,438,504 of record JAVRXN010000012.1, on the reverse strand, counting down.
GCAGCCCACGGATGTACTCATGCCGATGATGTCGGAGCTACTGAGTCAGGTCAGGGACACTCTAGTCCAGGGCTCACCTCCCCCCCCCTGAGTGAGCTATGAGGCTCTGGATGTGACAGCGTGTTGCGGCCATGTGTGTGTGTGTGATGACATGTGTACAGACACGCGCTACATAATGACACAGGCCTGGGAAATGTAGGCTACAATATGGCCCCAGCTCCTTGTAGCCTTGTGAAGTGTTGGCCTGACCTTGTAATCAGGACAGCATGATCTGTCTCATTTTTATAATGTACCCTTCGTTTACCTTGACGGGTAGTAAGCTTACCTTGCTTTGTTCCGCTATGGTGTAGCTTATAAGTTATAAGATAGGACCATAGTGTAATCAGTCAAGGTAAGACTGTTACCTTGCTTTGTTACACTATGGTGTAGCTTATAAGTTATAAGATAGGACCATAGTGTAATCAGTCAAGGTAAGACTATTACCTATCAAGGTGAGCAGAGTGTACAAAAATATTGGAAAATGCACATGTCCAGCAAACAAAGTTTCCTCGACCATTTTCCTATATCTGAACTAATTAGATAGGACCTAATTAATCTTTATTTTTCCCCTACCCATAAAATTAGGAAGAGTTAACCAATCATTCACTACCTTTAGGTTGCACCCCGGAGCTCTCTATTGTCTGTGATTGGTTGTAGCCTACATCAAGAGCACAGTAGGGAGGAAGTTATCTGACAGTTTAACATTTACTAGCTCTCTACATTATATGATCTGAAGATGTCAACTAGAACAGCTGACACCAATGCTCATAACTATAATATCAATAACATTTTATTGATATTGACCGCAATTCCGCTCTAAATTCTCGAAATGAGTAAAAACATTTGTTTGACTTACTCGCATATTTTAGACCTCGGGTTTAGTCGCATGTGTATGGTTTTTTATTTAGTGTGGACATGTGATGTGAACTTTTTCAGAATAGGTTCGGCGGTATTAGCACATGACCTACCCACTAACTTAATTCTTGAACAGAGACAATTCTCAGTACCTCAGCCAAATATTTCAACCACCAATTTTATCGAAACCAAATTTTTCGGTAGTGCCGGGAAGCTGATCTGGAACCCTTGGCTTAAAAGGCTGCCATGCTACTGGTTAAGCCAAGGTGTCGGCCTGAGTAATTCCTATCCTAGTGTTTAGTTTGCTAAGCCTACTGATATAGACTAGAACACAGCACATGATCGTAATGACGACGTCCTGTGGCAGGTGGACAAGTTCAACCCCCGTAAAGTGTTTGGGATGACGGCGCATCACGTCATCAAAGCCAACACACACGTCGGCGAGGTGGCTTGCATAGACCCCAGCGAGATCATCGTGCCAGTGATTGGCGGCAACTCGACGGAGACCATTGTGCCACTGCTGTCCCAGGCCAAGCCCTGCTCTTGCATCGAGCTCAACGAGGTGGGGACCCCCGGATGACTATAAGTCTGTAAAGGTCGGGGGAAAACCTGGCCACAACTATCGATGACATGTTGTTAACGTTTTATCGAAACACAACTTCTATGGCAATACATATTTTTTCATTCAAGGTATTTAATGTGCACTTTATGAACAGACTGATTATATCAGCACACGATTTATAAACTAACTTAAATCTAGAACAGACGCAACATCCAGCCCACAGGTCGTTGATTCATCACCGTGAAAGAGGAAACTCCACATTTCATCAATGATAAATTTTGCGGTCATACCGGGAATCGAACCGGGGAACCTTAGCTCAGTAGACATACACGCTACCGACTGAGCTAAGGAAAGGAAAATATACAACTGTAAGTAGAGATAAATTTGTAGCCTTGATATCGACACTCACAATAACATATGTATCTTCAAAATTAACTTTGCAATAAGAAGAAAACTTTGATATATTATGAACAGATTTGAAATATCTCCCTAAATACATTTATTAACGTATTATAATTTTCAGAACAGCTCCAAAACAGAATTTTAACAAAGACTACTTTTTTTTAGCAGCGCGTCTTACTACCTGTTCGGGTTATATACCTATGTAATAAATTACACTAATTGTTTTAGGGATTAGGAAGGTTATATTTAGAGGAAGTGTACCCACATTTGCATGGAGGGAGAGTGTAAAACCATTTAGGGAAAAACCACCCTTCAGTACACCCAACTGAAATTCGGACCTCGATTTTTTTCATAGTTAGCAGTTTAGTAAACTGCGAGAGTGGTGTGTTACACCACGCTGCCACCGGAGTGTGTGACTTGTAATTAAATTAAATTACAACTATAACGTAAGCAGAGATAAATTCAGTTATGTCAGCATAAAATATAATATAGTGGGCTTTGTTTATTTCTATAAAACTTTCTCTTTGCCTCCAAGCACTTAATAGATAATTTACATTATATGTACAATAGTGTTATGAGACAGCAACAAAAACTTCATCTTTGACTTAGGGTTTGTTTTGCTTCAACTTCATTTTACATATTTTAAAGTGTGATCTTCGCACGCCTCTAATGACAGGACACAATAATTTTGAGTTAGTATCTTTGATTAGGTATGATGTTTTTGAGCTTACAATGAAATTAGATAACAATTGCGCCATTTTACCTCGTCATTGAAGCTCTGCAGTCAGCAGTCCCTCAACTTTTATCATGCACGCTTTGTTGCGTTTCAGGAAGAAAGGAGGAACATTACATACCGCATCAAACATGCTGAGGAATGGGTGCGCAGCCTGAGAAAACACAAAGGCTCGGATTTCTTGTCATGTGCGCTTGCCTTGGTCCGCTTTACCATTTCCCTCATCAAGGGCATCCATGGTGAAGAGGCTGTGATTGAGTGTGCTTTCGTTAAGACGGAGAAGATCCCAGGACTCTCCTTCTTCGCCCTGCCACTGCTGTTTGGGCCTGAGGGGGTAAGTTCACCCACTCTGCAAGAGCTAAGTCGGGTCAGGATTATAACAGACACTACTTAGAGGTGCTAAGTCAGTCCAGGATGATAACAGACACTACTTAGAGGTGCTAAGTCAGGCTAGGATTTTAACAGACACTACTTAGAGGTGCTAAGTCAGGCCAGGATTATAACAGACACTACTTAGAGGTGCTAAGTCAGTTCAGGATTATTACAGACACTACTTAGAGGTGCTAAGTCAGTTCAGGATTATAACAGACACTACTTAGAGGTGCTAAGTCAGGCCAGGATTATAACAGACACTACTTAGAGGTGCTAAGTCAGTCCAGGATTCTAATAGACACTACTTAGAGGTGCTAAGTCAGTCCAGGATGATAACAGACACTACTTAGAGGTGCTAAGTCAGTCCAGGATTATAACAGACACTACTTAGAGGTGCTAAGTCAGTCCAGGATGATAACAGACACTACTTAGAGGTGCTAAGTCAGTCCAGAATGATAACAGACACTACTTAGAGGTGCTAAGTCAGTTCAGGATTATAACAGACACTACTTAGAGGTGCTAAGTCATCCCGAGTGACACAGTGATCTGTGTGTTTGCAGGTGCAGCAAGTATTTGACATGCCCAAGATGTCCGAATACGAGCAGCGCTTGTTTCAAGAGGCTTATTTCGAGCTTCGCAAGTCCATCCTAAAGGGCGAGGGCATTGTTTCAACCACCAAAGACACCCCCTTACCCCCCTCCTTCTGTCGTATGGTGGACGAGCCCCCTAAGGCCAAGTGCTAGACCGACCATCCCAGATATTCAATAACGATACGTTCGTCCATTGAGAGATTAAATTTATGTTAAAATGTTAAGGTAATATTGCTTCATTGTTAGTTTTACTTCCAAAATATATTTACATAACAACTAGGCCTATTTTGAAAAACTATCTTATACAATACTACAATTTGTGAATAAATACGTTACTTTTTAATAAGAATAAATAATGTTTAGTGTTTTATTCTTATGATTGCTGGTTCAAAAATAGAGGCTCAAATTATATTTTTTAATTAAAGTACTATTTTACACATCATTACTATAGTTTTATTTATTGTACTTACTCAAATTTAAAGTGAAGATTTTTAACAGCAATAATGTTATTAAGTATCAAGGGTCATTTTCCGCTTCCCGCTCAAGTGATATCACTCGTATTAAGAAATACCATCCATTAAAAATACTGAAACACGGTCAGCCTTAGTCAACACCTTGATCAAGTGTTCCATTGTTGTCCCTGAGTGGACAACTTCACACAACCTCAACATATCCTAATGTCATATCGTACATCATGAATATAATGTTGTGAAGGAACATTGGAATCGAGCAAGGAAACAGGGAGATTCAGAGAGAACAAGTCGATTTAAATCATTTTATTTTAAACATGGTTTAAACAGACGTTATAAGTATATTTACAAACGTTAGGCTAATTTTCATGAAAATAACGGAGAGTAAAACTGATAGCTTGCGTCCATTGAGTGGGACGATCGACGTGACAATATTCGTAAACAAATAACTTATTATTATAGTCGAGAAATATAAGATTTAGAAACAACAATAAAGATCTAAGAAATACAAACCAATGTTATCAAATTATATATTAATACCCAAAAGGGACTGAAGTAGAATAAAATATTCTGTGCCAGCAACGCACTTTAAATATGAAGGAGGTCTATTATATTGAGAGCCCATTCACAGTTCACACACCTAGATAGTTAAGTCTATTCTTAGCAGCAAATGAGAAGCATGACCTCAATTAGGAATGCTCCAACAATTCTTATTACATAAGAGTAATTACAGCCCATATTAGGACATAATAAAGCCGAGAGTCCACGAAAATACAGGGTAGACAAACCCACCTAAACCTAGCCTCGGCACTGAAAGTGCGAGACAGCATACAGTTGGACCTAGCTATTATCAATTGCTCTATAGGAATTATCTCCGCTGTCCAAAGTCATAATAGCGGTCAAATCCCCCTTCACCTATATTAATAATGGTAGAACCATTCTGCAATATAACACAGTTACCTTGACTCTAACCGCCACAGGTAATAATACAAAGCAGTTGAACTATAACGTCTATAAATTAAGATGCTATAAAATAGACATACTGGCTCCTACGGACATCAAACAAAGATTACATTATTTAACAACTTATACCAGTCTTAGTGCAAGTAACTAAACTAAGCTTCTTACATAAATATAATACTCAAGTACACGCTGCATCCCAGCAACATGATGCAATAACCTAAGTGAGTGAGCTACTCCTAAACGAATTGAATTCTTTATAATTTTAAATATTATTAGCACCACCTCTTATTACCCGCTAGAGTTAATTGCATTACTAAATTACAAATCAACTTTAAATAAATCGACAGACAAAGTGCCTGCAATCCAACAGAACAAATACTAAATAATATCCTAACACATCCAAGCAGACATTAAGTGACTAAGCCTGTATCAGAAGGAGACCTATTTCCTCAAAAGGAATGTTACCGCCTAGTCGGCGAGACCATCCATACCATCACAGACATCATATATGCGTTGAGCATCAGGTGACTAAAGCCAAATGTAGCAGCGTGTCTTCTTTTGTCAGTGATTGTATATTAAAATCCATCTTGTTTTCTCCTTCGTTCCTGTCTATTAGAATGGAGAAGACGATCATGTGATGCTTGCGTCCCTCGTATAGAAGAATTGACTGGGGCGGGGAGCTTCATGCACTTGCGCGCGATGTTCCTCCTTTATCCTCAAGTCTTCACTAGAATAGAAGGTGTAGATAGATTCTAATGGGCCATTTGAATACACCGTCGGCTTGGGAGTTGTAATAAGACTGTGCATGCGATCAAAATGTAGTTCACATCAGCTGACATCGCGGTTTAGTAGAAACATAGTGTTATGTTAGTGGTTGTTTATTAGTTGGATTATAGAGTAGATATTTAGCAAGAGTGAATACATGTATAATCCCTTATTGTGAAGGGTTAAAGACTTTTAGCCCGTCGCCATACTCTACATCACAGTGCATGCTATGATACTTATCATATCACCATTTTCAGAACATGTCACCAGTCGAACAATCGGTTCATTTCCTGCTTTCTCCTGCTCCGGTTGTTGTAGATAACGGACTGTTATTTTCACCGAACGACTTCTGGCTTTCTAGTTCTTTTGTGATTTCTTCCTTGAGTTTAAATTTTTGTATCTTACCAGACGATGTCTTCGAGAATTCGCTGACAAACTTGAAATATTTTGGTATTTTGAAATGAGCGATCTGCAAGAAAAAAAATTAAATGTATTTTATTTATCTTTCCCTTTTCCTTCCATATTATTATTCATTAATGGATATAATCTTTGTTTATAATCTGGTGTCAGCTATCACGAGATATTGTTGGATTAACAAGTGCCAGTTTTCTGATCCAAAATGGACAGTTCCCTGCATTACATAAGGGCTAAATGCATTTACCACATGAAGAATATTTGTAAAGACAACCAATTAAAATTAATGACGGGCGAAATATAAAATTGGTAAAGTATGACTCATACAAAGTAGTTGCAAGCTCCATAAATTGTTCTGGGTCAAATACATTTTCTCTCAAGTCCGAATCTTAGAAAACATGCTAAGCATGTTTAGCTTTCACATATTACTATGGTTTTTTTCCCCCCTTCAATTCTGATTTTGTTCACAATGGTAAATTAATGACCTGGGGTCTGGTTGTTACGTATGTCATATAATAATATTTGCCTTTACCATTAGTAAGTGTTATAATAGCTAAAAAAAAAGTAACAATTTGGGTTCTGCGGATATGTATGAATAATAATATGTGTTCTAAAAATGAGTAAGGTTGTATTTAGAGAAAGTGTACCCAAATTTTCATGGAGGGAGATGAAAAACCATTTAGGGAAAACCACCCTCATGCCCACCTGGGATTCGAACCCGATCTCCCTGTCATCGGCAGTCCAATCCAACACAAGAATGGCGTGTTAGACCATTTGACCACCAAAACGGGTTAAAAAAATATTTTGACTTGAATTTTTGTTTTTTTAGCTTCGCGTTTTACTACCCAATCAGGTTATATGCCTGTGTACTAATTATACTATTGGATTAGGGATCATGAAGGCCTAATTTAGAGGAAAAGCACCTAGCATTTGCATGGAGGGAGAGTGTAAAACCATCTAGGGAAAAAACTGCCTGAGATTCGAACCCTGATCTCCCTGTCTTTGGCAGGACTAGAAAATTGAAAAAGAAAAAAAAATCAAATCTAGCTGGCTAGATGTTAAAAATATTCCAACTAATTTATGTTTACATTTAAGAAATTCATAAAATTACTGCTTTAATAACACAATAAACACAAACTTTAGAAAGAATATAATTATATATATTCTTGTTGACAGTTGGTACTCACTACTCAATACAAAATAATACTTAAAACTTTTTCCACACCCAACTAAAACTTACCTGCATCTGTGGTACATTTCTCCCGTGGTGGACTGGACTGCCAGTAGCGGTGAGGTCATGGTTCAAATCCCAGTCAGGTGAACTGAGGCTGTTTTATCCCAAATGGTTTTCTGCTCTCCTTCCACGAAAATGTGGGTACACATCCTTTAAACTCTACCTTCACCATCTTTTCTCCTTTAGTGTAAATACGCGGCGAGACACAAAATCTAGTTGTACGCAAGTACCGCTGACACGGTGAATATTTCCACCGCTTTTATTTGTGAGTGTCTCAGAAGTAAACATTATACGAACCATTCCCTTGCAATATGCCCTGATGTCCTCTTGAGTGAGGGCAGAGCCCTCTTTCAGTCGCAGAGAGCAGGCCACCACCTCTCCCAGTCTGACGTCGTCAACACCAAACACCTGTCATGAACACCACAGGCGCAATTATAGGTGCAAATAATACAAGGGGAAAAAACCAATACGCTTTGAACAATGGTATGAAAAACAGAATTCACACTTTATACCACCGTCAGTGAACAGGGAAGAGAACATTTCACACTACTGTCACTGGACAGGGAGAGACATTTCACACTACTGTCACTGGACAGGGAGGAGAACATTTCACACTACTGTCACTGGACAGGGAGGAGAAACATTCACACTCTGTCATTGGACAGGGAGAAACATTTCACACTTCTGTCACTGTGACAGGGAGGAGAACATTTCACACTGCTGTCATTGGACAGGGAGGAGAACATTTCACACTGCTGTCACTGGACAGGGAGGAGAACATTTCACACTACTGTCACTGGACAGGGAGGAGAACATTTCACACTACTGTCACTGGACAGGGAGGAGAACATTTCACACTACTGTCACTGGACAGGGAGGAGAACATTCACACTACTGTCATTGGACAGGGAGAGAACATTTCACACTACTGTCACTGGACAGGGAGGAGAACATTTCACACTACTGTCACTGGACAGGGAGAGAACATTTCACACTACTGTCACTGGACAGGGAAGAGAACATTTCACACTACTGTCACTGGACAGGGAGGAGAACATTTCACACTACTGTCACTGGACAGGGAGGAGAACATTTCACACTGCTGTCATTGGACAAAGAGTACAAAGCCAAAATGTCGGACATTCTCTCTTCAACACTTATACTCCAATTTGTAGTTATTACTATTTTATTTTATTATTTTGTCTCTACCCTGAAGCTGGGTTCTATTTTTAGTTGCACATGTAGTTTCACAAAACTTGTAAAGAAGAGGTTTTGTGCGGAACAGCCAGCCACCCAATCAGCACTGTCTCTCCCTACCCTCAAAAAATAAATAAATTGTACAACACCCTTGTCAGGAAGTAGGCTTCGTCCTTCTACGACAGGTTTCCACCACAAAAGCCAACTTCCTGTTCATCTAACGCGGCACCAAAATAATTATATGATATTAATTTAATGACATGTTCTAAGTGCATATATTTCCTCTGTATATTTTAAATTGTAATTATTCCTAATGTTATAATATCACGCCAACATAAAATAGATGAAATGACTAAAAATTATTAGAAAGCAAACAAAAATAAAGATTTTTTTATTTCTATCCAAACAAAATGGAAATTGTAATTTAAAACCCCACCTGGAGCCTCCAAAATATCCGGATGAGTCTGTAGAAAGTCTTCTATCTCCTTTGGGAAAATATTTTCCCCGCCTCGATTGATCATTTCCTTGAGCCGACCGACGATTCTACCGTAGCCGTCTTCTGTCAACACAAACTGGTCCCTACAAACATACAAGTCACCGATGGAGATCCACGAGCACTCAATTTTTCAAACAGAGATATGAATAGATACTCGGGCTCGAGAGATTTATTAGTTTGGGAATTTCAATATCTTTGTATTAGGTTAATATTATTCTTGCTATTTGTGTGTCTGGAAACCGGATGACTAAATGTTTACCTTGCTATCCATCCTTCGGCTTCGTGGGTAACTAGTTAATGTCACGACGACGATGACGTCGTATTCAGACATGTGTGGTAGGGTGGAAAAAGTCGGTGAGAGTGTTCGCAACGTGAGTCACGGGAACATGGCAGAAGGATGTTCTGGCAACGTGAGTCGCGGTGGAACATGAGCGAAGGATGTTCTGGCAACGTAGTCGTGGTGGAACTGAGCAGAAGATGTTCTGGCAACGTGAGTCGTGGTGGAACAGAGCAGAAGGATGTTCTGGCAACATTAGTCGCGGTGGAATGGAAGGATGTTCCGGCAACGTGAGTCGTGGTGGAACGGAAGGAAGTTCCGGCAACGTAGTCGTGGTGGAACGGAAGGAAGTTCCGGCAACGTTAGTCGTGGTGGAACGGAAGGAAGTTCCGGCAACGTTAGTCGTGGTGAACGGAAGGAAGTTCCGGCAACGTGAGTCGCGGTGGAACGGAAGGAAGTTCTGGCAACGTTAGTCGCGGTGGAATGGAAGGAAGTTCTGGCAACGTTAGTCGCGGTGGAACGGAAGGAAGTTCTGGCAACGTTAGTTGCGGTGGAACGGAAGGAAGTTCCGGCAACGTGAGTCGTGGTGGAACGGAAGGAAGTTCCGGCAACGTTAGTCGCGGTGGAATGGAAGGAAGTTCTGGCAACGTTAGTCGCGGTGGAACGGAAGGAAGTTCTGGCAACGTTAGTCGCGGTGGAACGGAAGGAAGTTCCGGCAACGTTAGTCGCGGTGGAACGGAAGGAAGTTCTGGCAACGTTAGTCGCGGTGGAATGGAAGGAAGTTCTGGCAACGTTAGTCGCGGTGGAACGGAAGGAAGTTCTGGCAACGTTAGTTGCGGTGGAACGGAAGGAAGTTCCGGCAACGTGAGTCGTGGTGGAACGGAAGGAAGTTCCGGCAACGTTAGTCGCGTGGAATGGAAGGAAAGTTCTGGCAACGTTAGTCGCGGTGGAACGGAAGGAAGTTCTGGCAACGTTAGTCGCGGTGGAACGGAAGGAAGTTCCGGCAACGTTAGTCGCGGTGGAACGGAAGGAAGTTCTGGCAACGTTAGTCGCGGTGGAATGAAAGGAAGTTCTGGCAACGTTAGTCGCGGTGGAACAGAAGGAAGTTTCTGGCAACGTTAGTTGCGGTGGAACGGAAGGATGTTCTGGCAACGTGAGTCATGGTGGAACGGAAGGAAGTTCCGGCAACGTGAGTCATGGTGGAACGGAAGGAAGTTCCGGCAACGTGAGTCGTGGTGGGAAGTAGGGTGATGGTGGAGAGAGAAAGGGGGTTCAACAATATTGCTCTTTCGTAGCATAAAACCATTTAATAAGCTCTTTCGTAGAGGTGCGCACCCAGGTGGGTCACCACTGATTGGCCGGGCTGACTGACCTGCCTTACCGAGGAATCACCATATTAAATACCCTCCACTGCTGCCTGGCCTTGTCCAATGGGAGAAACAGAGGCTTCCCATTGGTGCGTGCAAACTTGAAAGACAGTGCCCATCACGCGAGCCAATAGAGGCAGGAGTTTTCTTTGGTGCTGAGTACAGAGGTGAACTCGTCACGGACGGCTTAGAGAACATGGACTGTGGAGCGGTCCAGTCAGTAGAGAGGGTGGGTGGCGCGGCCTGTGCAAGTGCGGAGTAAAGAGACGAGACAAGGGCCGACTCAACAGTGAGGGACAACAACCTTTCTATCTACTTGTCTGGGTGTTGTTGGTTGTGAAATGTGCAGGTTGGGGTATAACAAAGATGGTAGTGTGCTGACATCTGTACATTGGAATGTTGAGGTTAGCAACTAAGAAACAGTGTAGAATGGAGACAGAGAGAAAAAGTAGGTACATAAAGAAAGGGATATTTGTGTAGGTGGTGGAAGAGAGATTAGTGCAAGACTGTTTCAAGTACATTTTAATTCAAACGTATACCATGTACAATGTTACAACTAAGAGCTATCTCTATTTTTCATATTATCAAGTCCAAATTAGTTTGTATCGTGGTATTGTGTGTTACCTGTGTAACAGTAGAAAGATGTGTTTGGAGTTAGCTTCCTGTGACATTCAGTTGTATATTTTTTTATCAATGGAGGAAGAATGGATTGTAGATTATCATCAAATTCGGCCACTTTGAAATCAAATATTAATATATGTTTGTATATTTTTAGCACCGCGTCTTACTACCCGTTCGGGTTGTTGCATAATGTACTAATTATGCTAGTGTGCTATAGATGAAGAGGGCTGTCCCCACTTGAATGGAGGGATTGTAGAAAACCATTTGAGGAAAAAACTTCCCTCAGTACACCCAACCAGGATTTGGACCCGGAACACCCTGTAATCGGCAGTCCAATCTAATGTGAGGGTGACGCCTTGAACCATTTGGCCACCGATGCAAGTCAATGGTGAGTTAACCAGCCAGATTAATTAAAAGTATTGGTTATTCCATACACATTACAGAACACAACCAACTCTTAACCACTCAGCCCAGCATTAGAAGCAACAACCAATACAAGTCTCCAATTTTGATAGAACAAGACTCCCTCCTCCCCGTCTACCACCTTCGTGGTGCAGAGGAGGAACAGAGCAAGATAACTATAGCCCTCAACCCCTGTCCCTGGATAGTACTCACTCCACCAACCCCTGGATAGTACTCACCCCACCAGCCCCTGGATAGTACTCACCCTGTTCTGAGCCAACGATCTCTCCCCAATGTACTCCTTGTTTTGTCTTCGTCCCCCCAGTATTCTAGCATGTTGCAGTATCCCCGCACCAGCAACTCTCCTGGGGACCCCATGGGGACCATCTTCCCTTCCGGGTCGACCACCTTCACCTAACATGGCACAGCAGCACAAACTCCAACAATAATCCACTTAAAACAATTCTGTATCAATCCATTAACCAGCCTCATGGTTTAGTGGTCAGTCCACCTGGCTACGAACCTAGGGGTCCCGGGTTCAATTCCCGGCTGGTATCTTGGATATTTTTCCCGAAAGGGGAATGATCCCAACGGTCATCAGGTTTCAGTAAATTAGGCTCAAGTTAGGTTAACACTCACACCAACTCCACAACATCATAATAACTATCACCACATCATCTCATTGCAGGTATGGCGTGTAGAAACCTCCTATGTTGCACCCTGGGGAATGTTCTGTGCTACCTGAGCGGCTAAAAGTCTACACATAAGGCGACCAAACCTGAATGTCATGTCCTTCCCAGTCATATATAGCATTCAATAACAAATAAATCAATCTATTCAGACAAAAACTTTTGAGATGCTCTCTAAATTGCAAGTAATCATCATCACAAAGACTTACTAAATACATTCTTTTGATTCATAGATTAGTTTAAAGAGTTCCTTACATATTGTAAGATCCAAGTATATTGTGTCCGTGCATATCAACAAGTCACCGCGACTCGATAGAAGCAGTGGTACCAACCTCTATATGTTCAGACACACATCCCACTGTCCTTGTCACTTTATCCATAGGGTCGTCTGGGAGAACTTGGAATGTCAGAGGCCCCGTTTCCGTCATTCCAAATAATGACTGGAATAAACAAAATGCAGATACAAGCATTCAATAATAATATTAACATTCATAATTACACATATGTAACTGAACATATTAGTATGTTACATTATTTGGTCAAATAATGGCCTTGAGATAAAAACCGTTAAAATTTGTACCTTGACCTATGTTCGCTCTCAGACAACCTTAAATGTCTGATGTCTGTGGTATCCAAATCACTTTGGCCCCGAACCCAGGACACCAGATAACATTTGGAAAATGGAGCCTCAATCGAGACAGACTTGTAGACTCGTTCTTAGCGAGTTTCCTCCGTTCAAGAAAAACAACTTTCTTTATATGAGTTCAATATAATTTTTTTTTTTTTCAAATTTAAATTTTTATTTCACCTTAAATCTTAAATCTGAGTTTTATAAAACATGTCAAACAAACAAGCTTAACTTTCCACAGTAGCGTTCCTTCAGCAAGAATGATAATATTCACAATTCCTAAATTCCTCAAGAAATAAAATAGAAATATTAACTAAATGACAATCTTTTTTTTTTTTTTTTTTTAACATTTAAACACTAAGCATCGAATATTCGTCAGCTTTGACTTCAATTCAAAATAATAATTTCAGATTTGATGATTACAAAGGTTCGTCAATAAAAGATATATATAGTTAAAATATACAATATTCCATAATATTTGATTTGGCTCCGAATTGGGAAACTGTACTTGGCACATCTAAAGATAGAATATTTAACATTTTATCCTGATCTTAATTCTAAATATTTTTTTTTTCGAATCCTTGGATCTTGAACATCCTTCATGATCTGAAGCTTCAAAGGATCCTTAACATACTACTCCTGAGAAGGGAGGCAGTACTCACCGTGACCCTGTCGACGCCCAATACACGGAGCAGTTCCTTCATGAGGTGTTCTGAGCAAGAGGCCCCCCCAGTGACGACAGTCTCTAGGGATGGGACCCGTGCGCCCGTCTCCTCTGCCAAGGACAGCAAGTCCACGTGCATTGTTGGCGTCCCGTACACAAACGTACACCTGTCGTGCACAAACATTGTAATCATATAAATATACATGTTGCGCACTTGTTTGGATTGTACACTCAATCACATGTACTAACTACGCTAGGGATAAGGAAGGTTTAATTTAAAGGAAGTGTAACTGCATTTGCATGGAGAGATAATAGAAAACTATTTCAAAGAAAACATGTCAATACACCCAGACAAGATTCTAACCCTGATCACCCCGCCATCGGCTGTCCAATCTATTTCTAGAGTAACTGACACCTTAGACCAAGCATGTTCAACCTTTCCCCAAATTAGGGCCACATAAGTTCTTGGGGAATTAGCTGAGGGACATAGATGATATTTATAACACCTAATGCCCAAATATGGTACACACACATACAAGTATGACATCTTAGCTCAACTGGTAGCATGTCTGTCTACTGAACTAAGAGCCCCGAGTTCGATTCCCGGCATGGCCAAAAAATGTATAATTGGTGAAATGGGGGTTTACCATTTCATATTGGTGAATTAACGGTCAGGGACTGGAAGTTGTGCCTGTCCTAGTCTTAAGTTAGAATATAAGTCATATGAAGCTACGACAGACCTAGCCAGCCGATGGTGGGAAATATATGACTTGAATAAAAGACTGACCACAGGCTGGAAACAGTAATGGATGGGAAATTTATTGAATTAAACAATAAAAGGATATAAGAGCAAGGCTTACAAACTCACCGATGATGATGATGATTATGATTATGATGATGGTGGTGATGATGATATCTAGAATATAAACTTTCAGTAATATTGAAACACAAAGTCGAGAGCAGGTTTAACCAGTACCAGTGGACTTACTTCTCTTGTTGAATAGCTTTAAGAGTGAAGTCCGCACTGACGCTAGGAGATGGCAGCACCAGCGTGGCTCCAAACTGCATCGCGGTGAGTACACCAACAACGCTGCCGAATACATGGAAAAGCGGTAGGGGCAGGCATATCCTGTGTCGCTTGGGATTAATGAATTTTGTGACAGTTAACACTCGCATACAATCATCACGAGATCCGCTTCAGTGGCCATATGGTCTAAGGTGTCACTCTCGCGTTAGACTAGAATGAGGATCGAATCTCGGTCAGATGCACTGAGGGTGGTTTCACCCAAAATTGTTTTCCACTCTCTCTCCACTCTGATGAGGATAAAGTTCCTCTGAATTCAATCGTCCTCATTCCTAGCTCATTGGTGTAATTAGTACATACAGGTATAACCTGAATAGGTAGTAGGACGTGGTGCTAAAAATAATCACCATGAGGATGTTAAGAGAAAAGTATGAACACGACAATGGACTAAAAGCTAAGTTCTCATTGAGTCATTATTGAATTATATCGTAGATCTAGATATTTTTATGTTAATTATATTTTCTGAATAGTTTAGTCAGTGAAACAGTTCTGTTGTGAGTTTTTAAGAATTATTGGTTTTCTTAGCGTCTTCACACCTGGTTGGGCTGTACATATATGTACTAATTAGTAATTAAGCTAATGTGTTAAGGATTAGGAAGGTTGAATTAGATGAGGTGTACCCACGTTTTCATTGAAAACTATTTAGGACAAGCTGTCCTTGCTGGGATTCGAACCCTGATTTCCCGGTCACTGGCAATACACTGTGATGCGAACGTGACGCCTTAGACCATTAGACCACAGAAACGGGTAGTTCCTGTTGCTACTGGACTCGGAACTATCTATAAAATAAAACCTTAACATGGATTCAAATTAGAGTTGGGTCAAATCCACTATTTTACTATTCAAATCTCGAATCCAAATCTTCATCAAACTTTCGAATCTCAAATATTGAAATCGAATCCGAATCTTGGAAAAAATTATGAAAGTCAAAGGAAATATGAATATAATGGAATAATATAAAATACAAATTGTAACTAAATGTTAACATTCATTTCAACATTCTTACATTCAGTTAAGTGTTAAATTAATGGTATGGGGCCTGGTTGTTGAGCTCATCCTATAATTAGGTTGGTTCTGAACCACCAATTAGCAGTTTTTGAGTCTCAAATCCATTATTTTCTCAAAACCTGAAAGCTTGAGGATTCAATGTAGTCGAGGGTCTCATCCGTAATTAAAACCCTGTCAGAACTCGACCAGTGAGAGGTAATTTGAGAAGACGACCCTACCTTGTGTTTAAGGTTCATCCGCTTGCCGATGTAGTACGAGTTGTTGACCAAGGTGTGATGGCTGAGTAGTGCCGCTTTAGGAGTCCCCGTCGTGCCCTAGGGAGGAACGTGATCCCAACCATTAACAACCTACGATATGGCCGATGTTGCCCTTTCTATGAGCCTTCCATCGAGACTCAGATAATGAAGGATATATATATATATCTGAACAGATTTACAACATATTGTTTAGTTTTATAAAGAGATGGCTTGGTTAAACTTTTTTACTAACTCGAATCCCCATTATTTTTATTTTAATAAGTAAAACCGAAACCGAATCTTAAGCATATGTGGTAAATAGGGATGTGCGAAACTCGAAAATATCTTGAAAATTCAAGAGAAAAATAATCTTGATCTTGTCTTGAAAGTTAAAAAATGAATCTCGAAAATTTGATAAATAAAAAACAGCAAATAATAATTTTAATCAATTAAAAAACCAAAGCGGGAATTTATTATTTCCAATAATACCATAATAACTCAAAAATAGGCCGCAATCCCCCCTCCAAACACAGCCTTCAATAAGAAATGTTTTAGTCATAAATATTGTTTTTCAATATCAAACTTTGAAAATATAAGCGGCTATACATATACTATAAAATTAAATTATAAATGGCGTTCATTGTAACTACCTATCACCATTTTATTAATTCAATTTAAAATGTGTATGAGTTCTATCTCAAGTGTTTGAATGAACTATATATAAGACAATCTAAAACAAGCGCCAGCTAAAATGTCAAAAAAGAAACTCTATAAACATTTAATAAACATAATTTATTTATTTTTTTACTTTAAAAGGACATTTTCTCGTCTCATTCTCGTGTTTCAATACTTTTTTATATTCTCGTTTTGAGATCATCTTGAATTGAGAAGATGGTTCTCGCATGTCCATAGTGGTAAACATAAATTAACTCTACCTAAAGGCATAGAAAGGTATGAGTCGGGGGACCGGGGGGGGGGTTCATATTTACGTATAAAAACAGTATTTTAATGGCTTAAAGTGTAGTAAAAAAAATATTCCATACAAAAAATAAATTTTCCACACCCTTGGCTCTACTACATTAATTCTGGACTTCATATTTAAATAGAAATAATAACTATATACTAGCCTTTTATCAAAAAAAAAAGCATAAGTTATAAAATGCATACATTAATTAAGTGGTTCTGTATAACCTGAACAGGATGCAGTGCTAAAAAAAAAAAGTGGTATATTACTGATCTGGGATCTGGTTGTTAAGTTTTTCCTATTATTAGGTGGAGTTAAATCGTCAATAGTCGGTGTAAGAAACTTAAGATTTTCTACCACTTATTTTAATCACCCAGGCCAACCCAATAGCAAGAAAATAAAATAGAGAATTGCTCGCTCTAAAAGAACAAAAGGTCATAAGATCGTTAAGAGTTTCTGAGGGGTAACAAAAGAAGGAATTTGAAGAGCAATGGAACTCGCTGCTTAGATACACAATAAATCCCTAGTATAGTAGAGCATCGATAGTTCGAATGTCAAAAATCCGGTTTGTCGATAATTCATATTGCCAAGAAAAAATATTATTTATAAAAATAGCCACAGTGATATCAATATTTGAGATTCCAATAGATGGGGAAACGAAGTCTAGCATCTTTGCGGCACCTCTGTATGAAGATTTTTGCCTTATTATATTCCTTCAGAATTTGTGATATTTAGCAACAAAAAACAATGTGTAGGTTCGTTGTTTAAATAAAGTGAAAATGTTTCTACCTTAACATTGAGTTTTCGTAAGTATCCCGTCTAAACTTATTTTACTATTTTTGGTACAGGTACTGTATTTTCAATAATCCGGACATATCGATAGTCCAGACTGGGTCGATCCCTAGTTAGTCCGAATTATCAACGCTCAACTATCCAAAAAATCAAATTGTATGATTACTTATGTTTTTTTACATCCATCACTGTTTCCAGCCTGTAGCTTGGTCAGTTTTTTAGTCAAGCCATATATTTTCCACTACCGGCTTGCTAGGCCTGTCGTAGTTTCATATGCCTTATAATCTAACTTAAGACTAGGACAGGCACAACATCCAGTCCCCAACCGTTAGTTCCTCACCGTGAAAGGCGAAAGTCACATTTCACCAAAGATACATTTTTTGGCCATGCCGGGAATTGAGCATGGGACCCTTAGCTCAGTAGACAGACACATACCGACTGAACTAAGGTGTCGAATATGATTAGTTATCTGATATAATGAACCTTTCTTAACTGGACTCAACATCAAATTTACATTAATATTGAATTAATAGCATATGAAATGATACAGAAAATTCTACTAATATACAACAATGATCTTGTATCCGTCTGTTACTCGTTCACGCAAAACCCACTAAATATTGATTGTGCCGAAATTTCGCGTGGACATATGGTAGCTCAAATGTCTGATTAATATTCACGTCTAACATTATGTTTTAATATGGTGGCTATAAAACAATTCTTTTGGCATTTTACTCAGTTTATACTGATCGTGTTTTCATTGGATCAACTTTGAAAGGTTCCTAGATATAAATTAGGCATGGCAGTAGTCTTGAAATAAATTGGTGGCTGTATAACACTACCTTTTCAGTGATGCTATTAATATTAATTCGTTGTCTGAAGATAGACAGGGGACTAAAGCGTGGTCGTATTATAAAAGACATACCGTGCTCAGAACGTTTAATCAACTTGTCCTTTATAAAAGATATGTCTTGTAGTTTTAATCCAAGGGGTGGATTGCAGCCATAGCAACACTTCTAGGACATGCACAATATCATAGGAGTGGAGTGCTGCCATAGCAACGCTTCTAGTACATGCACAATATCATAGGAGTGGAGTGTAGCCATAGCAACACTTCTAGTACATGCACAATATTCTAGGAGTGGAGTGCAGCCATAGCAACGCTTCTAGTACATGCACAATATCATAGGAGTGGAGTGCAGCCATAGCAACGCTTCTAGTACATGCACAATATTCTAGGAGTGGAGTGCAGCCATAGCAACGCTTCTAGTACATGCACAATATCATAGGAGTGGAGTGTAGCCATAGCAACACTTCTAGTACATGCACAATATTCTAGGAGTGGAGTGAGCCATAGCAACACTTCTAGTACATGACAATATCTAGGAGTGGAGTGCAGCCATAGCAACACTTCTAGTACATGTACAATATCATAGGAGTGGAGTGCAGCCATAGCAACACTTCTAGCACATGTACAATATCATAGGAGTGGAGTGCTGCCATAGCAACACTTCTAGCACATGTACAATATCATAGGAGTGGAGTGCTGCCATAGCAACGCTTCTAGCACATGCACAATTAGAAGTGGTTGAACGAAAACTGACCGATGTGAAGTGGATTGTACAGCCTTGGTCCGACTGGATCCTATCCTGCAGTTCTGCTAACCTGATGATGGATTCTTTTGATCCTGAATCCATGATATCCTCGTATTGGAACACACCCCTAACAAAGAGGAAAAACAGAGTCAGCAAAAATATGTTTACATGCTGGGGAGGAAGATGTGCAAAGTCAAATCATTCATTTCGTAACTAGCCTGAATCAAATATTTGTTGTTAAATGTCTTAGCTTAATGTTGGATTTAAAAATATATATAATGTGCCTATTCATTTAATTTTATACACTAAAATCATTTAGAAAATGTTTTACTTCACAATTGTTTGTAATACTTCAATTCTAATCTGATGAATAAAGTTATCATCACAACATGCAGATCAATTACAGTTATGTTTTTTCTTGGCAATCCAGATTATTGACGATTCGGATTTTTGACATCCAAATTATCAATGTTCTAATGTACTTCAAGATGTTTAAATATGAACATTAATTTCTAATGTACATAACAGCTCAGACTGACAATTTAACCTAAATGAGAATATTAACTGTCAATATTTTCATTGGTGAGGTTTCTTAGTTGTTGAAGATGGAATTATTTTCCAAAGTCTTGTGCATCCTTAATATTTTATTATATTTTTTACAGACATGTCATTAATTATATTAAATATAATTACTCTGTTATACAGAGCAGTATTGAAGGAGATGGCTTGCCAATCATGAGAATATTGTGCCATTTATATTTTGATGTTTTTCCCAACCATGAAGCCCGAGTTAAAACGTGACTTGTGGCTTATGTGTGAATACATTGGAACTGTTTTGTCGAGGAACTGAGGCTATAGTATTAGATTGCTGATAACATTCTCACAGGGTGTAGGAATGATATTGGCTCTAGGAGGGACCCCGTTTATAAATTAAACCAAAGGTTTCCAACTGGCATGTGGTTACGATTCCTTTTTTTGCGGCCCGCGAAGTTTCTAGGAAAAGTAATTTACCACAGTGAATTGATATTTTCATCTGATAAACAAAAAACTTTTGACTTGTGTGAGAAAAATCCACAAAAACTTCAACGGATGTTCATTCAGTAATAAATTTAATTGCGCTTGTTTTTATAACAACTTGTGTATCCGCGCGAGTCATATTTTATTCCACCCCTTTTAGCTGATTTGACGCAGCCCGCCACTAAACGTGTTGATTTAATTGTGGCCCTCGGTCACTTTAAGTTGGAAACCCCTGAATTAGACTATGCTAGGGAGAGTGGCGCCCCTAGAACACGTGAAAGACGTCTTGGTCAGAAACTGCGTTGATTTAAACCAAGGAATCATTGGGTGTGCCCAGAAGGCACATTTGGCCCCCATATTTATTCTTAGGTATAACACCCTCACCACTACCCCTAAATACATGCAGATTATGTCAATTCTTTGTTTATTATTTATTTATGTAAACCATCAGGGTGAATGAAGGAACCACCTCGCTGGTCCACGTGACACTCACGGCAGATTTTTGTTTGTCATGACGATGACGGACTTGAGGCTGGGTACACTCTCACTGTTCAGCTGCCCCGGCCGAGCCTTGACGAGCTCTGGTGACACTTGCGACAGAATCTGGTGAAAGTTCTGGGTCTTGAACGTGTCGGCCATCACGAGGGCCTTCAACCCCACCTTGTTGATACAGTACTTTAGCTCTGGGCTCTGGTAGGCCGGGTTGATGTTGACCTGCAAGTGTTACACGGCCCACCAAGTGTCCACAGGTTGATTGTCGAGTCAACCTTGGTTGATAATTGCTCATGTAAAACACCCAATAAAAATATACTGTAAAATGTTAATTTTGACTAAATTACAATTTAAGAATCAAATAGCCAAAGCTATTATATTTGTTTTAGTGAGGATTCATTCCATCTAGACATAATATTCTGAAAATTGAAAAATGATACCCGGACACGGGAATCGAACCCGGCACCTTTGGCTTAGTACGCCAATGACTAACTACTGAGCTATCCAGGAATCGTCCCGTGCTCAGGATCATTCTTCACTCATATTTTAAAGCATAGTCTATGATAGGACGTGCAGAAATCGTCGGCTACAAATGTGTGATTTACTAAGTTCACAAGATATCAGATATCTGAGAGCTCGTGATTTTAATAAATATTAAATGTCTTGCAGAGGTGCAAACGTCCAACCAGTGATGAGAACAGAAAGTGCGAGAGTTGAGTCCTCACCAGTGTGAGTCCAGCTCGAGCCGCTGCGAAGCTTGTGATGTACCACTCACTGCAGTTGGTGCTCCAGAGCCCCAACCTGTCCCCGGGTTGCAGACCAATCTCTAGGAGACCTGCGGCCAGTCTGTCTGCCTACACCCACACCACTAGTGTCATCAGTCGCGTCGGTTTTTAGTGACTTAGTTTAAGACAGAAAGGATCAGTACTGGTACTATTGTTAATTGTAGAGAATGTGTGTTGAGCTCAATCAAGTTGCAGTTATTGTGTGTTGAGACAAATAAAGTTGCAGTGATTATGTGTTGAAATGAATAAAGTTGCAGTGATTGTATGTTGAGATAAATAAAGTTGCAGTGATTGTGTGTTGAAATGAATCTAGTTGCAGTGATTGTGTGTTGAGCTCAATCAAGTTGCAGTGATTGTATGTTGAGATGAATAAAGTTGCAGTGATTATGTGTTGAGATTAATAAAGTTGCAGTGATTGTATGTTGAATGAATAAAGTTGCAGTGATTTATGTGTCAAAATGAATAAAGTTTCAGTGATTGAGTGTTGAGATGAATCTAGTTGTAGTAATTGTATGTTGAGATGAATCAGTTGCAGTGATTGTGTGTTGAGTTGAATAAAGTTGCAGTGTGTTGTGTGTTAAAAATGAATCTAGTGTTGACAGTGTTGTGTTTGGAAATTAATCTAGTTGCAGTACTGACCTTCTCTCGACCTCTTGGAAAGTGATGCGGTGACCTTGTTGAACAGAGACCAACGCCTCATTATCACCAAACTTCTCCACCGATTGATCCACCATTTTCCCGATGGTGAGCGGGGACAAGGGCTCAGTCCCAGGGTTATGATAGTAACTTGGTTTCCAACCCACAAACAGGCATCTTCCCTCACTCAGTCTATGGACAAGAATGATGAGAAACTCTCGCATTGTCTGGACAAGAGCCAAAGGACAACACAATAGCAGGACTTATTACAAGACCAATATTCGTCTTTGTACATTTTTATCTCCTCTACAACAAAATAAATAATTATGTTTTCTTTCATCTCTCATGTTTACACAATAATTAATATCTTCTTCTTTTAATCCACATTTAATGAGACAGATTTTCCCCATTTATTTTATTATTTAAAATTAATCTTTTTAATGTAAATTATATTCAGATTTCATATACTCATATTTATTCATCTTTTTAAAGTAAGAATTCATATATTTGCATTTGTTTAGAGTTATCTTTCCCTTCCGTGTTGAACACCAGCGCAGAAAGTGTGTGCAGGCTCCACCCCTTTTGTCTGTTCCCGTGTCTCCTGATTGGCTGTTGGAAAGAATTGGAGTTGATTCTGGGGTTCTACAAATGTAAACACAAGGAATACCTGGCAGGGCATGCTGGTTTCTTGGCTTGTTCACTTTGCACTAGAGATGTGAATGTGGGTACACTTTCTCTATATTCAACCTTACTCATTCCTAACATATTAGGATAACTAGGACATAAGTGTAAGTATACCTCGAACAGGTAGTGAGATGTGGGGTTAGATTATAAAAATTAATATAGTTACATAATTTATGAATTTTCAAATTAGACAAAAGGAAATATTTGAGGGATCTATTTTCTTGAAAATAATGTATTAAAATTTAAAACAAATTTAACTATACCTGAAAAAATGTGTGATAAATAAACATTTAGTAGGATACTTAATTATTTTTTTTTAGTCTTGGAAATTTTTTTTTAGACGACTCAACTCGGACTAGACTCTTGAGTACTTGCATGCTCTTAAGGGGGCTAGCTGCCTAGGTAGCCGAAATATTGCCAATCATGTGTTGCGCTTAGGTTAAATATTGACACGAGTTTGTTGTTTACTGTAATGAACACCTCACTATGTTCTATGGCTCTATACATATATAGACTTGTAAACATAGTTTAACAGTCCATGAGTTTGTTGTTTACTGTAATGAACACTAAATTATGTTCTATGGCTCTATACATATATAGACTTGTAAACATAGTTTAACAGTCCACGAGTTTGTTGTTTACTGTAATGAACACTAAACTATGTTCTATGGCTCTATACATATATAGACTTGTAAACATAGTTTAACAGTCCATGAGTTTGTTGTTTACTGTAATGAACACTAAATTATGTTCTATGACTCTATACATATATAGACTTGTAAACATAGTTTAACAGTCCACGAGTTTGTTGTTTACTGTAATGAAAACTAAACTATGTTCTATGGCTCTATACATATATAGACTTGTAAACATAGTTTAACAGTCCACGAGTTTGTTGTTTACTGTAATGAACACTAAACTATGTTCTATGGCTCTATACATATATAGACTTGTAAACATAGTTTAACAGTCCACGAGTTTGTTGTTTACTGTAATGAACACTAAACTATGTTCTATGGTTCTATACATATATAGACTTGTAAACATAGTTTAACAGTCCACAAGTTTGTTGTTTACTGTAATGAACACTAAACTATGTTCTATGGCTCTATACATATATAGACTTGTAAACATAGTTTAACAGTCATGAGTTTGTTGTTTACTGTAATGAACACTAAACTATGTTCTATGACTCTATACATATATAGACTTGTAAACATAGTTTAACAGTTGACAAGAGTTCAACAATCCACATATTTCTGTTGATCATTAAGAGCTAAATGTCCGGGAAACGAAGGTAACTACTATAAGAAAGAAGAATGGATATTTGAGAATATAATAATGTCATTTAATACAACATACGTACTGTAATTTGTATTTTCCTCTTCCCCTGTTTGTTCTCCTACTACCGAACAGCTCTGCCCAGTAAAGTTATAAACCCACCTGCTTTCTTGGCGTTCATAAATCTATGATCAACTGCACCTTGGAGATATTATGCAGCAGAGGCTCACCTTCTGAAGACATTTTGTCTGGGATGCAAGTTGAAGACACTGGCGGAAGATTTGAGGGAAAGACAGCGCTTCATGGTGTCTGTAGACAACTTGTTCAGTGAGTGTTGTGTCTAGGTGACACCTCTCACTCGCATATCACAAACAAACTGAACTCTGAGCCTACAATCAGTTGACCTTGATGCAAGATTACTATTCGAGAGGAACAGTGAGATAAGTCACCTTGATTCAGTGAGATTGTTCTTGCTAAGTAGCGAGCTCATATTTAGATTTTAGCCCTTGCATATTATTGCATCAATTCTTATCAACCCACAATGGTAGTCGCATGGTTTAACGCAATGCCTCACTCTCTTTTTTTTTAGCATCGCATCTTAATGCATATCTAGGTACACGCATAGGTACCAATTACGCTGATGTGTTGGGGATAATAAAGGTTGCATTTATAGGAAGTGTCGGTGACCTGTTGGTCTAGGGGTAAGGTGTCAGACTTCTGTGCTGGGGGTCCGGGGTTCAATCCCCGGTCCAAGCACAGATTTATCTGACTGCCAAACCCTTCCTTCAGCTCTGACAAGACGTGTATTAACCACAACTTGTGAATGTGAGGAATGTCAGGCCTCCACCGTGGTTCGGATCCCACGTTAAACTGTAGGTCCTCCATTTCATCTCACAATCACCCTACCATTACACATTAGCGTAAGTGCGTGTAACCCGAACGGGTAGTAAGACGCGGTGCTAATAATAATAATAATAATAATATAGGAATTGTACCCGCATTTGTGTGGCAGAAGAGTGGGGAAAGAGTTAAGAAAAACCACCCTCTGTTAACCCGACCAAGATTCAAACCTCGATCTCTCAGTCATCAGCAGTATAGTCTATTGCGAAAGTGACACCTTAAACCATGTGACCACCAGAGTTAATTTCATTTTAGATTAAATTTCCTGAAACGGGGAGATTAAGATTAAAATCCCAGTCAGGTGCTTTTTTCCCCTTCCGCTCTTCACTCTGTGCAAATGTGGGCACATTTACCCTAACATTCTACCTTTCCCGCTTGTGTAGTTAATATATGCGTGAAACCTGAACAGGCTATAAGAGGGGCTCTTAAAGGACAGGAAGAGGGTGAAATAAAACACTAGTACCAAGTTTACTTTAGTCAAATCCGAGACAGACGTGCTAACCATGACACCAAACATGCCAGAAGAAACTAAGTTATTTTATATTCAATTCAGTGATGTAAACGATTTTCTTTATCCTTGAGCTGAGAAGCTGCACGAGTGGCAACATTTGACGACCAGTCAAACTAGCTCAACCAGTTTCTCAACACCAGCAGGACGGGATTTTAACTAACGAATCGTCATTATGTCAAATCTACCTTTTTTACGCTTACTAATCTTTTTCATTTCTAATAAATTCAATTATTACCGATTTAAAAAAAAACTTTATAATAAAAGTTTCACTTATTCTTTCTGGCTCAAATTAAGTATATAATAAATAAAAAACATCATCCACAGTTTTAAGTATTATTAATGAATAATAGTATAAATCTATTTAACCATTGTTTGCAAGCCTGTTAAAATTTAAAAGTTTTTTTACCCTCATTCTTTATAGTATAAATTTAATGTTTTATGTATATTTTCCAAGCTTGTTTAGTATTTAATACAACTCTCTTTAATACCTCTTAAACTTATTTATCCTCACATACTGATTCATAAATATTATATTATCCCTTACTAAACTTTAAAATGTGTTTCAAAAACTCATTATGAGACTAACCTGAACCTAGTCTCACTGCTAAGAGAATATGAACAACAAACCAAAGGTTCTGAGTTTGATCCCTGCTTCCAGGTATCGTTATTACAAGTAAGAAAATTTGATATATTGAGAGAAAAGTACTATTCTATATCCATTAATGAAAGTATTATTATTATTACTACTGTTATTTGTATTGCGGACTCCTTATTCTGGCAAGCTCCAAGACCTTTCCAGTCCACAGTTTAACACCACCACATCAGTTTCAAACCAGAGGACCAGTGTTCCATAGCAGTTACCGACCTTGCTGCCATTTTCTATGCATTATGTGACTATACATTTATATAATTGTTGAATAAATACAAGTTGAATGAAAAGAGCCTCCACTGTTACAACCATTCTTATTTCTGAAAGCTACATAATAATAGTCAATTTAGATAATAAACTATTTTGAGAGTGCAGCCAGCTGAAACCGACTGACAATGGATAGTCTTTGGTTAACAAGGTTCTATCTGTCACCAAGTAACAGCAACACAAATAGTAAAACCATTTGAAAAACATCATATATTGTCTCTGAAAATATAAAGAAATATTATATACACTAAAGTTGCGACTATACAGCCTAAAGTGGCTGCATTCCCTGCCGGATAATACAATATCCGAGTGTAAATAACATTCAGTATGTGTTTGCCTCATGTAGCTACACCTCCCTTGACACAGCTTCTTTTTCCAGCCAAATCAGAACAGTGCTGCTATCCACACCTCCCTCGACACAGCTTCTGTTTCCAGCCAAATTAAAATAGTGCTGCTATCTACATCCTTGAACACAGCTTCTGTTTCCAGCCAAATAGAAACAGTGCTGCTATCTACATCCTTAACACAGCTTCTGTTTCCAGCCAAATTAAAATAGTGCTGCTATCTACATCTCCTTACACAGCTTCTGTTTCCAGCTAAATCAAAACAGTGCTGCTATCTACACCGACCAATAGTACTGTATTATACACCAATCGCATGCGTAGCAGTTATGCTTTGCTGTCTCCAATGTAAGTTGTAAGGCGTTTTGCGATAAAAAAAATTATTAATTACTAGTGGATATGTACCGTTTACTTATGAAACACACTTGTTAACACCGAGAACGGGCTGGATAATCGATACTCTAGTGTACTTACTTAAACCAGAATCTTACTACCTGTTGGGGTTATATGCACATGTACTAATTATTACACTAGTGTGTTAGGGAAGAGAAAGGGAGAATTTGGAGGTGTGCCCGCATTTCTATCGAGAGGGTGGAAACGCATTTAGGAAAAGCCCCCTTTAATACACCTGACAGGGATTCAAACCCTGAACCCCCAGACATCGCCAGTCAGTCGAGTGTGATGCCCTAGACCAAGCATGCAAACCCAAAGACAGCCCTATCCATGGGAAAGTAAAGCCGTTAGTCCCGTGTTGATTGTGGCATGTAAAAGAACCCAGGAAGGTATGTGAAAATATCTTTCTGGATAAAATTTGTTGACCCTTTTGCTCTCGCTCAGAACTTCAGTGTAGAAGGTAGCGGGGACTCTCCATGCTTCCTGAACTCCCCTAAACTATGGTATTTCTACCAGATGGTGCAGGCAGTACTAACCGGTCAAAGGGCTGAACGCATACCAGTGCCGAATGAATAAAAATCACATCAAACCAACCTTTGGGATGACTTAAGAAGAAGATTACACCTAGGCTACTCATATCTTTTATTTTCCTTTATTCTGTATTGTGATCAATATTTACATTAAGTAGGACAATTTTTGATATTAATTCACTGATTAGTAAATTACCAAACAAAATATGACGATCAGATGACAAGAGCTAAATTATTATACTATGTGGAAAGTTATCAGCGAAAATCTAAATGTGTTTGCTATGGCTCTTAGTTTTACTATCAAAATATTACTATTATTTACATCTTTGTCAATTTTAGTTTAGTACAAACATCTTTATATCTACCTTTTTAAAATAGACCTAGCCTAAGAAGATAATGTAGGTTTACATGGTATATTATTGCAAGTTAATGTTTCAAGCTGCGCTGATAATCGTGACAATTTCTTGTTGAAAATGTGAGTCATGATGCGTATTTTTATCAATATGAAATTTATACATTTTGGTCCAACTCATGTATAAATATTACCCATTTGTAAATATTGCATTATTATTTTCAATTAAATTTAATTAACTAATGGAAAAAAGTTAGTAAAAGGCAAGTAAGTAACTAAAAACTGAGGTTGTGATTGTTTGTACTGTTAGTTCCTTGACCAACTACTCAGTTTAGTTACCAATGCCATATGGAGATAATGAAACTTAGTACAGTAGGTTAGTACGATTTTATTTTTATCACATCAAACTGTGTTTGATGTGGGCTTTGCTCCAGAGCTTGCAAGGAACTTACCGTGGAACCTTCCATCTAAAACAAATAGTACATAGCTACCATATTTAATATAGCGATTAGACATTAATAAAATTACCTAATAGTAGATCAAGTTTACAACATTTGTAAACTTGATAAAAAAAAAAGGGTTGTTATCAATTTTTATCAATTTAAATTTTTGTAGATTTAAAATGCAGAGCAAAGTCAAAGGAAAAGTGTTTTTGTTATTGTCACATAACAATGTGTTTGATTTTTAAACGATCCATTAAGTGCATGGAGGTAAAGACAAAGGTTTAGAGAGATAAACAAAGCCCAGGATATTATTTTATGCTGACAGATATGAATTTATCTCCGCTTACATTATAGATTTTATTAAAATAGTGTTTGGTGACAGTTATAAAAATGATTAAAACGTGTGTTCTTTAGTGAAATAACCCGCCTCGGTGGCGTAGTTGGTTAACGCGCTAGTCGTGTTGAGCTCGACTGCCGAGGACAGGGAGATCGAGGTTCAAATCTCGGCCGGGTGAACCGGGGGTGGGGGGTTCCCTAAATGGTTTTCCACTCTCCCTCCATGCAAATGCGCGTTCACTTCCTCTAAATTCAACCTTCCCAATTCCTAATTTATTAGTGTAATTATTATTTAAGCGTATAACCCGAACGGGTAGTAAGACGCGGTGCTAAATAATAATAATAATAATAATAATTTAGTGAAATATTTCAAAAATGTTCATAATGTAATAACTACATTTTCTTCTTAGGTAGGCTACAGTAGTAGTCTACTATAAAATGTTTGGAACATGTGAAGGTTTTTGTGGGTGCCGAAGTCTAAGGAAATTTGCCCTTTGATCTTGACATTTTGAAACTTTGCACAACCTAGGTAAATTTACATAAGAAGTATTTGGATCCTTAAAAGCTTTTCTTTTCAATTCAGGAATGAGAAAAAATATTTTGAAAAAAAAAACCAAACTTTTTCAAAATATCTCACAGCAGTTGGGAAGATGACCACTTAAATTAGTAGGCTACATAAGATTTCCCAACGGTTAGCATTCAATCTATTCTATGGTCACCCTTCTCTACATAAGTTTTACAACCTATGAGATTTCTGAAATATTAATTATAACCTAAAACAATGTTCACAATTTTTTACAGGTTACAGAGCATACAAAATGGACAGTAATTGTTGACGATATCGCTAGAAGGGAAAATGGTTTAATTGCAATTCATTCATGCCATTTTATCTTGGTAATTAATTTTCATTCTTTTAAATAGATGCTAGTATTATTGTGGTATTACTTAAAGAAGGTTACCGGTACTATTTCTATATTATAATATTACTGTACTGTTTCTTGGCAAATATCAGTGCTTACACATCTGTGTTCTATTTACATTTTTAACATTTTGTAAATAAATAAAGTCAATTTTATTTGTTACTTCTGATGAGCGTTGTAGATAACAAGGGTACATTTCTTGTTTCACTGTACTTTGGGTTTCTTTGATGATGGCTCGTCATCTTCCTCATCCCCTGCGGGTTCTGGAAGATCGGTTGAGGTTGTGTCTTGTTGTACGCCGGGGACACCCAGTAGGGATTCTCCGCAGCGTCTTTTGCAAACCTCAAGATGGCTTCTCTGGGATCTTGATCATCCTCCACTCGCTTACTCAGACCCAAGTTGCGGATAACGTAGGAGCTTAGGGTCCCGCCGGACGACGCTACGCGACCCCCTTGCCCGGAAGAGATGGGCAAGTCTGGGCGATGAGATTTCATGGGGTCTTGCCTGTCCCTCTCAATCTGTTTCCTGATAGATTTTGGTTTCTCCTGACGGAACATGGGCAGAGCGTGCGGCGTTAATATCTGCTGAGCTGCGACTATCTCCACCTGCTTCACCTTCCGTCTCGTCTTGACCACACAAAGCTTGGCCCCTCGCAAGCTACGGTTGTTATCGTAGTAGACCTTCACCGTGCCGTTACCACAACCCACAAATAACTGGTTCAACTTTGGATGCCAAACCGTTTTAATGACATGTGAATTTGTTACCGTAATTTCTTTTGCGAGTTCAAAGTTTTTTGTATAATAAAACAAGAGCCTTCCATTTGTTTCACCTTTCCTCACAGACTCGCCGGTTAAAACCATCGAGTCATCGGGGCTAAACATACAATCGGTGCTGGAGTATCGAGAGAAGAGGTCAGTGACCACATGGACAGGTTCTTTGAACGCTCGTAAATCCCACAACTTCAAAGAGTCATCGCAGCTCCTTGTGGCCAACAATGACCCCAGGTGGGAGAATGAAATGCAAGAAATGTCGTTACCTGGCTGGTGCGCACCACGTAGCAGCATGGTCGTGTTCACAAACATCTTACGATGGTCCCACAATTTGTATGGAGCCATCCACACAGGCGCACGCCACAAGATTACCATCTCTGCTGTAGCCGCAAGCTGTCGGGACGGTTTTCAAACCGTTATGTGCGCGGCATTTTATTATTGCTTTATGTTGCATGGTCTTTTCTACATCCCATAGTCGACAAGTGCTGTCTTGAGAACAGGTGAGGAATTCGTTACGCTGCCGAGGGTGCCAACACCCGCTGTTTAGCGACGCTGTGTGTCCTTTAGTACGAGCCATATCCGCGATATATTGATCTCCTTTTACACATTCTGCAACTTCAAAACCGTCTCGATCCAAAACTTTGGCTTGAGAAGTGCCGGAAATTACCAGTATGACATCACCGGTCGTGGAATACTGGAGAGCACTTATCGGGTGGTTCTCACAAGGTTGTAAGGTGCGAAAACTCTGCAGTGTCGCGTCCATGCCGGCAAAGTCCCAGAACCTGACTTCGTAGTCAACTGACCCGGTGGCCAAGCGAGCCCCCGCAGGGTCCGCTGCGACCGCCACCACCGCTTTAGAGCCGTGTAGTAGAGACACCTCATGGCTCGATGGAATATTGTCTCGAGGGTCAATGGACTCGTCGTCATCACTGTCATCAGAGTCACTTTGGTTGACTTCATCTTTAGCGGTGGTTCTTGTATTCCCACCGGCAGGTTGTTCTGCTGAACTACTTTGACCGAGATGTGACAGCTCTTTAGGTATTGGAGGGCCTATCAGCTCATCATCACTGCTACCGTCATCTTCACTATCAGTCGACTTTGTATCTGCAGTCTGAAGCGACAAGGGACCTAACTTTTCAGTCGCAGTTTCAACAGCTACTTTGTTCTCTCTGGCCGCTTTGGAGACTTGATGAACAAGTTCATCTACATCAAATTGCTTGGCTTTTTTACCAAAGCCTCCAAAACCCATCACACCCTGCATATTTTGGGTTTCGATGTCAGCTTCCAAGGTTTCTGTATCATCTAATGTGTCATTGTCTGTATTTGACTTGGATTCAAGTCTACCAAATGTACCAAATCCTGTAAGGAAGAGTTTTCTTCTGCTTTTTTTTTATCATCATTTCCCAAGATAGTGATGGAATTCCTAACTTTACACCTATTTTTCCGAATGTTATTAGGCCTTTCCTTTGTTTATTCATGACGACTGGTTGTTGCTATGACGGACGAAAGAAATAATATGCTTAACCAAGACTTTGTCTATAAATAATAATTCATATTTGTGTGAGACGAAAACATTTCAAAGTCACTTATGTGAACATGTTGTTTTAATCTTTATACGAGGTTAAAACTAATTATTTATATGAAAATATGTATAATATGCTTTCTTCAGCGTATTAGGCCTATAATTTTGTTTTAGTTTTAAATGCTAACTTTTGTTTAGCATGGAAGTTTTCAATATCTTTTTATCAAGCTGAATAAGTTATGAAGGCTTAGGACAATTAAAAGAGCTTAAATGAATTTCAAAAAGTTCATTTTGACCAAATTCGTGCTCGGACAACACAGTTACTATAGATAAAGTTTATCTTAAAACAACAACAAAATAGATTAACAACATTTCTAACTATTTATTCCTTTTACCTTATTTATCTTTGTAATAAACATCACAGAGTACATTCCACCAAGGTCTAAGATATACGGGTCTGGCAACGCTTTAGTTTTAAGGTTAGATATTGAAGTCAAAATCACTAGTATCAAGTATACTTGAATGCACAGAATTCAAGTATTGTAGGAAAAGTCTGGACTACGTAATAAGCTTTCATTTTAGGTAATATTATGGTGCCAGAAAAATAATCATATCCAAAAAATAAGCTTATTATTAACGAAACGTATGAACCAGGCAAAATTATTCTTTGCTAATGATTGTAAAAACATTCAAAGTTGCTTGTTAGTGCTAAATATATTCTCTTTACATAAATTAACTATTTACACTGGGGGCTGCGTTATATTAATTTAAGTGTAAAAACATTATTATAAATAAAATATATTAGAGTAGTGATTTCAAACGTTCACAGGGCTTTACCCCAATTTTTTTCCTAAGGAACCATTACGACATCTTAATAGCCTACAAGCCTTTGCATTCATCTTTTTTTTCTTTGTATATGTCCTAAACCTCTTAAATTCTGTTTCACTCTTCACAGCAATCAGCTTCTTTTTCTACTCCACAACTTCTTTCACTTATTCATTCCGCCATGCATCTCTTTATAAGTTTTATACCACCACAGGTCCACACACACACATTTTTGCGCACTCAATTACAGCATCTTTTATTATGTTCTAAGCACTTTCTATATAATTAACATTTATTTTGACATTTTCCCTTCATGCTCTTATTAAGTTAATTTTTCGCCCAGCTAAACTTTCATGTTGCGCTCACATCTAGTATTCTTTATTAAATTTCTAAGTCACTCATCATACACGTATTGATAGTTAAAACATAATTTATAGGAGCTAATGCGAATTGTAACAATATTTCACTTTAGTAAATAATAATTAATAATAATAATAATAATAATAATAATAATATAAGCATCAATTGTAAAAATAAGATTTAAAGTAGACAGGGTCGTAAGGTCTAACTCTCTACTCTCGTGTTGGACTGGATAACTGGTGACTTTATGAGATGATCAAAAACAAAGATTTATTCCGTTATCTTTAAAAAGAGAACTGAAAGGATTGAAAAGCTCTTCGTGTCGCCTCAGAGAGAACAGCCTGTTCCATCTGCTTCTAACTTACGCCAAGCTGTACTCATCACAGGTATAGAACTGTTCCCAAAAGTTCAAGGATAAACCTAATGGCATAATCTAGGAGTAATAAAACTTTGACCAACGTCATAAAAGGTTAGTGACTGGAACTTGAACTTGAATACGTGATATTCCGAATCAAATTTCTGATATTTTGGTTATCAACTAGTCGTCACGGTTCAGATAAAATTTACACTTATTTTTTAAATTTATGATTCGTCGGAATTTTCAAGTAAGATTATCAGTTTCTTATCAAACAATGTTGTACTTGAGTACTACTATCTAGTCAATCTATCTTCAACAAGTATAAATTAAATAAATATATCTGACATTCGGTGTTACGAGGTGAATAATTAGCATTTATTATGCTGGTATCTTATCTTTCTCCCTGAAAAAGTTATTCATTACTTCTATTGACACAAGTTTGAAGACTAGAGGTGCAAACAGCTAAGTGAAATTCTAATCAATTGAATTTATACTTTAGATCAATGTTTATAATTCCATTACATTAAAATTGTATTTAACGCCGTGACAAAGTACAGTACAATGCTTTAGACATAAATTTCATTTTAGTGGCTGTATAACTGCGACCCCTGTGGATTTGTCTAAAAATGGGAGCCCATGTATCAAGAACTGATTTTGAGTGGACTTATACGGAGGAACCACATGCCAGCCGCCGTAAGGTTATATTGGCTAAATATCCTCAAATTAAAAAGTTATTTGGTTTTGATCCTAAGTTCAAGTGGGTGGTAACTGGATTGGTATTAATACAATTTGTCATGTTCTTTATCATGAAAGACCAGTCGTGGCCAATGATATTCCTAGTAGCTTATTGTTTCGGAGGCGTCATCAACCATTCGTTAATGTTGGCTATCCATGAAATTTCACACAACTTGGCGTTTGGTCACGCAAGACCCATGGCCAACAAGATGTTGGGATTTTTCGCCAATCTTCCCATTGGACTTCCATTTTCTATAAGTTTCAAGAAGTATCACCTTGAGCATCACAGGTACCAAGGGGACGAGAAACTCGACACAGACATCCCGACTTACGTTGAAGCCAAGCTGTTCTGCACAACGTTTGGTAAATTCTGTTGGGTTGCTTTGCAGCCCTTTTTTTATGCCTTCCGCCCCATTATAACTACCCAAAGTCTCCAGTTTTTCTTGAAGTGGTCAATGTGGTCATTCAGATGACATTCAACGTTCTCGTCTACTACTACCTGGGTGGGAAGATACTGGTGTACATGTTTGGGGGATCCCTGCTCGCCATGGGGCTACACCCTGTTGCGGGGCACTTCATCTCTGAGCATTACATGTTTCGAAAAGGGTATGAGACATACTCGTACTACGGCTGCCTCAACTGGATCACGTTCAATGTGGGTTACCACAACGAGCATCACGACTTCCCTGCCGTCCCTGGCTCCCGTCTGCCGGAGGTGAAGCGCATCGCCGCCGAATATTACGATAACCTGCCTCAGCACAACTCTTGGGTCAGCGTGCTCTACGATTTTGTGATGGACCCCGACATTGGCCCCTACGCTCGTATCAAGAGGAAGCACCGCGGGTTGAAGACGTAGTCTTAAAAAAATTTGATTCAAATTAGCAAATCTTTTTTGTTATATATTGGACTAATCAATTTTCTTTGGAAGCAGTGGAAGTAATGTTGATTGGCTAGGCCTGGTAACAAATTACAATTTAAGATCATCTATTTTTAATTACACAATACTAAATAAAACTCTTACATTAACAACTTATTCAGGTAAATTGTACTTTTAATGATTTATAGAAAAGAAGTTGAGTCAACAAGTCCTTGTATTTAACAGGCCTGTTCCCATTAAAACACTTCTAAAACGTCACATTTTGGTTTATAAATAATAAGCCAGGTTTGTTTGGACAAGACTGAGAAGATTATATTTTTATGGACCCGACATCTAATGACTCATCAAGTTGATAGGTTGACGTTGTACCATGTTGATCAGCTGAGCTCAAGACACTTTTGACCTCTACACTTTAATATATCTCTAACATAAAACTATCATAAAACAACTACGCCCAATATGTCTGTATACGCATATGAGTTCATATCCTGGTCAGGTACTGAAGGTGGTTTTTCCAAATTGGTTTTCTTCCCTCCCTCCACACAAATGTCGGTATCTTTCCCTCATCCCTATTTCATTGGCATAATTAGTGCACGCACGTTCATAACTGACCAGGTAAAAATATATGTAGTGAAGACTGCTCTTATCAAAAAATAATGCAGATGGTCAGTAACATAAAAGGAGGGGGTTGCGGATACTTTTTTCATTTATCTTTTTGTGAAACCCCTAAACCGTACATTATCCAAATTTGCATCTTCCATGACGATGCCACGTGCCGAAAGTTTGTACTCACATCTAAATTATAACCTGCGCTCAAAGAGCCGATTGGTGCTCTAATGAGAGGTTGCGCTTGCGTTGAACTAGATGCACTAACGCCGTTCACCCCCCAAACTGATCAGGCATGAGAAGAATTCTTTAGGGTGACGAATGTTTACAACTAATTAACTGAATTTGGTTCTCTTTGTATATTTATTTCTCATTAAGTTTTGTATGGAAGGTTATGTTGTTTTTTTTAAAATTATTATTGGAGCCAATTATATTTTTATGTTCAACACACAGGGTGTCTACCATCCGGGAAAATCAGAGAATACTGGAACTAGCCGGGAATTTGAAGTGGTCGGGGCGAAAACGGAAATGTCGGGAATTTGGTAATTTACAACAAAAAATCTGTGAAAATGTTGTTTTAATCAAAATATGGAATATAATAATCAGTAAATTACAATATGATCCAAGCTGTTTTTTGTTTTGTTTTTTGTATTGTAATATATTTTATAATTTTCTAATTCCTAGTAGACTATGTTAATACAAATAAAAAAATATGTTATTTGCATATTAAAACTTATTAGTATCATAAAAAGATTAATGAAAGAAACGGGGAGGGGGTAGAAGGATGTGACATACTGTTGAGTCGGGGAATTTTAAGAAATGATTAGGGAAAAAGTCGGGAATTTCATTGGTCAAGTTGAGTAGACATCTGAACACACAGCCTAATGGTGACTTAATTTAAGAGATAGGGATGAGGAGGTTAGTTCAAGGGAAATGCAGCTACATAGCCAGAAAAGAATGATTAAACCATATAAAATTGCAATGTGGAAAAACCAACCTTCGCGCACAGCCCAGATTTGAACCCTGGAGTTTGTGCCAACAATGAACAATATCTATGCAAGTCCCTCCCCTTTGACAAGGGTCCGGTAACCGTTTTGGGCCCCAATAAACTCTTAAACTTATCAAAGATCCTTCAGTCATCCATTTCTTTTCATCTTATTTTTATTCTTTAAATGTTTATGTTCCCACCCTTCTAGAAAAATTATAGAGTAATTAATGAAATGTCCAATATCATATTGAACTAATTAATTTTATTTTAACATTATCAATTATGATAGATCAAGCTAATTTTAATCCCACTCAAAATATTATTAGAAAGTACTTGATACATTCG
Source organism: Timema podura (assembly GCA_033556935.1). Lineage (NCBI taxonomy): Eukaryota > Metazoa > Arthropoda > Insecta > Phasmatodea > Timematidae > Timema > Timema podura. The sequence continues at coordinate 59,401,162 of JAVRXN010000012.1, read as the reverse complement.
CAAGTTCAGAAGACTCGAAGATCGACTTTTAATGTCCTTGTAGTTTTCTTACGCGATGGACTGCAAATTACTGAGAGATTGGTTGTCGATCACGATCGAACAGTTGTCGACTCCTCCTTAGTCCTTGCAGCCTTAGTTGCTGTCTGTCGACTCTTTATAGTACCTAACTGTCTTTATTAAAAGTGTAACCATTGCTATAGAATGTTTAAATTGTTAATTGGTGACAAAGTAATCAATTTATCAAAGAGGAAAATAATATAATTTCAATAAATTGTAAATTGATGAGTGCATGCACAATAATATGTCATTAAATTCAAACACTAGTGTGAAGTTTGGTCTAGTGCACAACTATTAACTATACAGCACTAAGCCAATGTTTTGTTAAAATGAACGTTAAATGTTTCTCCGGATGTTTCGCCTTGTCTGCTAGTTTGTGTTCTTATAGAGGTGTTTCTTAGCCTGAATTGTAAATAAAATTGCTACATTAATGTGTGCCATTAAAATTGATGTTTATATCATAGTCCTTGTATATAATCAAAATATATTTTAAATTAATTTTTAAATACGAATGTGATAAACTTTTGTAGTATATATTTATAGATATATACATCTAGTATTGTAAGTTTAGAAAAAAATTTGCCTCGACTAGAAATTGAAATTGTGTCCGAATAAAAACAAACTTGTAGCTTTTCTACAAACTTTTTGAAAAAGCTGTTTGAATTTTGTATAAATGGACACGTGAAGCTATTTTTCTTTTGTCAGTTCTATTAAATGTAGATCTGAGGCCTACATTTTAAAAGGTGTAATTGCTTGTTTTGTAATTGTTATATAGGGCCTATATGTACAGCATTTGCTTGAAATTCAGGTTTTTAGTTTTAATTGGGATAAAAAAAAATAATGCAAGACTGTAGCTATTTTGAAATAAATTAATACAAATTGTTTAGTTTTTGTTGTCATTAATATCAATTTACAAAATAAGAACCATTATTATTGTCCAGATATTAAAATAGCCTATAATATTAAATGTGTTGTTCGAAGAATTAATTTGTGGTACATCATCATTCAAGTTATTTCAATCCCCCCCCCCCAACATAGTTTTTCCCCATAATGACCAAAATGTTTTCTCATTGTTGACCAGTTGTTTATTTTGAAAAACATAATATTGACGTCACATAAATTAATTATATTAGCGCAGTGTGTTACAGTAAATACACCTGACCCATCAACAGCTGTGTTTTCCACAGCACTCGGAAACTAGTCACTTGTTTCTCGGTGCTAGTGCGAGTACTACCATCTTAAGACTGACTAAAACCTCAACAAAAGCTGAAAAACAATCACAGATACAAAAGTTTCTGTCCAACTTTCCTGTACCGTCTTCCAAATATAGTACAATTACCTCGTAAAGTGGGAAGAGTTCTTCCTTGTAGAGATATATTATATATTCACATCCATTGTTCGTCCTTGATGTTTTACCTTTTACGTGTTCCTATCTAAGTTTCCTATCGGTCTCTACCATTTTCCATTTTGTGTTTTTTGGTTGCCCCTTTTAGGAAGTTACGTTGCGTGTTTCACACTCCCTCTTGTTGAGTCTTGATAGAATGAAACCTAGGTCAGGGGATTGGGTGGTAGCGATCGGTTTTATTCAAGATAACCACTTTGTCCAGTGGCAGCATTGTAAAGTGTAGACTGTGTTCTCCTATTCAAAGTAAAAGCCATATTGTGTTTGTTACTTTTATATGTTTCGTTTACCCTTTCCTGTACCTTCTTACAAATAAATTACAAAATCTGTAACTTTAAAACCATTTTGTGTCAAATCTGACTAAATTTTCTTTTTATAATTGACCCTTATCCACTTTGGATGTTTCGGTGGCCGAGTGGTCTTGAAACCACATTTGAAAAAAAACCTTTGTTTTGCCTTTATCTTAAGTACAAATAGCACCAACTTTGAATATCATTATTACAACAAAAAAAAGAGTAGGCCCCGCCATATAAATCAATAAGACTAGCCCTGTATTTTTTTTTTACTAAAAATTTGAAATTTTTCATTTGCATCAATGGTGTTAATATTGGGGTTTAAATTTTATGCCAAAGTTATTTTTCCATAATCGTTGACAAATGTTTGTCTGTAAGTCGAGATCTCTCATTTCATGTGAGAAAACAACTGCCAACATACTTGTGTGCTGCCAAACATTACAAGTTTATGTGGTGCGCAAATTCAACCGTTTTTGTGAATTGATTCATGTTAGAGAGAGAGTACAAATTTGCCACACCAAGTATATGCGCCAAATCTCCTAAATATCACATTCCACAATGTTACATTTCCTCGGCGTTTGTAGGAAAAGGAATTGGGTCGCATTGCATGATGGTTCGTCATTAGGTCCACGACAGGCAACAAATGTGGGGTCAAGTAACCAAGATATTGTTTTTACAGGTCTGACCCCGAGTAGACCATGTCCAAGAGACGGGAAAATACCGCAATCCCCCTGGAACAGACGGAAATGGATAGTAGCACCCTAGATCTGAGCGAACTGGAGGCGCACACCAAACTGGTGTCCAACATACACAAGTTCCACGCCAGTTTCGCTCGGGTGAGCGCCATGGTGGACAAGTTGTGCGACAGCGGCATCTACGAGAAGCTGGACGCGGAAGGGCGGGTCAAGTATGACCTCTTCATGTCCTACGCCCTCAACTCCTTGTTCTGGATGTACCTCCGAACCAAAGGCCGCAACCCGGCGCAGACTCCGGTAAAGTCCGAGATAAACCGTGTCAAGGAGTATTTCGACAAGTTCCAGAAGATTAAAGACCGCAAGACGATCATGCCTCGTGTCAACCAAGATGTTGCCAAGAGGTTCATCAGGAGCGGCCTCTGGGAGCCCAAGGACAAGAAGCAGAGGGAATAGGACAGTTAGATTCTCTTGAAGCAGAGGTTCATTTTTTACAATAATATAACTTCTCTGATAAATTGTGCTTAGCTTTGCTTTTTTTTTTTTTACTGAACAATCAACATTTTAACTAACTTTTGCCGAGCTATGTTGAGAATTTGTTTCTTCACAAATTACCGGTAGCTGTATTTCTGAAATGCTATCAGTCTAGTTCACGTTTGTAAATTTATTAAGATACTACCATGTACATTTTATTTAGTGATATACGAGTTCATTAAAATCAAGCTAAGGATAGATGGAACCCTTAAATACTAAAACCCTCGAATTCTTAATGATATTGAAAATATTGAATTTGAGATTTTAAAATCATAAAAATAGTTATTTTCAAAATTTTGAATTAGTTTTAGGGCTCTAATCGTGTTTATTGGCAGTAAGCTCGAACATAATTTAGGATAACCTCAACAACCAGACCCCAGACCATTAATTTAACACTTATCTGAATGTATGAATGCATTATAGAAAAAAAAGTAACACATAGTTAGCATTTCTATATTCTATTATATTCCTATTTCCTCTTATGGTTTTTTTTTTTTTTTTTTTTTTTTTTTTTTTTTTTTTTTACAATTTGAGATTCAGAATTTAAAGTAAAATGATTCTATTAATATAAACCAACCAAACATTTGGTTGAGTTTATTTTTTCAGATTTTTTGAATTTATGCACAATATCTGGTACTTCTAGAGTAAGGGATAAATCCAACACTTTAGCTCAGTCGGTGGTAGCATATCTGGCTACTGAGCTAAGGGTCCCAGGTTCAATTCACGGCATGGCCGAAAAAATATATCATTGGTGAAATATGGGTTTATCTTTTTACAATGATGAATTAACGGCCAGGGGACTGGATTTTGTGTCTGTCCTAAAGTTAGATTATTAGGCATATAAAGCTATGACAGTCCTAGCAAGCTGGTAGTGTAAAATATATGGCTTTAATAAAAAACTGACCACAGGCCACAGGCTGGAAACAGTGATGGATGTAAAGTAAATATGAAGTAATAAATGAAAAGCTCGACTTGGTCCTATTTGACAGTAACAGTTAATGCTGTCTGTATGCATGAAGGAAGCAAAGCAAAACAGACGGCTTTGTTTGCAGCAAAGTAGATAGATAGCAAATCAACACACACTTCACCTTCCATTTCGCTCAGCCTCATTCTTGCATACAGGCCTTAATCTCAACGTTGATAGGGAACTAGAAAAAATAGAGAAATTTGGAAATTATCACATTTTTACTATCAATTTATGCAAATACCTAATTTAGAAAACATCAAATAATCACATTTTAAATCATTTATGTAAACAACCATAGACAAGAGAATCAGAGATTGTTAAATCAATTTCCGATAGAACTAAGATAACATAAGTCTCTTTAATAATACTAATTACTTTTTTTTCACTAATCTGTGATTTACCCTGCCTTATAAAAGATAACAGTAGTTGTTTTTTTGAAAGATACCTATTGTAATTCAAGATCATGTGCAATACTTCAACACACTTACATGTCTAATAACAGCAATATAGTGTAAGACCAATAGACCTCTGAATTTCGTTCTAAAAGATTAGTCTACTCCACAATGTCTACTCAGAGTTCAAACTAGTTTTGACAGCAAGAAAACTTTATTCCAAATCATTCCTAGAGATAATCTGTGAGGTAAAATAATGATCTTGAAAGTGTGTTTGTGATAAAGATTGTGAGTAGTTAAGATCTAATAAGAGGACAGCAGGGTGAGTTGTTCTGTGTGTGTGAGACCTGCTATTGAGAAAAGAAGTGTAAGGAAGTGTTGTACAGGGAGTACTTTGTACACATTGTAACATATGTAGTAGAAACATGGACATTGAATGTAAGAGAGACTAGGAGAGCATGTTAGCTGTCACCAGGAGAAACAGGAGTACATGAGATAGTAGAGGAAGCAAGGGTGAGATGATATGGGCATGTGATGAGGATGGAAAAGGAGAACGTACCAAAAAGAATGATGAAGTATGTAAGAAAAAGACTGTAGGGAGGGCCAATAAAGAGATGGGAGGAACAGATAATAGAAAGTGTACAAGCAACTAAAGGAAGAAGATGGAGGAATTTTACTAAAGTGACCCAGCTACAGGCTGGAAACGGTTGATGTTGATAACTGTGAGGTGAAGCTACAATGCCCGCGGAAACTAATCTTCCACCTTGTCCCTTGGCGACAAGGACTGTTGCTGGTACACCGCCATCTGCAGACGTGCCTTGGCCTCTGCTAGTTTCACCTTGTCACACTCGCTCTCTTTGTTCAGTCGATATTGCTCACATTGCAGCCTCTTCAACTCCATCTCGAGAGCGCGCCTCTCTATGGCGTTCTTCCTTTTAAGGTCCATTAGCGATGCTCTCAGACAATCCAGTTTCATTCTCCGCCTGGTCTCTCTGCTCGCACGGGGGGTACATGCACACTGGACATACACAGGGCATTATTTAGTATTAAAATCGTCTTGAAAATGTTTTGATTAGTGATAGAACTCTCGAATTGCTTGAACCCATAATGATATTAGATATTCGAGGATTTAAGATAAAAAAAGTTTTTTTTTCTAACTTATAAATTGGATTTTTTTAAGCTCTACTACTGCTTATTGCTGGTTCAGCCTCAAACATAATTATAGAACAAACTTACCAACCAGGCCCCAGACCATTAATTTAATTAACTGTATGTACACATGTTTTAACGAACATTAAAATTTAGTTATTATTTACATTTTCTATTCTGTTATATTCCTATTTTCTCTCGTGTTCATATATTTTTACAAGATTCGGATTTGTAAATAAGTGGATTTGACCCATCTTTAATTAAGCTACACTATAAAATTAAACTTTGTATGCTAAATTCTACGCTTGAACTGGCTAAGTTTTAACCGAGCAGTAATATATTATGGACAGTCACCTTTGTAGAGGCTACTTCTCTTTCTTGGCCCTCAGAATCAGCGTTGGGTAGCGTTGTCACTGGGGCATCTAAACAAATCAACATACTTATTAGGGTAGTATATTGGTAATGATAAAATCAGAATTCTTAATGTCAGTCCAAATATTCTTAATGGTCAGTCGAAATTATATCAAACTTGAGAAATTCTAACCAGAAATGATATATACGTTTTATTTTTCATACTTATCCCAAACAAAACAATTTTAGGTAAAAAATAGTAACTATATATTTATTAGTGTGTATCATTTTTTCACCATCTCATAAATTATTTTCAAGACACTCTTACTAACCTAAAATCTAATTTTAAAATTCTAAACCTGGGTGGTAAATAAATAAATCCTGAATAATGTGGAATTTAAAAATTATGAGAGTTAATGACCCACTTCAGTGGCCAAACGACGTCACTGTCATGTTAGACAGGACTGCTGACGGTGGAGAGATCGAGGTTCGAATCCCGGTCGGGTCTAATGAGAGTGGTTTTCTTTCTCAATGGTTTCCCACTCTCCTTCCGCGCAAATGCCGGGTAGATCAACCCTAAAATGTTTCCCTTCCTCATCCCTACGCCATCAGAGTAATTATAAGACGCGGCGATAAAAAAACTAAATATTTGAACTCGTATTAAGTTATTTTAAAACTATTGATGAGTTTTCATAATTAATTTTTGTTTCTTATTAAAATTAGAACTTAATGTAATTCAAAGAGCCAAAAATTTCACCTTACTATTTTTTTTAATTTGGAGACGGAACAATAAGACATGACCTGTCTCTGACAGAACGCAGTACCAACCTTGCTTGTCACAGTCCTCGGAGGAAGATGTGGAACATTCTTCGTCTGTCTGGGGACATGAGTCGAGAGAAGGGGAGGACAGGAGGGGGAACAGAGTTGACAAAGAGGATGACGGTGAAGACGATGTGAGAGAAGAAGAAGATGATGATGATGATGAAGACGTGTTGAAACACGAGAAGGGAGGACTATCGTTTGTATCCAAATCCTGATGCTCAACGTCGTGGCTTGCGGACCATGAGTTGAGAGACCTACAAACATCTGTTTCGACGAGCGATGAATCTTGTCCTTCATTTTCTTTTGTTTCGCCACATTGTTCGAGCAGGGGACTTTCTGATTTTCCTTTCTTCGGGGGTGGTTCACCTTGTTCACAAACCCTGCAAGGATCAAATTGTTGTAACAACTCCGGTGGTCGGAAGGTTCAAAGCGGTGACGGTCGACCTTTTCTGTTTACCCCTAGATATACATTTCTCTTCAACTTTGTACTTCATAAGTTGTTGGTTCATAATGAAAGTCATAACTGGTACACATTATAAAATCTACATACAAAATAAATTCAAATACAAAATAATGTATTAAAATAATAAATATATACATATTAAATTTTATGTACCCCCAAGATGTATTCATTTACCCCTGGGGGTATGCATACCCAAGGTTAAATGCAACTAGTCTAAAGCATCACTAACAATATTTGTTTTTATTTATTTAAGGTATTTAACATGCACTTTCTGAACCGACTGATAATATCTTCACACAACTTACTAACCAACTTAAATCTAGAATTGCGCAACACCCAGCAGTTAATTCATCACTTGGAAAAGGGGGAAACCCACATTTCAAAACTGATGAAAAACTCACAGCCATGCAGGGATCAAACCTGGGTCTATACACGCTACCAAATGAGCTAAGGTGTTGAACCTCTACTGAGGTTTATCGGGAGACCGGGGTTCAAATTACTGTCGGGTGTGTTGATGATAGTGTTTTCCTAAATGATTTTACCCTCTCTCTACACATATGTGGGTACATTTCCTCTATATTCAACCTTCCTCATCTTTAACATGTTAGCATATTATTAGTAAATATGTGTACAGACCTAACAGGTAGCGAGACGCAGTGCTGATAAAAAATGCACTTATCATAGATACTGCTATATTTATTGCACCTTGACATAAATATAATATTTTAGTCTTCTTGTGACAGACGAGTGAAGGTTAACACTTTGATAAATGAATGGCTGCTGCTCATGATGATTATTTCTTTAGTACATTATCACCTGTGGTCGCACTGTCTAAAAGCACCAACCTCACAAATTATTGAATTGGCATTTTCCTAAATAGTTCCCACTCTTGGAGATAGCCCAGGCTGAAAGTAAGAAATGAGGCACAGACAAATAAGATATAGGCCTAGTATTCTATTTCGTGTCAAATTGAAATTTAATAATGGCTTTTGTTCTTCAACTTCATTGCCTTTACAGAAACCCTAAAACTTAAAGAAAAATACTTGGATAAAAGTAAACTATGTTTTATTTATTGGCAATTAAAAAACAAACCTACCGTTCTTCAAATTGGCCGTTCAGATCGTCCAAAACATTTACTTTTATTGAGAGCGCTTTGTTTTCTGAACTTAGTTCTTGGACGATGTATTCATCATTTTTTGGAACTGCGGAGGTGTCTGCCAACTTGTTTTGTTCTTGCATTTTAGATTCCTTCTCACACATTTCAAAAAGGAAAGATTGCGTTGACACAGAGATTCATTGTTGTTGCTGTAATAACAATTTATTTTCAAATAGTAATTGAGAATTAAATTATCTACATTTTGGTACAAGACAAAACAAAACATGTTGTTTCAGGTAAACTGGCTTATAATGTACCAGTAATTACTTTGGTGGTGAAAGAAAAAAAATTGGGGCTGAAATGAGACAAAAGTGTGACCAGCTTATTAGAAAAGAAATGAGAAAATAAAAAGTCAAACTAATCTGCTTAATTTAGTTGAAGAATGATTCCTGGACACGGGAATCAAACCCAGTACACTTGAGTTAGGCGCCAATGCTCTACCAGTGAGCTACCGGAGTTCATACCATTAATCAGGGTCATTCTTCAGACGGGGTTAAAGGCAGAGTCTAAATGATGGCCGTCTACTTGGAGCAGGAATGGACTGGCAGGTTCCAAGTCGCCCAGGACTACAAATGGGTCTCAATGATGAAATGTTTATAGCCTATACTATCAATAGGTCTTACATTTAATTTTGAGGACATTTCAGCTACATTATTGATTATTGTCGCAGTCTACTTAAAACATCAGCTTCCACTTTCTGCTTACATGCGCAAAACTGCTTTTAACAACAGCTGAGTGTTTACTTTTGATAAATTTAATTTTTTAGAATGGCCCTCCACCTGCTACTTGTGTAGATTACAAAGCTAGTATAAGTCGGTATTCAATAAACAAAATAAATACAACCCCAAGAAACAATGGGATGGTTTTTATTTTAGTGACATCTTGTATCTTTATAAATGATGTACATATTCTGTGCACCTCAGACCTTTGATTAAATTCCAGTAAAAATAGTAATTTGTCTTTAATAGGTAGCTTTATTTAAGTAGCGCCAGCACAAATAAAGAGATCACCGACAGTCACAAGTGACGCTAGTACAACAGACATTTTATTGTACATAATTAGGGAAGCACATGAAGCCAACCAATTAATATATCTGAGTGACAGGTCTATCTGTAGCAAGACCAATATACAAAATAATATAATTTAACCTTTTAGAGTAGGTCTTAGGCTTGTAGAAAAAAATTATTCTTATTAAATCTAATAAAAATAATATGAATCTATTAATGAAAATGGCTAAGTAATATTGTTTCAGCCAGAGTCTAAGATAATACACGGGTCTAGCTGGCTACTCTTTAGTTCTAGTTATCAGACATTGAAGCCAAATGGCGTTAGTATCGTTGTGGAATAGCGCGCGCGCGTAATTTAAATTTTGAGGAGCGGTTTGAACCTCTCAAGTTTACATTTTATTGATAGACAGTAATTATTTTATCCCGAATGTGACAACTAGTGAATAAAAAGAATAACTCACAACAAATGATGACATATAAATTACAATAAATTATTTGCTTATTGATGTAAGATAATTTAAATTTCAAATACTGTGTTATAAATCACATGCTAATTATTTGTTTGGTAAAATTTGATCATATAAACATGGCTATAAGTTATTATTTAAAAAAATTATTGATATATGAGGGCACTAAGGCATCAATCAATCTTATCATCTAGCTAATAACATCTGAGGGGATTTTTGATTTAATCCTGATGAGTAGCATTTAGGGTAATTTGTCTGAATACGAAAATTAGAGTCTTTTCTTCAATAAAGGGATAAGGCAGAATGCAAGAATGAAATAAGCAAACGGAAAGAGTGAATGAAAAGTGTGATTTTTTAGTGTATTTAAAAAATATTAATTTACATTCGAAAGTGTGAGTAGTGTTAATTAGCTATCTTAAAGGGTACGTTCTTGCAGAAGGCTCAATACCGAGGCAAATCAATACCAGTCACCTTTAACTTTTACTCATTTCGTTCTTGCACACAGGCTATAAAGTTTAAATATAGTTTTATTACTTAAAAAATTAGAATGAAACATACTTACTTTGGTACTTCCATCTTAATAATGGTCCCAGGTTTGTTTCCCACCTTCAAGTATACATTTTTCAAATACTATATTTGACTTAAGCGTCAACACAATTATTATAATATCATCCCTAAGTATCATTTAATTAAATTACTGTAGTAATATTACTTGCAGCAACATATAGATTGTTACTACCAAGCTGTAGTACAGTCATATTAAGAGAGTTTAACACGTCAGGATGTGAGCAGTTTCAGTCCTCTATGAATAATTTAATACTTTTGTAGCAAGTGCCATTAAAAAAACTAAACAAATAGTGTTACTTTTTTAATATGATGTTGTCGAATACTTTCGAATGTACCGGTAAATAATATAATTTTAGTTTCTATTGATTCTCTATTTCTATGTGATCAATTTTTTTTTAATATTTCATGAAAATAAGTGAAATATGTATGGTTAAGGTTTTTGAGCACTGTACCCTTCTTATTTAACCTTTCTAAACTTTTATGTGCAAATAAATACCCTTCATCTGGATTTTGATTCTAGTGAGATGTCTGAATATTACAAAATCAAATTATATTAAATAGGCATAAATATGATTATAGTAGTATTTGATTTGCCGTTTACTTGCAAGTATAAATGGTCGTAGAAATTTCTTAATGTTTTGCTGTTTTGATAAAATACGGTGTTTTATTACTTGTATCAGTTCTAGAGCACCACCATAAAATCTTTTCTTCCTATTGAATAATAAAATAAAATTTAAAACTTTTTTTCAATTTCACCAAATTGTAGAAATGAATATTAATGAAGGAAAATACTAATCTTAAATTTATTATAAAAAGCAATGTTGCTACACATCTTCACCCTTTCGCGCAAAAATTACTTTCAATCAGTATCTGTTCAATCTTCGTAGAAATAGTTTTGGCCAAATATTTTCAAAATCATGCATGTAGTTTTTGGTTTATCTAAAGTTCAATTTGAAGCAATCTTCTTGATATTTTCCTAACAATATGTCAAATTGCAGGAGGTTTTAAAATCTTTAAACATCTGAAATTTACATTATTTTTGCATGTAAGCAAATTATGCGAAATAAAATTCAAATTAAATGTTGTGTTATAAGTTCACTATCCGAAGATCACAACAGTTTTAAATATAGACGCAAATGCAACTAAGTCTCAAAGTGTTGATCAACTTTTTACATAGGGTTTCGCGAGATATGTTTCATTGGTGGTTTAGCCTACACGAACAGTAAGTTAAATTTAGAAGGACACAATTTAGCATGATTTCCAAAATAGCAAACAATATTGTGTTTGAACTCAGAGTTAAACTTGATTAAAGATTGCTTTCGCGAGTAAATTCAAATTGTCCTAATTTCAAGTTAGTTACAACGTTAATATAGACAACCGATACTGTCTAGTGTTTGTGGCTGTGTTTATAGGTTTGTTCGCGAATAATAGTTCAATTGACTGTCTCAGTGGAATAGTTCATCTCCCGACGTGGAATTTAAATCTAGTAAATATGGTGGCTAAACTGTTAAAGTGTTCGTTAAATTACTATTATTATTATTAATTCGCGAATAATTACTATTGTAGTTGGTTTTAGGCTCGTTCTAGTTCAACTTAACTAGTTTGATTAGGTCAGCAATTTGAACTATCAGTTCGCAAACTACACATCCCTTATTAGTTTTAAAAGCGAGTTTAAAACGATCAATTTTAAGAATCGATTTCTAAAGATTAAAAATGTATCAAAATAATATTAACCTCTTTGATTTTCTTTTACTTTTTTTTTATAATACAATAATAATTTACATTTTAAAATGTTTATGGTAATAGCTAGGCATGATAGACATACCTCTGCTTGGGTGATGTTTTCTCATTACATTACCTCTAATGTGTCATATCCTCCTAATACATCTGAACAAATTTGTTCGGTTCTCGAGACAAAAGCAAAAATAATAACTTACAGAGCCACCCTTTTATGTTTATAAACTATCGACTAATTTGAATAAAACTAATAGTAAATAACTTGTTTCGCGGACTGCTCTGTCAGTAATATCTATATGTAGTATCGTAAACAACAAATCTTTTAAGGGGAATCATGCTTTTAATAAATTGGTCATGGGCCGAATCGAGTTCTGAACGAGTTATTGTCAAACGAATATTCACCGTTTTGACACCAACCATAATGACCCTGATAAACAAGAAGCATGTCATAGTTCAAATTTTGACTCTTACTATAGTATTAGAATAATACAAACCCACCTCAATAGTGGCAAATTTTTCTAGCTTCGTAATTGGGAACTTGCTCACACCTTCTGTCCCATTCAATCTTAAGAGAATATCTCTTTGTCTTAAGGACAGGTCTACTCACAACAGTCAGTAATATCTATATAAAAGATAATAATAGAAATTAATGAGTCAATATTGTAAATACAACATTCTATCCATCTACCAGGAGTAAGCCCACAGTTTGAACAGGCAACTGCAGAATCCAAACATAAACGTTTTTTGTTACTTAAGAAACAGGCAACAGTATCCAAGTGACCATGATCTAACTTTATCCGTGCTGCCATGTAATCCGTGGTGTGGTCCACTATGTTTTTTACTCTATTCTAGTGAAGGGGACTGATATACCGCGAAAATTGCATGTATGTGTTTTCTTGAAGGCTTTGCCTTTTTATCTCCTTTCAATGTTAAATCCAATATACCTAGCCGCTTGAACCATTTTTTCTTTGCATAACACTTAAAATAAGTCTACTCTAGCAAGAGATTAGACTGGTGATGACCGGGTTCAATCTCGGTCTGGTGTACTGAGGCATTTTTTTTTCCCTAAATGGTTTTTCAGCCCCCCCCCCTCCTCCTCCCACACACACAAATGTGTGTGTATATCCTATTCCTAGTTAATTAGTACATAGGTATATAACCCAAAGTGGTAATAAGGCGCATGTTAAATATATATCCACATGCATACATACCTATGACAGTGATCTCAATAATTCTTCTACATTCCTTTACTGTTTACAGCCTGTGGTCAGTTTTTTATTCAAGTCAAACCTTTTCCACTACCGGTTTGCTAAGCCTGTACTAGTCTCATTTGCTTTATAATCTAACGAAAGACTAGGACAGGCACAACATCCTGTCCCCGTCTGTTAATTCATCATGTGAAAGGGTAAACCCACATTTCACCAATGATAAATTTCCCGGCCATGCCAGGATTGAACCAAAGACTCTTAAGCTCAGTACCGACTTGAGCTAAGGTGTTGGATTAAGGTGTCAATTTACTGCATATTAAACTTTGCAAATGGTTTGAAATATTTTACATTTTTCTACCCCTTAAATTAAGTCCTTTATTATTATGATTTTAAATGCAACATAAAAAAAAATATTATGATTTATTAACTTTGATGTATTTTGTTTCTATGATGCCAATTCAAGCAATTAAATTGAAAGTACAAGTAAATTTATCAATAGGTATTATCTTAAATTTTTTGTAATCATAATTTGTTTAGTACTTTTTTTTAGTTTTGAAACACTTTCTTAATTCATTTCAAAGTATGATTAATATATCTGTAAAATAATCCAAACCATACTTTTTATAAGCATACTTATTTGGTAGAGTTGACATGAACTAGAAAATATACAAATGTAGGATTAAATAAAGGAAAATCATTGATTTTAAAAATTATAGAGAACTGAAAGAGCACTTTTAGTTTCTGAACATAACGATAAAGCATGCCTTTATCTCCTTTGAATATCCAAACACTTACCCCATTCAATTTATATGACATAACTAAGAGATAATTATAGTTAGTTAATCCAGCTATAAATTGCTTTATTTTTATTGTATTCTTTTAACAAAACTCTCATCTTTTGGTTAATATTTTGTGGGTTTTAGCCTATTAAAGGCTTTTGAAAGGTTACAAAGAAAAATCATTGTTGTCTTTATTGTTTCAGAATTCTGTTATTTATGGAATAGAAAACCATTTATTAAATGTTTTAATAGAACAAAATGTTCTTTAAGATCCGAGTTTCTAAAATAACCAAACATCCATGCATAAAATTATTTTATAATAAAGGAAATTGATAGAATAAAAAAAGGAAATTAAACTACTAAGAGTAAATAGTTTTTCTTTAAATTCAAAATGGATTAATCCAGTGTTTGTGTTATTTGTACTCTCTTTGTGTTTGATAAAGGCAACAATGCCGTATATTAATTCTATTTGTGTTGAAAATGTGTGTGTGACTACTTATACTATAGAAGACAGAAGAAAGAGAAGATGTCACCTTTGTGCACTGGATTCTTCCAGCATTTTCCTCTTTCCCTAGGTGGGCTTTCTTCATCAAATTTTACTTCATAAGTTTATTTTTCCTTTTTTTTTTTAAGTTTCATCAACTTTCTTTATTCTAAAATTATTAGCCATTGGCCACCTCGTTTTTAAACATTTTATCGCTAGTTTTTAAGCATAATGTTTAGAAACCTTATTTACTGTCATTTTCATTAGAGATTTAAAATAAAGTAGCCTTGACTTTGAAAGTAAATTCTTCACAAGATTGGTCTAAAAGAGCACAATTGATGACGTTTATTGATGACGTCACCATGATATTGCCACCAGTTTGCGCCTTGTTTAGTGAATATGGAATGGAGAAATAATAAGGCGCATCTTTGGGGTATCTTGGGTGCAAAGTTGCGCCATTTCTAGACTTGCTCTGGAGCAGAATTGCACTCATTAGTGTGTTTATATTTGGAAGAAGATACAGGAAAGGTGGATAGAAACAAATAAAAGGGATGAACACAATATGGCTTTTACAATGAAAAGAAGAACACAGTTCACACTTTACATTGCTGCCATTTGACAAAAAGGTAATGGTTACCTCTTTTAGGAAGTTGCTTGCGCGTTTCACACTCCTCCCTGATGAGTTCCGATAGAATGAAACCTAGGTCGGGGGCTTGGGTGGTAACGATCTATTTCCTTCAAGAGGCAGCCATTACCTCTTTGTCCAGTAGCAGCAATGTAAAGTGTGAACTGTGTTTTTTTCATTGTAAAAGCCATATTGTGTTTGTTCCTTTTATATGTTTATATCACCTTTCCTGTACCTTCTTCCTAATAAAATACAATTACCTCTTTAGTGTTTAAAATTATACATAAATAAAAATAAATATTTAGAAGGAACAGGTCGAGAGTTAAGAGGCGAAAATCTGTAACTCTTTTTACATTATATAGGTACATAACAAACTAATGTACTTATAGTGAAATAATTTGAAGCAATAAGATCCCATGTTGTGATGACAACTTGATTCATAAGATTAGAATCAAATATAAAAACAAGTGTGCAATTTTAAAAAAAATTTTTTTTTTGCATAACGTTATATTAAATAAACAAAATATATTTTTTTAAAGCATTAAGCAACCAACCAAAAATATTCTAACTTTGAGAATAATATATTTGATTTGTATTAAAATGTACTTCACACATCCTATCTACAGCTTCTCTTTTTAAGATTATATTTTATTTATTTCTGTAGAATTTTAAACAGCAATGTGAGATCATGGTCTATCCCAATAACCTGATGCAGCCTTTATACAGAAATGAGTAGCAAGTGTACATTCGGCAAGGTAAGGTAGTTTATTAAAACACCAAACAATAATTCTGAATACGACTGTTATTCTCTCATCTAGAGGTTAGTTAACTTTGATGTCCAGCTCAATTTATTGGCCACAGTGCTTTCGAAACATTTCAAAATTATATATAAGGGAATAAATCGTGATGCGCAAAGCTGTAACATTTGTCTTGAAGCGTGGTATATACGTTTCAAGGTGTGCACCTCTCGAGGAAACGTGGGTAGAGGCAGACTTCTCGTATGTGGTAACGCTTCAATAACCAACATAGGAACCGCTCCAGGCCCAGACCGTAACCACCGTGTGGACAGGTCCCGTACTTGCGCTGAAATAAAACAAATTCACTCTGACTATTTGGACAACGATCAGACACAGCGCAGGTTCCCTTTCTGTACATGAGGATAGTTACAATCTGATGAATGACCATTGTCAATGGATGTCGACAGGAGAGTGCCCCGTAATGGTGGTGTCAGGTAAGCAATACACCAGAAACATGTCTCTTTTTAAAATTAATTTCTTAGTTGCCATTAATGAGGTAGAATGTGCACGCAAGGAGGATGGAAAATAAGAGGTTCCCAAGAATGATAGACCGAGAGGATGGGAGGTAGAAAGGTGGAAGGAAAAGAGGTAGATGGAGGCAATTTACTAAACTTGACCGCAAGCTTGAAATTGTGGATGATGATGAGTTGTCATAGCTAAGACTACATTAGTAAGTTTTCTGAGAAACCCACTCTACATCGGAGACATTTGACCTTGAACTTGAGGTATTTAACGTGCATTTTATGAACTGACTGATTATATAAGCACACGAGAATTTCTATGAGCGAGAGCGAAAAGGCCTACCAATTTTGCCCGGAAAGGTATTTTTACGGCCACAATTGACATGGGACCAATATCTTTACTTCCCCTCCAAAGGAAGTTGTGCAACGGATGTTTACTGTGCAAGAAAAATTGTCGACCTCTGCTGGGTTTGAACCCACGAACATCAGATCCTGAGGCGAGCACTTAACCTCAAGACCACGGTGGTCGACATGATGCTAGTTGATACTAAACAAGTTTGAAAGAGACGTCTAACCTGGTCGGTGTACCAGTAGTAGGGGGCAGGGTCTATGCCCTCTCTCTTGTAGCCCTCCAGAAGCTCGTCGTAGTCCCAGATACGCATGGACCCACCCACAATCTCCCCCACTCCTGGGAGCAACACGTCCACAGATTCTGTCACCGCTACATCCTCAGGACACTTGCTCATGTAGAACGACTTGATGGGCACCGGGAACCGGCAGAGCATGATGGGCTTGTTGATCAGGTCCGTCATCCGGCGCTCTGGCATTTCCGGGATGTCCTGGGGACATGACCCCGAGTGTTTCAGAATGTTCATTAGTTTTATACACACCCAAACTATCGTGTAAGGATGAGTAAGACATGATTTATGTAATGACCCTGTTCTGAGCCCTCATATTTATATTAAAAGTCATGGATGAAGCATGTCCCTTTTTTGTTAATCTTTTATAACTACAGAACCATAATATGTAAATTTCCTTTCATGCTTTATCCATGGATGATAGGCAAAATTGAACAATAATATTTTCAGTACTACATTCTAAATTCGGTGTATTTTTACAACACAACCCTCTCAACCTAGTTAAAATTCTCACCAGGAATGTGTATTTTACAACCAAACAAGCAAATAAGATACAAAGTTCACATTATATTATCATTCCAACAACTGTGTGATTAAAACATTTATGCATTTATAAAATAGTAATAGTATTAAAATATACTTATTCAACAAGAATGGCTTAAAATGACTCAATAATACCTAATTTGATGCATACCAAGAAAATATGACCTTAAATTCCAAAATGACAAATTTTTTTAAAAATGAGGTGGCCCAATGGTTAAATAAAAATGACATTTCTACTACAAGGGAATCACGAAGAGAGTTTACGTAATTGTGAGCATTGTCAGTGGCGAACAAAAATGAAAAGTTGACAGGTCATCAAAATCCAGGACCTTCTCATAAATATACAAAATGTAACAAATGAAGATGCGTGAGACCAGTTACCTCCCCAAACTCATAGAACGTGCCGTCGTCCTTCGTGATGTTGTTCTCCTTCATGAACTTGATGGCGTCCCTGTAGTCCATCCGCAGGAACGGTTTCTGCGGTGGCTTGAACCCCTACCACAGTCACATCTAGTTTCAGTACAACTTACAACATTCGAGGATGTTGAAGACCACCACTGACTCGCTTAAAGACACGGACAACAACTAAAACCTCGTATCAATGCTAAATTTATTAGTTTGGATTCGTATTGAAGATAAAATTTACACTCGATCCTCTATATTATAATATCCATATACATCATCTAAGGAAAACGTCTTTTTGCTTTTAAAGGTATTTTGTTATATTTGGAAGAAGGTAACGGAAAGGTGGGTAGAAACATATTAAAGGGAAAGAACACAGTTCACACTTTACACTGCTGCTACTGCACGTTTCACACTCCCTCCCGATGAGTTCCGATAGAATGAAGCCTAGGTCGAGGGATTGGCAGGTAACGATAGATTTCCTTCAAGAGGCAGCCATCAGCTATTTGTCCAGTGGCAGCAGTGTAAAGTGTGAATTGTGTTCTTCTTTTCATCATTAAAGCCATATTGTGTTCTGTCCTTTCTTTCCTATACTTTCCTCCAAATATATCTGTATACATAATAATTCATGACAAGTTTATTAAATGTTGTTGGTCGAATGGTCTAAGGCGTTACTCTTGTAATAGACTAGACTGCCTATGACCAGAAGATCGAGGTTTGAATCCTGTTTGGGTGTACTAAGGTTTTTTTATCCTAAATGATCTTAACCTCTCCCTCCACACAAATGTGGGTGCACTTCCTCTGAGTTCACGTTCCTAAATCCTAACTCATTAGCGTAATTAGTTACAATTGCATATAACCTAAACAAGATGCAAGAAGTGGTGCTACTTTTTTTTTTACAAAGCAGTGAAATACTGAAATGTTGGTATATGTGTCAGGGTTTTTAATTTATTTTTATGCTTCAATTTTCACAATTCTATAATATTTATATTTTATAACATGTAGTAAATAGAAACACATTTAAATGATCTGTTCACTTTCTTGACATAACGAAACCAAAGTATCGTCGAGGTTGGAACTCACCGGGTTCAACTCCTCGACCAGTTGTCCCAGTGGTGATTTTAACACCCTGTCCACGACATCACATATCGTGTCCTCTATCCTGTCCAGCAACTCCGTGTAGCTGATGAATGGGAACTCAGCCTCTATGTGCGTGTATCTACACATTCAATAAAAACTGCCTTTTACACATGTTCCAACCCAACAACCAAAATGTGTCAACTCAAATTTGAAAGATATGTTTTAAAATAAAAGGTAGGGAAAAAATAGTCAATTTGTTTAACTTGGAAGACTTATCTATACAATTATTTAACCTATATAAATAATTTTTCATTTTATTCGCAGAACAAAAAAAATAGCAAGGAGAGGAGAAGAATGGAAGCAATAAAAGGAGGAATGAGGAAGGATGGACGAAGATGGAGGCATTTTACTAAACTGACCCGGCCACAGGCTGGAAACAGATATGATGATGATTATTATCATTATTTTACTCCTTTATATTACTCATTCCTTTTACATGTTCCTATCTAAGTTCCTTTCATTCTTTACTAATTTAGTTTCCTTCCCATGATTCTTTTTGTTTATTCTCCTAGGAAGTTGGTTACACATTCCACACTCCTTCAGATGAGTGAGTTCCGATAGAATGAAACTAAGTCAAGGGATTGGGCAGTAGCTATCGATTTTCTTGCTTGTCCAATGGCAGCAATTTAAAGTGTTAACTTTATTATATGTTTTAAATTATAAAATCCAAATTGCATCAGTTCTCTTTAATCTGTTTTACCAGTATTTCCTGTGCTTTGTTCTAATCCTAGAAAGTATTTCCCATGAGTTTGGGAAATTGTAACTTCCAGGTCAATTCCCTGTGTCACGGGCCTTATCAAAAAAAGTGTTTTCTTAAGAAGTTATTGAAAAGTTTTTAAAACTAAAACACAGTTAAATATTTAATTAGATGATATATAAGTAATAAATGAGACATGTTTGGTAATAGTGCAATGTGAACACGGCTCGGTATTCAAGGAGAAGACGGCACGAGTAGACGCTCAGTGGACCATTCAAGAACAGGCACGAGTAGACGCTCAGTGGACCAATCGTGTACTCACTCTGCTAGATGTCTGCGGGTACGACTCTGCTCCGCCCGGTAGCTCTGAGAGATACAGAACACATCTCCCATGGCCGGGATACAAGTCTCGAGGTACAGCTGGGAACTCTGAGTGAGAAACGCTTCCTCCCTGAAACACCAACACAGTTCTCGGCTCACACGCACATTTGATTACATTCCCTCCAATCTTATATTATATATGAAAAAAGTGCATTGAGCAAAAACATTTAGTGATAAATAAAATGATAGAATATTAGGAAAATGGTAGAGCACAAATAAAAGTAACAACACTGACACATATTTACACACACTTCATATTTCGACATTGTACACTTCTCAGAAGTATATTGACTGTGTCAGTGTTGTCTTTATTTGTGCTCTACCATTTTCCTAATATTCTATCATTTTATTTATTCCCTCCAATCTGTATTTTGAATATGATTCCAATATTTCAAAGATCAGTATTCTATGTAAGAAATATATTTCTCTAAGAAGCTCCAAATTAAATATGAATCTTGTTCAATACAGGCTTCAAAGTTTCAAATTTTCACACGGCCATAAACAAAACCTAGGTAGGTTTGTATCTCTGGCTGAACCTTAATAATAGACCGTTGGCCTGGTTTGTGAGCTAATAATCTGATTGTTTTGTTGAAGGATATAAAGAATAGTTTATAATTTCTTAACTAGGAATAACAGGATTAGGATTTAAGAGTCTGGGTGATAGTTTGGGTACATAGAGTACATGAGATAGTAGAGGAAGCAAAGGTCGACATGGTATGGGCATGTAATGAGGATGGAAGGAGAAAGAATTCCATAGAGAATGATGTAAATTAAGTATGTAGCATAAATGTAACAAGGGGAACCAAGAAAGAGATGGGAGGAGCAGGTAAAAGAAAGTATGCAAGTGAGAGTAGAAAAATAGAAGAAGGAAGGAAATAAGGAAGATGGAGGCATTTTACTAAACCGACCAGGCAACAGGCTGGAAACAGTTGATATGATGATGATGCCTTTAAACTCCTAAAATATAAACTAAAAGTGGTTGACGTTAGTTAAATAGTGGCCAAGCCCTGATCCTTGAACCCTAGCACTTGAATGCATCATACTAGTTCGTTACCGAATGTACTGACCCAAAGAAATCCAGCTTGAAGAGTGTGGCTCCCCCTTCCACCTGGGTCTGCACGAGAGTGGGCGGAGTCACCTCCAACACCCTCGGTCGAAGTAGTGGGCTCTAAACGCCTGCATCACTATCGAGCGCATCTTCAAGATACGAGATGTCTGTACAAACATTTGGAGGAAAAGAAATGTCATTAGAGATGATATCGCTTTCTCAAATGGAGACCATTGAAGATGGCATCCACACAATGGATTCATCTATTATGGTTCAGTTACACAATAACCTACTGGACTGTAGAGGTTTGCAAAGCTTCGAAAACTATTTCGACTTCTCTTCAAATATTCGTTAGCTTCGACCTCTATTTGAAAGTAATATTCCAGATTCAACAATCATGAAGCTTTGCCAAAAAAATATTTAAAGTTAAAACACACATTTTCTGTAATGTTTGTCCTATTTTCCGCTGTTATTTCCATCATAAAATTAATGTTTGCATTAAAAAAAACTAATATAAATTATTTTTGTGATAGTAGCTTAATTTATTCATTTTAAGACTAAATACATTATTATGTTTAGAATACAGCAGTTTTGTAAATTATATTTAATAACTAAATTCACATAGTTAATCGAACTATGATACATCTTCCAGAATATCTCATATTATTCGATCCGACTTTGCTTCAAATTGAAAAAGTGAACTTATCCCACTCCCACTGGAATGAACACGAGATTGAACACCACCTGCTGTTATCACAGCGATGAGTGATAACGAGTTAATGTGGTCGCTACTCACATTTTCTCCGCGGATAACAATGTGTCTGTTGTCTAACAAGACGTCAGCATGAGCCTCTTCATTGAGGATGTTGTCCGCGCCACCAGCAGGAGCCAGCCCCACCAGTTCCCAGTAGTCCACCTGCATCTCGTGACCTCCTGGGGCCTAGATAAAAAAAACACATCCCCCACCACAATATCGAGGTTTGTTAACTGAAGAATCTTAACAGACCACAACCACCTGAAATCAAATTGTCGCAAATCTAACATTGCAAAGGAAGTGCTCTAGTATCATGTCTTGCTACCATTTGGTTTACATGTATTAATTATGCTAATGGTTTTATGGACGAGGAAGACTATATTTATAAGAAGTGTACCCGCATTTGTGTGGAGGGCCAGCGGTAAACTATTTTGGAAAAAACAACTCAATGCACTCTAATTTAACATTTTATTGACTATTTGAATTTCGATTCGGCTTCAAGAATATTTCATATTATTTGATTCAACTTTGCTTCAAATCTAAACAGTGGACTTCACACTCTCCTATTAAATTATAATAGTCTGGCACCTTATCTCAGTTGGTTGAGTGTCTGCCCACTGAGCTAAGAGTCTCAGGTTCAATTACTGGGCTGGCCAAAATATTTATTTTGTTGAAATGAGGAGTTCCCCCTTTCGGAGTGATGAATTTAAGGCCTGGGAGCTGGGTGTTGTGTTTGTTCTAGATATTTGTTATTTTTTAAGTCGTGTTCTGATATAATCAGTCGATTGAGAAAGTGCACATTAAAACATCAAATTAATTTTTTTTAACTGTAAAGCGCCTCAAAAACTGACATTTTTTCCTGTGGGTAGTTCCTTGATAACCCCAAACAACTGCACGGCAGACTCGGTGGACAAGACAAGGGCCTCGTACGTCTGACACAGAGAATCGTTGAGCACACACTGGAGAAAGTCCGTGCCATCCCGAAGAGTGATGAAAATAAGCTGTCTCCCTGCAACACATCATTTTGTAGGATAGTTTGTGTTGGAAGTAATCTAGGAACTATCTGGCTAGTGGTTGTAACAACATGCAACCCGCATTACACACATGTCATTCTGCACTTTACTCAGCCCGTACTTTGATTGTAACACTAAGCTGATAGGGATCAAGCTGTAATGTCGACATTTAAATTGAACTTTAGAGCGAACAACTAATATGTATCAAATAAAGTGCAATAGGGGTGAGGAAAGTCCACTTTTATGATTCAAATCGAATTCAAGAAATATTCTTGAGGTCAAATCAAAGTCATAATATTATTTGTTAGTTGTTTTATGCTTTAAAAATCTTTTGTTATTTATATATCTTTAATATTTTGTTTTATTATGATAAATCCAGTTATTATTAGAATTCAATTAGGCCTATGTACTTCAGATTTTTTTTATGCACATTAATTTTTAACAGTTCAAACTGGCAATGAATAACGAGAAATTGAGTACTTTGGCTGTGAATAGCTCCGTAATTGTCGAGGCCAGTTTTTTTTTTTTTTAAAGTTTAAGCTATTGTTTGTTCTGAAGCCAAGTTGAGGTTTCAAAGCTTTTCACACCCTAAAGTGCAATAGAGTGAAATAAAAATAAGAAAAATAGGTTAGTGTTTTTCTTATTTCCCCCCCTTTTTTTTTGATAAAGGTAAAATCGCCTGACATAAAAACTCTTGTGTTAAAGTGTGTGACTTGTTCTACTATTGAAGCCAGAAGAATGGAAGACTTAACATTTTCTCCCCTTTCCCTAGTTGGGCATTCTTTACTCAATTTCGGGTGACCTGATGGTCTAGGGGTAAGGTGTCAGACTTCTGTGCTGAGGGTCCGTGGTTTAATCCTCGGTCCGGCACAGATTTATCTGATTGCCAAACCCTTCCTTTACCTCTGACAAGACGTGTATTAATCCACAACTTGTGAATGTGAGGAATGCCAGGCCTCCACCGTGGTTCGGATCCACGTTAAACTGTAGGTCCTCCATTTCATCTCACAATCACCCTACCATTACACATTAGCGTAAGTGCGTATAACCGAATGGTTAGTAAGACGCGGTGATGATAATAATTTACTCAATTTCAACTTAAACCATTAATCTTTACGTATTTTTAGGCATTTTATCAAAACGTTATATTTTATATATGTATCATATTTAGCTCTCAGTTGATAAATTAAGTCACTATCACAACTTGTAATTAATTAATATAGATTTTTGTCATGTAATCATTAATTTGTGATGAGCACAAAATAACAAAAATTGATCATTAAAATGTACTCTTAACATAAAACATTTTTACTAATGAAACTTGATGACTGCGAGTCCTGAGTTTGAAGCCGACAATATCCGAGGCAAAGTCTAAAGTTCTACCGCCTCTAGTGTTAGTGAACGGTATTACACCCCCTCACCTTGTCTCCGCAGTCGGTGCACCCAGCCGTAGATCTTCACCCGCACGTCTCTGTGTTGCAGTGCTGCGTTGATCTTGATGCTCTTGGCTTTGGGCAGGCTTTGGTCCTCCTTTATCACTATTTTCTTCGCTTCCTCCACGTTCTTCGCTCTATTCTCTGCTGCTTCCTCTTCTCGTCGCTCCTTGCCAGCCGTCTTGTGCTGGTCACGAACCCAGAGCTTCTGGATCTTCTTCAACTGAGATTTTGCTGCCGGTTCGTATTTCTGAAATACGAGTGGGGCTGAGTGACAAAGGGCTTAGTGACAAAGCATTGATCGTTGTCAGCTAGGTGTCACTCTCGCAATAGACTGGACTACTGAGAGGGGTTTGATTCTCGATCGGGTTTACCGAGGGTAGGGTGATATTTCCTAAATGGTTTTCCGCTCTTCTTCCACACAGATGCAAGTACACTTCCTGTAAATTCATTCTTAACACATTAGTGTAATTAGTACATAGGTGTAAAACCCAATCAGGTAGTAAGACTCGGAGCTAAAGAAAAACTTGTAAAATCTTGGTAGACTGATTTTTTTTTTTCAATCGTAGACTTAATTTGTTTAAAAACTTTATAAATATATTTTAAAAAAAAATTCACTTTAATGTATTGTCCAAAATACTTTTTTATTTCTATATGCAATCATAGTTTTAGAATTTGAAAAGAGCTATTACTGTAGCGCCCCATGTCCCATTTTAACCCTTGTGGGGCCCCTAGGTGGACGGAACCCGAACTAAATAGCAGACAATAACTAGCGCTCAGTATTCGAGACTTGTCGCACGGGGTTAAAGATTAGTCTAGTGTAGTGATAAGAGCGGCCTACTTTTCCTTCTTCTTTAGAGTCGACATGAATGATTGGAAACGGTTCTTTCCCCGCATGCTGCATGGCCCTCAGGATGGTTTTGTACGGCTTGGTATCCGAGCCGTCCCCGGTGGCATCATCTCCTGTCTTGTCCGATGTGTACAGCTCTCCTGAAAACAGGACACAACGGCCAAAATTCATATCAACTACTGTCAGATGTGCTGGTTCTAATATGGGGTCTGGCTTTTATAAAAGACGTATTTTTAAAAAACTTACACACTAAAACTGTTTTTAAGTAAAATATACAAAAAAAAGGTTGATGATATTAAGACTACTCTCAACTAAAAAAAAAAATTAACTTCTTACAGTGATTTGAAACTATATTTTCTCGAGTACGATATGGGTTTATTTTGACCATCGGCTTACTAGGCCTGTTGTGGCCTACACCTGAGTAGCGTGGCTGCCTCTTAAAGGTCCTCAGGTAGACCTTCTCTTGGTGGTAACCTTCCCTAACTGAGGCTACGGGTGCCGTTGATGACTTAGCTTATGATCACCAACCCTCTCATTCTTAGCCAATTGGCCAGACCCCGTTCCAAGCTTGCTGACCAGTCTATCAACCCTCTCACTGCCAGCCAACTGGCCAGACCCTGTTCCGAGCTTGCTGACCAGTCTTCTGTCTCTCGTCCACACCTGACCCGGTTTCTGCTGGGGTTCAACCCAACCTCCACCAGATTACTCAGATCCCAGGGTACACCACTTGGTGGTAGGATCAGGATTGAGTAGGAGAAGCTAAGCAGTACTCACTAGGTAGGAAAAATAACTCAGGGGAGGCCAAGAAAGAGATGGGAGGAACAGATAACAGAAAGTGTATGAATGAGAGGAGAAGAATGGTGGAAGGACAGAGGGAGATGGAGACATTTTACTGACCTGACCCGGTCACAGGCTGGAAACAGCTCATGGTGATGATGAGTTGAAAACATATTAAGTTATTATTTAATTTTCATTTATTTGAGGTGTTTAATGTGCACTTTTTTGAGCCAAATGAGTATCTATATCATCACATGACTTATAAACTAACTTAAATCTAGAACAGGCACAACTTCCAGCCTCCGGCCATTAATTCACCACTGTGAAAGAGGGAGTCCCCACTCTTGCATTCTTCGGCTAAAGTAGGAATCAACCGCGGGACCCTTAGATCGACAGACACACTACCAACCTAACTTTACTTTTCTTTCAGGTTGACTTCTTTCCTCAAACTTAATTATTTTGCCGAGTTTCCACTGTTTTTATAAGCTACCTTCTTGTCAATTAGCAATTATTATTAATTTTATAGTTCAAATTGCCAAGCTAATGTTCCAAGTCTTTGCTTAGTTTATATTCAAATGAAAAACTCTGATAAATTAATGTCCTTAGAATAAATGGGTTTTAAGAAAATTAAAATAACTAACTCACCTGTCACAAGGTATCAGTCGGCCATTTTGTCCATTAAAACTAAACCCTCTAACAACGTAAGCCTTACAAAATTATATGTAGATTATACAATTTTTGAAACAAACAATTAATTATAATACAATAGGCTACGGTAGGGGTCTACAAGCCCGGCTAACCTAACCTAACTTTCTTGCACAAATAAATTCTTTCAATTAATATTAATAAAATAATTTAAAAGCTCACAAAAAAGGGCCAACTGGCCTATTTATATAAATCATAAACTACAGATCACAAGTGTGTCATTTTTAGATATGTATTTTCTTGTGCGATTTTGATGAGTTTTGTTTTAACTTAACAGTATGGCCATACAAACTTTTGAACCTGTATAAATTGGCTTAAGATTCTATTCATTTCTCCCCCTTCTTAAGTGTAAAAATAATGATAAATTACTATCGTGGTTCAATCTCAGTCATCGGTATCCAGAGCCGTTCTTTCCTAAATGTTTTAACAATCTTTCTTCACGCAAATGCGGGTACACTTACCGTAAATTCAACCTTCTTCACCCCTAACCCATGTGTGTAATTAGTACATAAGCTATAACCCATATGGGTAATAAGACGCGGTGCTAAATATTATTAACTGTACATTTTGGTGTTAAATGTTATATTAAAAAAAGTTCCAAATTTAAAATTGAAGAGTGAAAAAGAGTCCTTACCTAAAGAGATATCCCTGTAGGCATATTTAAAATATGTATATATATATAACGCGAAGAACTTCTGCTTGCACAAAGACACGACACGTCCTGAACTTAAGCCCTGTCAACAACAACAAAAGCTGGTGATTAATATTCAGAGAATACAGTGCATATTTATAGGTAACTGGCATAAATTGAAACTAACATAAATGATGATAAGAATCCACAAATATTCGTATAAATATTTATATGTTGAAAAATTACAAACCGCATCGCAAATCCGATCATTTTTCAACATATATTTAAATGGACAAATTAAATGATGAAAACTAAGTACATTGTTAACTAAGGTTATTCTCATTCTACCTTATGTCATCAGAATGTATATCAGCTACCTATAAAGAGTTTACTTCAGCAACATGTAAATGAAACCAAAGATTACAGTTATTTAAAATATAGAAGTAGTATGTGTAGCAAATAACTACCAAACTTCAAATAATTACCAAATTTGAATTCAACTAGATTTTAAAGTCGAACGCAGTTTGATTTACAGGAAATTGAAATTGAACACGTTTCGCCACGGGGCACGGTTACAGACCACAATTTTTATTTGCTGGCATCAATTTTCTCATCCACAGATAATGAAAAGTGTGTATACCATAGACAACACATATAAAATCGGGAAGAACTGATCACTTAATTGGTGCCAAATGAGCGAGTTTTTTTTTATAGGCTGGGTTTATATTCGTGCTTAGCGCATATCTAATAGTAAATAATGCATAGGACATAATGTGCAAAAAGTTGAAATATATTTATAGAAAGAAACTACTCTCTGTTAATTCCATAACTGCTGCCACTCTACCTATCGTTTATCGGTTAAACCTGGAAACATTAGTAGTGTGACGTTAGTGTGACGGCTGAGGAGGCGTGGTGATCGGGAGAGGGAGGAAAGCTTCTCATTAAACATGTATTCAATAAGGGGGAACGGGGCATAATATTCTATTAGCTATGTCTTAAAATTAGTGTAGACACTGTAGACCTCCAAGTAAATCTAGAGTGGGTATATAAAAGGAGAGGAAATAGGCCTAGTATGTGTAAATATCTAACTAATACCAACACAACCAAATTAAGTTTCAACTCAATATATTATTTATTCTAATACACATCCGGACCAAAATCTAACCTAATTATAAATTGAGATGATAAATGATAATATCAATTAGGAATACAGTAACAGAATACACCAAACAGCCTTGTAAGACACTATATAATAAACAAAATATTACGCCTTATTTATTCGTCTATGGGCTGGTCTGGTGATGGGACACTCGAATAGATATGTTTGTTCACTATCATAAGTTCATCGTATTACCAAGGATAACATGTGAACTTACTGGCACCAAGTTGTCTCATGGGTACCTACACTCTTAGGCTTAGACAGAAATCACCGGATGTTGGGGAGGGGGGCGATAATCGTGTATTCATTCTAATTGGCTAATTCAGTGATACGTCTAAAGTTTAATGACTATTTATAATTAATATGCATATCATATAAGAAATTAAAGTTAAATCAACATATGCCATGTGCATTGTACACTATTTCATTCATTACCAGCTATGCATTATGCATAAATATAAATCAAGCCTAAATAATGATGTTTTAATAATGAATACTAAAGTAAAGGATTTTTAGAGTGGCATAATTTCACTGACGAATGGAATTGACCTGTTGTAAGACAAAACACATAATAATAATAATAATAATAATAATAATAATAATAATAATAATAATAATAATAATAATAAATAATAATAATAATAATAATAATAATAATAATAATAATAAATGATCTAACAAAGCAAAGATAAATTCTATTAATAAAATACAATAAATGATTTAAATAAGATTTAATAACTACATTTCATTATAAACAGTTGTGTATAAAACTTCATGACATCAGCCTGTGATCAAGCTATATCAACCGAACCCTCTGCCCATCAATCTTAGCTGTCTTGACTGAAGCTTCTACTTCTTCATTGAAGTAAATTCTCATATGTCCTTACGAGGCTTAGTTTGATTCCGTTTCAGATCCACTGCTTCGCAGAAAAGTTAGTTCGATTGTATATTATGTATTTGAAAATAAAGGGGAAATAATATGGTTTTATTCTATTATTGAAAATAAGGTCTACCCTAATATTCATGAAATTAATAAAATAAGAACTAAATAAAGATCAAATTGGATTTATTGAAATGTTTTTAGATACCTTATCTAGAAGTGCAAAAAGGTTTGGCCATTTCCTATCAATAAAAGACAATCATTTTAAGTAAGACTTTAAACACTACGTTTCATTGTAGGCCATTGAATTTTTGTTATGATTTATACAGTGTACATTATGAACTATTTACTATTAGTCATGCATTTTGCATTAATATCAATCCAGGGCCAAGACCAGCGTATTACGCCAATAGTTTACAACCCAGCCACTACAGCGCTATAACTTACGTTCTACCAGCTAACAAAAAGATGCCATTCTGATATTCTAACGTTTTTATCTAATGAATAACATAATATAATATAATATTGTCCACTGTCTATATTCCATAATCGAATTACCAAACACAGATTTGTTTGTAGTTTTTTTATAAATGTAATTATTTAATCATTACATACCACACATAAAATTCATTGAAAGTTTGTATAATAATGGTTCCAACATGTAAAATTAAATAGCCTAATATTAATACAGGTCATGGTCGTCATAACCATAAAAAATACAATAAATTTGTGCACGTCTACACGATATAACTCAAAATATTCACATTTCTTAAAAATGTCACGAATTAGTATTCTTAGTCAACTGTAAACCTACAACGCTAGAAAATATCAATATAATTGATAATACTTTTTAACTAAAATAGTGTAATGACTAATTACAAATGTTGTGAACTTTATACATTCAATCGAAATTTCCTGGTTGTAGTAAACTAAATAGATTCTACGGTTTGCTAATAACCTAGCTGGGATAGTACATTTTTAATATAATAAATTCTACCGTTAAAAATTTCGCCATAGTTTTTTTTCACTCCAGTAACCTTTGGGTGGGTTGGATACGAGACAAATGGGCACTTAGAGGCTACTCAAGATTGTCGTAGCAAGCTATAATTTACTTTGGTCAGGGATTAGTCAAAAGCTAACTTTGTTCGATGCTCGATAAAAAGAAAGTGTAGGTTTACTTAATTGCATTTCATGGAAGGCCTTATTTCGTACCGAAATACTACAAAACATTAGGTTTCTGGTACGAAATAAGGCCTTACAGAACGGGCACTTCCTACCAAAATCAGTGTGGCATGGTGTGCCCCTTTCTTATTAAATTGGTTTAGAAGAGTAGGATTTAATTATTAACTTTTACTGTTTTTAGCGTGTTAAAATAACTAACTAACATAATAGACCTCTCGGTACCCATTTTGTAGAGAAACCGACCATATTAAAATTGTAAAACCCAAAAGTCTAATGATTAATCATAATAAAGTCAAGCTGGAATGTTCGACTGATTTAGTTTTTTAAACGCCGCATATTACTACCTGTTCAGGTTATACGTCAATGTACTAATTACACTAATGGGTTAGGGATTAAGAAGGCTTAATTTTAGAGGAATTGCACCCACCTTTTCGTGGAGGGAGAGTGGAGAATCATTTAGGGAAAACTACACTCAGTGCACCCGACCGGGTTCGAACCCCAATATTCCCGTCCTCGGCAGGATTTAGTCATTATCTGGAATATAAACCAACCCCCTATTTAAAAGACCGCAAGGTTGACAAACTTTGTTGAGGAACATAACTCTGCCGAGTTTATTTTAGATTTTAAAATAAAAATTAAAATCGCAGCAGAGCCAGTCGGAATCGAATCTCGGACTCACGAACCCGCTATGTGTGGCACACACATCGCTGACACACACAATGACATCATGAGTAAACCGGCGCGTGACAACACAAAGAATAATTAGAGCTAGATTTATTATAGTTCATAACATTTTACGAGCCGTTGTATCCCGCCATTAATGATAGTTTTTTTTATAGAACTACCTTACTATAAAAACTCAATGAGGAAGGTAAAAAAGAGTTTACTCAGGAAAATACAGAGAAAGACGAAAAAAAAAAAAAAAGAGAACACGATTGATTTTTTTTAGAACACACTAACAAGAGGGTAACTACAGGGGAAGTAAACTTATATGTACACCAGCTGGTGCCTAACACTAACTAGGGTAACTACAGGGGAAGACCCGCCTCGGTGGCGTAGTTGGCTAACGCGCTAGTCGTGTTGAGCTCGACCGCCGAGGACGGGGAGATCGAGGTTCGAATCTCGGTCGGGTGAACTGGGGTGGTTTTTCCTAAATGGTTTTCCACTCTCCCTCCACGCAAATGCGGGTTCACTTCCTCTAAATTCAACCCTCCCCATTCCTAATCCATTAGAGTAATTAGTACTTAAGCGTATAACCCGAACGGGTAGTAAGACGCGGTGCTAAATATTATTATTATTATTATTACAGGGGAAGAATGTGAGGAATGCCAGGCCTCCACCGTGGTTCGGATCCCACGTTAAACTGTAGGTCCTCCATTTCATCTCACAATCACCCTTCCATTGCACATTAGCGTAAGTGCGTATAACCCGAACGGGTAGTAAGACGCGGTGCTAATAATAATAATAATAATAATAATACAGGGGAAGTAAACTTATATGTACACCAGCTGGTGCCTAACACTAACTAGGGTAACTACAAGTGAAGTAAACTTATATCTACACCAGCTGGTGCCTAACACTAACTAGGGTAACTACAAGGGAAGTAAACTTATATCTACACCAGCTGGTGCCTAACACTAACTAGGGTAACTACAAGGGAAGTAAACTTATATCTACACCAGCTGGTGCCTAACACTAACTAGGGTAACTAGAAGTGAAGTAAACTTAAATCTACACCAGCTGGTGACTAACACTAACTAGGGTAACTACAAGTGAAGTAAGCTTATATCTACACCAGCTGGTGCCTAACACTAACAAGAGGGTAACTACAAGTGAAGTAAGCTTATATCTACACCAGCTGGTGCCTAACACTAACTAGGGTAACTACAAGTGAAGTAAGCTTATATCTACACCAGCTGGTGCCTAACACTAACTAGGGTAACTACAAGTGAAGTAAACTTATATCTACACCAGCTGGTGCCTAACACTAACTAGGGTAACTACAAGTGAAGTAAGCTTATATCTACACCAGCTGGTGCCTATCATATTGACGGGAAAGGACCGGCTTCGGTGGCTGCACGGTCTAAGGCGTCACTCTACAAATACACTGGACTGCCGATGACGGGGAGATCAGAGTTCGATCCTGGTCGGATATATTGGGGATGGTTTTTCCTGGATGGATTATCACTCTTTCCACGCAAATTCGGGTACACGTTGTATAAATTCAACCTTCCTAATCCATAGCCCATTCTCGTAATTAGTACATAGGCGTATAGCCCTAATGGGTAGTAAGACGCAGCGCTAACTGGAACTATGACTAGAAAAAGAAGTATTTATTTGATCTATCCTGGGTGGTGCCTAACGGTATTTATATCTGAAAGCCTGAGAGTTTGGTGTTCTATGGAGCTTGGGACTGCCAACCAAAGTGAACAAAATGAATGCCGCGGGACGGCGTCGACATTGACCCGGAGAAAGGATGATAAACAACGTTATGGGGACAAATAAAACACCTCCGGTGTATCCAGTCAGAATCGATCTCGGCCTCCTTGATGAGTCAGGTTCATTAGTTCGAGTCTGTTGGTATTCACATTCTATCGGTGTCGAACCTACGATAGAATGAACCGACTAACTATCTCAGCACACGAAGGAAAATTAGGACACAGCATCCACCCCCCAATCAGTACTTTATCACTTCCAAAAAAAAGGGGGGAGACCTACATTTCTTTATAATAAATATTCAGTTCATGCCAGGAATCGAACTCGAGATCTTTAGAATATAAAATTGTTTCAATCACTAACATAATTCCCCCTCCCCCTCATAATTGTGTTTGAAGTTTTCACCTTTTTTTTTACTCGTCTTATTACCCGTCCCGCTTCTACATTAACTAGGCAAGAATGTGGAAAGTAGACTTTAGAATAAATGTATGCGCATTTGCGTAGATTAAAATTAGGATATAATTTAGAAATAAAATTCGGTACACCTTTGCTGGAATTTGAACCCCGCACTCCCCGTCAGTGGCGAACCAAACTGGATGAGTCTAACGTTTAATCTGCGTACCCACTGATTTGAAGGACTCGACCAAGATCAATCTTATTCTGCAGTCGAGATTCGAACTGGGACCACAAGAAGCGAGAGGTGGTGTCATTATGTTGAAACAATGAGCCGATCATAATATGCGTAAACGTTTGTTCAAATATACTCCATTGAGAGAGGTTGAATTTAGAGGTGTATGTACCCGCAATTGCGGAGAGGGATAATGTAAACAGTCCAGTATAATGAGAGTGACGCCTTTGAGTGTAGAGCATTAGACAAACGAGCGGGTTAAATTATATTTAGTTGGAAATTAATAGGCCTATCAGTGCTAGTAAAACAGTGAGTTGAGACATGCCTGCATGATTTTTAAGGGATATATATAACTAAACGATATTATTGATTTAATAACATAGTAATTGACAAAATAAGTTGAAACCAGGACAATCGTTTTCCCAAGACACAACTTCACTTGAATAGCGGGGTACACTTTTTACAGTTACCAACCTAAATGTAATGCACTTACAGTGAAACTATTTTAAGTAAATTAGTCTGAGCTCAGTTTTATAACTATATCACAAAATTAATATCCAATTTAATACAAAGGATTTTTAAATCAACTATTGGTTTCCTAATAAGTATGCGATTGGTCTATTTGTCGTTTTGTAATAACTGGTTAAATTAACTTTTTTATACCGATTATTAACGACAAAACACGATCATTGATCACAATAACAGTGTTTACTGCAGAATATATGAAATAATTGTTTAAAAACAAATATTTTATTTTCAGAGATGAACATTTACGTTTTAGAAATGTACAAATAGTCTTTTGTCATTATTATGATCAGCAAATAAATAATGAAAACTACTTTTGCGACATCACACGGCATACTTGACAAATATTTCACATTTAAGTCAAAACTAAAGTAATTTTTACATATATAAATTATAGAAGCTACGAAGATGTATTTTTTTGTTCTTGAATATAGCCAACATTATTTACAAATGAATTATCTTCAAGTAATACCAAGAACTATTTGATTTCATCTTATCACTCTGGAAACGCATCTTTGTTTCAAAATGTATCAATGCGCTCACCTCAGAAAGCATTTCAAGAGCAGGCTAAACGAACAGAATGCAGGGAACCTGTAATAGATATCCGTAGGGTTTTAGCTATACAGGCTTGATTGGATAGGCATGGATCAGAGTAAAACAATAACACCGAAGCTATTTGTTGTTACAGCTGTGGAGAATAAGGATGAATTAGAAGAGGTAAAATAATAATCAACTATTATTCATATTGAAAGGTGTGAGAGCGGCCATAATGGATTACTAGAATTTCGTTTCTTTCTGTAACCGTATGGAGCGCCAGCAGTTCTTTCGGAGGGTAATTTGAATTATCTTGAAGGGTGTTATTTACATGACTTTAATTTATAATTTTGTTTTGTATAGAAAAGTAAATTGATGGACTAAAATGATTATGATATAATCATATTATGCTAACTAATAACTTATTTTCTTTTTCTTTTCAGAAATATGAAAGATGTTACAATGCTCTTCAGAATTTAATATCTGGATTATCTGATAAGGAAGCTCAAAATGCTCTTAATAATGCGGTTTGCAAGGAAAAGAATCACGAGGACTTATCTCTAGGACTGATTTTTGTTATTTTAACAAAACCACAGAGTGCTGCCAAGGTAGATAATTTTAACAAAATTTTCCACTCATCTCATGAAATGATTTGCCCAAGACGTTTAGCTTCTTACCTGAGGAAGACCTGAGCTCAATTCTTTGAGAGGAAAAATATGTATCACTGAAATGGTTTCTGCCCCCCTCCCCTTGTCAGGTGTAAATTAATGGTCTATCGATGATGTTCATACAGTAATCAAATTTCTAAACACAGTTTCTTATTTAAAATTAAATTTGTACCTTCAAGTTTGAACTAATGAATGATGCCCATTCCGGTCTTAAGATGCTATGGTCACAACTTTTAACTTAAGTACATAGTATTACAGTACTGATCGATACCTACTAGTACGTTGATGAATAACTGACTTGTAAAGGAGATAGCCAAACTATCATAGCTGTTGATTACGGCTATAGCATCATTTAAATATATCCTTTAAATTGGAAAAATAAAACGGGGTATTGAACCCTAAACCTTTGGCCTAGTACACCAATACTCTTACCAGTGCTGAGATATTTAGGAGTCGTCCTGTACCCAGGGTCATTATTCATGGGACGACTCCCGAATAGCTCAGTAGTTAGAGCATTGACATACTAATCCAAAGGTCCCAGGTTCTATTCCTGTGTATAATTGTATTTTTCACATGTAGATCTAGTTGTCAGGAAGATTAGGTTTATATTTACTTAATGGTCATTTCAAGATCTGCAATAGGCTACTTAATAGAATAGGCCCACACATGAAACTAACACAATTGAAAGTCAATACCCTACACAAGTTAGCCTAGTTTAGAAAAATATTCTCAATTACAATTAAAATTAACGTTTCAGTATTAGATAAACTCTCAATCTGGGCTTAGTAAATAGGCAGATAGCCCGTGAGAGGGGCAAGTTAGGCGGTATTATGATTTATAGAATTTTAAAAAAATGACAAAAAAAGAAGTTTCCCAAAGTAAAATTGAGGAATTAAATTTTAATTTTGACTAATTTATTTGCCGATTTTAATAAATCTCTTGTGATACTAAGTGAAAGAGCAGCTGCTCTATTTTTTCCAGGAATAGAGCTCAGGAAAAAGTCAAATAGCGTGCATACCATCACTTGGAGGTCAACCTATAGACTAGGCCTGTACATTGTGTAATACTAGAGTTGTTTTCTACTTCTAGGATTACCTGACTAACAGATCACTGTGTAATATGATTATTAATAAGCTTGTAAAATACAATGGAGGGGTAAAAGACTATCTACTGGTTTAGTGTCAAATATCAACAATACTGAGAGCAAATATTATTGAATGTGTTCATTGAAATAGTCAATAAACATTTCTATAACAAACTATAACAGACTTCTATAAATCTAGTGGTCAAGGATAGTAGGGAAGATAACACATGTTGAGCTAGTGGTCAAGGAAAGTAGGGAAGATAACACATGTTGAGCTAGTGGTCAAGGATAGTAGGGAAGATAACACATGTTGAGCTAGTGCTCAAGGAAAGTAGGGAAGATGACACATGTTGAGCTAGTGGTCAAGGATAGTAGGGAAGATAACACATGTTGAGCTAGTGGTCAAGGAAAGTAGGGAAGATAACACATGTTGAGCTAGTGCTCAAGGAAAGTAGGGAAGATAACACATGTTGAGCTAGTCCTCAAGGAAAGTAGGGAAGATAACACATGTTGAGCTAGTGGTCAAGGAAAGTAGGGAAGATAACACATGTTGAGCTAGTGGTCAAGGATAGTAGGGAAGATAACACATGTTGAGCTAGTGCTCAAGGAAAGTAGGGAAGATAACACATGTTGAGCTAGTGGTCAAGGATAGTAGGGAAGATAACACATGTTGAGCTAGTGCTCAAGGAAAGTAGGGAAGATAACACATGTTGAGCTAGTGGTCAAGGAAAGTAGGGAAGATAACACATGTTGAGCTAGTGGTCAAGGATAGTAGGGAAGATAACACATGTTGAGCTAGTGCTCAAGGAAAGTAGGGAAGATAACACATGTTGAGCTAGTGGTCAAGGAAAGTAGGGAAGATGACACATGTTGAGCTAGTGGTCAAGGAAAGTAGGGAAGATAACACATGTTGAGCTAGTGCTCAAGGAAAGTAGGGAAGATGACACATGTTGAGCTAGTGCTCAAGGAAAGTAGGGAAGATAACACATGTTGAGCTAGTGGTCAAGGAAAGTAGGGAAGATGACACATGTTGAGCTAGTGCTCAAGGAAAGTAGGGAAGATAACACATGTTGAGCTAGTGGTCAAGGATAGTAGGGAAGATAACACATGTTGAGCTAGTGCTCAAGGAAAGTAGGGAAGATAAACACATGTTGAGCTAGTGGTCAAGGAAAGTAGGGAAGATAACACATGTTGAGCTAGTGGTCAAGGATAGTAGGGAAGATAACACATGTTGAGCTAGTGGTCAAGGAAAGTAGGGAAGATAACACATGTTGAGCTAGTGCTCAAGGAAAGTAGGGAAGATAACACATGTTGAGCTAGTGCTCAAGGAAAGTAGGGAAGATAACACATGTTGAGCTAGTGGTCAAGGAAAGTAGGGAAGATGACACATGTTGAGCTAGTGGTCAAGGATAGTAGGGAAGATAACACATGTTGAGCTAGTGGTCAAGGAAAGTAGGGAAGATAACACATGTTGAGCTAGTGCTCAAGGAAAGTAGGGAAGATAACACATGTTGAGCTAGTCCTCAAGGAAAGTAGGGAAGATAACACATGTTGAGCTAGTGGTCAAGGAAAGTAGGGAAGATAACACATGTTGAGCTAGTGGTCAAGTAATCACCTTGTTATAGTTGATTAAACTAACACGTTTCATGATTTTGTGGCTTTTGATTCCAGAAGTCAGGTTTTGATACCAGCTAACTAGACAGAGAGTACACTTGTTACAATGTATTTTTAGTTTTTAAAGTTGTCAGTCAGTTTCTGCAGCATAAAATATATATTTTTTTAATTTAGTATCCATCTGTGAGACAGTTTGTCGTTGATGTGAGCTTCCCCTCGTCCTACATGTAGGGGTACTTTTCACCGACACTTGTTATATATTCCAGACGTACCGGGACCTGACGCTCATCACCAGGGACGGTCTGGGTCTTGTCCTTAACAGCCTCTCGCACCTCATCTTAGAACGCTACCTGCGCCTCACGGACGTTTCACGCTCGCAGGTGCTATGGCTGTTGCGGGAGATGATGCGCAATGCTGTTACCAATGTGGAGACTCTGTGCCTCAACCTCATGAGGCACGCTGCTGGAGGCGACGTGTCTCAGCGCAACGTCGTGCTTATCGAGTCGTTGTTGGATATCTACCAGGAGAACAGGTAACTCGGGTCGCTGGTTCTCTTGCAATTGCTGTAATTACTCTAATGTGCTATATTTAGAGCAAGGTACATACATTTGCTTGGAGTGGGAGTGGAAAACCACCCCAGTACATCTGACCAGGATTCTAACCTTGACCTCCTCGTCATCAGCATCCATTCTTTTGCAAGAGAGACGCCACAATTCACAATTTTTTTTTTTGTTTAAAATTAAAAAAATTCCCGAAAAGCATTGCATCTCGGAAATAGTTTTCTGAGAAATACCAAGTTCTCAGATTTTAAGGATGTTGAGCATAAATATTATGTAGACGAGGCGTGACCTGTACCAACCTAAACCTTAACATCAAAATTTGATTTTACATGGCCAAAATCAGTTGAAATATTTAATTTAATATAATCTTTACCTAACATGACTCTGCTTGATTTGCCAAAACTAACTTAACCAAACTTCCAACAAAGCTAGTTAAGATTTCAAAGTTGTAAAATAGGTACATTTATTTTACACACAAATGGGAAAAGTATGAGGGGGGGGGGGGAAACAAATATTTATACATATTATGTTGCTCACATTGCTTTTTTGTTTTTGTGTTGTTCTTACTTAATCTGTTCTTGCTAAAATAAGACAACCATTTTAGAGCAAACTGGTGAGAAATATCTATCGATTAATTTGATTGAAGAGTTTTCTAAACTAAGATAATATATTAAATCCAAAATGCCAATCATCTTGTAAGGTTAATTGCCTGAATAACATTTTAAAATTAATTTCCCAAGTCTCTAAGTATGTTTTTTTTAAAAATATCCACCTGAAAAAACATTTCTAAGCGTCACAATCTTTCAGCCGTCATATCGAATTTGTAACGAGTGTAAGAGTGGTATACTGTCATAGCTATTTTATAAAATATATTTGAAAAAGCCTGGCGCATGTTCTCACACATGTTCCTTGCACCCGGCCCATATGTTCTCACACATGTTCCTTGCACCTGTGAGGCTCCAGTCCCCCTGCACAGGGTTACATGGCTGGTACCAGGCAGCAGCGGTATCTGGATCGACTTCAGGCACAGAGCAAACGGTGCTCGAGATGGTTCAAGATCAGACAGCCATGGGACAGAGCAAACTGTGCTCGAGATGGTTCAAGATCAGACAGCCATGGGACAGAGCAAACGGTGCTCGAGATGGTTCAAGATCAGACAGCCATGGGACAGAGCAAACGGTGCTCGAGATGGTTCAAGATCAGACAGCCATGGGACAGAGCAAACGGTGCTCGAGATGGTTCAAGATCAGACAGCATGGGACAGAGCAAACTGTGCTCGAGATGGTTCAAGATCAGACAGCCATGGGACAGAGCAAACGGTGCTCGAGATGGTTCAAGATCAGACAGCATGGGACAGAGCAAACGGTGCTCGAGATGGTTCAAGATCAGACAGCCATGGGACAGAACAAACGGTGCTCGAGATGGTTCAAGATCAGACAGCCATGGGAC
Source organism: Timema podura (assembly GCA_033556935.1). Taxonomy (NCBI): domain Eukaryota; kingdom Metazoa; phylum Arthropoda; class Insecta; order Phasmatodea; family Timematidae; genus Timema; species Timema podura. Next base: position 59,361,021 of record JAVRXN010000012.1, on the reverse strand, counting down.
AGAGCAAACTGTGCTCGAGATGGTTCAAGATCAGACAGCCATGGGACAGAGCAAACGGTGCTCGAGATGGTTCAAGATCAGACAGCCATGGGACAGAGCAAACGGTGCTCGAGATGGTTCAAGATCAGACAGCCATGGGACAGAGCAAACGGTGCTCGAGATGGTTCAAGATCAGACAGCCATGGGACAGAGCAAACTGTGCTCGAGATGGTTCAAGATCAGACAGCCATGGGACAGAGCAAACGGTGCTCGAGATGGTTCAAGATCAGACAGCCATGGGACAGAGCAAACTGTGCTCGAGATGGTCAAGATCAGACAGCCATGGGACAGAGCAAACGGTGCTCGAGATGGTTCAAGATCAGACAGCCATGGGACAGAGCAAACGGTGCTCGAGATGGTTCAAGATCAGACAGCCATGGGACAGAGCAAACTGTGCTCGAGATGGTTCAAGATCAGACAGCCATGGGACAGAGCAAACGGTGCTCGAGATGGTTCAAGATCGACAGCCATGGGACAGAGCAAACGGTGCTCGAGATGGTTCAAGATCAGACAGCCATGGGTGTGATCGCATAGAGGGGTGCTGTGGTGTGGATAGGAAAAGGCAAAACTGCCAAATATCTTTTCCATAAAAAAACCCTTAGTCAAAGTAACAAAACCAATCATGGCTCTTCTTGGAGTAAAAAAAAAAAATATCCGGAGGTAAACTGGTCCCTCTTTCGGATCACCAGGCGGGACTACTTCAGGAGGAGCGATCAACAAAGATCATCAAATAAAACTTTTCTTTCATCATGGGAACATGGAATGTAAGGACGATGAGAAGGCCTGGGAAACTGGAAAATTTGAAAATGGAAATGGAAAAGGTGTGGTGTGCGGAATTTAAGTGAAGTTCGGTAGAAAAATCAAGGTGGATTAAGTCTGGAAATTACACATTGTTCTATTCAGGTGGAAAGATTGCAATAGTGATGAAAAGTTTCACTAAAGTGATGTGTCATAGTGATAGATTAATGTCTGACTGAACCAGTGGATATTTTGATAGCACAAGTGTACATTCCAACAACCGACCATGATCATTGTTAAGGTATAACTAATTATTATCCTTAAAGTGGGGATGAGAAAGGTAAATTGAGAGTAAATGTGCCCACATTTGTGTGGAGGGGAAAGCTGGAAACAATTTATGAGAAACCATCCTCAATGTACTTGGCCAGAATTTGAACCTTAACCCTCACATCGTCACGAGTTCACCCCATCATCACGAGTAAACCAGACTAGACGAGTTCACCCCATCATCACGAGTAAACCAGACTAGACGAGTTCACCCCATCATCACGAGTAAACCAGACTAGACGAGTTCACCCCATCATCACGAGTAAACCAGACTAGACGAGTTCACCCCATCATCACGAGTAAACCAGACTAGACGAGTTCACCCCATCATCACGAGTAAACCAGACTAGACGAGTTCACCCCATCATCACGAGTAAACCAGACCAGACGAGTTCACCCCATCATCACGAGTAAACCAGACAAACGAGTTCACCCCATCATCACGAGTAAACCAGACTAGACGAGTTCACCCCATCATCACGAGTAAACCAGACCAGACGAGTTCACCCCATCATCACGAGTAAACCAGACAAACGAGTTCACCCCATCATCATGAGTAAACCAGACCAGACGAGTTCACCCCATCATCACGAGTAAACTAGACTAGACGAGTTCACCCCATCATCACGAGTAAACCAGACGAGCTCGACGTTTAGTCTGCACACTCACCAATGGGGCTTATTTGATGTTTGTTTTAATGTGAATGTATTTTCAAGCTGCAGGCAATGCAACACTACATTACAGTGTACCTGTTTGTGTCCCCAGGAGCTGGCTGGACAAGTTCCCGGTGCTCATAACCTCGGTGGTGTACACGTACCTGAGACTGATCGAGGACCACAGCGGACCCAAGTTGGCAGAACTGAGGCAGAAAGAGGTGACGTTCGTGGTGGCGCTCATCAGGGAGAGGTTTGGGGAGTGCCTGACTATCGGACGGGACTTTGTGCGCCTGCTCCAGAACGTCGCCAGGATACCCGAGTTTGACAAGCTCTGGAAGGATATCCTGCTGAAACCAAAGACCCTGTGCCCCAACTTCACCGGTGTGTACCCCGACACTTGAGTGGTGCTTAGATTAGGGGCGGAGAGTTTGATAACTACTGGGGAGACATTGTATTTGTTGTTTGTTAGTTTTATTTATCTTGCACGTGTAACGATAAACAGAAAAATATGGGTGGGTTGAGTTGAAACAGTACATTATAGTTTAATTTGAATCAAAACCACTATTTTATTAATATGGATATTCGTTTTATCTATGAATCTCGAATCTTGAATTGAGGTAATGCTTTGAAAACTTCATCTTTACTTCAAATATTTGTCATCTACAAATTTACTTTAAAAAAAATGGCTCTGACAAATATTATGAAGCTCCTGTATAGAAATATTATTTCTAATAGTTCTGTATTTGCCAGCCAATACTACCTATTGAAGCTATGTATTTAACTTTCATAAAGTTGAAGCATAAACTAAATTAAATTTGACTAATATTGAAGTGGAGAATCCAACATAAGTGTGTGTGTGTGTGTGTGTGTGTGCATTCAGGCGTTCTACAACTACTGCAGACCAGAACGTCCCGACGCTTCTTCCAGTCCCGCCTCACGCCCGAGATGGAGAGGAAACTTGTATTCCTTACTTCATCTGTTCGGTTTGGATTCCACAAGCGCTACCAGGAGTGGTTCCAGAGACAGGTACAACTTTTTACATGTTCCAGGGACAACTAGCTTGATGATATGTTCCAGGGACAACTAGCTTGATATGTTCTAGGGACAACTAACTTGATATGTTCTAGGGACAGGGACAACTAGCTTGATGTGTTCTAGGGACAGGGACAACCAGCTTGATGATATGTTCCAGGGACAACTAGCTTGATATGTTCTAGGGACAGGGATAACTAGCTTGATGTGTTCTAGGGACAGGGACAACCAGCTTGATGATATGTTCCAGGGACAACTAGCTTGATGATATGTTCTAGGGACAACTAGCTTGATATGTTCTAGGGACAGGGACAACTAGCTTGAGGATATGTTCCAGGGACAACAAGCTTGATGATATGTTCTAGGGACAGGGACAACTAGCTTGAGAATATGTTCCAGGGACAACTAGCTTGATATGTTCTAGGGACAGGGATAACTAGCTTGATGTGTTCTAGGGACAGGGACAACCAGCTTGATGATATGTTCCAGGGACAACTAGCTTGATATGTTCTAGGGACAACTAACTTGATATGTTCTAGGGACAGGGACAACTAGCTTGAGGATATGTTCCAGGGACAGGGACAACCAGCTTGAGGATATGTTCCAGGGACAACTAGCTTGTATGTTCTAGGGACAGGGACAACCAGCTTGATGATATGTTCTAGGAACAACTAGCTTGATATGTTCTAGGGAAAGGGACAACCAGCTTGAGGATATGTTCCAGGGACAACTAGCTTGATGATATGTTCTAGGGACAGGAACAACTAGCTTGAGAATATGTTCCAGGGACAACTAGCTTGATGTGTTCGAGGGACAGGGACAACCAGCTTAATGATATGTTCTAGGGACAAGGACAACTATCTTGACTACATGTTCCAGGGACAACTAGCTTGATGATATGTTCTAGGGACAACTAGCTTGATATGTTCTAGGGACAGGGACAACTAGCTTGAGGATATGTTCCAGGGACAACAAGCTTGATATGTTCTAGGGACAAGGACAACCGGCTTGATGATATGTTTCAGGGACAACTAGCTTGATATGTTCTAGGGACAGGGACAACTAGCTTGATGATATGTTCTAGGGACAGGGACAACCAGCTTGATGATATGTTCCAGGGACAACTAGCTTGATATGTTCTAGGGACAACTAACTTGATATGTTCTAGGGACAGGGACAACTAGCTTGAGGATATGTTCTAGGGACAGGGACAACTAGCTTGGTGATATGTTCTAGGGACAGGGAAAACTATCTTGACTACATGTTCCAGGGCCTAGTAGGCAAAAGGGCTGATCGGCCCAGCCCTAGTTTTATTTTAAAATAATATTTATAAAACATGTTTACAAGTTCTAAAAATTAATTTTGTTGTAAAATATTTCCTTATTCATCTTGTTCAAACTAGTGTCAGATGATATGTGATGTGATGTGAAACTAGTGTCAGATGATATGTGATGTGATGTGAAACTAGTGTCAGATGATATGTGATGTGACATGTTGCAGTACCTGGCGACCCAAGAATCACAGTCGCTGCGCTGTGACCTGATACGGTTCATTGTGGGTGTAATACATCCTACCAACGAGCTGCTATGTTCTGACATCATCCCACGCTGGGCTGTGATTGGTTGGCTCATCACCACTTGCACTTCAAGCGTGGCGGGCTCCAACGCCAAGCTGGCCTTGTTCTATGACTGGTTGTTCTTTGACGCGGAGAAAGACAATATTATGAATATAGGTGATGTATTGGCTCATATCAAAGTGTGTGCCTAATTAGTATTTACTGATTAGTAGGGGTGTGTGAAGATTCGAAATTTTGACTTGATTTCGAAAAAAAAAAAAGATTTGACTTTACTTCGGAAAAAATTTCGGCTTCAACAATTACGAAGCTTCGCCAATAAAAATATTGACAGATAAAATACTCAATTTATGTTCATTTACTGCCGTTCTAAGCTCTTTTGTTCATTACAGATTAATATTCATATGAAAAAAATTTACAAACAATTTATTGTATAAAGTTTTATAAATTAGCACAATATAATGTTTTTTTAAAGCATAAAACAATTAGAAAAAAATAAACTTTTTTTTTAGCATTGCGTCTTACTGCCCTTTCGAATTACAGGCTTATTTACTAATCAAGCCAATGGTTTTAGGGAGACCTACCCGAGATTTGAATCTCGATCTTCACCTCATTGTCACTCTCCAATCTTTCGCGAGAGTAGCGCTAATGAAACTTTGATTCAACTTAGAAAATATTTAATATATTTAGTTTGAATACTCAACATTTTTTAATTATATCTCGAAAATGTTGAGTTTAATTTATTTCATTCAATTTTTGGATATTATTTTATATACAATTTAATCCCCCAATATTTCCTTTTGTTTGCCTTTAAACTCAACTCGAAGTGAAAAATGACATCTTACACACCTCTACTAATTTCAAAGCTTTACAAACTAGAATAAACATCAACTGTAAACTTTAAAGATGGGGTGAAAACACTATTTTAAGAATTAGAATCTTGGAAAATATTATGAACATAAAAGGGAATATAATTGTAATAAAATAATAGAAAGTAAAAAATAGTAATTAATATTAATATTCTTTCGTAAAGTCCATTCATTATAACATTCATACATTCAGTTAAGTGTTAAATTACCAGTCTGGGGTCTGGTGGTTTAGTTTGTACTATAACTGCGCTTTGAGCTGAAACACCAATGGACAGTATTAAAACTTTAAAATAAATTCCAATAAAAAATTTTGGAGGAAAAAACAACATATTTTTATTTTTTTCAAACCTTTAATCGTATATTTGTTTGTATTCTCGAATCTCTTTAAGGATTTGATGTTTGTAAAATTATTAACATGTCTTCTGTTAATTCCTCAACACTGTACTCTTGACATTGAATGTAAGAGAGACTATGAAAGTGGAGGCCATGGGAATGAAGTTTGTGAGGAGCATGTTAGCTGTCACGAGGATAAACAAGATTAGGAATGAAGTTATCCAGAAAAGAGTAGGAGTACAGGGAGTACATGAGATAGTAGAGGAAGCTAGAATGAGATGGTATGGACATGTAATGAGGATGTTGGAGTACATGAGATAGTAGAGGAAGCTAGAATGAGATGGTATGGGCATGTAATGAGGATGGAAAATGAGAGAATACCAAAGAGAAGGATAGAGATAAGTATATAGGAAAAAGACTGGAAGGGAGGCCAAGAAAGAGATGGAAGGAGCAGATAACAGAAAGTGTGCAAGTGGAAGGGGAAGAATGGAAGCAATTGATGATGATGATACTCTTGTAAAGGCAGGATACTTATGTTTGTTTATATTTTGACAGAACCAGCCATCTTAGTAATGCACAATTCGATGAGATCACATCCTGCTGTCACCGCTACGCTCTTAGACTTCCTGTGCCGAGTAAGTCCTGTTTGCTTATATTTACACTTTCAAGGAGAGACAGATGATCACTACTATTTTTTTAAATAATTTGAATCATTAACTGTGCAATGAATTGTGTGGTTACCTTCAAACAGACAAAAAACAACAACTAATCAACCAATTTAAAATTTTGATATAGCATACTTCCAATTCCATTGGATTATTTCAAAATCTCTCCTATATATAACATAGCTATGATGAATTATCTATACTCTCACACTAAATTTTAACATATAGTGTCACTCGCTTCGGTGGCCGCATGGTCTAAGATGCCGGTCTCGCAATAGCTTAGACTGCCGAAGATGGGGGAGATTGAGGTTCGATCTGGGTTTGGTGAATCAAGCCTGGTTTTTAATAAACAATTTACCACTCCTTTCTCTCTCTCTCTCTCCACACAAATGTGGGTACACTTCCTATAAATTCAACCTTCTTCAACCTCAACCCATTAGCTTAATTAGTACATAAGGATATAACGTAAACAGAGAGTAAGACACATTGATAAAAGAAGAACTCCAGTGTTTTGTTGCGTAGTGTTGCCAGGGTAAGCTGATTCGTGGAGGTAAGCAAACGCTCGTATATATAACTGTACATAACTATCGAAGCTTAGAAGATGAACATGATTTCTTAGTTATGGATTTAGTCGTATTAATTATATTCATAATTTTAAAAAATGACACCAGGACAGTTAATAGTACGAGCGTTTGATTACCTTCATTTTATTTGTTTTCATGTACAAATTTTCACTTTACGAACGGCAGCATAAATACGAACCCCCCCCCCCCCCCCCCTCGAGAGTTGCCGGTGGCTGTGGTATCAATGACTTCTCTTAGTAGCTGATGATATTCACACGTCCATAAGAGAGACTGCCTTAAAATATGAGTGAAGAATGACTCTGAGCACGGGAAGATTCCTGGATAGTTCAGTGGTTAGAGAATTATCGTGGTAAGCTAAGATCCCTGTGTCCAGACATAAATTTTCAGATACAGTAGAATCTCACTAATCCGAACCAATTGGGACGATGTTTGTTCGAATAGTGAAAATTCTGTATCTTTGATACAGTAGGTACTGTAATTATTTTACAACACTTAAGTAGTTAGCGTTTATTATCTATTTTTTTACAATTCTTGTTAAACTTTGAGTTTTTTTGTTTTTTTTAATATTTCATTTGACTTTGTTTTGTTTCACCTGTTTTTCGAAAATTGTATTTGGATTACCCGGAATTTTGGGCTATATTGGTACGGTCTAGCAGGGTTTTACTGTAAGGTGTTCTAACACAAGTCTCACCACTGATCGTTGCTTACAGATCATTCCAAACTTCTACCCGGCGTTGTCGGATAAGGTCCGGGCGGGGATCTTCTCGTCTTTACAACAGATACTGGAGAAGAGGGTGCTGCCCTCTCTGGGGCCTTTGTTCGACAGTAAGAACCTTGACCGAGACCTCCGGGTTATGGTTCGAGAGGTGTTCAAAGAGTTCTGTGTCCCACCTTCAGAAGGTAACGGCCATTCTTACATTTCTACTTTGATCAGTCGGCATTTAACACTCTATTCGGTACTTGTTTCACCTTTTAGAAAGGAGGACGGAAGGATACTTGCTACATTTGAAACAAAACACATCAGACCCCTTTCTCCACTTAAGACACTAACATGGCCGCAAGTTGATCATTGGGGTCATCCATAAACACTTGTTTATTACTCCCCTTCCTCCCATGTAACGTCATGTAGTCGACCTCGCTGGTCTTGAGTAAAGTGCTCGCCTCAGGACTGGATGGTCTTGGGTTCAAACCCACCCAGGGACGACGAATTTTTCTTAGGTGATAAGAATCCGTAGCACAACTTCCTTATAGGGGAAGTAAAACCATCAGTCCCATGTCGACTGTGGCATGTAAAAGAACCCTGGGAGGTTTGTGAAAAAAGTTTCCCGGCAAAATTGTAGGCTCTTTTGCTCTCGCTCATAGAAATTCTTGTGTGCTGATATAACAGTCAGTTCTGACAGTGCACACTAAATACCTCAAATAAATAAAAATGAGAAAACTTTATATAGACATGAGCGCTCTCCCCCTACGTTGATTTCTTAAAACATTAGATATTGAAATCTCAGAAATACTATTTTGCCCTAAGACCCTCACTTATGTTTGACACGATAGGGTTAACCCAGTCATCATTGCGCGTTTGTGTCATGTGTGTGTGTGTGCGCAGGTGTGAAGATGGAGGAGTTCCCATCCATCCCCACACCCCCCAACATGAAGGACGAGCCCGTGGGCCTGGGGGGCCCCCATATCAACCACGCCTCCTCCCCCATCAACAACCACGTGGGGGGCGAATCGGAGCCCATGTTCAGCGATGACGACGAGGACCGCCGTGCGGAGGAGGACAACGTCATTGAGGATGAGGAGAACGTTGACGATGACGAAGATGATGATGACATTCCTCTAGGTGAAAGAACAAGTCAGTCCTTAACACTTGTGTACATACTTACCTATTAACATTCGTGTTTAAGTGTCTTCTCGTGTTATGCGGTTGTGTGCATGGATTGCGCTTGCATGGGCCTCAAGCATGTTGTGATATGTAGTGGGATAGGACCTTACAAATCCTTAAGTCCTTTAGGAGATTTGAGGATTCCATAAAATATCTAATTCGAGATTTTAATAGAATTTTTTTTAGAGGTGGGTCAAATAATATTTTATGAATTAAAATCGTGTAAGAAAATACAAACATCAGCGGAAATAGGAATATAACAGAATAATATAAAATATTAATACAAATAATAATGTTGACATTCATATATTTAGTTAAGTATTACATTAATGGCCAAGGGTCTGGTTGTTAAGCTTGTTCTGTAATTATTTTAGGGTTGAACTACCTCTAAACAGTTAATTCAGTCAAATTACAATTCCAAATTTTGGAAGAAAAAACATTTAATTTTCCTTTTTGAATCTAGAATTTCCTTAAGTATTAGAGAATCCCATCCATCTCTAGTTTTTTTAATACCGGATTTTAGATTTTTTTAAAATCTTTCAATTTTGAATATTAATTAGTTTTATTTTTGCTCCTATATCGGTTTAGCATAGGTGGTTTCCCCTAAATGGTTTTCCACTCTCCTTCCACACAAATGCAGGTGCAGTTCCTCTAAATTAAGTTTTCCTAGTCCATCACCCATTAGCGTAATTAGTACATAGGCTTAAGTAAGTCACGGTGCTAAAAAAAAATGCAATATAACAAAATTTGTTAACGTTTATTTGCTAGAGTAGTGTCTCAAAAGTGTGTCTGGAAGTGGAACATTAGGTTATCTATTCCGTAGCGGAAACGTTTTGCCACCTGTGTCAAATGTGTTTGCTTAATTCACAGGAATATAGCTTTTAATAAATTCTGTTCATCTGCTTTGTTTATCATGTTGTGACATTTTTCCAAGTGCTCATTAACTCGCAACTTCCCTTCTCCGCTAATCCTCCCCATGTTATTCCGTTTAGTCAGAGTTTTCAGTGATCCGAGGCAGTCTCGGTCCCATTCACATCCAATTATCAAGAGATTATATTCATATTTCAATAAACTTATTTATCCTCGTAAGTGCAACTTCAGCAATTATTATTAGTGCATGGGTTTAAGAGATTAAATAACTTTAAATCATATTTTAAGATAGTTTGCACCTATTAAGATTATTTTTATGTAAAAAAAAAATACCAGCACTTTTAGAAAGTAAACACTTTTCATTTATATGGGTAAAAATATAAGTCTTTTCATCTGCACTGTTAGAAAGTAATTATTTTCACTTCAACTGGTAGAATGAATGTATTTTATTAAATACTTATGGTTTAAACTGGTTGGGGAATTAATAATATTTGTGATTTGTTTTTTAAAATTGTCTGCCAACTATATGTGAATGTTTGTAGTGATCATTGGATCATTGGTTCATATCTCGGCTGTGGAGTATCTTGTTAGCTTTATTGCTGTGAAAAGTGCCTGACAGATTTCATTCTAAGCTGATAAATTAAGTTATTATTACTTTGATTACTTGGGGAGTGTGAAGCCTCAAAAGGTTGATGTCAGAAGTAAAACCTTCTTTACTTCGGATCCCACAGTAACCTTCATCTTTGAAACATTTCGAAGTAAAAAGAAAACTTAGATATAATATCAACATATTTGAAATATCTTACTAAATACTAAATATTTCAACATGTAATCATCTTATAACCGCTACTAAACAGTTTTTTAACACAGACTAGTGATTGACTTTTATAACGTAAGCAGAGATAAATTCAGATGTCAGCATTAAATAATAAAGAGGGCTTTGTTTATTTTTATAAACCTTTCTCCTTACCTAAATGCCCTTAATAGATAATTTACAATTTAAAAAGTGTTATGTGACAATAACAAAAACCTTATCTTCGACTTCGGCTTAGCTATGCTTACTTAAAGCTTTGCTTCGACTTTGGCTTAGCTATGCTTACTTGAAGCTTTGCTTCGACTTGTCGACTTTAAAGAGTGAGCTTCACACACTCGTATCAATTAATACTGAATTTATGAATGTGAATATTAATGGTAGTGTACATATCAGCACAATAGTTATTATAGCTTACAACATTATTTTGGTAAAACTTGATAGTTGTCAAAGCTGGAATTTTTTTTTCAAATTTAATCAAAAATTTATAAAACTTGTAATAACCTTATTAAACTGAATATCACTTCTGAGGGAAGTGCAGGTCTTATGGAGAAAATCTTTATCCTCGCTCTCAGCTATGTCTGAAAGTGGTGTGCTGGGGTAAGAAGGAGCTACTGGTGACCTTGAACCAGTGTTTCTAAACATCTTATATCTAAGAAAAGATTGACCACTTGAAAACAAGAGAAAGAAAACACACAATAGTAACCCTTTAGTTCCCTCAAAGATGATATTCAGTGTAGTGGGTTGTGCTTCATACTAGGGATGTGAGAGAAACATTTTTTAAATTCGAGACGATCTTGAGACGAGAATATAAAAAAGTATCGAAACATGAGAACGAAACGAGAAAAACATCCTTTTAAAGTAAAAAAATTAAATTATGTTAATTAAAGTAATTATATAGTTTATAGAGTTCCTTTTTGATATGAGCTGGCGCTTGCTTTAGATTGTCTTATAATTCATTCAAACACTTGAGATATAACTCATACACATTTTAAATGCAATTAATAAAATGGTGATAGGTAATTACAATGAACACCATTTATAATTTAATTTTTAGTGTAACAGCTTATAATGTCAAAGTTTGATATTGATAAACAATATTTATAACCAAAACATTTCTTAATGAAGGCTGTTTTTTAGGGGGGTGGCGGAGAATGCGGCCTATTTTTGGGTTACTACGGTATTATTTAAAATAAAAAATTCTCGGTTTGGTTCTAAGGGCCATTATTAGTTTGGTTTTTTTATTTCTCGAATTTTCGAGATTCATCTTTTAACTTTCGAGATGAGATTGAGTTTATTTTTTTCTTGAATTTTTGAGATATTTTCGAGTCCCGCACGCCCCTACTTTGTACACTTTGTCATCGTAAGCTTACCTTGCTTGGTTCCACCATGTTGCAGCTTATAAAATAAATACATAGTGTAGTCGGTTAAGGGTTTAGGACTGACAACTTCAGGGTGAATGTAGTCTACATATCAGTGTCGGTCATCGTAAGTGGTTAAGTGTGTTTGCTTTGTAAACTATGCAAGGACCTTGGTGCACTAACACACTATCCCACTAACCCACTCCGCTCGGGAGCTTGCGGTCGCACCTTCCCCGGCAGTCTCTGAGAGGTATTATCTGGTGATGCCAAACGTGCTCTGCTCATGTTTCAGCAAAAGTAAGACTTAAAGACAAACCCTCTGACGACAAGTCCCCCAGCTTGGACCCGGAACTTGTCCAACAGTTGGACGGGAGTTTCGCCGGGCGGTTGAGTCGCTACATGTCGAGAAGGACAACGAGGCCAGGTTAGCAAACAACATCTTTTCATTTGTTGGTAGTGTAAATACTTTTTTTTTAATTCTCAAATAAAAATAAATCACTTTATAAAAAACAGACATAAAGATGGTGTTATTTTTATCAAATGTATACAGAACTCATTAGAAAATTCTTTCTCTTTGTTAAATATGCTAAGTATTTTTTTAGGAGATTTTTAGTTAGGTGGTAAATAAAATAAATTTATAGGAGAATAATAATCCCACTACCACATTCCAACATACAACTCGATGCTAAAATAATTTCACAAAGAAAAATATAGATACCGGGGCTTTCAACGATCACAAACAATCAAAGAGAAAAACAACAAATGACAGTCATTGCATCGGATTATTTTTTACCTGATGATATTAATGACTTGACGTTTCTAAATTTAGCAGTAAATATTGCTCAGGAAGTGCACGATATTAAAACCTGATCGTGTGTGTGCGTGCAGGTGCCAGGCCATGGAGCGACTGGTGCAGCTCGTCTTACAGGAGGATGACCTTGACACGGACATCATGACCACGCTCGGCTCGTGTCTATGCCATGTCCTGAGGGAACAATTCGACGACAAGGTGTTCCCCAAGGAGATGTCCGATGAGTGAGTAGTAAATTTATCATGGTAGCCAATAGCCGATATATAAAAGAAATTGAAACTTATGAATACGCGGGAACTCAAAAATTTGAGTTCAAATCAAGTTTTTTTTAATTTATTCAAACTTGAGTTCAAATCAAGTTTTTTTAAATTTATTCAAACTTGACTTTAGAAAGTTTTCTAGAAGTTTGAAATTTCAAGTGCTTGAAATTTATGAGTTTAATTAATTCAATTAATTTGTGGTGTCATATCATCAACATGAACTGTTTCCAGCCTGTGGCCAGGTCAGTTTAGTCAAATGCCTCCATCTTCCGCTTTCCTTCCACCATTCTTTCTACCTTTATTGCTTCCAATCTCATCCTCTCACTTGCACACTTACTGTTCATCTTATGACAAAATAAATACAACTCTCATATTTGATGTCTGATAATATATTGGTTCATAAATCCAAATTATTCCGAACATTTATGCCAGAACCGTGCTTATTTTTACAGTAGATTATTTTACAAAAAACCTTATTTAGTTTTTGTCCATTTTAATGCTTGTCAAAGAGTTCTATCAATGAAATGTACGCAACAGACACATTGTCGTGACACTACTCCCCGTTACAGGAGCATAGAAGACAGCATCGGGCGGCCTCTCTTTGTTATGTTCCGGAATGTGGTCCAGATGCCCGACGACTCTCGTAGACTGCTCCTGTTGAACTTGTTGGGAGAGATGGCGACACAGAGGCCACAGATACAATACCTCCTGCTCTACTTCCTGAAAGCCTGGTGAGTTCCGAGGTTCAGAGATAGACAATTCACGCAATACAATACCTCCTGCTCTACTTCCTGAAAGCCTGGTAGAGATTAAATATTTTGGAAGTAATAAAAAATTTATTTTGTCTTTACTTATTTGTTGAATTAAATTGGGCATGGAATTCGAACCTGGACCTTTAACTTAGCGCGCCGATGATATCCACACGTCCATCACAGAACTTGCCTTTAAATATGAGTGAAGAATAACCTTGAGCACGAGATGATCCCTGGTTAGCTCAGTGGTTAGAGCATTGGCGTGCTAATCCAAAGGTCCCGTGGTTCGATTCTCATTTTTTCAATCTATTAGAATATGACTTTGTTATGGATGATCTCCCTAGCTATAATCATTCATCCCCAATGCTTCTCTTTCACATATACTTGTTGTATCGTGTTTGTGTCTTCCAACCTTATTGTTCATGCCAGGGAGTGTAACATTGTCTTGACGTTGCAGTAAACTGAACGAAGCAAAGGCCCAGGTGTACATAGATCTGGCCAGTCCCTGGAGAAAGACCTGGAGAAATGTCTTCTTGCGGACCTCAAGGTGAGTGCCAGTCGCTAGCGGTGACAAAATATGGTGACCCTGACTTGCTTTTTTGTTTTGTCCGGGTGGTGCTTAATCTGTGTGTTTCTGGCTGCGTCCCAGCTGTGTCAGGAGGATGACGTGGAGCTGTTCTGCTGGCTGGTACCCGAAGTGTACACCCAGTTCCCCCAGGTGGCTGTGGGACATGCTCAGCTTCTCAGCCTCGTGGTGTCCACGGTCGACGCCTCTCAGCTGCAATGTCTCGTGTGTCACATCCTTCAGGTAACACACTCACACTCGCTGTTATTTAACAGAAAACACAAAAGTATTGTCTGTATTTATTACATTTAAAAAAAATTAAAACATTAATGTTATTTCTATTCTTAGCGTTTTATATAAAAGCCTGAAAAACCTGAAAAAGTCTGAGAATTTTGAAACTTAATACGCGCAGTAACCCTGAACACAGTATTTTGCAGTCATTGCCAGGACTAAATTATCAACCAGTGGTTTAATACTGTATTACAACCACCATGTTCCTGGCAGGGTCGTCTGGTGATGTTCCGCGCCGACTCGTTCCGCGCCCTGCTCTCTGCCAGTCTCAGCTGGGAGACCTACGAGCAGTACTGCCTCTGGCAACTAGTCACAGCCCACGGGATCCCCATCGACTATGTCCTGCCGATACTGCCGAGGCTTGAGTTCTCCACCAATGCAGAGGCGCTGACATCTATACTCCTCATGCTGAAACAGGAGAGGTGAGTACAAGTTGCCATCTTGTTTTGTCTGACGTCGCTAACCCAGGCCGAAAACAACCTAGGGCTTCCTGTGAAACTATCAGAACAACTCGATATAGAGTATTAGCGGGTGAGGGTCGCAATCCATCTCGGGACATATCCAATCAATAGGCGGTGTGTGAAGCTTCGAAAACTTTGCTTCGAGTATTCGTCTGCTTCAACTTCAATTTGAAAGCAAAATTCCTGATTCAACAATTATTACTAATCTTCGACAATCAAAATATTTAACATTAAAATACACATGTTTAATTTTTGTCATTTTTGCGTACTATGTCCAATATCGAGGTGTACATCAGAAACCTGGGTGATGAAGGAAAGAGATAAGAGCAGACAGTCGAGGAATGAAAGGGTGTGAGAGAGAGTGAAGGAGGAACCACTGCATGATAGGATGGAGAAGGCGAGATTGAGGTAGTATGCACATGTGAAAAGGATGTAGGAGGGGAGGATTCCAAGGAGGATGCTTGAAATGGAGGTGGCGGACAGGAGGCCCAGAGGAAGGTGGATAGAGGGAGTGTGGAGGAGTTAAGAGAGGAGTGGATTGGGCGTCATGGAGGAAGAAAGGTGTGGGAGGACAGAAGTAAATGGAGAGGCTTATATTCGAGACAGACCCTGTCTATGATAATTGATATTGAATTTGACTTATCTTCTTATCGGAAACCTATCAGTCAGATTTGTTAAATGCATACTCAGGAAGCCAAGTTGTGAATATTTTATAATAGATTCTCATGGTACATGTGTTTGTAGACCAACGGCAGAGCTGCTGAAACACCTTCTATCGCGAGAGGTTCGTCCTCCCGGGGATGTGTTTGTGCTGTCTACACTCAAGTACTGGTGTCGGGAACATGAGGAGAAGCTCGGGGAGCTGATCTCAGCTCTGCTCAGCAGTCGCTACCCCAACACATCCCCCAACAAGCGGAAACGAGGTGGTGGCGGAAAGGGCAATGCGACTAGCGGGCCGCCCACTGCAGACCAGGTATTATTTTTGTTCAGGTTGTACACGTTTGAACTTTTTACATCCATCACTGTTTCCAGCCTGTGGTAAGTTTTTTATTCAAGCCATATATTTTCCACCACCGGCTGGCTAGGCCTGTTGTAGCTTCACATGCCTTATAATATAACTTAAGACTATGACAGACACAACATCCAGTCCCCCGGCCGTTAATTCAACACTGTGAAAGGCAAAACCTCATTTCACCAATGATACATCTTTCGGCCATAACAGGAATCTATCCCGAGACGCTTAGGACAGACTCGCTACCGACTGAGCTAAGGTATCGGGTAGAAACAGTAACTAAATGTTAACATTTATTTTAACATTCCCACATTCACTCAAGTGTTGAATTACTGGTTTGGGGTTCGGTTGTTAAGTTTTTCCTATAATTATGTTAGGCTGAACCATCAATAAGCAGTATTAAATTTAAACATTCGGTATAGCATAGTTGCGAACTTGCCATGGAGGTTCTTTTCCTAAAGAAAATTACAAAAAAATGTATTTTTTTTTTCAAAGTTCGAATCTGATATTTTCTCGAATCCTTGAATCTCATTAAGGATTGATGGGTTCCGCCCCTGGTAATAAGAGAGTGGCCTGGGACGAGGTGGTAGCGTTGTGTTTCCTTGCGTCTGATAATATCCCCCTTACTGTCTCAATGATGAGTGGTGCGCGCGCAACCAGACCGGCCGTGTTATTCCCTCATAAACCAGTGGTTGTTGTTGTTGCTGCAGGTGTTGGGTCACCTAGACCAGCTGCGGCAGAGTTCCTGTCGACTGTACGGTCTGGACTCGATACAACGAGCGCTACAGCAGGCCCAGGCTAGTTGCAGCGACTCTCAGCGCAAGAGGTTCGGCGACCTGTTTGCGCTCGCCGAGGTGGATGAGGTGGAGACCACCAGCAAGAAGAGAGGAGTGGTGGGGAGGAAGGGCAAGGGTGCAGGCGCAAAGAGCAGAGCACCCGCCAGGGAGGTCTCCGACACCTCCGAGGAGAGCAGTGAAGTATGAAACACTTAATTTTATTTATAGGAGAGTGTAATGTCCTCTTTTTATTCAAAGTAAAGTAAATCAAATAGTATGAAATATTCCTAAATTAAAATCGAATTTCGAATATAAAAAAAAAGTTTAATGTTGGGCAAAAAAAACATGCAATTTTTTTAATCACAGTCTTACTATCCATTTGGGTTATGCACACGTGTTTTATGCTAATGTATTGGAGATGAATAAGGTTGAGTATGTAATGATACTGTTTTAGACCCCTCTCATATATTAAAAAAAAGTCATGGATGAAGTGTATTTTTCTTTAAAGAACTCTATATAAAGTTTCCTTTTAATACTTCATCCGTGGAAAATCACAACACTTTTAGAATTAATATATCACTAGTTTAAAACTATTTTCCTAAAGTCAACTCGTTTATTGAAAGTCTGTGACTCTCTCCTATCAATAGGAACTAGCTTACAACATCGTTGCAGTTTTCAATTATTTAAACTAGACAGGGGTCCAAGAAGCAAGGGGTAGGTCATATATAAGCAACTTGTGCGTTTGAATCCACAACAGTGCCGGTAAGAAAAAGAGTAGTAACCTAAATCTGCACAGCACACAGTACTCAGAACCACTTCGGTGGTTTAGCGCGCTAATATCGTGTTGGACTAGACTGCCAATGACGGGAGATCGGGTTCGATCTGGTCGGTGCACTGAGGGTGGTTTTCTACTCTCCCTCCACTCAAATGCGGGTGCATCTCCTCTAAATTAAACTTTCCTAATCCCTAACTAATTAGTGTAATTAGTACATAGGCGTATAACCTGAACAGGTAGTAAGACGTGGTGTTAAAAAAAATAAAAAAGACAGTAATGGTTGGATGTATAATGTACTTAAATTATCTTAGATTCTTGTCAGGTGAACATTAAATTGTCTACAAAACAGCAAAATATGACAAATTGAACAAATGGGAATTTTAGCTATAGTATTTTTATTGGCGAAGCTTCATAACTATCTAATCCATAATTTTACTGTAAGTCAAATTTTAAGCATATTCGAAACAATCAAAATTTTTCCAAGATTTTTACACCCCTACTACCTTTCTATTCTATGAGGCGGGTTTGCTTGTGTTATTTACTTTGCCCTTTTTGATTTATAGGAAGAAGAAATAGTGAAACCAAAACACGCAAAGAAGAGAAAAAAGGTGATTCCTGTGGGTTCCGACAGTGATTGACCCGTTCGACCGGACTGTGGGATCAATAGACTGATTGTCTTCAATGTGCTTTTACAAGCGAGGATGTATTCAGTGTGAATGTTTTTATGACGAAATAGATTTTTTACGTATTAACACGAAAATAATGTATGTCGGTGATTAAATGTTTCTGTTGGCAAGAGCGAAAAAAAAAATAGTGTCATCGAGGGGATATTAAATCTTATTAACGATCGGGAACAGTTAAACCTTCTGTCAAACTTTATAATTCGAAAGTTACAAAAAAAAAAAAAAAAAACTAAGCACATTTTGTGTACAAGTGATTATTTATTGAAAGTAAAAAACTAATTTGGTACAACATTTTATCAGATGGGATGTATTTGATTAATGGATAAATAATTTGATAAGATATGAAATATTTTATTCATATATATGTTCACTAGCTCCCACATTGGGAAATTGGTTCAGTCAACGTTAGAACAATTTGTGCGAGTACAGATATATGTATATTTTGTATGATAATGTATTATGCTATTACTTTGTTTCTTTTAGAGTTGTTTTATGTTGAACTTAGTGGTTAATTGATTTAATGAATGTAAAGAATGAGAACTGAGAAGTTAGTTTCCGAGTCAGCCCGATTGATAAGTTTAATTAGATTGGGTGCCACCCAGTTCCAGTTGTTTGGTTATTCATATTTAAACAAGGTTTCCACTTATAAAAGTTCTCATCAATAAAATTGATACCGTCATCATTATTTTCTTGTGTTGTTTACCTGCAAACACACACTTTTATGTTTTTAAAAAGGCTAGCTTTATTTTTTTCTACCGATCAAATTTGAGTCATCAGGTTAATAAAACTGTATTGAGTGCTACTCAGACAGCCATTTCAACTGCACTTCTTTATTTTTAAATTGATACTATTTTGAAGGAGTTTTCATTTCTCTAATGAGGTGTAAATTTCTATAATGTATTTATAAACTATTTATTTAGTTTAGATTTTTGGTGTATTTGAATGTGTCGGGGCCGGTATTCTTCCTGGGATAAAAATCTCCAATTGAATTTTTCTTCCGAGATTTTTGTTTACATAATTTCCCTTTCATGAAGTGGCAAGGTAACGGCCTGCTGTATGGGAGAATCAAAGCTACTAGAAGGTGGATGACCACATTTACCAAAGCAACAGAGAAAATATGTTTTCCAGGTTTGTCAGATTGTATGTCAAATTAAAAATCTTATTGCATGAGGGTGTGGGAGACGTATTTATGAAACATGGCAACACATCACTTTGACTGATGTTGGGCGAGAACCAAAATGGGAATAAACATTTTTTTCGAAAATCTACATATAGCAACGAATAAAATTCCAATTTTGATATACCGTATTGTCCTGAATATAGTACGGCCTCGAATATGATACGCCCTGACATTACGACTGTAACAGAGGTAAGAACTTAACAACTTTGACAGAGTTTTTTTAAAAGTAAAAGTTAAGTGAGAATAAAATTTACCAGTCCTCACCTGCGGATCTGCCAAAGATGATTTTTTTTATCAGTGACAGCACAAACTAACACTGACCTACTCAATTAAGGGTTCACTAACAATGAAGGGTAGAAATATTAGACAGTTTGAGCTGGTGACAATGAACTTGACCTTGAACTTCTGGCTGCCTGCCAATACAGTGACACACCCACTCTCTCTCTGTTAAGTCTATTAATAGAAACGCACCCCAGCTGACCAGTACAGTCCCAGCATGCTATAAAATAAAACTATCTAGGAATCTGCCTTTTTTTTAAAAAAAGTGAACAATGTTAGGCTGCTCATATAATAAAAGTAAAGTTTTCGGAAGGGCATTTTTATGAGAAAAACAAAGCATTAAATTCTGGCCGATACGGTATATTTTTTTATTTTGAACATTTTAAAATTTTATTGTAAATAATCATTCTTTAGTTTTTTTTTAAAAAAGTTTAATTTGTTATTGTCTATATTTTGTAACTTTTGTTTTAAGTCTGGTGTTTTTAATCGAACACCAACAAAAAGTAGTTAACCAAGTATTCCTTTAGTTTGGAACTATTTCTAACACGCGTGAGGTACGTAACTAAACATTAAGCTCATATGATCTGTTAAGGCCTGTTTCAATGATGTTAGAGATCAAATCTTGGTTGAGTATATTGAGGATTTCTTCCTGATTGGTTTCTGACTCCCCCTACAGACATCCAGGTACATTTCATTTTAATTTTATCTGACCTTGTTCCCTTCTTAGTGTAATTAAATGCATGTAGTGAGATTCAGAGAGAAAAAAAACTCTTTATTTATAAAATACACATAATAAAGTTCTTGTTTATGCATTTGTTTACGATAATTTTTAGCCAGATTTTAAATTTGTATGAATTTCTTCAAAATTTAATAGGAGTATGCAAAGTACATTTTTTTAATTCAAAGCGAAGTTGAATCGAATAATATGAGAGATTCCCAAAGCTGAATTTAAGTTTGAATATTTAAAAAAATGTCGAGTGTTGAATAAAGATATTATACTTTATATAACTATGTAAAGTTAGGTATTAAATATAATTTACAAAATGCTTTAACCCAAACATAATTAATATATTTTGTCTTAAAATGTTAAATTAATTTATCACAAAATGTAATATAACTATTTTAATTTTTATTTTACACTAATACTAATTTGTGATGGAACCAACATAAATCTGTGTTTTAACTTTAATTTTTTTTTTTTTTAGCAAAGCTTCGTAGTCATCAAATCTGAAATTTTACACTCGAATGAAAGTCAAAGCAAAGACTAAATTTTCATAGCTTTGCACACCCTTAAAATTCATGAAAGAAAACGGGTTTTCAAACGAGGTTAGGAATGTTTAATCATCTTGAGAAGAAATATTTTAGAATCTCACACATTCCTATAACTTGTTTCGCTGGTTTTGAATAACTAATAACACACAAATATTCAAGACATGCAAACTTTATAGGTCAAAACAGTACTAAGTCACTCGAGCTTTTGAAAGAGCCAATATTGAGATGTATTTGTATTCTATACCTTCTGAAGAAATCGGCGAACTTATACATAGTATGCTGTGTATGTCTCCTCTAATAATTTACAATCATTTAGCTACCTATAAGCTCAACTCGACCATTTTGTTGTCCTTTTTACTCTTTCTTTAAAAATTTTTTTTAATGATATTTTTTGTGCATGTTTAGCAGAGAATGAGATAAGTGGTAGCCTTGTTAAATTACATCTTGTGTGATGCTGGATATATTATTAAAAAAAAAAATTCTAAGCACAAGCTTTTTACAAATAGAGAGCTTTTTCTTGTACACATCATTTACTTGTAAATAAATGCACATTGCATTTTTTTTGTACATTTTTAGTGTTAATATATTCATAAATATTAAAGATTTTAATTAAATTCAAAATAATAATTAAGTGGCAAATACATTGATGGTTGTTGTAATGAAGACCTTTTGTAAATGAATACCACACGGTATTCAGACTTTTTTTATTGAGTATTGCGTGAAGAAACTGCATGTATGGGTTCACAAAATTACATCAGCAGCAGCTTGCTGGTAGGGTGTTTTGAACAAGCTCTCTCATCAACTGTGTTTGTCCAGGAACATTCTCTTTCTCATTTTACCTTATTCAACATTTCCTTCCACACCCAGCTCTCTCCAACGCTGTTTGTCCAGGAACATTTCTCCTTCCATCACTCTTCTCCAGCTCTCTCCAACGCTGTTTGTCCAGGAACATTTCTTCTTCATCACTTTCTCCAGCTCTCTCCAACGCTGTTGTCCAGGAATATTTCTCCTTCCATCACTCTTCTCCAGCTCTCTCCAACGCTGTTTGTCCAGGAACATTTCTCCTTCCATCATCTCTCCAGCCTTCAAGCTGTTTGTCCAGGAACATTTCTCCTTCCTCACCTTCTCCACTCTCCCAACGCTGTTTGTCCAGGAACATTTCTTCTTCCATCACTCTTCTCCAGCTCTTTCCAACACTGTTTGTCCAGGAATATTTCTCCACTCCTCACTTTTTCTTCTCTACTCTCTTACCCTCTCTGGTTTGTCCAGGAATTGTCTCCTTCCCCTCCACTCTTTCACACTCTCTCACAACGCGTGTTTTGTCCTTTTCTCTTCACATCACTACTTCTGCAGCTCTTTCCTTAACCTTTCCTCCATTGATTCCTTTCACTCCTAACTCCTCTACTCTGTCCTTTTACCTTCATCCGTAACCCTTTCTCCTGTCCCCTCGTTCCTTTCACCCTATTGCATTTTTTTGTACATTTTTAGGTTATATATTCATAAATATTAAAGATTTAATTAAATTCAATAATATTAGTCAAATACATTGATGGTTGAATGAACCTTTGAATGAACTACCACGTATCAACTTATGTATGAGTGAGACTGCATGTATGGTTCACAAAATCCTACACTCACACTTGCTGGTAGGGTTGTTTTGAACAAGCTCCTCATCAACTTTGTCCCTTTCTCTGTCCATCACTCTTCTCCACCCACGCTTTTGACCAAACTTCTCGTTCCATCCTCTTCTTCACTCCTAACGCTGTTTGTCACTTTCTCCTTCCATCACCTTCTCCAGCTCTCTCACGTGTCTTGTCCTTCCCCTCCTAATCCTCTTCTCCGCTCTCCTCTTTCTTCTCTTCATCTTCCTTAACCCTCTCTTTCTGGTTATCCTTGTTCCTGTCCCCACTCTCTCACCCTCTTCCAGTGTGTTCTTTGTTTCCTTCCTTCACATCCTAACTGTCCTCTTCCTCCTTGATTCCTTCACTCCTAACTCCTCTATCGTGTCCTGTTCCTTCACTCCTAACTCCTCTCTCATGTCCTAATTCCTTACTCTCTCTCTCTCCGTGTCTTCTGTCATGTCACATTAAAGAATGTTTACCTGTTGGTCACTGTGTTGAGTACTTCCTGCGCTTACAGGAGACCATGCTATCCCGGTATTTGAACTTGTCGATACTTTCCAGTTGTTCTCCTTCCAGACTTTGCAAGCATTTGGAGTTTACTTTACTGATTTTCAAGGCAACTGTCTTTGTTTTACTAACATTCATCTGATACTCTTTGAAATTGGAGACCCACTTATCCAGTCATTCCTGTACTTCTCCCTCAGTGTCTCCCCAAATCGTCATGTCATCCACTTACACCAGGGCGGGGTCTAGGTCTTTGTTCTCTATTTTCATGTATTATAGTAGAGAATCAAAGACCGTGACAGACTGCAGTGGTGAAGGAGCACTTTCTTGTTGAATCCTCCTTTTGATCTGAAAACAATTGAGGGGGCTGGAACAAAAACATGAAAACCCTCAAAGATTAGCTTGGATATATACTCACTATTGTTAGGCGTTTGTCACAGTAATAATTTGTAACATATTTTATTTTCAATCTCAAACTGTAATCTTAAAAACAGAGCTGAGTGTTACTACCCATTTGGGTCATGCAAAAGTGGCTACTAACTATGCTGATGTGCTAGGGATGGAAAGGCAAAGTGTACCCACACTTGCGAGGCAGGAGATTGGGAAACTAGTTAGGAATAAAATACCCTTAATACACCAGAGCAGGATTTGAACCCTGATCTCTCTTATCATCAGGACTGTTCGACCCCAAAGTGTTTCTTAGTTCTGTGTAAAATATAAATTTTAACTATATTATAACTTTTTTTTTGTGATGTGCTAAACTAATATCCATGGGGTCTGTATTATAAATATTCTAGGCCACTTCGCTAGTTAGTATCATTTAATCAAAAAAAATCACGACTCAAGAATTAAAGAAGAAAAAATTGCATCATTAATCTTAAATATGAATTCTCCAATTTCAAATACCCTTAAGAATTTAAAGAACTGAAATGACCCATCAAGTTAAGTGAGATGATAATCCTGATTATATTATACTCGCTTCGGTGGCCTCATAGTCTAAGGCGCTACTCTCGCATTAGGCTAGACTGTTGATGACAGGGAGATCGAGGTTTGAATCTTGGTCAGGTGTATTGAAGGTGGTTTTTCAAAAATAGTTTTCCACTCACCCTCCACACAAATGTAGGTACACTTCCTCTAAATATAACCTTCCTGATCCCTGACACCATTATTGTAATTAGTACATAAGCGTATAAATCAAATGGGTAGTAAAACACGGTACTGGTTATAACTGCAATCTAGCCCAATGCCACATTACAGACACTCTCGAGACTTGAAAACATGGTCTGGTACGCACTTGCGCCCAATTAGAAAAACCTGGTGTTGCGAGGGGATCCCTTTATTGTCCAGGTCCTCACCCCTTTAGAGAAGCTTAGAAGGCAAGGGGGATCAATGACTATATCTCGGCATTTTTTTATTTTTAACATTCAACGGCCGGTCTAAGGGTAAGGTGTCGGACTTATGTGCTGGGGGTCCGGGGTTCAATCTGATTGCCAAACCCTTCCTTCACCTCTGACAAGACGTGTATTAATCACAACTTGTGAATGTGTGGAATGCCAGGCCTCTACCGTGGTTCGGATCCCACGTTAAACTGTAGGTCCTCCATTTCATCTCACAATCACCCTACCATTACATATTGGCGTAAGTGCGTATAACCCGAACGGGTAGTACTAAGTGCTAATAATAATAATAATATTCAACGGCTCTAAAAAACTATTTAGGGGGAGGGCTGTGCCCTTGATTTCCAGATCCACACCACTCGTATTAGTAACACCTCGACCTTGATGGGGCACCACTCGTGGTATAGAAGGTAGCTTCTCTCGGCTTGAAGGATGCTACAAGTCTTGAACTTAATCGCCAATCACTATAGAGATGAGAGTAGACAGGTTTTCGATCCGAGCCATACTTTTAAATAGGGTAGATGCTAGAGCTCTACATATTTACAGACTTGACAATTTCACTCTTGTTTCGCAAGGCTGATTTATCTGTGACGTAATGGAGGACTGAATAAATGTTTCCTTTGTGTGTTAAGGTCAGAAATTGAGCTGTTTGTTAGAGGTTGTTACGATACATGTATAAAGTAGGTATAGAGATATTAGGCCTACATCTGCGCAGGGCTAGTAAAACCTATAGTGTAATGCAAAGTGTGTCATGACCTATCGTCACAATAGCACTTCAGATCTTTTTAATTTGTTGGACCCACTTGTCAGGAGGATAGACTACTAGCCATCATATGTTGTTCAGAGTTTTAGCTTGGATTTAGCCTTATCACCGACCAGAACCTGACTATGAATAATTAATCTTATCGACTATCTTACTAGGCTCTATAGTATTTTAAAATTATTATCACTCAGACTTCTGAATATATGCCTAGTTTTTTAAATTAATAGTCTGAAATTACAATAATGCTTCAATAAGAACTAATCATAACCAAGATGTGATTTTTTTTGTTCACGTCG
Source organism: Timema podura (assembly GCA_033556935.1). Classification (NCBI taxonomy): domain Eukaryota; kingdom Metazoa; phylum Arthropoda; class Insecta; order Phasmatodea; family Timematidae; genus Timema; species Timema podura. The sequence goes on along the minus strand of JAVRXN010000012.1, from coordinate 59,335,582 downwards.
TTTTCCCTGAACGGTAACATTCCTCTCCTGCCCTAGGGATGGCAACGATTTATCGACAGTGCTGAATAGGTCTATATCAATATATTAAAAAAAAACATTTTTTTATATTATAGTAACCAATACAGTGATCAGTATAATCAGTACCAGATCAATATATTAATTACAATGGTGTTCATATTTGTGCCTATGTATCAAAATAAATCAAAATACTTTTCCTCTATTTTTATTAACTGGATCGATTTATTACTATTTTCTTCAAACTTTGCTGCTATTTTTTTTTTAACCCATATGAAACATTAACATTACAGAACCGCAGCCATCTTGGTACCAGGTAAGCCTGCAACCTTAGAGGATAACCGTGGAATACATCATCGTTTCCAGCCTGTGGCTGGGTTAGTTTAATGAAAAGCCTTCATCTTAGTATATCCTTCAACCAGACTTCTCTAATTTGCTCACTTTCTGTTATCTGTGCCTCCCATTATTTCTTGGCTTCTTTTTAAAGTCTTTTCCTTACATTCTTCATCTATCTTTTCTTTGGCATCCTTTCTCTCCTCATTACATGCCCATACCATCTCAGTCTTGTTTTCTCTACTATCTCATAACCTCTCTACTTCTACCTTTCCCTTCAATCACGTTTCCAAGATAATTCACGTTCTTTACTTTTCTCAGCTCTACTCCATCCAACTTTATGGCTTTACTAGGCCTTATTCTCTTCCTGGTCATTACCATCACTTCACACTTAACGAAGGTTACATGAAATGCATCGAAATAATATCTATGCTATACGGTCTTGCACTGAACTTAGTTTTTATCTTACTAATATTATAAATGCTGAAGTTTGTGTTTGGATGTTTGTTTCTGAATCACGCCAAAACTACTGAACGGTTTCGAATGAAACTTGGTACGTAGGTAGAGTATATCCTGGGATAACATATAAGACTATTCCCAACCTTTGATTTTACATTAATTTTACAATATTAATGTTTAAACTTTTCGTACATAAGATATAATAGATATATTGTGATTTTATTTTTACGAGTAAATATGAATGTGATTATAATTAAAATGTTAAAGTAAAGATATCCTAATACGGAAATATTATTTACAGCTAGAGCTGAGAAAAACGCTTAGATATTTGAAAAAAATAAAGTTTGATTTATAAACAAAACAGTTTAGTTAAAAATTAAAAGATTTGATCAATTATTGCGGGCGAAGCCGCGACGGGTAAAAGCTAGTTAGTTTATAACGCAACCACCTTAGCGTTCATGTGTTGTTCTACTAAAGTCCCCACCTTTGTCAATTATTTCTACCCTCTTTAACAATATCAGTGATCTGTGTTTATCAGTACTTTTTGGCGTCCTTAAATATTTTCTTATTTCTAGACAAATAAATTAATGTATTTTATTGTATTGAGGTACTAATTTTTAAAAATCATGAATGATTCCGACTTGAACATAGGTGAACGGTGAGTATACAATAATATTTATGAATAAAAATTTTCACAATTCTTAAAGATAAAAAAATAATAGTTTTCTTTGTGCCGGTTTAAATGCTTATAATTATATTAATATCTGAAAAAATCAAACTTCGCTTGGTAAAGAAAATAATTACACCTCCTACCTAATGCTTAAAGATGCTCAATAGTATTTTAATAGATACTGTATATATCCTCTTGAGACTTCCACGACAAAATGGCGGTTCATAAATATCGGTAGCTATTTAATTATTATGTTCCGACTTGGTACTGACCTAAACTAAAGCAAAGAAGGCGCATTTATAAAGTTAATATCGCGATTTCCCGTATCAGTTGAGAAATATATATTCTTAATAGAAACACTATTTACAAAAATAAAAATAATTTTTAAATAATATTGAAACCTGCTTCGATAGCCGCATGATCTATGACGCAACTCTTGGGCTGTATCTGAATAGTTAAGTATATTTGACAAATTCACACTTTACACGCACTTGAGATCTAAGACTGCAACAGACTTTTCCAACGGCAAACTACCCTTTACACGCCCTTGAGTCAGTAGTGCTGCTTCCTATCATCTATCTACGCCATCTATAAACAGGGAATAAAAACGAATACAACGTTTTAATATCCATTCCCGCTTCTTTTCACTAGACATTTCCAACACAACACAAAAACACTACAACAAAAGCAGTAGGGGCCTACTATTATAATTAAAATACTTTTATCACAGATCACATTACTCTAGCAGACGAAAAATTAAACAGTTGCCAAAGGGCTTGTGAGGGGTGCATCGGCACACTTTGTGACTATTCGGACGGTTCTACACTTGATCACGTGATTGCCAATGCAACTATTGAGTGAACATCAAGGGTCGACGGCGCGTGAAGCAGACTATTCGGATACAGCCTTGAACTAATTGTAGTTTGATCACGGTCGGGTGTACTTGTTTTTCCCCCCCCTAAATGGTTTCTCATTCTCCATGCAAATGCGGCTTCATTTCCTCTAAATTCACCCTTCCTCATCCCTAACCTATTAGTGTAATTAGCACATAAGCATACTATATTATAAACTGAATGGGTTGCAAGACACTAAAAAAAAACTAATATTGAAACAAAACTTAAATGTTTTTCTTATGACGGTCACTATTCATTAATATGGGCTGTATTTGTATTCCATACTCATGTCTTGCCATAAACTGTGTTGTCACTAGCATTGCCAAGGACATGTTGTACTTAATGAATTTTCACCGAGTCTGTGTGTGTGTGAGATTGCACTCCCTCCATATGTCCTTGGGCTCAAGGTCGGAAGCACTACCTCGTTGCCTTTTCCTCATGTGGTCCTAGTACGATGCCGACCAGCAACATTTTATTATTGTTGTTTTTCTCCGTCCATAAGAGCGTAGAGATTAAAGTTTTCTGCTGTTTTACATTGCACCAAAATCACGACAGGTAGGTATGGCCTATGTATGTTGTTGTAATAACACGTTCAAGAACTAATTAATAAAATCCTTACCCGCCTTGGTGGCATAGTTAGCTAATGTGTTAGTTTTTCGTGTTGAGCTAGACTGCCGAGGACGGGGAGATCGAGGTCCGAATCTCACTCGGGTGAACTAGGGGTGGTTTTTCCTTAACAGTTTTCCACTTTCTCTCCATGCAAATGTGGGTTCACTTCCTCTAAATGTAACATCCCCAATTCCTAATCAATTAGGGTAATTAATATTTAGGTGTACAACCCAAATGGGTAATAATAAAATAAGTAAATAAAAGCCTTAATTAAAGTGGTGTTTTATTTTAATTAATAACACCTAGATGACATTAATCGTAGGTTGTGAAGATAGCTGCTGGGTATTAGCACTGCACTACATTGATTGTTAACTTTTCAAATAATCTGATGCAGTCATCCATCAAAAGTGTGTTGCAACTAGCAAGTGTATATTATATTGTCAAACTGAAAACTCATGACAGGATCACACTCAACTTGATGATCACTTAATGCACTTAAAACTTGTATGTGATTAGGATTCATGTAATTCAAACAAAACACAGATAATGGATTTGGACTGTTGAACATTTTTTTAAAAAATTGTTCACTAAAATAAAACCCAAGCTTTTAGGGCTGATTATGTTGCAAGTATTTGCATCAGAAGTGTTTCTGGATGTATAAAATAAAATGTAACAAGTGGCTACAACGTTTCAGAATTCACGAGACGTGGGCAAACTATGTTGAAGAAATCATCTGTGGTTCATAAAAAAATGAAATAGTTAATAGACCTGTTGACCTGGCTTGCAAAATTATTGGCTGACTATAACACGTGACACCCTTCACTTATTGTTTACATGACCTCAAAGTTCTCCCTTGGACAACCCTTAAAGTTGAATGAATGAATGGATGAAATGAAGGAATTTAACTAAAAATAAGGAAAAGTCAGGGAATTAAAAAAATGTTTAAAATATCCCATTAATTTCGCAACTAAACGCTAAAACAAAAGTTAATAATACCTAAATAAAATAACATTTTAATTTTTAAAACAACTTATAAAACTGTTTATGTTTAGTAGATACAATTTTTTTTTTAATATGTGATCAATAATAAATAAAACAAGTCATTATCCACCATTAAAACTGGAAAAAAGCAGTCAGGGAAAATTGAAAAATGTTGCCTGGAAAACCTAGAAAAGTCAGGGAATTTCGTAAAATATGTTTTGTAGCCACCCTGTGCATGGTGATGGCTTCCATTTAAAAATGCGAGAACCTTTGGAGGTTATGCAACATTATGTTAATTCAACATTAGGTTGAAATTATTGATCCCGGCATAAAGGATTCTGGTAATCGGACCCTCAAGAGATTAATGATACAACCCTTGTTTGTATTCATATAGTCATGAGGATACTTGCTTTATGGTTATTGATATTTAGTACCGCTGCTCTCACAACTCTGATATTCTTGTAAACTATGCGTGACATGGCCTATTAGCTGCTAAGTATAAGTGTAAGTATAAGTATAAGTATAAGTATTGTACCTAACAAAGGTAAGATAATCTCTACTTGGGTTCTACAGTCTTAAAATTTTACTTTAAGAAGTAGTAGGGTATGTGAGCCTCAAATATATTAGGGAAATGTGTTTCAGAGCTCTCTTACTGCTTATTGGTGATTCACCACCAATTATAATTTTAGGGTAGGTATCCACTTTGGTGGCTGCGTGGTCTAACTCACTACTCTCGTGTTAAACTAGACTACCAAAGGCGGGGAGATCGGGCTTTGATCCCAGTCAGGTGCAGTGAGAGGTTTGTCCTAAATGGTTTTCCAATCTCCCTCCATGCAAATGTGGGTTCACCTCTAAATGAACACCTCCCTAATCTCTAACACAGTGGTGTTATTAGTACATAGGCGTATAACCCGAACAGGTAGTAAGACACGGTGCTAAAAAAAGATATAGTATGAACTTAACAACCAGGCCCCGGATCAGTAATTTAACACTTGACTGAATGTGCAAATGTTATAATGACTGTATTAAAGAAATGTTAACATTTAGTTACTATTTATATTTTCTATTAGTCTTTTACACTCGTGTTTCCTCTTAATCTCATATTTTTTCTGAGATTCAGATTTGGGATTCAAAGGTATAAAATGAAGATTCGAATTCATAAAATAGTTGATTTGACTCATTTTTACTTTGTTAGGCCTTCCACTAATGTCACATTGGTTTGTATTCATACATTCCATACTTTGACATCTTGGATGAGTCGGTAGCCTGTCTGCCTGGTGAGCTAAAGGTCCCTGGTTCGATTCCTGGTATGGCCTAGTGGGCTTCCCCTTCCACTGTGATGAACTAACGGCCGGGGGGCTGGATGTTGTGTCTGTTCTAGATTTAAGTTTTTATAAGTCATGTGCTGATATAATCAGTCGGTTCAGAAAGTGAAAGTCCGATACGTCAAATAATAATTCACTGATCAGTTTGGAGTCGCATTGACATCTTCCTGAGGGTAAATATTGAGTTCTGCCAACAGAAGGAGAGGATCCTCGCAGAACTCTGATGATGACAGACAAGGTCGTGAGAGGGAGAGAGAACGGCTCAACCGGGAGGACCGCCCGAGTCGCTTCAGTGAGCGCACGCCGAGCCCCAGAGCAGCTGTAGACAGGGACCGAGACCGTGACCACGGGAACTCGTCTGCGCGCCCGTCCGAGAGGAGGGTGTTTGTCTCCAATATTCCTTACGAGTACCGCTGGCAGGACCTCAAGGACTTGTTTCGCACTCACGGTCAGTTCCTTCTGTTTGAGAGGACATAAACTAAACCCCGATTATCTTATCAAAATACTAGACTACTACACTGTAGAATTCTGGTATGAAATATGTGTTAATATTACTATACCAAAACTAGCATTGGTAGGGCCGGTGTTCGAATCCCGACCAGGTGTATTAAAGTTGTTTTTACCTAGGGAGGGGTGCGAGTAGTCAAAAATTTGAGCTTTGAGTCGATTTTTAATAGGCTAGGGATTTAAACTTGACTCAACAGCTTTTTTTTATATATAAAACTCGTAAAGATTTTAGCAAATAGATTTCTTAATAATATATCAATTTGCTATGATTTAAAAAAAAGCTTGTGCATTTACAGTATATTAAATTTATTTTAAAAATCCGAATTTATGTGATCATAACTTTTTTTCTCTCTCTAAAAAAAAGTAATTCTTAAAAAATTATGTTTGTACTTATTGTTTATGCTTGGCTCTACTATTACAAAAACTCATCTTGAAACATTTCTAGTACAAATAATGCTTTATATTTCTTGAACTGAGAATAAATTTAATGTTTTCATTACAACTCGACTCAAATTGAAAAACGCTTACTGGCACATTCTTAGTTATAGACAAAATGCCCCCTCTCCCCCAACCCTAACCCTCCCCTTCACAAAAAAATGCAGGTACATTTTCTCTTAAAGAATACCTTTCTCACCCCCTAACCATTCAGTGTAATTCAGGGTGTCTACTATCCGGGAAAATCAGGGAAAACGGAATTAGCCGGAAATTTGAAGTGATCGGGAAAAAAACGGGAATAAGCCGGGAATTTGGTAAATTACAATAAAAATCTGGGAAAATGTGGTTTTATTCAAAATATGAAATATAATAATCATCATAACAGTAAATATTGTTATTCAAACTGTAGTTTTTTTTTTTTAGCTGTGTAGTAAATTTTATAATTCCTAATAAACAATGTTAATACAAATTTTAAAAAAATGTTTATTTAAATTTTAAAACTTTTATTATTCATAAAAAGATATTAATAGAAAATCAGGGGGAGGTGGAGGAATTAGAAGATGTGACATACTTTTTTAGTCTGGGATTTTAGAAAAATGATCAGGGAAATAAGGAAAAAGTCGGGATTTCATTGTCAAGTTGAGTAGACACCATGTAATTACATGTGAATAGATTGGACGAGAACTGAGACAAGGAGAAAAGATAAATCTGCTAGAGCATGATAGAATATTTCAGGTTGTTATAATGTTTTGTTGTGGCCCCCCTCAGTAGGAGAAGTCTCATACGTGGAGCTGTTCTATGATGAAGCTGAAAAGCCGAGAGGGTGCGGTATCGTCGAATTTGACTCAATCAACCTGGTTAACAAGGCCGTGGAGAAGATGCACAGGTTCAACCTCAACAGCAGGAAACTGGTGGTCAAGGAGGTAATCACTGAGCTGTGCTCGTACGTAACAGACTTCCCTGCACCGTTGTAGCTCCCCCTGGTTTTAACTACAGCTAACCTTGTTATATGCGCTTTTGTATCCACAATTACACAGATTTTGTTTTTGAGGAGAAATGGCGCAAGGTAACCGCACGGTTCACTGACCAATTGATAGATGGCAACTCAAACGGACTCCCTCGTCCCGGTCGGGTGTACAGAGAGTGGTTTTGTTTTCCACTCTCCCTCCACGCAAATGCTTGTACACCGCTAAATTCAACCTTCTTCATCCTTAACCCATAATAATAATAATTAGGACAGAGGGGTACAACCTGAATGGGTAAAATAGGCTCTCACCAAATGTGAATGCACCTATAGACAGTAAATTCAGAATTACTCCTAACTTAGCTTAGCTGTTTTTGTAGCACGCAAGTATTAATGAGAAGAAAATTATGAAAGTTATTGTCTCTTAAACAATCTTGAAAAAGGCCTAGGTCTGGCACTAAATACTATCCGATGTGTCATCATGAATTGTTTCCAGCCTCCGGCAAAATGCCTCCTTTCTCTATCTTTACACCACTCTCCCTCTCTTATGCCGGGATCACGATCAACTTAAACTTAACTTAACGTAACTTAACGTAAAGAACTTCCTTGTGTGTTTAAATGGAAGCAATCACGATGCACTTAACTTAACGTTGACTTGCAGTTAACTTAACATAAGAGATGTCCTGGGAGGTCTTTTACTTTACTTTACGTTACTTGAAGGGTATCACGTGATCTAGCCAGCCAATCATTATGCAAGTGACGTCATCAGGGATATTTAGTAATTCATTTGTTGGTATTATGACTAATGTTTAATCTTTAGCGTAAGTTCTAGTGATCAGACATTTAAACAAAATAATTAAAATAAAATAGGAAAGCTAAATTTATCAAAAAGTTTTGTAATATATATTTATTATATTGATGGAAAACTATAAACATTCACAGATCATCACTGTAAAACTAGTACAAATCACAGATCATACTTGATAATGAAGATGTTTGGCTCGAGCTGTTACGTTAAGTTACGTGAATCGTGATCACACATACATTAAGTTAACTTTAAGTTAACGTTACTTAAGCTACGTTAAGTTAACGCTAAGTTTATCGCGATCCCGGCATTAGTTGGTTCCATTCTTCATCTCTCACTTGGGCACTTTATGTTATCAGGCTCCTTTCATATCTTTCTTGCTTTCCCGTGAGGTCTTTTTATTTTTTTACATGCTTCATCTTCATTCTCTCTGGCATCCTTTCCTTTTACAGCCTCATTATATGTCCTAACGATCTTGCCCCCCCACTTCAATATCTGACATCTTCTTTGGTATCTTCTCCTCCCCAATTCTCCCCACATGGCTACGCACATAAACCCACTCACTCTCGTGGCCAGCCTGTTTATGAACGTAATGGCTTCGCAAATGAAATGAGCTCGAAACGAAATCAATATTTATTTGTCCAATCTATAGTTTTGTAGTGATCGTATGGTGGCGGCGTTGTTGGTTAAAATAATAAAACTTTATTTATGGTACTTCTTAGATATTTCATTTCACAGCCTTGAATCCTGCTTCCATCCTGCTCCTTCATTAGCCACGTTTCTTCTGCCTCTGTCTATCTTAGTACATAATATGTCCTGTAGATCACTCCTCGCCACACCCCTGCTCCAGAGAATATATAATTATTTAAAAGTTAGTTACAGATTGTTAATATTTGTGGTATTGCAGGATTTTGGCACAGCACGTGACAAGTGTGGGCGACTCATCAAGCCCGGGGGTGGGGGAGGGGGCGGCGATCACATGAGAGGCGGGCCTCATAAGGACATGATGGGTCTCCGCGGAGGAGGTGGCGGCGGCGGCGGCCGTCAGTGGGACAATCCGCAAGGGGGAATGAACCCAGGACAGCCTCAAAAGTGGGGCGATACGTACGGTCTCAGTCCGCAGTTTCTGGAGTCCCTGTGGATCAGCCCGCCGCTGGTCTGCCGAGTCTTTGTGGCAAATGTAAGTCACCACATGAATTACTATCTCATAGGCCTTAAAAACATTTTCACGGTCTTTAACCTGGAACCACTGGTGGGGAAGTAAGGGTTTGAATCCTAGCCGGGTGAATTGAGGGGGGTTTTTCCTTGATGGTTTATCACTCTCCTTCCACGAAAATGTGGGTACACCCCTAAATTCAACTTTCTTCATAGGGGGAGACTGAAGATCAAGGGCTCTAGAATGTATTTAATTAATTTTTATGTGATTATTTGTATGAGGGTGTTGCTATTTATATATTTGGGTTGCATGTTGATGTTGTGTTGTTGCAGCTGGACTACAAGGTGGACAGCAACAAGTTGAAGGAAGTGTTCAAGTTGGCCGGAAAGGTACAGAGCGCCGAGGTGAGTCTGGACAAGGAGGGCAAGAGCCGAGGGTTCGGGGTGGTGGAGTTCGACCACCCCGTGGAGGCGGTACAGGCCATCTCCATGCTCCACAACCAGATGCTGTTTGACCGTCGTATGACTGTCCGCATGGACCGTGCCGAGAACAAACTGGAGGGTCCTCCCAAGCTGCCCGAGGGACTCAGGGGCGTCGGAATGGGGCTGGGTTCTAGCGGTAACCCCCTGCGGGACGTGTCAAGTAAGTACCAATAACCTTTGTTTATATTCACTCGCAAGATTGCTACTAGTTCGTTGAGAGATGTGAGAACATTTACAGGATGTCCAGCGATTTGGAATTTTCACATAAAAAACTTTTATATATAATCGAATAGTAAAAATAACATTTGTTACAGTTAATACACACCTTAAATTTATTTTAACCCAGCTGTCCCAGTTGAGAATATCAACCTAAATTTTCAAAGTCAACACGTGATTTTCAACTTGTCTTTCCACCCTTTAACTCGTGTCTTTACCTAAAGTTGAGTCATGGCTATGTCCATGCGTGAGGATTGATTACATTATAGGAAGAATAAACTAAAAAAGAATCTGTCTCACAATTTTAAGATGTACTGGTGTAAGGCGATCTTTTAATGTCTCATTATGATCTCACAGAAATCTAGCTTATATCACACTATCCAGCAGGCTCTTAACTCATGCATAGAGTGACACTATCAGATTGGGTATGCGTCAAATAATAACACAAAGTGACTGGAAAAGTCGGTGAATTTAAAAATATACTTTGGCTGGACACCCTGATTTAGTTAGAATCACATAGCATAATTTCAAACAGCTCTAGAATACATATTTACTGACGCTTCATATTTGGTGCACTCTATTAATCACCTAATATTGCGCTATTAATTTCCATAAATGTAAAAAAAAAATTCCAATTTTGTCCAAGGGAAAAAAACCTAAATTACTGACTTTTAGAACAGAAACAAAATTTTATAATAATGTTAAGTATGTTACGATATGTCATTTATGTTATGACGACCAACGTCTCAAGAATACAACTTCTCTGGGAATTGTAAAGCTTGGATCATTAGTCACACTTTTGATGCCAATTGATGATGTTGTTACCCCCTCAAACTTTGTTTCAATGAGTGCAGGACTTTGTATCCTCTATAGAAGACAAAAGACGGCAAGAAAATGTCACCTCTGTCTATTGGATTCTTCCCACATTTTTAGTTCTTTTACCTCTTTCTCTAAGCGGGCTTTCTTCATTAACTTTTCATTGTATAAACATCTAACCATTGGACCTCCTCATTTTCTAACAATTTACCGTCTTGTAAAAGCCAAGAATTGAGTCATGGGTTTGCAAAATCCACCTCTTCAATTAAAAGCAAATTCTAATTGAATATATAAAATGTTTTCAAAGATGAATTTAATTTGAATATTTTTTGGTAAGTGTTTAATGCTTGGGTAAATAACAAATTGTGGATGTGCAAAAATCATTTAGAAAAGGTTTTATTGCAATTTTTTTCCTATGCTAATAAATCAAGTAACTATCAGAACATACAATTCGTTGCTTTAGTTTTAGTTTTATTTGTAAAGCCTATAAATCAAGTTATTATCATTAACATATAATTCAATTACTTCAGTTTACTTCACATTAACCCTTTGAGTGCCAACGTCGCTCAGAGCGATGCACGAAATATCTGCTAAACTTGCCAGCGTCGCTCACAGCGATCCCTCGTTTTCGAGCTCTTAGTTCAGTATAATGTCAACAGATAGAGTAGATTTTATTTCCATTGCATTCTCGTATGTTCAAGCTACTTTTATTTGTCTTTGCGATATATTGAACCTGAAAATTATTTTATAACTTTTTACTTTATTAGTTTTATCTTTGGCCTTGTTTGTAAACATGGCTACTAAGAGGAAAGCTGTGATTCAAGACACAGAAATACTTGCAATATTTATTGACAGCTCAACCCAGAGTGATCAATTTGTTTGTCATTCTGAAAGCAGTGATTCTGAATTTGTAAATAATGAAACTGAACAGGAATTTTATTCTAGTGAAATTGAAAGATCGGAACAAGTAAGAGTGGCAGCTGACATTGATGACACGAGTGTGAATACTAGTTATTCCTAAAGGGATGAAATAAATTTTGAAGATCAGGATAATCCACCCCAACCTCTTCATATTTATGCAAAAGTACCAGGTTTGAAGTCCTCTCACCGTCCCCTTCTGATTCCAACCCAATTATTTATTCTAGACTTTATTTTACTATAACCCTGCTAAAGTTGATGGTCACTGAAACAGCTGCTATGCATAACCCAATTTTAGCGTAAAATCTAAAGTTAGTTTTTTTTGTAAACTTTGTTATTTACTCAGTTTTTTATGTTCTTTTCAGTGATTTATTCTATTTCAAGCTATTTACATTTTCAATGCTTAAAAATTAATGTTAAATAAAACAGTAAAAAAATTTTTTTTTTAATATCTTGACTAGTGATTTTTTTATTTTATTTAAAAATTAAAAAAGTATATGTATAATTATATCATCGGATTGGCAAGCATGTTAGCTAGTTTATGTAAAAATTTGAGTGCAAGAAGTTCATAGTCTAATGAGTTATTAAAATTTAAACAAACTCCTGCATTTTTCAGGAAAATAGCTTGGCACTTTTAGCACATTTTTTTGTCATTTCTCTTGGCACTCAAAGGGTTAATATTAATCTGTAACGAACATAAGAGATCAGAATGGCAGTAATTGAGCATATACTGATTATTTCGATATTTTCATCAGTGGAGCTGATATTTTTGTCGAAGCTTTAAATTGCTTTTAAATTGAGGTAAAAAACAATTGTTATAGTGTAAGATCAGTTCTTGGATAACCGTAATAATCGAGGATATAGTGTTTGACGTCCTTAGTTGGTTTTTACTCGCTAAATATGTACATTTATATGTTGTTTCTCTGAACAATTGTGCTGCTTAGTTTGTGTCGACAAAGTATGTATTTGTGCGTAGGGAACCTGCCAAGCTTGACCCAGGGACCAGGAGCGGGACAAGGACAGATGCCCCAACCGACACCCAACCTTCCAACAGGGCTAGGTAATGTTACAACGTGCCAACAGTACACAATTAGAGACCGTTTATATCCTGCTTCCAAATATGACAATTAGTAACTAGTAGTAGTAGTAGTTAACTTTTCCTTTCCTTCTTTTTGTCATCATCAACGACTGTTGTCAGCTTGTGGCCGGGTTTGTTAAGTGAAATGCCTCCATCTCCCTCTGTCCTTCCACCATCCTTGCTCCCATCTCTCATCTCATCCTTGCTTCCTCAACTATCTCATGTCCCACAACTCACATTGTCATCACACACATTCCACTCCATCGTCCTCCATTGCATTGATTCCTATCCACACTATCACATGCGGTTTCTACATCCATGAACGCCATTACCAGGTCCTTTCTATCAGCTGTCAAATTCCAAATATTAAATCTATTGTCGACCTCTTCGACCTTGATTTTTTCAAGATTTACAATTTCAATATTTTCAGCAGTATCCAGCCTGAGGTATTTTAGCTGTTTAATGTTTATTTGTGTCCCGTACTGTGATGTATTTGCATGTTATCTAGAACACGAAGGAATGTTGCTAGCGGTCCTTGTGCCCTTGTTGCAGGGGGGCTCGGCAACGCCACCGGGCTGGCCAATGCCGGCTTGGCGGGTCTGGGAGGACTGAACGCTGCCAGCATCTTGGGAGCCAACATAAGTGCGGCGGACCTAGCCGCTCTAGCCAACGCAGGGGCTCTGAGTAGTCTGGGGATGGGGGCACTCACCGGAGGACTGGGCACAGCTAATGCAGCGGCTGGAGGAGCGGGCGGGCTCGGGGGAAACCCCTTTGGGGCCGGCGGCTTGGCCGGTGTTAACTCTGCAAACTTCCTGGGTGGTGGAGGAGGGGGGAACGTTAACCAGGCGTCCATGCTCAGCAACGCTCTTGGTAGGTGGAACAACTCGACTCACTAAATTACTTCCATTGTTTTCTTTTAAAGTGTTCTCGAAGCCGAATCGAAGGTAGAATATTTTGTGTTAGTTGTGTTATGCTTGAAAAATTGATATCTTGTACTTATTCATGTAACTTTAATTTAAGTTGGGTCAAATCCCAATCTTTGATAAAATGATGAACAAAAGAGGAGAGAGAAATATAATGGTAAAATATAAATGGTGACTAAATGTTAAATTTGTTTCTTATATTATGTTCATCATCCTGGTAAAGTTCATCCTATGATTGTTGGAAACACTTCCTTATATGACCTTCCTCATCCCTAAAATCATTAGCATAATTAGCACCCAAGCATAAAACCTGAACATGTAGTAAGTAAGGTGTGGTGATAAATATATATTATTGTTTGGTTGGTATTCTCTAGGAACTTTATGGAACTCTTGTGTCTGATGTTGTTCCAGGGAACTCTGGTCGGGACTTTGATAGTCTGAGTGCAGCCCTTGGAGGAGGAGGTGGGGGCGGAGGAGGCGGAATGGGGATGAGAGGGGGTTTCGGGGGTGAATCCTCGAGAGAGAGACTTCAGAGGCGTACCCGCTGGGGGCGGGGCCAACTTTGCCAACGGTCAGTCCCGCGCTCCCATGGGAGGAGGATCAGGCCCCAACTCAGGAGGAGCCACCGGACAGTCCAAGTCCGACACAATCGTCGTCAGGAATGTGAGTGCTCAGTTTTAAATTTGAATTATATTTTAAAAGTTTTTATGAGGGTTGGTCTTACACAACTAAAGGGAAATCTGATCATTACTTTACCACTCTATTAGGTGACCCAATAGTCTTTAAGGCGTCACTATCGCAATAGACTGGACTACTGATGACTAGGAGATCGAGGTTCAAATCCCGGTCAGGTGGACTTAGGTTTGTTTCTCACTAAATGGTTTACGACTCTGCCTTCCCACAGACTTGGGTACATTTCCTCTAAATTAAACCTTCCTTATGGATCCTTAACACATTAGCATATTTAGTAAATATGCGTACAGCCCAATGTGAGAAAGTTGACTTCTTCTAGCTATAATGTTTTCCAAGATTTGGGACTGCACCTAACGCTGCTTGTAATCATGATTTGTGTAAGTCCTCATCTTTGGACATCCCTATCAGGATCTGAAGATGAATCCTGTGGTTATTATTACAGCTGCCGCCCACAGTTACCTGGCAGATGCTCAGAGATAAGTACAACTCGGTCGGGGAAGTCAAGTTTGCTGAACTTCGTGGTAAGGACATGGGACTGATTCGCTTCAACAGCGAGTGGGACGCTGAGCGCGCTGTCCGTATCCTTTCTTGAGATTCTAGACTAGTCATTTACCTGCTACTGTTCACATTTGTTAACACTACAACCTTAAATATGTGTATAATTGTACATTTTTTTTTTAAAAGATGTCCCGATTCTTGATTTTCTCTATTCTGGCTCTTGAATTTTAATCAAGATTCTTTGTTTCTATCACATTTACAATCTAAATATTTCACCACGTTTCCAACTTCACTTTAGTGATATCATCATCATCGTCATCATCTATCATGAACATTTTCCAGCCACCTGTCACCTCTGTTGGAACATAAGCCTCTCCAACATATCCTTTCTCCCCACCCAGTCTTCTTCTCTCTCCTTCACACTTCCCTGCACACTCTTCAGCCACCCAACTGTCTTTTTTCAACTCCGCCAGAGAAGTTTTTGTCCCAATCATGTTGGCATCACTGAAGGCAACATCCTGTTTAGTCTTACTACAACTTCCCGAGGAAGATGCTGTAACAGTAACGAAATATTGGAGTGTGTGTAAATATGTGTTAGTGTTTTTACTTTTATTTGTAAAAATTATTTATAGCTCTAATACTGTTTATTGGTGGTTCAGAAGAAATTATAATTAATTATAGGATGAACTCAGCAACCAGGCCCCAGACTAATAATGTAACACTTAACTGAATGTATGAATGCTATAGTAAATGGAATATAAGAGATAATGCCAACATTTAGCTATTATTTGTATTTTATATTATTCTATTATATTTACATATTAGTGATATTAAAGAAGAGTAAGGTTAGACCTTGTCTGAAAACAAACTTCTTTGTATATTTATGAAAATTCAAATTTTAATACTATGCATATATTGAATGCAAACTTGATTCAACTTTATACTCTGTAGTAGAGTTGGATCAAATCCGAATCTCAAATCTGCGTTTCTAATTTACTTTTTAATCCCTAATATCTAATCTAAATCTTGAAAAAATATTATGAAAATAAGAGGAGATAGAAAGATAGTATAGAATGCAAATAGTAACTAAATGTTTAAAAAAAATGTTATGATCCATTCATAGAGACATGCAAAAGGTGAAGTTATTTTTAGGAGATAAGTAGTGTTATTTTTCTCAAAAAACGATTATATTATAGGCTGAAAGCTATGTTATTATTTATGTAACTCTGAGTTGAATTAGTATTTGTTATAAAAAAACTAGGATAAAACTGTCTTCATTTTTCGTTCATATTGTGTATTTAACTATTTATTAACATATTCAGAGAAAAATCAAATATAAATATGCACAAAACATTTCACACTTAGTAATATCAAACTCGACATCTTGACACCTTTGAGTCTTACAAATAGCAATATCGAAATAATTGATTAAACTTAGGTTTAGACTTTTCATAGATGACTAAACTATTATCAAATAAGGAGAAGGAAATAAAAATTAAGACGATATAATTTTGCCTGTAGTAAGGACCATATTTATTAATGTCCTTGCTTGGACCTAGCATGACATCTTTTAAAGGCTGTATACAAAGAATCGATCTATCAAAATTTAGGTATCATAATGTGTAAAAGTAGAAATCATTTTTAATGCTAACCTCAGATAAAAAAAAATGCTTAAAATCCTGAAAACAATCATATTTCCTGTGATCCATTTTATATCCATAAAATAAGTAAAAATGGATACAATTTGTACAAACACCAGCCCTGGTATCACCAGTGTTACCATGTTGAAAATTATATTGCTTGATGTGGTATTTGCCAAATTACAGAGAAATTGTGTTTAATTTAGAAAAAAGCTTAGATTCATGTTATTTGCATGAAAGCAGTAGAATTCTTGTAAAAATTCATTTTATCACAAATGCGAATTTTGCGATAGTAATAATTGGTTCTGAACTGCCACTAAGCAGTATTAGAACTCTAAAACAAAATTTACTTGAAAAGTTGAAGAAAGAAAATGTTTTTAAGGTAAGTCTAAAATATCTTTAAATATTTGAGGCACCTATTCCTACTCTGTAGATTTCAGAAGAAAACTTGAGGTCGCAGCGCAGAGTCCTAACTTTTAGAAATGTATTGTTTTTCAAACATGTTTAATTTGATTGTCCTTAACCCAGTGTTCAGGTCTTACAGACCGTACAAGATATGAAGGACGTACCGTGGATGTCTGTCTCTACTAGGGTAACGTTAACAAACACTCAACAAATTAATTGATGATATTCCCCCAGGCATTTCTCATCATGATAGTCCAGTTTTGTTTTGGATGTAATCTGGGTAAAACATTATTTGACGTCGTCGCTGCTGCAAGTATCCACAGGGCCGTCGTTCCATCAATTGCTGGATTGCTAGAGTTTTTAAAAGTCTTGATAAATTTGTTCAGTGTTGTAGTTGGTATGATTGTGTCAAGTCCAACTTTGAAGCATTCGTCAGAGGAAACTTCTTCTCATTTTAATGCGGCTGGTGTAAACATTAGTCTACAACTTATATTTCGTTCAAACTGACTGTCCAACATATATTGATTGTGTTTTTTTTTTTAATTTCGTTCCTGTGGTTTAGTTTTTTTTCTTGAATGTGAGTTCTGTGACTTTTCTACGAGTTTGTTTTGTTTCACAGATGGTAAAGGCTTTCAAAGTGCACATTAAAATGTATATGAGTGTTCTTATTGAAGTATATAAACAAGATCTTGTATGTCGTATTAATATTGTATGATGCTTGGTGTGTAGTTGATCTTGGAGCATTTGGTGTAATCTAGTTCAGTTAGACTCCACTAGAGGTCCACAATGCACCACATAACAGGAAAGTTTGGTGGTATCTTAGTAATGTATCAACATTTTGACTTTGGAAGTAAATAAAGAAGTTTTATCAGTACAAAGTGTTTGTTTCTTATGTTGCTGTCTTGTTATCGGACGTTCCAATCGGATGTGTTTTCTATTCCACTTTTTGGATATCGGCATGTCTTATGCTTTATTGAAATAATTGGTTTGTTTAATCTCATCTTGTGTTGATCCGCAGATGTCCAAATGTTGGTAAGTTAGAACAAGGTTTGGTATCTAGATGTAATGATTGTATTCATTAGTTTTTTAGTCAAGGTGATCAAATATTGGATGGATTGAAATAGTGACTCAAAGGCAATCTCCAGAAATTTGAAGGAAGAGAGTAAAACAATCGAAGACTGTGGGGTTTTGAAAGAATTAAATAAAGTAGTTCTGATTAATTATTTGTGAGGTAGGAGGCCTTGTTATCATTTTATTGTGTAAGTATCTTGGGTGGAATAATATCTGAGAAGGGGCTCTAATTCAAATTTTAGATATTGGACTCTTGTTTGCATGTAAAATTCCTAAAAAAATGTGTACTCTATCTTCACAATATTGGAATAAATCTCCATCATCACAAACTGTTTTTAGCCTGTGGCAGGCTCAGTTAAGCAAAATATTTCCATCTCCTTCCACCATTCTTCTCCTCTCACTTACACACTTTCTGTTATTTACTCCTCCCATCTCTGGCTTGGTCTCACTTGCAATCCTTTCCCTTCATACTCCATCCCCATCAATTGTACTTGTTATTATCTCCTTTTCCATCTCATTACATGTCCATACCATCTCAGTCTTGCTTCCTCTACTATCTCATGTACTCCAACATCCTCATTACATGACCATACCATCTCAGTCTTGCTTCCTCTACTATCTCATTTACTCCTCCAACATCCTCATTACATGACCATACCATCTCAGTCTTGCATCCTCTACTATCTCATGTACTCCTCCAACATCCTCATTACATGACCATACCATCTCAGTCTTGCTTCCTCTACTATCTCATGTACTCCAACATCCTCATTACATGACCATACCATCTCAGTCTTCTTCCTCTCTATCTCATGTACTCCAACATCCTCATTACATGATCCATACCATCTCAGTCTTGCTTCCTCTACTATCTCATGTACTCCAACATCCTCATTACATGACCATACCATCTCAGTCTTGCTTCCTCTACTATCTCATGTACTCCAACATCCTCATTACATGACCATACCATCTCAGTCTTGCTTCCTCTACTATCTCATGTACTCCAACATCCTCATTACCTGTCCATACCATCTCAGTCTTGCTTCCTCTACTATCTCATGTACTCCAACATCCTCATTACATGACCATAACATCTCAGGCTTGCTTCCTCTACTATCTCATGTACTCCAATATCCTCATTACATGTCCATACCATCTCAGTCTTGCTTCCTCTACTATCTCATGTACTCCAACATCCTCATTACATGACCATACCATCTCAGTCTTGCTTTCTCTACTATCTCATGTACTCCTCCAACATCCTCATTACATGACCATACCATCTCAGTCTTGATTCCTCTACTATCTCATGTACTCCAACATCTTCATTACATGTCCATACCATCTCACCCTTGCTTCCTCTACTATCTCATGTACTCCAACATCCTCATTACATGCCCATACCATCTCAGTCTTACTTCCTCTACTATCTCATGTACTCCAACATCCTCATTACATGCCCATACCATCTCAGTCTTACTTCCTCTACTATCTCATGTACTCCAATATCCTCATTACATGTCCATACCATCTCAGTCTTGCTTCCTCTACTATCTCATGTACTCCAATATCCTCATTACATGTCCATACCATCTCAGTCTTGCTTCCTCTACTATCTCATATACTACCACTCTTTCTCAGTTAACTTATTTCCTAATCCTATTGACATCTAGCATGCACGTCAAAAATCTTTCTCATTACCTCAACCTTGTTCTTGAATATCTTAACAAATAAGTGGAAAAAATAATTGGGAAGCTTAGGAGTAAATTTTGAGTAAATAAAATAACTTGAGCTTATCAAATGTGCATCCTGGAAGTGGATTGTGTGCATCATCTTACAAATTGTCTCCTCTGGATGAAACTGTATCATTTAATTTGGTTTGTATGTTGATGTTGTTGAAGACATTATTTGAGATTGAGATCATAGAGTCACAAGATGGGCTGGATTGAGTCATTCAAAATGTTGAGGTTTTGTTTGGTGTGTTTAAAAACACCGACATATGTGGGAAGAAGTAACACATTCCTTTCCATTAAATTTGTACGAAGTCGGAAATAAGTCTTGTATCGGAAGTTTATCAGGGTTAGAGTAATGTCTTTGCTTAAAGGGCTTAAGTGTTGTGTTGCCACCCGTTCAACAACCAGAGTCTGTAACTAGGCAAATTTCATTGTTTCGCCCACTTTCTGTGTAGCATTAGTTTTTTGGGTCCAGTATTAGTTCCGCTTTTTACCACAACATAGTAACTGTGTCAGTCAAAATTATGCAACATATTGTACAGCTTTATGCTTTCAAACTATCATTTTATTATGCTAGAGCAATGGTGGCAGGTGATGGGAAACATTACACAAGTCCTAAAGGGTTAGTCTTCATTTTGTAAACATAACGTATGTTAAAAGACATTGGTGGGAAACATGAGACTGGAACTCATTTGAAAGCTTATTTTACCAATCAAATTTCTAACACATAAGAATGATTTTTTTTTCAATCTGAATATTCTGTTAAAACCAAATTTTTATTTTTTCTTATATCTTTAGAAATCATAATAGAATTTTGAATAACATTGGTCGATTTAAAAAGAAAGCATTACTTAGAATTGTACGCTTTTATTATTTATTCTATACGATAATATTTGACAAGGAAAGAAAAACTTTGGAATATGTGTTTTTATTTTCAGTTTCATCTAGAATTTGATTAAATTCCTATATTCTCGTTTTGAGCTGTAAAATTGTTTCTTGCACATCTCAAGACTTGATCTTAAAATTTGATCCATAAAATGGCGCAAAATAATTTCCCGCTGCAATGCTCTCAAGTTTAGAATGAATATGTGGGTATTTATATTTATAATATTTCAAATGAAATTTGAACAAGGTTTTTTAACAATCAAAACAAGGTTTTTTAAACAATCAAAACATGTTTTTTAATACTGTTTTTTTTTTCATTGGTAATTTTTTACCTACCTAATTTGTTCTCTTTTTGAAAGTTTTTAGTAAAAAATACAGTCGAACCAACTTTTAACTAAATTTACTTTGCCTGCCTTTTTTTTATCAATTAAAAATAATTTAAATACTCAGTATTTTAAGAGAGTTGTAATTTTAAAACATATTTTTTTAAATTTTGATGTAGACCTTGCTAACAGCATCGTACGAACCGCCCATCAAGTGACCACTTTCATTGCTCTTGTGCTAAGGCAAGAGTAGACTCCCTTATTTGTTCTAAATAAAATGATTGGATTCTGGTATTAAAATTATCTAAATGAAGGTCATTTTTCGGCTAAAAATGGTAACAAAAAATACTCAATTTTAAGTGGAATGTGGCTTATTTATAAATTTAGAATATTTGTCTTTGGTCATAATCGCTTATAAATACTTTACTTCTTTATAAATAGTCTTAGATGGAGGGAAATATTCTTTCTGGATTGGAAAGATTGATTTGTTTTGCAGGAATATTAAAAAAATTATAATATTGATATTGGTACTATGTTTTCCGGCAAGTTCAGTCAAAGAACAATGTCGTCTCCTACAAAGTAAAAATGTGTTGAGTTTGGATATCATTAACTCTCATTAAAATATACATAATTTACCATTATTCTTATAAAAAGGCCAAGTAATCACTTTCATTAAAAGATTCCATTTTTTTTTCACGTATGTATAATACACTGAACTTTAAAAATATTTTGATATTAATTTTATTTTGCTAAGTAAAAGTTGATATTGCGATATTTTGGTGTCCCTAGGCATTAGTTTTACACCCACATTTTTCAAAGGGGTGGGGGTGGGATGTAAATACTCATTCATTATTAAAGTAACTTGTGAATTGGAACCAAATTGTGTTGGTCCCTAATATATTTTATTGTTTTGGTGTAATTCTAAGATTTTCAATTTTGACTCTAATTTGAATCTTTGCTTTGTAACTCGAATCGAGTCTGGATCGAATATTTTATGGTGGAAATGTTTTGAATCGAATATTTCATAATGAAATGTTGCTACACCCAAATCAATTATTAGGTTAAATCATATGATTTTTTTTTTAGTCCAATTAAAAATAAGGTCACTAAACCTTGTCGAAATAATGACTAGATTATAATTTGTTGGACTAGAGCACTAGGCTAAATCATGGTTTAAATTAGGAGGGATAGCCAGCACACTTACCTTGGTGATACTGGAGTAGAAATTGTTTAGATAGAACACTAAAAAAACACATCTTTAAGTACAATCTTTGTCACAGACAGCTTTGTCCAACCAGGAGCATCAGTCTACTCTCTTGACCTGAAGCTGTCTGTGACAGTGAAAGCTTGTCCTTAAATATGTGTTTGTGTGTTTTTTTAGTGTTCTATCTAAACAATTTCTACTCCATTATCACCAAGGTAAGTGTGCTGGCTATCCCTAATAGTTCAAGCCATGACTGTGTCATAAACATTAAGAGATAGGAAAGTTTGTAAGGTCAAGTCAAATAATAGACCTACGCTAACTTTTTAAAAATAGTTAACTTAGTCCAAAAGCTTGGCTTATAGATTCTAATTACATTACATTGAGTTGGAATCAAGAATCTATTTGGATTTGAAATTTCTAATCGGATGTGATTCTTTCAAATATTTAAGATTTTGAATTTCTATTCACGTGAATCATAACAATATTCGAATTTGAAAATTCAATCTTTGCACAGGATTAGTTTTGTGTTGTTTAGATGGGGTCACCAAAAGCTATGTTTTACACGGGGGATTTTCTAGTTCTATGAGTAAAATATTTTTGAGGATTTTTAATTTCCCTTCACTAAAAGCAGGCTCGACTTTATACTTAGAGTCTAAACTGCGAGATCCTCTACACAAAGTGAGTAACATGAACATGTTTCGTAATGGCTTCAAACCTCTTCCATTCCTGTCGATCTCTCCAAACTTCTCCCTCTGCCACTTGTCTCGAGTCACCATTCCTGTCGATCTCTCCAAACTTCTCCCTCTGCCACTTGTCTCGAGTCACCATTCCTGTCGATCTCTCCAAACTTCTCCCTCTGCCACTTGTCTCGAGTCACCATTCCTGTCGATCTCTCCAAACTTCTCCCTCTGCCACTTGTCTCGAGTCACCATTCCTGTCGATCTCTCCAAACTTCTCCCTCTGCCACTTGTCTCGAGTCACCATTCCCGTCGATCTCTCCAAACTTCTCCCTCTGCCACTTGTCTCGAGTCACCATTCCTGTCGATCTCTCCAAACTTCTCCCTCTGCCACTTGTCTCGAGTCACCATTCCCGTCGATCTCTCCAAACTTCTCCCTCTGCCACTTGTCTCGAGTCACCATTCCCGTCGATCTCTCCAAACTTCTCCCTCTGCCACTTGTCTCGAGTCACCATTCCCGTCGATCTCTCCAAACTTCTCCCTCTGCCACTTGTCTCGAGTCACCATTCCCGTCGATCTCTCCAAACTTCTCCCTCTGCCACTTGTCTCGAGTCACCATTCCCGTCGATCTCTCCAAACTTCTCCCTCTGCCACTTGTCTCGAGTCACCATTCCCGTCGATCTCTCCAAACTTCTCCCTCTGCCACTTGTCTCGAGTCACCATTCCCGTCGATCTCTCCAAACTTCTCCCTCTGCCACTTGTCTCGAGTCACCATTCCCGTCGATCTCTCCAAACTTCTCCCTCTGCCACTTGTCTCGAGTCACCATTCCTGTCGATCTCTCCAAACTTCTCCCTCTGCCACTTGTCTCGAGTCACCATTCCCGTCGATCTCTCCAAACTTCTCCCTCTGCCACTTGTCTCGAGTCACCATTCCCGTCGATCTCTCCAAACTTCTCCCTCTGCCACTTGTCTCGAGTCACCATTCCCGTCGATCTCTCCAAACTTCTCCCTCTGCCACTTGTCTCGAGTCACCATTCCCGTCGATCTCTCCAAACTTCTCCCTCTGCCACTTGTCTCGAGTCACCATTCCCGTCGATCTCTCCAAACTTCTCCCTCTGCCACTTGTCTCGAGTCACCATTCCTGTCGATCTCTCCAAACTTCTCCCTCTGCCACTTGTCTCGAGTCACCATTCCGTCGATCTCTCCAAACTTCTCCCTCTGCCACTTGTCTCGAGTCACCATTCCTGTCGATCTCTCCAAACTTCTCCCTCTGCCACTTGTCTCGAGTCACCATTCCTGTCGATCTCTCCAAACTTCTCCCTCTGCCACTTGTCTCGAGTCACCATTCCCGTCGATCTCTCCAAACTTCTCCCTCTGCCACTTGTCTCGAGTCACCATTCCTGTCGATCTCTCCAAACTTCTCCCTCTGCCACTTGTCTCGAGTCACCATTCCTGTCGATCTCTCCAAACTTCTCCCTCTGACACTTGTCTCGAGTCATGTCCTTCTGCGCTTGGCCCTTCACATGTTTGATGAAGAACTGTCCAATAGGTTCTCTGGCCAATCAAATATGTGGTGGAAATTTTTTATATTACCAAACTTGGGCAGGAAAAGTAAAAAAATAAAAATAAAATTTCAGGTACAAGTTCTGTAAGATATAATTTTATTGGTTTTATTCACATCAGTGGTCACATGGTCTAAGGCGTCACTCTCGTGTTGGACTGGATTGCCGGTGGTGGGAGATTGGGGGCTTGATGATCTTGGTTGTGTGTACAGAGAGTGTTTTCTCCCGCTAAATGGCTTCCTAATATCCCTCACACAAATGGTGGTACATTTATTCTGGGATTATAAATTTCTCATCCATATTCCAGTAGCCTAACTAATGTATTTGTACAATCCTGGATGGATTTGAAGATGCGCTGGAGAGATATAATAACTTTTTCTTAGAGTTGGGTTGATTTCAAATCTTCATTTTATCTTCGAAACTTAATTCGATTCCAAATTTTGTAAGGAATTATAAACACAAGAGGAGATAGGAATATAACAATAATAATAGTAACTAAATGTGAACTTTCATACATTGGTGTTTGATCTTCCTGTTACAACACACACAAGTTTGTTTTATGTTTTTTAATTGATCTTACAAATATCAGTTCTTTAGCTCACCGTGTCTTACTACCGTTTGAATTATCCACGTATTTACACCAATGAAAGAGGCTGAATTTAGAGCAAGAGAGTGGTAAACCAGTCTCAGCACACCGGCAGGGTTTTGAACCTTTATTTCCCCTCACCAGCAAATAAAACTATATGAGCTTGATGTTTAGTTTGTATGTCCACCATTTGCAGGATTCATATTTCTTGTTGCCCCAAAGCACCCAAGTGTAATCTTGACAAGCCATAAAATCATTATTTGGCTGATTTAAAGAAGAAAAATGTCATTTAACTGTTTTATTTCTAGGGTCCTAAATTATCAGCCCCAACGTCCATTTCGTCACGAAGTGATGCGGTAAAGCTATAACTTTGACTCTAATGACTTTATCTTTGTCACATCTTCAAATTGCATTAACATAACACAGAGCAGTAGTATTCAACCTTTTTTGTTCGCACACCCATAGATATCATTTCTTCTTTCAGTTTATACCCCCAAAGTCTTTGGTTCACGATGCAAATTATTTTATAATCTACATCTAAAATAAAACTGGTGATCCCAGATTATATGTCCTTAGTATCCGAGACTCTTGTGGTTAGCATTAAATCTGGAACTGACCATTCAGTGTTTATCATGATATCATATAGTGTAAATTTTAAAATAAATGTACCCCCTAAGATGTCATCACATACTCCAGGCTGAACACCACTGACTTAAGAGGATCTGATTATTTGTACAGCCCACACCTTAGGAAATAACTTATCAGCCAATTACAAAATATGTCATTCAAATTCAATATCTCTATTTTTTTGTATCAGCTATGCTTGATTATTTATTGAATTTTCGCTAGGGTAGAAGGAAACAGTAGATGGGGGGAGGGGGGAGAATTGTGCTCTTTCATATGTAACTGCAAACATTATGTGCTAAGTGGATTGGAAGGAATAGTAAACTGAATTTCAAAAAAACAACTGTAGATGGCAATGTAATCATGAATTTAAATTGGAAAGAAAAGTTTGCAAAATCATGGGGTAAAGTTAGCTTTTACATAGGGCAAAGCTTTAGGGAATTTCTCTGGGTTCACTTGAATAAATCAGTAGCAGCTCAAGTTTAAAAAACTGATATTAACGGCTAGAGGGCTCGTGTTGACCACATGACACCATTCTCGGCAAATGTTGGCACTATCACTGCTAATGGCGGCGGCTGCTCGGTCATAACTCGCTTATGAGCTCACGACATGATTTCTTTTTTATGTAGTGAAGGGAGAACAGATAAATTGCTAAAGTCTAAGCGGGAGAATCCTCGGCAGCAAGTTGGGAATCATCTCTCATTCTCAGGTGTTGGCGGAAAACCAAGTCAAGTTTACTCATCTCTATGATAATACAAAATGATCGAAATTTGGTCCAGCTCTTAATTTCGTTGTTTCTTAATCTCTTTGACCAAACCAGTTTTAAATGATTTATAATTAAAGTCAAGCATTGCACAACAGATTTATTTTGTCAATATTAATCTCCAATTTTGTGAGACTTGTGGGAGGATGTTAGAGAAAGTGAACACGGAACAGTAATCTGCGGTGATGTGAAGTAAAAACAACCTACTTGGAAACAAAATATGATCACCATGTATGACATTGTTTATGATATCAACTAACATTTTGACCAATGTTTACGTTACTGGATTTATGAATTATGGATTTTATATAAGCAATCTGGAGTTGATAACACTTACAATCTTACATCTGCTTTTTTTTTAACTGTTTGAGTTTTAATTTTTCATTAATTCAGTGGACATAATAATTGCATTTTTTTTTCAGAGATATATTTGTTCTTTATATCGGATTGTCGCTCCTCCTAACTACATTTCTTAAAGGCTAAATTTTTTACAATGTCGCTAAAATGAAAAATACTCGTATAAAACAGAGGTACACGTGAAGCTGATTGAGCCCATAAGCGAGTTGATAAAACACAATCTCCTCCTTCAAGAACAAGAACCAATAAAATTGTGCTGGGTCAAAATATGTCCATGAACTTCATTCACTCGGGCAGATGAACAATTCATGTGAAGATTGTGGTGCTCCTCGATTCAGAACAAATGGCAATAACTGTTGTGATACAGGAAAAGTCATTCTTTGATCATATGATCTAAATAAGGCATTGGTACTCAACATTCAGGAGCTATCATAGAACTATAAAGACAACATGCAATCATACAATGCCACTCTGGCCAGGGTCAGTACTACTACCAACATAGATGAAATTACTTCTTGTGGAGCATATCACTTTCAAATTCATCACACAATCTATCACACTCGTGGATCACTTCTATAATCTCAAGAACAGTAGCCTAAGTTTGGCCAGGGCTATCTGTACAATGTCCAGACCAGAGTTTGACGCCGAATGAACGAGGCAGCCGACTCAAATTGCATTGAGCAACTCATGACCCAATTGAGAGAAATTATTCAATCAAATGAGTTCGGTCGAGCATGTGAAAGGATGTATCAAGTGATGAGAGATAAACCACAAGATCAACAACGTGATCTCCTATATTTACATTTATCAGGACGAGAATACAGACCCACGCCGATACAACTATCCAACTTCTGCTGTAACTGCGATATTCGTTGCAAATGAGGGCAATGGGGAGACGGGTCTAATTTGCTATACGATCCCGCTCAGACTTTGAAGCCATTTACAATTTTGAGTTCATATCTGGTTTCTATGGCTTACTCCTCTTTCCATATGGTGGCCTTGGGTGGGTCTAAAACTTGTGGCAAACACCACCAACACACGAGGCATTGACTTGGCTCCATTCGTCCTCATTTCGACTCGCTACACACGAACCTATTGCTCAAGACATTCACCATTGATCAGAAAAACTATTCCTGTAATGTTTGGATGAGGAAAACAACTATTAACTTTCCTAAGAATCAGCAAAAGAACCTCTGAGCAGAAAGGTATACTGCCTTAATGGACCGTGTTCATACTCTGGCCAAGCCACCGGTTTAGGGAATGCTTAACATAGTCTGTGAGCTTAACGGACTTCAAACACTTAAATAACTGAAAATTAATATGGACTTTACAAAAAAAATAAGAATAGCATAAAATAACAAATGTTTCGTGATGACAAACATAGAAAACGTACCTATTTCTAAATTGATAAATGTTAAATTGCCATATCATAACGTTTGTGACGAAATTACTGACCTTTACACAAACCCAATTTTGCATGAGCTGATCAAAAATCAATTGATTTCATGGGTCCTGTGGAGACATGAACCCAAACGTTCCATGTATGGAGGATGAAGCACGACTCAAAAAGACTTACAAAGTTAAATATCCAATGAAAATCGGTAAAATCCCAACGGATATCCAATATATTGACTCCGAGACGATGGATGAACAGTAATTGAAATTTGTTATTCATTGGACAACAGATATGGCGTTCCATACACTTGGTATCTACTTCTCAAATACAACGCCCACATCATTATCGAAGTTTATACAGCTTTCAAAATCATCAAATATGTGTACCTACAAATATATCTACATGGGGTCCGGTGCCGGTACCATTCAAGTAGCCAACAATTACCACGAAATTACTTATAGATGAAACCCGAGGCTACCTCAATGCCAAATACGTCGGTTCATGGGAGGCAGCGACTGCCACCAAGAAAATGAGCGAAAGTCTACTTCATTTTGGGCAGGCCGTCATTATAATCCAAAAAAGTACAAAGCTAAGTGCATGGTTTCGACTAACATTCCAAATCATAAATCAAAAGGGGGAAACAAAAAAAAGTCCCACATGATCAAAATTGGAATGGGGAACCTGGAAAACCCCAAACAGACTTCGTTGCCACGCGGGAAGATGCGAGGACAACTTCCTAAAGTGGGGTCACCCGGGTGACAGTGACTGCTTATGTGGAGAACCCCAGACGATGGAACACCCGAGGTGCCAATCCCTACCAGTTACCTGTACACTCCAGGGTCTGGATGTGTAACGAAAATGCTGTGATTTGTGCAATACATTGAAGAGATATTTTAACTCTTAGTTGCTAAATTAAATATACTTACTTAATATAGCTGAGACACGATTAAATTTTAAAAAAAGTTCAAACTCAATCAAATGGATCCATTCACACACTACAAACTCTACATAGATACGCTATATTTACACATGGGCATGAAAAAATAAATGGAGTCCACGCAATCAAGGAAGGGTGATTCCACGCCTCTACACGGTCAAGCCGAAAAATCCAGAACTCTTCCATTTACGACTACTCTTACTCCACGTCAAAGGAGCTAAAAATTACGATGACGTGAAAACATTAAAGAAGGATACCTATCCATTTCTAGAGGCAAGCGAAATAGCGACCACTTACCAACACTGGATACTTGCCTTAATATAATCCTTTGAAGCACAAGTACAAAACTTATTCGCCAACTTTTTGAAGCGATTTTTGGAATTAACATTCCTACCAACAGTGTTGGAGCTCTGGAATGAAGGCAAGGAATGCATTCAGAAGACTTTCAACATCGTGAACTATCCCAAGATGACGCCTACAATGCCGCATTACTCGAAATTGATGAACTTTTCATAACTCACATTTTTTTCACGTGCGCAACTTGGCCTTATTCCTGCCGGGTCAACAGCCACAGTCGATGACTTAAATGTCAACCAGCAAGCTGAACTGTTCCAATAATTATTGTATCTCATCAATAGAATCATAACAGCAATCGAATCTCCGTCTAATTTGAATTTGTTCAATCTCGATGCTCCAGCTGGGTGAGGCAAAACATATATCATTAGAACTCAAATGGCATATATCCGCCGCAAAGGACAAAAATATCTTTCAGTTGCCTTTTCTAGGACTGCATCGAGCGTATTTAATGGAGGGTGATCAATCAATAAACAATCGATTTAAACTCACCAATCCAGTGCTGTACAAATCAGTTTCATCAAAAGTGTCCAGGAATTATCATGATTCATGATTCAATTTCAGTACTATAATTCTAGACAGACTGTACAAGGACTTGACTAAAAAAGGCTGCAACCATTTCGTGAAAGTAATTTTCAGTGGTGACTTCAGACAACCCGTGAAGCTCACTTCATAAGACCAAGACTGTACAACGACTGCCTCAACAAACCACTTGATCAAGTCCACAAACTCTTCCTGAAAGTAATTTTGCGTGCAATGAGAGAAAATGAAATTGCAGACATACTTCTCAGGTGGAACGGAAGCTCACGGCAGAAGGGCCAGACCGTCGAACACTGCCTCAAGATGAACCCACTTTGGGATCAAGTCCACAAACTCTTCCTGATAAGAATTATGCGTGTCAATGAAGGAGAAAATGAATTTGAGGAATATCTTCTCAGGTTAGGGCAACGGAATGCTCCGTACAATCTAATGAGCAATTCTACTTGGGACTGCATGTTATAAACATCGTTCGACATGATTTCGTAACATATCCTCTTTTAAAGCTTATTGGAAATAGATGTACGCTGAGCAATTCTCCATCGCAATGAATACGTAAGCATCCACAATAAGCATCTCACAAATTGACGAGCAAGAAATACCACAGTGTGAATTCCATCGTGACGATTTGATGACTTCAGTTTGTTGTATTCTCAATCAGATTTATTGATCTAGCACGTCTTGAGCTGACACTAAAAAAAAAGGTGCTTTGTGATTTCCGTGCGCAATCTGAATACATCCAAAGGGCTCATCAACGGAACAAGGGTGCAAGTGGAACAAACGAATAACTACGCTTCGTCATGTCACGAACAGCATTAAATTGCATCCTGATACGTACGCCATCAAGTGTACACAGTTCCATTCTTACTCGCAATGATAATAAATAAAGCCCGAAGACGATCACTCACCAAAGTAGCAATCTATATTCCACATCCATTCATTACCCACATTCAACTCTTTGTCAGAATCAGCCACTAAGATAATTTTCTGGGTCTGAATATTCATGAAGAGTGGAAAAGATCAACGACAAACTAACACTAGCCAAATTTGTCATAAGAATGTCTTCTACAAAAAAATAAAATAAATTGAGATGATATGAGCATCATGATTTCTCAAAGAGTATCATAGTTCACCAGTCTATGCCACAAGAAGTTGTTTATTTTCGTTATTATGTCGCTCATATATAGGCGACAGCTTATCGTTCGATATTTAGCTTTGTAATAGCAGCGCTATGGATCCCCTTTAAGACAATCTTTACTTTTTATGTTTTTTTTAGTTTTAGCTTTTCTCGTCTGCCTCGACAAAATTAAATCACTACCATATAAAAATTTTTTGTTTTATAAGTTAGCAGTTTTGAGGGCCTAACACTTTTCATCGGTTTCCCGGATCGCGTTTTTTTTTATTTCCAAACTTTTAATGTTATCTGGGGTGATCCTTTTACCAATTTGCCAAATTTAAAATTTTCTTCCGCACTGATTAGAATTTCTAATAGTTTTGGAGACATTTCAATCTGCTGACCCTCCTCTAATCCATTTTGGTTCAAACATTCTCATTTTGGAATTTATAAGTCTATTTGTTTGTCTGACATGGTTCTTTATGTGCCTGTTTTAAAATTTCAATTTTCAACCACACCGAAAATAGTTATACATTAATTGTATCAATTTTGAGTTCTTATATTTCCCATTCTTTCTTTTGAAATTCATTTATTCAGACGTTCTCATAACCGGAAAGGTATATTTACTTGCCAAATTTCACTTTTATTCCACACCGAGTTCCCCCCTACCCCCCTTCTCTTGGCTTAGAATATTTTAATGACCCCATTTCTTGAAACCAATTTGAAATTTAAAATGTTCAGTATTTTTTTTATATATTTTTTGGGTGGGCGTCCTAAAGGCTTGCTTATGTTTAAATTTTGTACAGCACTTATTAATTTTATGATAGTTTTTGAAATTTTTAGTTTTATTTCAACACAAATCTTAATTTTAAAATTAAAAAAAACTTAATAATTTTCTATTATCTGCAAAGTGTCTATTTAATGTCATACTAAAAGAGGTTTTTTTCTATAATTTTGGAAATTTCTTCATCCCCCATTTCACTACCTTCACACTCACCCTCCCATTTCGCAATTTCAAATTTTTAAAATTTTGTGCTTTTGACATGGTCTCTTTACCATCTCACCAAATAATTTACCTCACCGATAAGTAGTTAATTAGTTTGGAATTTCAACCCTGATATTCTCGTGTCCCTATTGAATTTTAAATGCTTATCCTTCCCTATTGGCTACACTTATACTAAAAAATCTCAATTATATACTACAAAAAGTTTTTTTTTTAATTTTTGAGGATAACCTCTTTCCATTTTAGGGTCCTTAATTTTTATTTTTAAATTTAATAATGTTCAGACCTTCGTTGCGGCTTGAGGTGGTCCTCACATCTGCCTGGTGAATTTCAATTCTCTCCCACATTGATAAGTGGTGTATTTGTTTGGTTTTGGCAATTTGGAACTTCCTCCTGTTTCACCATCCCTCCACGTGTAAAAATAAAATATTTAACACTAATTTTCTTGGAATTTTTCCTCTACATTCCTAGCATATTTAATTTTCTACCTTACTTAAAAGATTTTTTTTTCTTTCTAATTATATGCCTTCCTTATCTTCTATTTTGTTAACAATTTAGGGCCAATTGATTTGAATTTATGTAAAACCAATTACAGAAATCTTCTTACCAGCCTTGAAAACCCTCAATATAAAATTGATTGAAAATTAAACGGTAAATAACGGGAAAATTTCGACAACCTTGTGTAGGTCCATAAACGCACGGAAATTGATTTTCAGCGCGATTGGACAGACTTTACGTTTGGCCCAATAAGTTAAGCATGGAGAATTTTCGGAACCACAAATTCAGCCCCTTTTAAAAAAATTCAGTTTTAGGATTTTTTTTACGTAATTCTCATTTCCCGGGAAACTCATGCCGAATTTCAACCTTCTATCTCATCGTAACGTAAGAAATAAACCTCTGGAAAGAAAAACAGACGGCATGGATTTTATAATATAGATAATTCTTTATACAACACATTCTGTATATTATTTTCAAATTATACATTTATTCTATCGGTTCATGATTATTAAGTAAATATTTTATTCAATACTAACTTCATTCTTACCGCGATATCGTGCTGGTTTTGCTAGTCCCTGAGAATTCAATCCACTTATTTTTATGATAATATTCTTTTCAAATTAACCTGTAAAATTATTTTGCCTTCACTAAATGATTATTTTTTATGTCAATATTGCCTTTAAAACTATTTAAATATAATTTCACTAATATTGTATATTTTAACTGAAAGTTCATAAAGAGTCCTCTTTCAACTTAGTTACGTAACAGACGCATAGTAGTAAAATTCCAACCACGCAGATGTTACTTTTTGGTTTCAAAAATGCAGTGACACACTTACCTTTCTCATGTTAAACCGTGCCTATGGTTGGTATTAATAAATTCCCAACATTTCAAAAGTGAACGCTGAATTAATCCTTATGTGCATTGTTAATTGATTAATAAAGTAAATACCCATTGATTATTCTTACCTTCTATTATCATTGTTATTCTATAATGCATAATGTTTTAATGTGATTGACTACCAAAATATAATTTAATAATTTATATTATAAATTATAAACTTAAATATTAAGAATGTTGGCTAGATTGGTGTTGGTTTCAAGACAATTGTATTAGCATTTATCGGCTTTTTGCTTACGTGTTTAATTCTTATTTACATTTATCTTAGAAAAACAATATATACAACGTGTGTGCATAAGTTATTTGTAAAATAAAAAATAACTTTTCTTTCTTACCTTTCAAAATGGACATTTCTGATAGAATACGTGACCGGTAAGTTTGTTTATTTTTACCAACAAAACTAATGAAAATAGCGGAAATGTGAAAGTAGCCATGTTGTTATTGTAATGAAAAGAAATACATTTAGCTTATAGCTTTAAAACTAAATTGCTTGAAAGTAATTCTTAAATCACAATCTTAATGACATCAAACAAATCTTTATTTCAGAGTCACTCTATGATGTTTGGTATGATTTTGATATACCTTAAACTTTATATTGTTTTATGCTTTTACTAGGGCTATATTGATGTTTCCTGTTTTAAATCTTGGGTGTCCCTTATAAATACCACCCTTTTGTTTCGTATTAAATTATTATTTTAAGAGTACCTTATTCTTATGGCACTAGGAACTCAAGAAAGTTAATTGCTGCACTTAAAAAAGTATGCTACCTATTCCTATATTGAACTAGTTCTATCCAGCCCATCTCATTACACCCTGGCTATATCCGAATAGTTCATTTATGCGCTGTCGCCTTGATACGTATCCTTGTGAGTTTTATTGGAAATCACGTGATCAAAGGTAGATCAGTCTGAATAGTCACAAAGGATGCCAATGCAACCCTCTCACGTCCTTGGATCCAAGGATGGAAGCCACACATCATCGAAACGTCCTCGTTCGGCCTTGGTGCGGATTTTGACCAAGAACTTTTCTATTATATTCTTATTTGACTGTAAATTGTTTTCTTTTTGCCACAGCGCATAATTTTACATTATCCGCCATTTCAACTTTATGATCCATGTTTTGATATCTTTTTAAATGTCGTGCAAAAAAAATCGCCAAAAAGCTGTAAGCATGCCAAATAATTGCACGTTCTATTTTAAAATACTATAAACAGAGTATTAACTCCGAGAGTGTATATTAAGCCAATGTGAATAGTTTTATTTATGGCGTTTACATAGTTTCTAAGATCATTGCTAGAGAGCAGCACTGCAGACCCAGGAATGTAGAAAGGTTATTGGCGTTCTAATAGTTTGATGCAGTCTTCATTTGGGAAGTGCGAATTCATCAAGACTGCATCTCTCGGATCCTTGGATTATTCGGATACAGTCCCTATCTCTTTCAGGTCCATTCTAATGCTATCCTCCCATCTGCGTCTAGGTCTTCCCAATGGCCTCTTCCTATTGGGTTTGACAGTCAATACCCTGAATCCGGTTCTAGGCTCTCCCTATCACACTTCATGCCCTCCCACTGTAATCTAAGATACTTGATTATCCTAACAATGTCTTGTACAGGGTATATAACTCATCATTATCTGATCTCTTCCATTCCACAGTATCCTCACCCCTCTTTGGACAAAATATCTTCCTAAGCGCCTTGTTTTCCAACAGCCTAAATATTTTTTCGTCAAGTAGGGTAAGCGGTTTCATACCCATAGAGAACAACTGGTAAAACTATTGTTTTGAGTTTTACATTCCTTGAAAGCAGGCGAGAAGTCAACAACTTACTGACCTAGTAGTTGCATGCATTTCTCATTTATTGTAGGTATTATTTTACTAATTCCCATTCTAATATTGTTATTGCTAGTTAAGATTGGCGTAAACTCGTGAACCCTGTCAAAATATATGTTGTTTGCAGTAATCTATAAATTATCGTCCCCAATTCGTGTTCTCTGTGTGATCATATACTTAGTCTTGTCAGCTTCCACTTCTAAACCTATTTCCTTACTCGCCTGTAGTGACATTTCTACAATTCTCGCCACACCTTCCTTATTGTTGCCCAACAAAGCTAAATCATCTGCGTATCATAACATCTGCATTGAAACCGTTTAGTGTCAACCTTTTCCTACTCTCTCGCATTATCGGTACAAGTAATATTCAGTAATAGCAAGTTGTTAAAAAGTAACGGGGAAAGTGCATCATCTCCTTGTTTCAACCCATTATGTATTTAGAAGTTTCTGGAGTCACATCTAACCTGTACCGTGTCGCGCGTATCAATAAAACATGTATACCTCAATTAGCTAAGTTTTTTGGGTAGCCTATCCCAAACTTAACTAAAATTTCATTTAATTTATTTCTTTTAACTGAAACATAGGCCTTTTTAAAATCTATGTATAATTGATGAACAATTATGTTGTATTCCCATTTTTTATTAGTAGGCTTACCTATTTTCCTAATAGTAAAAATCTGATTCGTTGTTGATCTATTTCATCAAAATCCACACTGATGATCCTCAATTATTTCCTCTGCATATGGCATCAATCTCATTAAAATTATGTTGGATAAAATTTTATCATGTTGGCAGTACAGTGAGATACCTATATAGTCATTACACTTTGTACCTTCCTTCCAATTTTGGGGTAATACCTCATGGTTCCATATGGAACACAGCAATTTGTAAATTTCTATTACTAGCTTTCATCACCTCCCTTTATTATCTCTTCTGGAATTGAATCTCTACCTGGAGATTTAAGGTTCTTTAACTTCCTAATAATAGGTGACCTGGCGGTCTAGAGGTAAGGTGTCGGACTTCTGTGCTGGGGGTCCGGGGTTCAATCCTCGGTCCCGGCACAGCTTTATCTGATTGCCAAACCCTTCCTTCACCTCTGACAAGACGTGTATTAATCACAACTTGTGAATGTGTGGAATGCCAGGTCTCCACCGTGGTTCGGATCCCACGTTAAACTGTAGGTCCTCCATTTCATCTCATAATCACCCTAACATTACACATTAGCGTAAGTGTGTACAACCCGAACGGGTAGTAAGACGTGGTGATAATAATAATAATAATAATAACAATAACAATAATAATAACAATAACAATAATAATAACAATAGCAATATTAATAACAATAGCAATATTAATAACAATAACAATAATAAACAGTAGTAGTAGTAATTATAATTATTAATACCACACTGTAGGACTTAATTAGTACATAGGTGCATAACCTGAACTGGTAGTGAGACGCAGTCCTAAAAAAACTATTATTTAAAGTAGTCTTATTTTATTGTGATTTAAGTAATTTGCTAACAGTTAGTGTAGAGTTGGTAAACATGTGTCCTCAGATCTCCTCTGCGGCTCGATGACAGGGCTGATATCTCGCACAACCGGGACTCGTCAAGAGACCGGGACAGGTCCCGGCGGGGAGACAGGCCGAGCAGGTTTGGCCCAAGAAACGCGAGTCCTGTGGAAGACGGAGACGCCACCTGCCGCGTGTTTGTATCCAACATCCCATACGAGTTTGGCTGGCAGGATCTGAAGGACTTGTTCAGGAGGGAAGGTAAGAATATGTCGACCTGACCTGGCTTGACCTGCTGCCTGTCCCTGTGTACCGTCCAACAGCTAGAGGCCACGATAGCTAGGAAGAGGGGGGACTGAATCTATAAGGAATTTAATATAGCAAAAAATAGAAACATTTTGAATTACTTATTCAAGGTAAAACAACAGAGGTAAATAAAAAATACATGACCTCACAAGGCAAACTGGAGAGTGTTGAAAAACATATAAATATGACAAAGACTGCGCTTGTACAGTACATTTGAGGATATATTTCACAATCTTAAAGTAAATATTCATAGGAATTAGTCTGGAAGAGACCCAATATTAATCAAAAATCGTTAATATAATAATAAAGAGCCTCTTTTAAACGGTTAACAAAGCACCTGGATCACCATTGTAAATTCCGGTCAAACAAATTTAAATTTTAAGAATAAATTTAAATTTCAATATCAATTCTAATACAAATAAATTACACAAAGGCTTGACTTCCCGACCTAATTCAAACTTCTGTTGGACTATTACTTCGAGAATATTCCGACTTGTTAGTATTTAACATTATGATAGAAAACAAAGCAATATTACAATAGAATACTGGTAATTTCTCACTAAACGAATCAGTAAAATGTTAAAGTTATAACTTATAAACCAACAAAAATGAATTACCTTTTTAATTTCTTCAAAGAAAATACGTCTACATAATATTACCTATAAAGGAAACATCAGATTTTAAAGTACAAACAATGATTGAACCACAAGTGCAATAACAAATTATATTTAAACTAAATATTCCAAGCTAGAAAAAAAATAAAAAGGTGCTTAGCTAACTATTAACTTTTCTAAAAATGACAGAAAGACTAGCGTCCAAACAGCAAAA
This sequence comes from Timema podura, assembly GCA_033556935.1. Classification (NCBI taxonomy): domain Eukaryota; kingdom Metazoa; phylum Arthropoda; class Insecta; order Phasmatodea; family Timematidae; genus Timema; species Timema podura. The sequence continues at coordinate 59,297,763 of JAVRXN010000012.1, read as the reverse complement.
GGAAGCATTAAGTGTTTCATAAAACAAATTTACTTTCAAAAATAAATCATCTCATGAGAAGTTTTTGATGCCTACACTGAATAATTATAATCACATATTTAAACTAAGTGTTCAAACACCCAAACCCTTTAAAGGTCGTTTGAATTTTAAATATTTAATAAAATATATAGAATTTATATATTACCATCTTTGAGCAATTATGTCCAAGTCCAGACCAGGACTTCTCGTGGAAGTGTTGGATATAATAGTCTACCATGTTGGCTTATCGCTAGCATTATATAGGTCTAGTTGATGGATAAAGGGGTGGGAGATCGTCATAATAAAAATACGCCACGTTGTGAACACATGCTAACAGCACAATCGTCAAAACTTGGTACATGCACAAGTCACGTAGGCCGGACATCTGGTGAGTAGGCAGTTAAAACCTGGCACGTGCTCAAGTCACGTAGGCCGGACATCTGGTGAGCTGGCCATTAGAATTTGGTACGTTCATTAAGTCACGTAGACCAGACATCTGGAGAGTTGACATTTAAAACATGGCACATGCTCAAGTCACGTAGGCTGGACACCTGGTGAGCTGGCCATTTAAGATTGTGAATGATTTGTCTGTCGGCCATTCGGCACAGTCCTGAATCTCCCTATTGAAACATCTAGTTGATGCATCGTTCAAAGCTAGTCCGTCTTCTCTTCATCATAGAACTTGGTGCAAACTAGTTGGGTTATGGAACACGTGCTAAGCCAGAAGATACAATGAGTGAGTAAAGCACATACTTTAGACATAGTAAGTTTGTGATCTTTGATATTGCAGGATGTCTCTGAGTATCTGCACTATTCGGAGTGGGTAGTATGAATGTAAAACTAGCAAGTCTTGCTAGTGTTACTATTGCAGGATGTCTGTATGTATTGGTTTATTTGGGGCGGGTAGTAACAATGTAGTATTAGCTAGGATTGCTAATGTTACACCTGGAGGGTGACTTGACCTTCTGTCTCTGGTACTTGACCTGCTTTCTGTGACTTGACCTGCCTTCTGTGTCTGGAGGGTGACTTGACCTGCTGTCTGTCTCTGGAGGGTGACTTGACCTGCTGTCTGTCTCTAGAAGGTGACCTGACCTGCTGTCTGTCTCTGGAGGGTGACTTGACCTGCTGTCTGTCTCTGGAGGGTGACTTGACCTGCTGTCTGTCTCTGGAGGGTGACTTGACCTGCTGTCTGTCTCTGGAGGGTGACTTGACCTACTTTCTGTCCTTGGAGGGTGACTTGACCTACTTTCTGTCCTTGGAGGGTGACTTGACCTGCTCTCTGTCTCAGGAGAATGATCTTACTATCAATTTATTGTAGAGATTAACTTGACCTTCATATGTCATGATGTGCTAATATAACAACACTTATTAATATTTTCAGTTGGAAAGGTGGACTATGTAGAACTTTTCAAAGATGAAAATGACAAGGCAAGGGGGTGTGGTATTGTCAAATTTGAAACCCCAGATCTGGTCAATAAGGCCATAGAGAAGATGCACCGCTATGAGCTAAACAACAGAAACCTCGTCGTAAAACAGGTGAGTTTCGTTTGGCCAAACTTTAAAATTGTTTGATTTCTTGGAAAATGAGAACATTAGATTTTACCCTCTTTGATGGCTGAATGGTCTATGAGCCCTTATCAAATTATAATATTATCAAAGCTACCATTGTTTTTCCACTATACCTTGGATTGTTTTTGGTCTATATATCTTATTCCTTAAATTCAATCTTTCCTCAAAAGCTTCTGACCACATCTTCATGGAAAAAAGTATATTGAATAAATAAAATGTTGCCTATTAATTAATATTAACATATTTAATAATATAATCGATTCTGACTTATCAAGGTTATTTCAGTCTCTCAAATATTATTTGAAAGTATTGCGAGTTTAGACGACTCAAAGATCGAAGTTTTATGATGATGTAGTTCTCTTACACGATCTATTGAACATTACCACGAGAAAGACTACGTGCAGACCCCTTGCAATAAACTGGACTGGCAGGGGCAGATTGGGGGTTCGAATCCTGGACAGGTGTGCTGAGGGTAACTATTTTTGTAAATGGCTTTACACTCTTTCACCATGCAAATACGGGTGCACTCACTCTAAATTCATCTTCTCCCTAACAAATAAGCATAATAGGTTCATATATGTTTAATCCTAACAAGTTGCGAGACACGGACGAACAAAACAGTCTGTGTTAGCCGAAACAAAATTTGAAAGGTTTCACCCTCTTTGGTGGCCACGTGGTCTAACGCACTACTCTCGTGTCGGACTAGACTGCCAAAGACAGAGAGATAGGGGTTCGATCCCGGTCGAGTGCACCGAGGGTGATTTTCCCTGAACAGTTTTTCACTCTTCCCGCCACACAAATGTGGTTGCATTACCTCTAAATTAACCCTTGCTAATCCCTAACTCATTTGTGTAATTAGTACATAGGCGTAAAACCCAAACGGGTAGCAAGATGAGGTGCTGAATAATAATAAATAATAGTTTTTTGAAGTGTAAGTCTAGAATTTGAATGCTCATTTTAGAAACATGTAGGGATGATCTTTCAATATCAATAAAAAATATAACAAAAAGTGAAGGGGTCAAGACTTGGTGGTTTGAAGAAGCCATCTCTTGGGCTGTGAGCTCCAAATCAATGATAGTCGAGGATTTCAGGGAAATAATTGCCAGGATTCAAGATTCAAACAAGTTAATATCTCCTTTAAATTTTGTTGTGGGATTTGTTTTAGAACTCCCAATACTGCTTATTGGCGGTTCAACCCAAGATAAATATATGACATACTTAATAACCAGCTCACTGAACTGATTGTATGAATGTTATATTTAACACATATCAGTAAACTGAAGAGTTGGGTCTCTCATGAGCATTTTGTAATATCTACCGCACACAAAGGAATGAGATCTTAAAATTTGGATTAGATTTTAGTTTATAAAAAACTGGGCCAGGAGAAATAAAACAAAGAGATTTTTTTCCCCCATGTTTGAAACAAAGAAAAGCTTTGCCCAGGGTAACCCTGCACTTCATCGTGTTGTTACCTGGGGCAGCGCCGGATACTTCTACTAGTTCATTATATAACAAATGTTAGTGTTTAATCACTACTTATATTCTCTACTACATCTCTTTTTATATTGACAAGATTCTGATTGGTAAATTAGTGGATTCAACACCTCTATGGTTGTAAGGACGTGACTCTCCAGACTGGAGAGCTTGGTCCACTCTGGCTCTCGAGTCACATTGTTTGGCTCTTCTTTCCAGGACTTTGACTCTGAGCGAGACAAGTATGGCCGTCTGGTGGGCCGCGGAGGAGGTGGAGGTGGCGGCCAGTCTAGGGGAGGGGGAGGAGGGCGGCGGCCAGTCGAGGGGAGGAGACCACCCAAGAGGTGGAGATGGTGGTGGTGGCATGCCCAGAGGAGGAGGAAAGGGACGAATCGCCCCGGAAGTGGGGTATCGAGCCCTCGCTGGCACATTTGGCGGCAAACATTGGCGCCGGGGGCAACAAGTGGGGCAATACCTATGGGCTCAGCCCACAGTTCCTCGAGTCCCTGTGGATCACAGGGCCCCTCGTCAACAGAGTTTTTGTTGCTAATGTGAGTTTCCATGAAAATGTATCTTATATACGGGCGTACCTCGCTAATATGGTGGTCTAGGTTCCAGCTCACATTCTCTCTAGGCTATGGAGTGTGGCTAGAATATATTAGTTAGTGATTGTAAACTTACTGTGGTAAAATACTCCAATACAGATTGCTTCATCGGAAGATTCTTTGGCATTGTGAATTATATTTAAATAAATTTGTCAGTCATATTGGTCCTAAAGAATAAAAAAGTATAAAAGCATGGGCGAGGACATAAATACGAACTAGATAAAAGGAATAATTAACATTAAGAGCGAACACAAAAGATGTATCGGAAAGGGAGCTAATGTAAATAACTCCTTTTTTTTCTGCCCTTAACCTCATAATATTATATATTAACATACATACCTAATCACGCTGTTACCTTACGGGGTAGGCACAATTGTGAATGTAGCTCAAAAAAACAACTCCGTACTTAATCCATCCTCGCTAACTTTCTCTACGCTTCCTATCCTTGCATACTCCCTTCGCTTCAACATCATCCATACACCGAGTTATACATGCTCTTCTATTCTTAAAACTCTTTTATTCTTAAACTCTTTTAATGTTTCTCTTTTTCACACATTTGTCTACAGTATTTAGCTACATATTAAACGGTCTACTTATTCCTTTTGATCCACACACTCTACCTTCATATATTAGTTTCATCACTCGATTCACACTCATTCTCTCAACATTCCCAAACCAACGTAAGATGCTTCTGTCACATTGACCTGTTGGATTCCCTTTCAAACCTCACTCCTTCAGCACCCAATCATCACTTACTCTGGCCATACGAGTTTTTCTACAAACATTTCTTGGATATATTAACTCTAATATTATTAACAATCCAAATATTTAGATATAACAGATGAGTCATTTTATACTTTAAAAAACAAACAAGGAAACTTCTTTCTCTACTGTAATCGCTTATTTAATAACTTTTCAAACACATTTTATATATCTATATAAATTTGTATACAATTTAATAAAATTATAAAATTATAAAATGTATTAGGAATTTACTTCATTATCTATAAGTACCTTTGTGCAAAGAGATTTAGGTTGACTAGTTAAAAACCAAATAAAGTAGGATTTGTGCGCCGCCATTCTTAATTACTTTTGAAAGAATAAAAAACTCAGATTTAAGAGGCTCAAGTTTATTCAATTAATATTTGAATCTTAGGGTATTATTTTTTAACAAAGCCCTTCTCAATACAACATAAATGATTTATTATTATTTAGCACTGCGTCTTACTACCCGTTCAAGTTATACACTTAAGTACTAATTATGCTAAGGGATTAGGAATTGGGAAGGTTAAATTTAAAGGAAGTGAACCTGCATTTGCGTGGAAGGAAAATTGAAAACCATTTAGGAAAAACCAGCGCCAGTTCACCAACGAAGACCCGACTCTCGATCTCTCTGTCCTTGGCAGTCAAGGTCAACACGAAATTAGGGCGTTAGCCAACTACGCCACCAAAGCGGGCTACAACATTTCTATGTGTTGTTGTAGCTGGACTACCAGGTGGACAACAAGAAGTTGAAGGAAGTGTTCAAGCTGGCCGGCAAGGTCGAGAAAGCCCAGGTGAGTCTGGACAAGGAGGGCAAGAGCCGAGGGTTCGGGGTGGTGGAGTTGACCACCCTGTGGAGGCGGTACAGGCCATCTCCATGCTCCACAACCAGATGCTGTACGAGCGCAAGCTCACGGTGCGCATGGACCGGGTTGAGAACAAGATTGAGGGCCCACCAAAGCTCCCTGAGGGGCTGCGCGGGATCGGCATGGGTCTCGGTACCAACGGGTATCCCTTGAATGATGTGGCGCGTAAGTTGGTATTGCACCCTTTTGATAAAAAGAATAAGCATCAAGTCTTACTAGCCTTTCAGGTCATGCACATTAATTATAGTTGTGAAGGTTGAATTTAGAAGTTGTGTACTCACATTTGTGTAGAAGGAGAAGGTAAAAACTTTTAAGGGGGAACCTACCTTAGTACTCTTGGCGGGGAATAATAGTACCCAGATCTCTCCTTCACCAGCGGTATAGAGCATTTAACCACTGAAGCGAGTACCCTCTTAACTTTCTACCTTAAGGATAGAGAAGGAACCCGCCTCGGTGGCGTAGTTGGCTAACGCGCTAGTCGTGTTAAGATCGACCACCGAGGACGGGGGATCGAGGTTCGAATCTCGGTCGGGTGAACTGGGGGTGGTTTTTCCTAAATGGTTTTCCACTCTCCTTCCACGCAAATGCGGGTTCACTTCCTCTAAATTCAACCCTCCCAATTCCTAATCCATTAGAGTAATTAGTACTTAAGCGTATAACCCGAACGGGTAGTAAGACGCGGTGCTAAGTAAGATAGAGAAGGACAGGACCAATATTCACCTGGAGAGAGATTGGTAAACTGTGGGAATAAGGACCCGCCATGAAACCTCTGGCCCTTGGATCAAGTGGAAGGTGTAGCGGCCGTTCTGTCCCTAATATTTTTATAATAATAAACTGTCCAATCTACTATTTCACAAGCTTTAATCTTAGAAAAAACTGTGAAGATAAAAGGCTTATTTTATGTAGGGGGGGTGCGAAGTATACTATTTTTATTCGGAGCGAAGTCGAATTGATAAATATGAAATATTCTCAAAGTTCGAATATTTAAAAAAATTGTTTATGATTGATAAAAAATCATACTTTCATCATCATAAACAACTTCCAGCCCCACTCGATGGGGTCTCTTTTGAACTAGTCTGGGGCCTGATTGTTTTAACTCTTTCAAAATATCATCCTTTATGTTTTGAGTTACTTGATTTGACTCTTGAGAATATTTCTTGCATTTGATTCGAGTTCACTTGGTGGAATAGAATGTGGACGTAGCGTACCCCTGGTGAAATGTAGCTTCACTGCCTGAAACAGGTGTTTTTTTTTATCTTTCAAAACTTCTTAATCCAAATTCTACTCAGGGGGAGGGGGTTGCGGCTCCTAGCTGTTAATGGTCTGGACACCTTCATATAGATCGAAAGTGAATTAATTGTGCCTGTGTGCAGGCAACTTGCCGAGCGCTGCGCAAGGAGCAGCAGGATTGGTCGGTGCCATGCCTCAAGGCACCTCCCTTGGAGGTGGACTAGGTAAGGAATATAACTAAATATTGTATATTTTTTTAGTTAATTATATTGTAAATCTGTTTATTACACTTTAGCACTGAAGTCTAGGTATTCTAGCTCTAGCAGTAAGCCAAATGAAGTAATTAGTTTACAGTACAGCCATCATGGCGATGTAATTTAACCATAATCTTTGCATCGAGAGGTCATTTCATACCTTTATCTCTTCCTCCTACCTCCCTTCAGAAACTATAGTTCCTTTCCTCATTTCTGGCCTTGAAAACATTCCTCCTTGGTATCAGCCTTACCCTGGCCTTCTTGAGTCAGGCACTGCAGTTAGTGGACTACACACTTCCCTCCCATCCTCTTCTTTAACACCAGTTTTAGTAAAATACCTCCTCCTTTAATTGCGTCCATTCTTATCCTCTCTCTCTCGCACACTTTCTGTTATCTGCTCTCCCATTTCCTTCATACTTTATATCCGTAATTCTCCTTTGGATCCTCCCTTTTCCATCCTAATTATAGGAATACACCATCTCCCCCTATCGTCCTTTACAACTTCATTCCTGTTTCTCCTTGTGACGGATCCCCATGGTCTCGTCAATAGCTCCCTTGTAATGGCAACTGTCAACTGGCTGGACCTGATGTTATCTTGTAATGTTGCGTTACCAGGGGCGGCAGCACTGGTTGGCCAGTCGGGGCTTGTTGGTCTAGGAGGAGCGGCTAACTTGGCGAGTGCCGCCGGCCTGGGGAACCTCAGTGCCGCCAGCTTGCTAGGCTCCAACCTTGCCGGGACAGGAGATCTCAGTCTTGCCAATCTGGCCAATCTGCCGGGTGCGTTCGGAGCCTCGGGGCTGACTGCTAGCCTGAACGCCGCGGCTGGTCTGGGTGCAGGAGGGAACTCTGCGTCTTATCTGGGAGTCTCTGGGGGTGGAGGGGGCAGCCAAGGAGTGGGTCACGGGTATGTAAACTCCTGTACATTGCCAGTCATATGTGGAAGACAATTACTTAGATATAGGGATGGGTTCCTCGATTCATTAAGGATATTTGAGAAAATTTTGGATTAAAAACTCAAATCCTTTTAAAAAAAAAGTTGATTTGTTTTAAAGCTCTAATACTGCTTATTATAATTCATTCACGATAGGTCTTTACCTGGATGACAGTTCAAAAATCATATGTTTAGGTTTTAGGTTACCAACACTTGTAAAAGAACACTGTTTTGTTATGAATGTTAAGTTTTTTAATTACCTGTTATATTTTACATTTAAAATAATTTAAACTTAAGTTTTCTCACATTATTTCATTACTTTTAACAATTTCTTTTTACCCAATTCGAAACAATATTTTAAACATATATTAAAAGTACCTATTCTTTGTTTTGGAATGTTATCTATGATGTGTATTATAGTGCATGCATTAATACCTTTTAATAAAGGCATCGTATTTACTTGGTAAAGATAAAATATTTGTAATTTATTTTATATATGATTAACTATTTTATTATTAGTTTATTGTTTTTAGAAATATTTAACTGAATAAAATATAATCGTCTGCTGCGAGGATACACCATTTTAAACAACTTGTCCGCGTCATCATCAACCACATGGCTAATATTCGTTGGTCGCCATTTTAAAGCCATATTTGTTAGACCTTTTGTGAAAGTGCTCGGAATAATAATTATTTTAACTTGAATAGAAGGATAAATAAGCTTTGTGGACGACCTCAAATAAATATTAAGACTTTGTTTAATTTAAATATATTTCATAGAATTTATTACTGTGCGCGTTTATTATATTTTTAACTTTAAATTAAGTCTCTAGTTTATAATAATTTATAACTAAGTTAAATTACCTTTTATTTTAATTATTAGGCTTCTGTATTAACGTAAAAAAACTTAATCCTAGATCATATTACTAATTATTTTAAGAATAACTTTGTGTATACAGATATTTTCTCTTTAGTTCGAATACATATTAGGCCTAATTTGGTTAATTTTAATCTTACTTTAATCTAACTTTAATCTAACTTTAAACTTTTATCTTTTATCAAACTTAAATATAAGTTTAATCTAACTTTAATCTCACGAAATTTTATAAGGGGTTCTTTTTATTTGTGGATAGATTTGTGTGTGTTTTTTTGATAATGAGTTCCCAGTAGAAAAAAAGAAGTTACAGATCACCAAGTCATTCAAAAATTTCAATTTCAAAATTCTTTGAGGCATAATATTGGCCTAAATTACTGTGGTAAACTATCACATTACTCTACATAACCATATGTTTTCATAACAGCTGTCCCAAGTGACAGTGGCAGATATCAGCTGTTGGCGTAGTGATATTTTAGGGACTATTTTTTAGTTACTTTTTGAGCTGTCATCCAAGTAAACTTAGGTCGTGAATGGCGTATAGCTGTGCAGAACCAATTATAATTATGGATCAACTTAACAACCAGACCCTAGACCAGAAATTTAACACTCAACTGAATGTATAAAATGTTATAGTGAATGGATTATGAGAAAGAATGTTAACTTTTAGTTACTATTTGTAATTTGTTTCCAAAATTCATGATTCAAAGGTAAATTGTAGACTTGAGAGCAGATTAGAGAATCAAATTCTTAAAACAGTGGATTCGACCCAACTCTAAAAATTACTTTAAAATGTTTGACTATAGAATTGTCTGTAATATTTCATTCTAATCTGTTAAACCAAGTTTATCACAACATGCAATTCAATTGCTTTTATCTCTAACAGCTTATAATGATATACTTTTAAAATAATTAAAATATTTTAGCTGTAAATATTTTTACTGTCCAAGCTTCGCAAATTGTAAAAACTGGAAAGTTTTTTCTAAGCAAAGTTTTGAAACTTGACTAACTCCTACTGGCACCCTCTTATTAACGTTAAGAGAGTAACGCAGCAATAAAAGATTGTGTTGGCACCCAGGTACGGAGGTGGCAACACTGGAGGACTGGGCAGTGGGTTCGGCAGCTCTAACCGTGACTTTGACAGCCTGAGTGCGGCCTTGGGGGGCGGAGGAGGAGCGGGGAGCAGCTACGCAAGTGGGGCCCCACAGAGGGACTACAGGAGTGTCCCTGCTGAAGACAACTATTCCAACGGGCCATCTCGTGCTGGTCTGGGGGGTGGGGGAGGGGCAGGGGCGGGGCAGCAGTCTACCCCTGGCAGGGACACTGTGTCCGACACCGTGGTCATCAGGAACGTAAGCATCATCATTCAAACAAATTGAACTCGGGACCTTTAGCTAAGTACGCCAATGCCCTAACCACTGATAATGCACATTCGTACTATAGGCAGCATAAAGCCTTACCGAGTTGAAGCTGGCTACATTATCTGATAGCTCGTTATTTTAATTGATCACACATAAAAAACACATTCATCACAGACTCTGCCTTAAAGCATGAGTAAAGAATGGCTCTGGGTACAGGACAACTCCTGGATAGCTCAGTGGTGTACTAAGCCAAAAGTCCCATGTACAGGTGTTATTTCAAACTTGTAGCAACATTTCAGCGACGTGTCTAGTATGTACTAGTTGTAACTGTTTCTTGGACTCGTAGCTGGCCCCCACAGTGACCTGGCAGATGCTCAGAGACAAGTTCCACGAGATCGGCGATGTCAAGTTTGCTGAACTCCGAGGCAAGGACATGGGACTAGTCCGCTTCGTCAGTGACTGGGACGCCGAGCGTGCTGTTCGTATCCTTGCTCTTGGCATCACTTAGGGCCGGGGAGGGAACAATGTGGGCCGACTATGGCACGGTTGGTTAATCAGATCATAGTTTTATATTTAACCTCTTTCGAGCGTCCCATCTCAAATATTAAGCTACTATTTTTATTTTATCTAACAACTTAAGAATGAATGAAGAATTACTCTGAGCACTGGATGAATCCAGGATATCAACCACTAAGCCAAGGGCCTCGGGTTCGATTCTCGTATCTTGGGTCATTTTCCAATTCACAAATATGTAAACAAAGGAAAAGTGGCGCCAAACTGCTGTATTCACGGATATGATATTTATTTTGGCTATATTCGTACTAAAGATAATTTTTATCCTCCAATCTTCACTGTTTGCATACAATTAATTGTACCAGCCCATGATATTTTCCAACTTAATTGGAAGTTGAAAGGCTAGATTATAGTTTTTTAATAAACTTCCTTGAACTAATTTAATTTGTAGTAAATAAAATGATAGAATATTATTTATTTATTACAATTTTTTTGCTCATTGCACTTTATTTCATACATATTGAACCAATTTAAGTGTTTTGGTTTTAATTTTACATATTTTTAGATTTTTTTTAAAGGTAAGTTTATCTAGTTCATTGTAGATTGTCTTTAGCTTTTCCTTAACCTGTTTCTCAGACATGATGGACCGATCAAGGTTTGAAGGCCGTACCATCGACGTGTGTCTCTATTAGGTAAATTTGTCCGTTACATGTTGGTATCATTCATTCCCCAGGGGTGGTTCAGTGATTGGTCCTGTGTGAATTGGCTCCACTGTCTTCAAGTTACGATCCGTGGAGAGGTTTCTTCTTGGCAATACTGGTTCTGTTGATTCTTCACTCAACCTATATCATAGTCTTGAGCAAAAATCTTGGTTGGTCGCGTAAAATGAGTTGAAATTTGGTTTTGATGTTTCAAAAAAAACATAATTTGTGTCTGAAATGCTCGAATGTATGGTTTTGATTGAACTTTTCACAGCAATCGAATGATAAATTGATAAAGACATTTGTGTTAGCCTACTTTTTGACACAGTTCAAATTTGATCGTTTTTTATCTGCACATTATTGACAAGAGAATTATTATAGATATGGACTATTTTTTATTATTTGTACTTTCTGTATCTTAGTGCCGTAGCTGACAAAGTGGTTTGTCTGCCAGAGTCTTTTCTTTGTGTTGTAATTTTTGGTGTCACAATAAAGTTAATTTTAAGTATGGATTTGTTGAAATTTTCTTTTTCCAGTGTCTTTAATGTTTGGTAAGTTTGGTTGGCTGCATTGTTTCCTGTTTATAAACTATTGCCGCATTGTAACCAGATTAAGGTTGAGTTGAATTGACGCTTTCTGGTACAGTTGATCAAAGTTATTTGTTTGAAATTGGGATGAAGCTCAAAATAATTCGGCTGAGAGCACCGGCAGATATTTAAATTCGAATACTCGGTTCCTAGCACGTTGATTTTGTGGAATTTTCTTGATTGCGAGTTTAATGTTCATCAAATATTTAAAGCTTAGTGAAAATTTCTTTGAAGTTTTGTAGGTTATTTGGGATAGAACAAAAGACTGAATCATGTTTTAAATTGGTAGGAATGGTCGGCACACTTATCTAAGTGATTCTGGAGTAGAAATGGTTTGGATAAAACACTAAAAAAACATTTTTAAAGGCAATTTTTCACTGGTTCTTGTAAAGAGAGTAGACTGATACTCTAGTTTGACTTCAAGGTAGACTCAACAGCTGATTGTTTTCCAGTTAGGATTGTTTTGTATAGATGGCGGCACTTGTATTAAATAGATAGAATCTATGGATGTGCCAAGTTCACTTTTTAAATAATTTGAATCAAATATATGAAGTATTCTTGAAGCTGAATCGAAGTTAAAATATATTTTGCTAGTTGTTTTATGCCTGAAAAAATAGTATATTTTGGCTATTTAATAAAATACTATATAATAATTATATAAAATATTATATAAAACTTTATGCACTAAAATTACTCATAAAACGTGTTATTGCTCAATATTTTGTTTTATTCTGATAAATAAAACTATAATCGCGACTTACAAATTGAACTTATTCAGATTGTTACATATGAATATTAATTTTTAATGTATACAACAGCTCAGAAAGGCAATAATTGGATATAATTTGAGTAATTTAGCAGTTAGTATTTTTATTTGCAAAGCTTCATAATTGTCAAAAGATGGAATTTTTTTTCAAAGCCAAAGCTGATATTTGTTTTAAAGCCAAGTCCAAGCCTCGCACAGCCCTAGAATACATTATTGTGATATCCAAATGTTTAAAAATGGGTTAGATATGGATTTGGGTCAAATATACCATTTTATAAAACTGAATCACCAATTTACCTTCAAATCCAAATCTTATAGTAATTTTGTACATCCTCTCTACTCATCTGATTCCAAACGGAAAATACAAAAGTAACTAAATGTTAACATTCCTTCTTATAATTATTTCATTATAAACATTCATACATTCAGTTTAAAAGTGTTAAATTACTGGTCTGGGGTCTGGTTGTTAAGTTAGTACTATAATTATAATTGTCTTAGAACCACCAATAATAGTTATTAGAGCTTTAAAACAAATTTCACTTTACATAAATATTGAACAAAAAAATACAAGGCTTGAATCTGAAATTTTCTCGAATCCTCGGATCTTGAATATCTTCAAGGATATCCTAGTTAAATGGTTAGTACGTGCGTTGGTAGGAATAAGAGGGGTTCACCTGTTGTTGAAGTTCTTGGCCTGATATATTGATGGCCCAGTTCCATATCTTTATTTGTGAAGGTTGCATATTTCTTGGTTTAGAGATTTAAAAGCACCTTGGCAATGTAGCACTGATTAAAGTCCAGATTATGAATTTCAGCACGTGACAATACAGGATTTTCTTTATTTTTTATCTTTATGTCAAAAATGTCAATGACCAAAACATTCGGCTGCTGACGTCAACGTTGCAGTCCCGCCAAATACACCAGTTTATTCTCGGAACTTGTAGAATCTGCCTGTGTTAGTAAAAGTTTGTCTTTAAAAATGTGTGTATGGTTATTTAATGTTTTATCTACACCATATCTACTCCATGAATAGTCAGGTCAGTAAGTGCGCTGTCTACACTTACTAATCCATACCAAGATGTCGGCTATAAACTGCAATATTTGTTGTGGCATTTATTAAATGGTTGCATTTATGGCCGTTGTTTAAAATTGTTCCTGAAAAGCGATTGACACAGCTGTCGAATACAATACTCTTTTATAAATATATATTGGTGGTGTTATCGCGTCCTACATTAAGCGAGTTTTCAAAGGGTTCCAAGCGGTTCTTTTAGAAGTGCTGTGGCGGTCACACTTCCGGGATACCAATGGGGGAAGTTGGGGGATTGGACCAGTCACACGTTGGTTTGTTTTTAGAGTGGTTCATTGTAGTGCTGGATGGGAGTTACACTTATAGGACAGGGAGAGTCCTACCAGATCTACTAGTATCCAAATCACCAGTAGGTCAACCTAACTGAGTTATGCCTGTCCTAGCACATCCCCGATGAGGGCAATACAGCTGGTTCCGAGGCGGGCCGAGCCAGTAATAGACCACAGACTTCTTTGTCACCATCTTGTCGTCTCACATCATTCAGCAGCTACCAGTAGACTCCCCTTTCCGCGCCGTCTTGGCCTCTGGCCCCCTCTCATGAACCAATCATTGAGCTGTACCCTCGTCCAAGCGATTATCATTTGTATTAGGTGTTCAGCGCCTTCTCCAGATCTTTGACTTATCAGGCTGGTTTGTCAGTAATATGATCGATCAACATCACTTCAGCTTGATGCACTTCCAGTTCTTTGACGTATCAGGCTGGTTTGTGAGTAATATGATCGATCAACATCTACTAAGCTGAGACTCTTAAGGTGCGTTTAGACTTCTGTCTCCATTCATGCAACATTAAATGCGCAGAGGCATGCCTCTTTTGGTGTGTCTTGCCTCTTGCCTTATACAACCCGACCTGTTCATACTTTTGCATCTCTTTACTTGCGTTAAAATGATTTTAATATTTTGCTGAGTATGGTTGAACCACACATTTCAAAACAAGATACCACATATTTTAGAGATGCCATACCAGCAATTACACCATTATCGGTCACTCTTTATTTTTTGGCAACAGGTGACAGCTATCAGAGTTTGATATACCAGTTTAAAATATCGGTGTCGTTGATTTCAGTCATAATTCCAGAAGTATGTGTGGCCATCGTCGAGGCACTCTATGGTTTTGTGAAGGTGAGTTTATAAAAGGTCGCAATGGCTCTAGCACAACGCACCTTTTAACAGTGCTCTAATGACTGTGAGGCAAGAGTGTTGCAACATGCTCCCCAAATATTTGGGGAGCATTTGCGGCTAGGCGCACAGCTACATTTTATGCCCCAATGTGCCTCTCCGGTGTGCCTAGTTGCATGCCTCATGTTGCATGAAAAAAGGCATAGTTTAAACACACCTTTACAGAGCATAATTTGCTCAACAACTGTGAAGTTCGTGGATCCTATTATCTGCTACAGAAATATTGCAACTATTAACAGATTTGTATGATCTACTTGAGGTATTGAGGTTGACTTAAAATATAGACTCATTTTATATCAATAGGAGAAATATAAACTGTCAGTATGTAAAAATATGTTTATATTTATAAACATTTCTTATATCTTCATAATTTCTAAATACAAACCTGAACAAAGGCTGCAAACCAGGAATTCACACCAGTTTTAGTTGCTGGTTTATTTGTTGGTATTTGAGAGAACCAGACACAACCCATTCTCCTCTTCAGGGTCTTTCGAGTGGGTGCGCCGCCCGGCTAAGATATATCATCAAATATTACACTGGCTCTGCTTGACTACATAATGCCCAAGTTGAGAACATTGCGACTGATATCTGACAGGAAAATCCTCTTTACCCTAAATGATGGTGTAAATATGTTTTTAGGCTTTTATATACACCTGAATGTGAAAAAAGGCCCGTGATTCACTTCACACCTTTGGTCTGGGGCCTAGCCCACTGTATTAACAAGGTATGGATATGCAGCGAAGGGAGGAATTTCATATTTTGGCATTGACAACATCTGCCCAATCTATTTTATAACCTAGCTATTTCAAACAGATATTTATTTTCTGAGGTATAATTTGTTTAGATCCAAAATGTTTTATCACTTTCTGCCCTGCTAATGTAAACTCTGTTCAAAAAAAATATTATAAAAGTGGTTTAAATAAGATTATTGTAATTTTATCAGCAATCGTTGTTTCAGAAATAAACGGGGGAAACGATGGCTTGTAAGAGTATTCTGAACATTATAGCTGTTGATTCAGAACATGGATAGGGTTTATAATTATTAAATTTATATTTTGATTTTCAAGCACAAAATTATGATATTTTTCCAGTGTGGTATTATCTGGCAATGCCAGAAAATGTTAATTCGGTTGCCAGTAAAGCAGCTTTAGTTATATTTCATCTAGTTTAGTTTTAAACCTCTTAATAGCGGTCAATATATTTCCCACTACAGGCTGGCTAGGCCTGTTGTAGCTTCATATGCCTTATAATATAACTTAAGATTAGGACAGGCACAACATCCAGTCCCCGGCCGTCGACTTATCACTGTGAAAGGGTAAATCCACATTTCACCCATGATGAATTTTTGGCCATGCTGGGAATCGAACCTGGTACCCTTAGCTTAGTAGATTGGTCGATATACCAGTGTTTGTCATTGCATTTAGTGATATTGCTCATTTGTTAAAGGCTTTGGAACAATTAAATTTATTATCATAAATATATAAATAACCAAAATGTTCTCTCTTTTTTTTTTTTGGCACCACTTTTAATAACCCTTCGGGCTATACGCTTATGTGATAATTATGCTAATGGCTTAGGGATGAGTAAGGTTGAATTTAGAGGAAGTGTACCCAAATATGCATGGGGAGGAAGAGTGGAAAACCAGTTTAGAAAAAAAAAACACCCTCAATACACCAAACTGGGGTCAAACCTCGATCTCCCCATCAGCGGTCTAGTCTATTGCGAGATTAGCGCGCCTTAGACCATGTGGCCACCGAAGTGGGTTTGATGTGTGCGTGTGTGTAAAGTAAACCTTATTGACTCACTTGTCTGATGCATTTGCTATTATTTTACAGTAGCTGTGTTTTTTAACGTGCCGATGTTCCAGTTACAACGATGGGTGTCTGTTGTTATGATGTTTATATTGTACTAGAAGTGGCGTACGACATTTGATTGTGAGACAGAGCTCTGTTCACTCTCGCAAGGTGGTTTCGGTGAGTTGAAATCTTGGGTTCTGCGGGATCTCTCGACGCAAAGCTTCAAAACTACAGTCGAGAGGCTACCTCGTTGGCATGGGCGAATAACAAGAATAAATAAATTCATGCCTATGGTAAGGTCAGTTGGATCAATGTGCAGTTCTTTACGTTGTCGAGCACCGACTGTCGGGTCTAGCGACCATCTTTACGCAGAAAACTTGCTTGGAGATATGAACTTTGAGTTTTAGTTATGCTAATACTTTATTTTTCTTTATGAAAACAAATTAATTGTAGGGGATCAAAATAAGTTTCAGGAAATTTTATTGCTTTGATGATTCTTATTCTTAAAACAGGGTGACAGTGTTTTTAAATACTATATGATTTCTTATTAAGATCACCTGGTTTATTTGTTTTATAATTTTCATCAATGGCTCTGCAAAACTTTTGTTTCGAAACTATCACGAATACATATGGAAAAATTTCGGTCAAAACAAATCTTTTGCGGCTTTGAAGGTCGTTGTCTACCCGAGCCAGGACCGACTGTTGGTGACAACACAACAGTTGCTGTTAGGCTTTAAATAAATTGTCGGAAACTGATGGAGCGTTCGGAGATAGACTCCACGTCTGCAGATGGTCTCTTTGTATTGTGTTGTCTTTGAAACTACTGCTAGAACTTCATTGCTCTGCGTGAGGTATTACAATTTATTCTTGTAACTATCACACATTGGCTCCTCATGTCGGCAAGAAGTATTCAAAATACTTTAGGCACTGTCAAAACATTTTAATGTAAGTGAAAGGTGGAACTAAACTTCAGGCGAAGATATTTATTTGTCAGGTTTTATCGTATAACCAATTTTAAACAAAAATTCAAAATGCAACTAATATCCATTATTAATGTACCATCTTTCATGTATTGCATAATTTACCTCAAAATGGAAACAAGAGGCTTATCTTAAAGATAAAATAAAAGTACTGAGATTTTTTTCAAATTTTAAAATGAAATCTGACAACAATATTTAGAGTAAATGTCACAATTCGAGATTTGAATTTAACATAAAGTTTTTTTGTTATTTTGCTAGCACATTAAAAAACAATTGGTAAATAAAGTTACTACTTATCAAAATCTTGGAACTAAGTTCTTTCTCTCATCTACTTTGGATCTATCTGTTTGTGCCATTGATGTAGGGATGAGTTAGGTAGTATCTACATGTATACGAAGAGAGAGCAGGAAACCATTTTGGAAAAAATACCGGCCTGTAAACCAGACAAAATGAGACTGATGCCTGGTGGTGCAGATCTTCTGTTATATATTGTACATTTCAGATTGTGACATCAGAGATATGAGACACAAGTAGACTGCTAAACAAGAGGCTATGCTGCTGACCGGTCAAGATACCTGCCAACCAGGTATGGCATTAACACCTGCTTATGGGGTATAGAACTAACCTGCTGTCTGGGTAAGGGATCAACTATATGAGGCATATTCGGAAAATGAGTGCCGTTGGCTATCAAAGAATAGACAATTTATTTTTAAACAATTTTATTGTTACAATACAGGCCATACCTTAAACTATTCTTCTACGTGGTTCCTACAAATATTAAAGCATTTGTCTTATCGCAACACCAAATTATGAATATCCTCTTCATAGAATGGAGACAGCCATTATTGCACAGCTCTTTTGACGTCGTCGTCATAGTAACTGATCGGCAAGGAACAGCTTCACATGCTCCTCCTTTTTAAAAAAAATGTATGCACCAAATTAACATTAACGACAAATGGCCGCCCACTCTGTGCCTCATCTTTCATGTCTTTCATGTCTTTCATTAAATTGTTTAACCCCATTTCTTTGCAATTCCATCACTCATTGTGGTTTCACTGTAAACTTCACTAATCTGCCAAAGAATTTCAGCTGCTTTCACATTTCTTGCATTTAAAAAAAAGATATTACAGACTGCATTTCACAGTTAGTGGGTCCTTTAACTGTCTTAAACATTTTAAATGTTCAAAAGAAAACATAAACAAACACTGCTTCTCCCACATTGATATCGGGGGTAAGCTAATCTATGAGGGAGCACAGCTCAAGTGCTCGTGCGGCCATATTTGGACAGTACTTACTTTCCGAACACGCCTCGTACCTGGTGACTAGGTATGTTACAGAAAATTCAGGAAATATATTTTCTATTTGTATAATACCTGCAATTCTGCTTTCAGAGTTAATCTTAAAATGTGTTTTCTAAACCTGGAATTAAATATTATTTTCAAAGATTGCTTTCTTTTAAAAATAACAACCTTTCCTATTCCTTGTATTAGTTTTCATCATTCGTCAAAAAGGAGTGGCAGTAGAACTTTATGTACAAATAATTAGCGAGCAATATTTATATGCCAAGTAAATGTGTTGTTAATAGAATTGGTGGTTGTTCATTCTGCAGTATTGGTATGAGTGGTTATAATGTTTGGTTATTGTTTACTCTAGGAATGTTGGTCACCGTGGCCCGGGAGAGGTCGCTGGATCAAGAGACTCGCTGGAACCTCATTTCAAAATGGTATTCAGCTCAAAAAACCTCTTAATTTGTTGAGCTACATTTTGTTTATTAGGAAAATGGTAGAGCACAAATAAAAGTAAAAACACTAACACATATTTACACACACTTTGATATTTTGATGTATAACATCAAAATATTGAAGTGTGTGTAAATATGTGCTCTACCATTTTCCTAATATTCTTATCATTTTATTTATTACTAACCAAGCAAATAAAATAGAAGTATTAACTTAAATGTTATTTGCTTTGAGAGATGCATGATCTGTGTCAAGCCCACAATTGGCGGCAGAAGGGGTGGTTGTTGGCGGGGAAGTTTGGCGTCACTATAGATCACATGTACTGAGGGTGGTTTTTTCCTAAATGGCTTTTACCCTCCCTCCGTACAAATATGGGTAAGTACATTTCTTTTTAAATTTCACCTTCATCTCTAAAACACTTGCATAGTTAATTAGTGTTAAACCCTAACGGGTAGTGATGACGCAGTTAAACCAACTAAATGTACACGTTTGTTTGTTAAAATACATTCATCATCAGGGGTGTGTGAAGTCCACTTTTTCAATTTGAAGCAAACTCAAATCGAATACAATAGAGCGTCGAAAATCCGGACGTCAAAAATCTGGAGCGTCGGAAATCCGGATCGGCGGTGAGAGCAGGTCAAGTCTTGTACAAAAAACAATTAAGGACTTTTTTACCCAGTAAGTTTCCATTAATTACTGTAGATTCTTGTGGGTTTTTTTTCTAAAAAGTATTGTAGGGTTACTAATCTAAATTACATAATGTACATGTTCTTATTCAATATACTTTATTAAAATATTTTGTGTACTGTATTTTTTTAACCTTTCAGCCTCTGTTTTGCAATACAGTAGACTCCCGAGCGTCATGTATCCTCTAGTCAATACATTACGTATGTATACAGTTATTGAAAGCACATTTGAAAATCCGGACAATTCAGTAATCCGGATGGGTCTCGGTCCCGATTGATCCGGATTAACGACGTTCCACTGTATTTGAAATATTCTTGAAACTGAATTGAAGTTTGAATATTTTTTCTTGTTTTACGCTTGGAAAAAAAAATATTGTGGTTATTTAAATTACTTGGAAAATGTTTTATTTTGCAATTGTTTGTAATATTTTGTGTTAATCTGACAAATCAAGTTATTATCACAAAATGCAATTCAATTTATTAAGATTTTTTTCTATATGAATATTAATTTGTAATGTACAGAATAGCTAAAATTTAACATAAATGAAGTATTTTAGCTGTCTTTGTTTGTATTGGTGAAGCTTCGAAGTGAAGTCGAAGCTTCGTGCACCCCCAATCATTATCACCTTATTGTATATAACACCAATGGGGTATGGATGAGGGAGATAGAATAAATGAACCCACATTTATGTGGGAGTAGAGTGGAAAACCGTTTAATAAAAACCAGCCTTTGTACACCTGTCTGGATTTGAACCCAAACCTACCTGTCATTAGCAATCCTACACACAGTCCGTGTACACATTGGTTAGGTGTGTTCTAAGGTTTCTTGTGAAAATCTGACAATATTTAAAAATAAAACTGTTTTTATGTTTTTTTAGTGTAATCCAGAACACGAGATTGTAATCAATGAAAATAGGTGTCTACATCAGAAGAAAGAGAAGAGGAAATTCATCTGAAGTGATTTGAATGATGTTGGTTCAATGTTCATATTAACCAGAGTTTTCTTTTACTTCAGGGCTGCTGGTTTCACACAAATTTTAAGCTATAAAATATACCGTAAACAAATATTTAAGTGATTTCACATATTCTTTTTGGAGGATAATATTAGAGGTTTAATTATTGCAATATGCTTCATAAATATCAATTCAAATCAATTGTTTCTTCAATTCCAGCCTTTAGATGTATAAATGTTAGGTCCAGTCATGTGTGATCTATTCCTTGTAGAGTCAAAACAAGATTAAACAAAATTTGAACAAAAGAATATCCGTGAATCCCATAATTACTATTAAATCCTATATATAATATTTCTGGTGTCAACATCCCTTTTTCTCAACTAATACCTTATTCATCGCTGTAGGCTTTGTATCAGTGATAGAATTTCTTATAGACTTCTGACATAGCATACTCAGATTATGTTAAAACACATTGTTTTAAAGCTAAAAGAAAAATCTAATAATATGTATCAATTATAGAAAATAAACTCTTGGCTATTTTGTGTATACAATTCCCTGAGTGTTTAATTTCAACCCAACTATTTTTTTTTTTTTTTGTGGGAGGGCTGAATATGCGAAAGTTTCGAAATGGTTTACTGGTCTTTAATTTATTTTGTCAGCAAAACACTTTTCCTGCAATCATAGTAAATGTTTGCTTAGATTGAATCCAACGCTAACTAAACTATAAGCAAACCACAAGCTCACTTTAAAAAATGGCCTACTTTATATCAGAACATGGTATAAAATAATTCATTTTAGAGCTTGCGGGGAAAAAAAGAAACCTGTAGTCTTTGAAGTGAACGGAACAATTCTGTAGGTCGGTCGTTGGCCCATTGTTTTATCGTGTGTGTAATAGAATTAAAATGGTTACTAAAGAATAAAAATCACAAATCGGCCAAGTGTATGGTGTAGTGCTGATCTAAACAAACCCAACAGAGGAATAAGAAATCTCAAATATTGGGAAGATTATCATATTGTGAACCATTGCTGAGCTGAAAATCTTGTTTTAAATTTGTATTTTTTTAAAAGTAATTAAAATGATATAGGATTAATTTTTTTTACATCAAAAACAGGACTTTTAAAATACATGGGAGGTGCCTTGCATTACTGCACCACAGATTTAAGTTTGTTTAAATTATCACGAGATATGTCTCACTACAAACTTCAAATGCTATGACTGGCTTGTGGTGTGATCTTGTGGCAGAAACGCTAGAAACAGCCACTTTACACTTTCTCTTTTATTTTTTGGTAGGTTGGATAACTTAGTTGTTATGTGAACACAATGTTTATTTTTATTTGTGCGAGTAGTAATAGCAGATGAGTGTGTCAATCTGCTTGTTCCAGTCAACAAATGATTAAAATAACCAGGGAAAACAAGGAAAGTGGACTGTATTCGATATAAAATTGTGATAGGAATTGCTTACCTCGTCCATAAGAGGTTCACGACAATGGAGGTCTACCTTGTGGGTTTCTGGTAGTAAGGAATGGGAAAACAAAGGGGGGGGGGGTTACTCAGCACACTGACACCCATTTGTGCATCAATGTAGTGCACCCATTCTGTCAAACACCCTATGTTTACTGACTACTGAACTGCTCTCTCTAGACAAACACAGGAAATGAACATTACATGTTAATATAAATCTCTATGAAAAAACACTCATAGCTTTCTGAGGTACATTTTGTTGTATTTGGAAGAAGGTATTTATATTATTAATAACAACTAATGGTGTAACATTGGTACTTTGTTTTAATTAACCTTTCAATCATTAACAATACTTACTGTTAGTCATAATTATCATTTAATTAAACAATGAAAGTGATAAGAACTTAACATTACTTTCTCACTGTAAAAATATTGTACTGTAATATAAGAAACTTCATTTAAAAACAAGAACACTTTTACAAATCACAACCTCTTTAATCAAAATTTTCAAACCACAACTTAGAAGCCAAATGCAGATAACACTTTGGTTGACCTTGACATGGAAATTAAGAATTAACGGTTGCAAACCACTTGTTTCACAGAGCATATCCAAACATCATGCAACATATATATAACACTTTCATAAAATATCACATTCACTTGATTCATCAGAACAGTCTTTACAAAGAGATATCACATTAACAATTTTAATTAGCCTGCAAGACACTCAAGGTTTTCTCAGTATTATTCAATAATACAGACTAAAAGTGTCATAAGTGGAGCACTAATAAAATTGTAAGCTACTGCGGTCAGCTGCCGAGGGAAGTTACACACACATTTATGATATTAATGCTGCTCTATAAAAGATTCTAACGACACCGGTACATGACCTTTAAACTCTACCTTTTGTTTCCGCACGACAGTCGCTGCGAGACACTTGAGCGAGGTGTACTGCACAGGGTTTATTGACTCAGACACACTTTGTCCTTTGAGAACTCCTGGAACGTCTGCCCCGCGAGGTTGACGCGTCCAGGTGGGCGCCGTGGTCCAACAGCGTCTTGGCTAGGCCCACCGGACAGGGTTTGGCCGCACCAGCCAGGTGCAGCGGTGTGTTGCCCTTGTCGTCCAAAGCGTTCACCTCTGCGCCTACGGCAAGCAGCACCTGCGCGAGGCCGGCCGATGGGAACTGACACGCTGGATACCTGCCCACCAGAGAGGAGTCTCGGGAGCATGCCAGGTGCAGGACCGTGCAACCTAACCTGCCGTGGATGTTTTGTTTGACTAGTCTGTACGCCATAAGATATATCTCGTGAGACTGCTCGGGTGTCAGCTCTTGGAGGAGTTTGGTCAGCAGGCAAGCTAGGTGCAGGGAGATTACGATGACTCTGTGCAAGTGCGTCACATCGCGGTCTCCGGAAGGGATCTTCTCCAGCATGTCGATGCCTCCTTCATCTCGCGATAGACTTCCCAAAGACTGTCATGAGGTCTGTGTAGGTCACAGGGGGCACCCTTCTGCCCCGAGCGGACGTCCTGCCCTGTTCCCCCATCATGAAGCTAAACAACTCGGTGAAAGAGAACAGCGAGCTTTGCGTCATCGGGTTGAGGGGTTCCAAGATCCTCTGCTGCATCTCCAGGGCGTAGGTCCACAGCGCAACGCAGCGGTTGAACTTGCCTGCGTCGGCATACACCGCACCACGGTATCTGATGTAGTAACTGGTGTCTGGGTGTGCGGGTCCCAAGATGCGCTCGCGGATAGCAAGGGCCTGCATCCTCATCTCGTCCGGGTCTGCGAGGAGGTCTTCCATCTCGTCGTGGTCTCTGACTTCTCTTACGTTGTCGTATGCTGGGACAGGTCTGTATTGACTGGGTTTTGGTAATTGTGTCTGACCGTTGTATCTGTCGACAAACATACAATTACGAAACATCTCTTCTTATATGATATTAATAGTTTATATTATGTATTATAAAGATATTGTTTTAGCTTTTCACAATAATTTTAAGTTAAACAGTGTCATGGCTAATGAGGAATCAGAAGTGTTAATTATTGTCAGCAAATAATTAATAAATGTTTTATGGGTGCAACATGTTATATGCATATCTACTAATTACACTAATAAGTTAGTGAAAAGGAAGTGTACCTATATTTGTGTGGAGGAAAAGTGGGAAACTATTTATAACACGCCCCACCCCCCTCTCAGCACATCTGACCTGGATTAGAACTTTGATCTCCCTGTCATCAGCAAGCCAGTTTATTGTAAGAGTTACACCTTAAACCATGTGACCACCAAAGCGTTTAATCGGAAATAACCCAGAAAACAGGTGTAATTGTTTGCTGACCTGTCATCCATGGCTCTCTTCCAAAGGTCGAGGGCCCCGATCATGTCCCGCTTCTTGTCCACATAGGTGGCCCCCAACAGCTCCAAAGCATTGACCCTCTCTGAGTGTGACACGAGATCATGGAGCTTGATCAAATACTCGACGATGTGTGTGTGACCCGTTACGCTGGCCGCCAACAGGGGTGTCATGCCTGCAACAGTCATCAACAGGATCAAGTCCTACTTATGTGTTCTGGGTTCGACCCTCAGGACCTTACCCGTCCAATGCACAGATAAGTATGTTTCATTACATCTAATATTAACTAAACAGGTTGGAAAATGTAGTGAAAATTTGGAATTCCCACAATTCAACCCTTATCTGGCTCCTCGGTATGAGATATCTCTAATTCTGTTTCAAGAGTATTAAAGTGAATTTGCACATCAATTTGGCCTTTGTTCTAAGTTTATTTTAGTACTCGAGATGACATTCTGAAAATTGAAAAATTACACCTGGACACAGATCGACTGGCTTTGGCTTAGTACACCAATGCTCTAACCACTGAGCTATCCAGGAATCGTCCCGTGCCCAGGGTCATTCTTCACTCATATTCTAAGGCAGTCTGTGATAAACGTGCGGAAATTGTCAGCTACAAATGTGTGATTTTATTAATATCAGAGCTATCAGATAATGCAGCCATCTTTGACTCAGTAGTTGGCTTATTGCTGCCATCTAGATGGAGTAATCCTCACTAAAACCATAAATAATAGCATTGGCTGT
This sequence comes from Timema podura, assembly GCA_033556935.1. Lineage (NCBI taxonomy): Eukaryota > Metazoa > Arthropoda > Insecta > Phasmatodea > Timematidae > Timema > Timema podura. The sequence continues at coordinate 59,272,282 of JAVRXN010000012.1, read as the reverse complement.
TTGATTTTACTCGAGATGAGTTGGATCCACTCTTTTACAAAATCCTAAATCTCGAATTGAATCTTTGAAAAAACGACTAACACAAGAGGAAATAAGAAATGGGTAACTAAATATTACAACTTCATGCATTCAATGGAGTGTTAAATTAATGATCTGGGTCTGTTTGTTAAGGTCAAATAATCTATGGGCTGAACTCCATATAAACAATATTAGAGCTAAAACATAAATTAACAATCAAAATTTTGAAATACATTTTTTATTTTTTCCAAATTTAAGATATTCCTTCGTTCTTAAATTCTTGAATCCACCTCCCCCCCCCCCCCCCCACCAATATTTACTCTTTTATGAGTTATTTTCAAATACATCCGATATTAAGATATTAAAAAGCTGCATTGAAAGCTTGAACATGTCGATAAAACAGTAATGGCGCCCTCTCTAGTTCTAACCGTATGAGTCGACATCCATCTTGGCCCCGTGAAGGATGAGCAGTTTGAGTATCTCGAGACTACCACTCTCCGCGCAGTCGTGGAGCGCAGTGTTGCCCTTCACGCTCTTCCTGTTGACGTTTGCGTCCAAACTCAGAAGGAACTTGGCGATACGGTAGTGACCCTTGTAGCAGGCGATCATGAGACACGTGTGGCCATGCCTGTTTGCCACTTCGATATCTGGAACATAACGGGACAACAAACAAATGAGAGTGCATCGCAAGTTAACTATTGACATGCAACAGAGCAAAAAACTGACGATTTTGATGTATTGTAAAATATAAAATCTTAGTTAGGTTTTCCACATTTCCTTTTCAGTTCTAAACGAATAATTAATATTCCATTCATTAAAAAAATTTATGTAACAAAGAAATATATTAAAGCAATACTATTGTCTATTTGGGGATCTTAAAGATAAAGGCTTTTTCATCATAGGTGAGATTGAGCAAGCTTCTTAGAAGTCCCCTAAACATAGAGCCAGGTAAAATACTAAACTTGACAGTCCAGTCTAACATGAGAATGACGTCTTGTACCATGTGGCCACCAAAGCGGGTAAGATGTACACTTACCTTTACTGATTACACTATGGCCCTCTCTTATAAACACCAAAGTAACGTAACCAGATGCCTGTACAAGTTATTGCTGGCAGAGTACCAAGACAAAATACATCACTGAACATCTCTACCATGTGTTTAAATTAATGCTCTCTAAATGATCCTGTGCGAGCGAACGTCTTACCTCCTCCGTGGTCCACTAGAAACTTTACTATCTCGAAATGTCCGTCAAAGCAGGCAGCGCGGAGGGGTGTGGAGTTGGTGCGAGTGGTGCTGTTGACGCACGCACCATGGCGCACTAAGAGACGCACCACCGGCAGGTGGCCTGCAGCCGCAGCACACCATAGCGGGGGGGCGCCTTCTATAGTCTCACCATCAAACACAACTGATGACAAAAGACCATCATGCTTATTGGTATGAACAATATAAACTATTAAATGCGTGTACATAAGACCCAGAACCAATTCAAACCTCTCTCCGTCATCGAGTCTAGTCTAATGCAAGAGTGACGCCTTAGACCATGCGACCACCCTGTTCTGTTCTGAGAGAAAACTGGGATTTTTTTTTCCTTTTGATATTGCAAATATATAAGCACAGAAAATTACAGTTATATTAATAAGTAATTATTAACTTTTTTTTACAACATTTTCCGATAAAAAAGGGTACATGTTGGTTTACTATAACGGAAATGACTTGCGGATACTTTGTTTAAATTTGTCACACATGGAACGTACCAGATCCCGGTTGCTCTATGTCTGCGTTGCAGCGCTCTATGAGGTACTCCGCTACATCGTAGTGGCCATTGCGACACGCCATCACCAGCGGAGTCGCGCCATTTGTCTTAGCGGCTACCAACATCAGCACTTCGTCCCTGGTGCGATGGTCAAGAAACACCTGCAAGCACAAATTGGTCGGGGCTGTAGATTCTGCCTTCATCCACAACGACGAACATGGCCCTAAGTTACCTAGTTTGTATATTACTCTCACCTGCAGGTTGTCAAACTTGATTGATCTTAAGGGCCTCATTTAAAACAAAAATCTTCTTTGTTAATATTTTAATCTTTTATTTGCGACATGTAGATGATGTCTGGAGAAAGGGTAAGAATTTCTGCAGTTTTTTATAGCAAAAGACAAACTAAATAAAATTATTTCTTCAGTACAAACATAAGAGTTTAATATTCTTCACACGGTGATATCAACAATTGTTGAATATCTGTCAAAGGTGTCCTGGAATTTAATACCAACTTTTTTTCTTCATTTAAAAGTTTCTCATCTAATGCCCTTGACAGATATTCAACAATTACTGTTGATATCACCATCTCAAGAAAATTAAACTATGTTTCTTTGCTAGCAAAATTTGGTTTATTTTGACCAACAAATTTTTTGTATAAAAACTGCAAAAAACATTACCTTTTCTCAGGTCCCTTAAACTCCTAACTTAAGGCTTGTGCCGAGGTCTTTAACAAATGTGTATTCATAAGCCAAGTTCGTTCATGTGAGGATACAGATGTTAAGATACATATTTGCTGCCAAGCTTTGCACATATTTGGTTTGGAAGCTGATCCATATTGAAGACCGAGTACAGTTTAGATATTCCAATTCTTTAAATTATGCCAAATTCCCAAATCTCCTAGATGTTTATAAAAATAGAAATAGAAAGGGTCACATTACATGATGGCCGCGTACAATCATGGCCAGGGCCGCGAGTTTGACACCCCTGCTCTGGTGGGACCAACTTTTTTTACATATAAATTAATGTGAATAATAAATTATTTTTGTTTTGTTTTTATCACGGCATCTTACTAACCAGTCAGTTGATACACTCGTGAACAAATTGAAATTATATGTTGGGGAAGAGGGAGGTTGCATTTAGAGAAAGTGTACCCACCTTCGTGTGGGGGGAGAGTGGAAAATCATTTTGGAAAAACTACCCCGACAGAAAATCGAACCTCGATCTTTCCGTCATCGTCAGTTTAGTCTACTGCGAGAGTAGCGTCTTAGACCATGCGGCCACCGAAGCGAGTTACATATATTGTTGTTAATAAGAGCCTATCAATAGTGCCATGTTTGAGATAACAGGATATAACATGCATCATCAGGAAAGTAACTAGGACCAATATTCATCTGAAGAGTAACTAGGGACCAAATATTCATCTGGAGAGTAACTAGGGACCAAATGTTCATCTGGAGAGTAACTAGGGACCAAATGTTCATCAGGAAAGTAACTAGGGACCAAATTTCATCTGGAGAGTAACTAGGGACCAAATATTCATCTGGAGAGTAACTAGGGACCAAATATTCATCTGGAGAGTAACTAGGGACCAAATGTTCATCAGGAAAGTAACTAGGGACCAAATATTCATCAGGAGAGTAACTAGGGACCAAATGTTCATCAGGAGAGTAACTAGGGACCAAATGTTCATCAGGGAGTAACTAGGGACCATATGTTCATCAGGAGAGTAACTAGGGACAAAATGTTCATCTGGAGAGTAATTAGGGACCAAATGTTCATCAGGAAAGTAACTAGGGACCAAATGTTCATCTAGAGAGTAACCCTAGGGACCAAATGTTCATCAGGAGAGTAACCCTAGGGACCAAATGTTCATCAGGAGAATAACCCTAGGGACAGGAGGTCAAAGTGCACCCCCGCCAGAGAAACTTGTCATCTGTGACCCTGGACAATCCATCGGGGATTTATCCTCGCTACGAGAACAAAGACAGAAGCAGCGCCAACTTTTAAAAATACCCCCTCTACTGGGGTTCGATCCGTGGTCTCCTACACTGACCACGCCACCATCAGGGAGGTCACACGCAGGAGACGCGATGGAGGTTAAATTTAGCCCCGCGAGGAATCTGCCAAAATAACCGGCCGAACTGCGCCGCATGATTCTGTCGGGTGGCTTGGCCCCCACACGCGGCCCCCTTACTTTCCCAGTGAAGCACTTGGTTCGAGTCCTAGCGCTGGAACAAGGTGGCTACACCCTTCAATAACGACCATCCCCCTCAGAGACAACTGGAAAGCTTGTTTCCGGGAAGGGTCCATCTCGAGTTATTAAGTCTATGGGCCAGTTTCGCATATGAAACTGGCCCATTCCATTCAATTTCAGGTAGGTGACGTCTTGTATTTAGTATCGACTCGTACTTAAGGCGTACTAAATCTGACTATGAAACTGGCCCTAAGACTGACTAGGAGACTGGCCCTTTCAGTGTGTGTGTGTCAGTTTATCCAGAAGGAGAGTGTGTGTGTCAGTTTATCCAGAAGGAGAGTGTGTGTCAGTTTATCCAGAAGGAGAGTGTGTGTGTCAGTTTATCCTGAAGGAGAGTGTGTGTGTCAGTTTATCCTGAAGGAGAGTGTGTGTGTCAGTTTATCCTGAAGGAGAGTGTGTGTCAGTTTATCCTGAAGGAGAGTGTGTGTGTCAGTTTATCCTGAAGGAGAGAAAGTGTGGTTCAGTCTATCCAAAAAGATAGTGTGTGTCAGTTTATCCTGAAGGAGAGAGAGTGTGGTTCAGTTTATCCTGAAGGAGAGTGTTTTTCAGTTATCAAAGAGAGTGTGTGTCAGTTTATCCAGAAGGAGAGTGTGTGTGTCAGTTTATCCAGAAGGAGAGTGTGTGTCAGTTTATCCTGAAGGAGAGTGTGTGTGTCAGTTTATCCGAAGGAGAGTGTGTGTCAGTTATCCAAGGAAGTGTGTGTCAGTTTATCCAGAAGGAGAGTGTGTGTCAGTTTATCCAGAAGGAGAGTGTGTGTCAGTTTATCCAGAAGGAGAGTGTGTGTCAGTTTATCCAGAAGGAGAGTGTGTGTCAGTTTATCCGAAGAAGAGTGTGTGTCAGTTTATCCTGAAGGAGAGTGTGTGTCAGTTTATCCTGAAGGAGAGTGTGTGTCAGTTTATCCTGAAGGAGAGTGTGTGTCAGTTTATCCTGAAGAAGAGTGTGTGTCAGTTTATCCAGAAGGAGAGTGTGTGTGTCAGTTTATCCTGAAGGAGAGAGTGTGTCAGTTTATCCAGAAGGGAGAGGTGTGTCAGTTTATCCTGAAGGAGAGTGTGTGTCAGTTTATCCAGGAGAGTGTGTGTGTCAGTTTATCCAGAAGGAGAGTGTGTGTGTCAGTTTATCCAGAAGGAGAGTGTGTGTGTCAGTTTATCCAGAAGGAGAGTGTGTGTCAGTTTATCCAGAAGGAGAGTTGTGTTCAGTTTATCCAGAAGGAGAGTGTGTGTCAGTTTATCCAGAAGGAGAGAGAGTGTGGTTCAGTTTATCCAGAAGGAGAGTGTGTGTCAGTTTATCCAGAAGGAGAGAGGTGTGTCAGTTTATCCAGAAGGAGAGAGTGTGTCAGTTTATCCAGAAGGAGAGTGTGTGTCAGTTTATCCTGAAGGAGAGAGTGTGTGTCAGTTTATCCAGGAGAGTGTGTGTGTCAGTTTATCCAGAAGGAGAGGAGTGTGTGTCAGTTTATCCAGAAGGAGAGAGAGTGTGTGTCAGTTTATCCAGGAGAGTGTGTGTCAGTTTATCCTGAAGGAGAGAGGTGTGGTTCAGTTTATCCAGAAGGAGGTGTGTGTCAGTTTATCCAGGAGAGTGTGTGTGTCAGTTTATCCAGGAGAGTGTGTGTGTCAGTTTATCCAGAAGGAGAGTGTGTGTGTCAGTTTATCCAGAAGGAGAGTGTGTGTCAGTTTATCCAGAAGGAGAGTGTGTGTCAGTTTATCCAGAAGGAGAGTGTGTGTCAGTTTATCCAGAAGGAGAGTGTGTGTCAGTTTATCCTGAAGGAGAGAGTGTGTGTCAGTTTATCCAGAAGGAGAGTGGTTCAGTTTATCCTGAAGGAGAGTGTGTGTGTCAGTTTATCCTGAAGGAGAGTGTGTATGTCAGTTTATCCTGAAGGAGAGAGTGTGTGTCAGTTTATCCAGAAGGAGAGAGAGTGTGGTTCAGTTTATCCAGAAGGAGAGTGTGTGTGTCAGTTTATCCTGAAGGAGAGTGTGTATGTCAGTTTATCCAGAAGGAGAGTGTGTGTCAGTTTATCCAGAAGGAGAGTGTGTGTCAGTTTATCCTGAAGGAGAGAGAGTGTGGTTCAGTTTATCCAGAAGGAGAGTATCCAGTGGCGTGACACGAGAGCATCTCGGCTGGTGTTTTCACTTCCCTGCTGCCCTATTGAGCGGAGGGCACTGCGGAACAATGCGCGACACGGAACTCTGGGAAAGTAATTAGAGTAACTCATTCTGCCACCTTCTTACCTCTCTTCCAGATTACTCACAACCAGCGTTGCCAAATGTACGATCTCAATACTATTTGGACTTTCTCACCACCCGTACATACATTATTTCAACACCGCGTTTCACTTCCCATTCGGGCTGTACGCAAATGTATTAAGAAGGAGTAAGGTTGAATTTCAAAGGTGTATCCATTTTCGTGTAGGGAGAATGGAAACCATTTATGATAAAACACCCTCAGTGCACCCGTCCATCTTCTGGAAGGGGAACGGAGTGTGGCTTGTTGATATTGTAAGAACGTCCAGCAACGGACTCGACTGACCAATTAACCCCCGGCGGCCGTGACTCACGTCCAAGGACACGGAAATAACGGCCGTCACAAGCTTCCCTGACGATCATCGATTTGGCGAGGAGAGCTCAGAACTAGACCTAGCCTCGTCCCATAGCTGACAAAGTACGAGATCTATCAGACCCTGTCCTAGCTCCAAACAGCTGACAAAGTACGAGATCTATCAGACCCTGTCCTAGCTCCAAACAGCTGACAAAGTACGAGATCTATTAGACCCTGTCCTAGCTCCAAACAGCTGACAAAGTACGAGATCTATCAGACCCTGTCCTCACCTCAAACAGCTGACAATGTACGAGATATATCAGACCCTGTCCTAGCTCCAAACAGCTGACAAAGTACGAGATCTATCAGACCCTGTCCTAGCTCCAAACAGCTGACAAAGTACGAGATATATCAGACCCTGTCCTAGCTCCAAACAGCTGACAAGCGGACATAACGGCCGTCCAGCTCCAACAGCTGATCAATTGTAGAGACTCGAACAGACCTGTCCTACGTCCAAACGCTGACAAAACGAGATTATCAGACCCTGTCCTAGCTCCAACAGCTGACAAAGTACGAGATCTATCAGACCCTGTCCTAGCTCCAAACACTGACAAAGTACGAGATCTATCAGACCCTTGTCCTAGCTCCAAACAGCTGACAAGTACGAGATTATCAGACCCTGTCCTAGCTCCAAACAGCTGACAAAGTACGAGATCTATCAGACCCTGTCCTAGCTCCAAACAGCTGACAAAGTACGAGATTGCTAGTCCCGACGCGCTGGTCCTAGCTCCAAACAGCTGACAAAGTACGAGATATATCAGACCCTGTCATAGCTCCAAACAGCTGACGGCGCTGACAAAGGCCGGTTCCCATCAAGATTATCTTCATTGTGCGACTTTAGGAACAATGTGGGTATCGCCATATCACTTTCTAACGGCGTCAGGGTGTACAAAATATCCCCGAGTGAGTGACACACTTTGATAGGAATGCAGCGAGAAACTGTTATCAGTACTGTTGGGTTAAGTTGGAGATAACGTCACTTTGGGCCCAAACCGGATGCTCACCGATCGAGGTTTTGAAATGTCGGCAGGTTCACGAACATTCTCTGCCACTCTTTGGCAGGAGAGGTGGGTGGGTAACAAGTGCATGGTGATTGTGAGGAGCAAATAAAAACACATCCTCCTCAACACCAAAAGGCTATTTTTAAACTATACACTCGAAAATGAAATGACTGTAAAGTTTTGAACATTACTAAAAGAGAGTAGTAACTTGTTTATCCTGACAAAACGTAGGAAGGCCTTATGTCGGGATCCACGTTAACTTAACGTAAGAGATGTCCTGGGAGGTCTTTCACGTTAAGTGAACGTTACATTAAGGGTATCACGTGATCTAGCCAGCCAATCATTATGCGGTGAGTCACAGGGCTATTTAGTAATTCATTTGTTGGTTTTAAGACCAAGGTCTACTTTTTAACTTTAGTTCTAGTGATTAGATATTGAAACAAAATAATTAAACTAAAATGAGGAAAGATAAATTATAAAAAAAGTTTGTAATAGATATTTATTATATCGATTGAAAACTGTAAACATTCACAGATCATCACTGTAAAACTAGTACAAATCAAGATCATACTTGAGAATGAAGATGTTTGGCTCGAGTTGTTACGTTAAGTTTAAGTTAAGTTAATCGTGATCCCGGCATTACAGCACGGGCTTAAAAATCATTTTACACTTTTTTTTTTTGTGTGTTTTCTTAAAGTGCAGTTTGAAAGCGAATCCAATAGCTCAAGGTGAAAGAAGAGTCTTACGTTGGTTTCGGCATGTAGTGAGGATGAGTGACGAAGCAAATATATGAAGGTAGAGTGTGTGGATCAAAAGGAAAGGATAGTTCATGTAAGACGTGGCTGCGAAGGGAGTATGCAAGATAGGGAAGTGCAGATAAAGTTAGTTAGGATGGAATGAGTACGCATAGGTCCGCCCTTAGCAGATGCAGGGCCCTGGGAAAACTTAGTTTGCGTGGCTCCCGATTTATCTGCCCTCTGACACACCCCCCCCCCCCCCCCCATTTTTGTTAGTACTGCGTCTTACTATCAGTTCGGGTTATACGCTTATATACTAATTACGCTAATGAGTTGGGCAGCGCATCCGCATTTGCGTGGTCCTGTGCAGCCCATCATTCGCACACCCTTAAGGGCGGCCCTGAGTACGATTTTTTTTTTTAGCTATATGCAGAGTTTCTTGTCTACCTCGCAAGGGAACGGCGTGATTAGCTAAGTATCCTTCATATGAAGATTGGACTGTATACGTTTAAAGGCTAGTATTTTTTAGCGGCTGTCATGAAATCAGTTGCGTTTGATGCGACTTTATGGGAGAGTTTCGACGAGAGGATTATGCGGAAATAGAAGCCGGTCCCTTTGGAAACATTTCGCAATCCATAAAAAAAGTGTTTTATTTGCTGTTTGAGCCTTGAGCCTTAAGGCCAGAGTGTCCGATATGACGATAATATGAGTGTGGGTTTGTTTCCGGGTCCGTGGTTTGGCGGATCACCTCGGAACTAGCCGCTCTAGTCCCTATACGGCTGCTAGGAAGTGAAGAGGTTAGGAAGGTCAGGGCAGGCCACAGTACTCAAGGTGAGCGGCATGGGACGTGTGCGCTTAACTTGAGATCTACCGTGATGTACTTTTGTGAGGGGTTAACTTGAGATCTGCCGTGATGTTTTCTGTGTGTTGTCAACTTAATATCTACCGTGATGTTCTCTGTGTGCTGTCAACTTGAGATTACTGTAACGTTCCGGTGGATGTACTCTGTGTGCTGTCAACTTGATATCTACCGTGATGTTCTCTGTGTGCTGTCAACTTGATATCTACCGTGATGTTCTCTGTGTGTGTCAACTTGAATATCTACCGTGATGTCTCTGTGTGCTGTCAACTTGGATATCTACCGTGATGTACTCTGTGTGCTGTCAACTTGAGATTTACCGTGATGTTACTCTGTGTGCTGTCAACTAACCCATGTTTTATTAATATCTACCGTGATGTTCTCTGTGTGCTGTCAACTTGATTTACCGTAGTCTCTGTGGCGACTTGAGATTTACCGTGATGTACTCTGTGTGCTGTCAACTTGATATTTACCGTGATGTACTCTGTGTGCTGTCAACTTGATATCTACCGTGATGTTCCTGTGTGCTGTCAACTGAGATCTACTGATCGTCATATATTCCGCTTGTGCTCAACTTGAGATATATTCCCTCTACAATCCTTATTACTCTTTTGCGGTAATCCTGAGCTCGCATTTGTGGGTTTTTAGTGCCAATGTTCTGGTTATTTAGTGACCGACCCTAATTAACTCTAGGTCAGTTAAACCAGCCCAAGCTGGCAAATAAAATCAATACTGTGTATTAATTCCCTGCCCTCGGCCCTAAACAAACTACGAGCCCAATGTGGTCAACTATCACACACTACCGGCTAATTATCATCAAGGTCACTGTGACTGCTCTAGCTAAACTGTAAACAGGACCAATGTTGTTCACTGAATTCTGAACAAGTCCACAATCGGACATGTGGCCATCATGTTCCTAATACTCGGCGATATACAGGACGGGGCAGAAAGTGGTCACACATTTAATAACACTATATCTATAAGTAACTATTTTCATTATTAAATTCTTCAAACGAAGCTAAAAATAAAAACAAAGGATTGATAATTTTTTACAAACCCTTAAATCATTTTTTTAATCATAGTCCTTAAGATGGCCACCGTTATAATATCCAAGACTTGTTGTGTGCGCTCCTAGAGACTTGGCATGTCTTTGCGCAATGTTTCTTGTTGAATTGTTATTGAGCGAGTCGTGTGAACATGATTCTTTAACAAGCCCCACAATAAAAAGTCCGGAACTGTTGAGTCTGGTGAACGCGATGTCCCTAAATCACGAAACAAGGTGACCAGGAAATATTGTGTGAGATATACCTCGGCCTTTCTGACCGAGGAACTGCAACATATGGCTGTGGTTCCAGCATATCCCGAATATCGATGGAGACTAAAAAGCTTCACAAACTGTTTCCTGGTCCCCTTGTTTCACGATTTGGGGACATCGCCTGACATCACGTTCAACAGACTCAACAGTTCCGGACTGTGGGGCATGTTAAAGAGTCATCTGTTTGTACCTGTTTACACTACTCGCTCAAAAACAACATTCAGAAACTTAAAGAAAGAATTGTGGAGGAAGTTGAAACAATTCAACAAGAAACATTGCTTTAAAGACATGTCAAGTTTCAAGTAGCGAAACACAACAATGTATTGGATATTATAACGGTGGCCATCTTAAGACTATGTAGAGAATTATCAATCTTTTGTTGTTATTTTAAGCATGTACACCCGACACAACTTCCTACGTTTTGAGGTAAGGGTACTTGACGTGCACTTTCTGAACTGACTGAATACATCATCACACGACTTATAAACTGACTTACATCTAGAACAGACAACAGCCGCCAGTTTAATTCATCACTGCGAAAGGGGGAAACCCACATTTCCCCAATGATAGATTATGGAACATGCCATCTTTAGGAGACAAATATAAAACTTGAAAAATACAAGATGGCGGACATCTCAAAGTCATGGATACAGATTGCGCTAACTCTTGTTGTGAAACACCTAAAATATATAAATACAACAAAGAAAAAACTTTGCTAGAAATACTAATACAGCCCTAGTGTGTGAAAACAACATGGAGGCCTGCGCTAATGGACAGAGTTCATCATGAATATGATCACCAAGATGAACTTTGCACTGTCAATGAGGGAGAATACATTGAACATGTAATGTAGGCCTAGTTAAATGTTCTATGTTCATGTTTTCATGTTTTATAACACGTATATTTGCAGATGTATACAGACTTTGGGCCATCCTGTATATATGTGTATTTATACAACCACCCAGTCGAGTTAGACATAAATAATCTGGTAGGTTTACGGAAGATATAATTCAAAGCATGGAAGATGAGTGGGAAAACATTTGGAGGAGAAATCCTCAATATACTCGTTTGCCGGGATTTGAACCCGGACCTGACTTAAGTGGCGCGGGGAAATGTGAAGCTCTCCTGTGTGTGTGACTGTACACGTCAAGGTTGCGATGCTGCGCATGCGCACAAGTCTTCTGTCTCAATTACCTCCGCCACCTCACGTCTTGATCGATTCACCTGCGAGTACAGTCCCGGCCATAAATAGTGTACCGCGCTGGGATCACACGTGGGCTAGGATACAGGGGTTGGTTGCACTTTTTGACCTGGTCGGGAGTCCAACGCTCCTCCTTGAGAAGTGTGTAAAGACAAGGCAACACAGGGACCTGAGGCTTGAAGGGGTGTACATGCGAGGCAACACAGGGACCTGAGACTTGAAGGGGTGTACATGCGAGGCAACACAGGGACCTGAGACTTGAAGGGGTGTACATGCGAGGCAACACAGGGACCTGAGACTTGAAGGGGTGTACATGCGAGGCAACACAGGGACCTGAGGCTTGAAGGGATGTACATGCGAGGCAACACAGGGACCTGGGACTTGAAGGGATGTACATGCGAGGCAACACAGGGACCTGAGGCTTGAAGGGATGTACATGCGAGGCAACACAGGGACCTGGGACTTGAAGGGGTGTACATGCGAGGCAACACAGGGACCTGAGGCTTGAAGGGGTGTACATGCGAGGCAACACAGGGCCTGAGGCTTGAAGGGATGTACAGGCGAGGCTACACAGGGACCTTAGACTTGAAGGGGTGTACATGCGAGGCAACACAGGGACCTGAGACTTGAAGGGGTGTATATGCGAGGCAACACAGGGACCTGGGACTTGAAGGGGTGTACATTTCGAGGCAACACAGGGCCTGAGGCTTGAAGGGATGTACATGCGAGGCAACACAGGGACCTGAGTAATAATAATAATAATAATATTTAGCACCGCGTCTAGGGACCTGAGGCTTGAAGGGATGTACATGCGAGGCAACACAGGGACCTGAGACTTGAAGGGGTGTACATGCGAGGCAACACAGGGACCTGAGACTTGAAGGGGTGTACATGCGAGGCAACACAGAGACCTGAGGCTTGAAGGGTGTACAGGCGAGGCTACACAGGGACCTGAGACTTGAAGGGGTGTACATGCGAGGCAACACAGGGACCTGGGACTTGAAGGGGTGTATATGCGAGGCAACACAGGGACCTGAGGCTTGAAGGGATGTACAGGCGAGGCAACACAGGGTTTTGAAACCTAAATTGGTATAAAATCAAGGCAACACAGGTTTAAAAGCGATACAACAAACCTGTGCTTGGTATTTCTACTTAGCGCCATCCAACCTTTCAATATTTCTTGAACTTGTCTATTTGTAGTAAAATAAGGAAGAGAGAGAGACAGAAGTTTTTGTAATTCATTGTTACCTAAACGTAAAATATCTACAAACAAAACAGTTCAATTTAAAGAATATAGGCCTACCTGTGGAGATTGTGTTTTGTAAGAAAATAATATATTTAATTCTTGCAAACAATTTATTCTTTCAAAGATAGATATAATATTCATATTCAAAGTCACTTTAAAAACATTTTAGTCCATGAATGTGTGTTTAAGAAATTATACACTCTTTTTACTGTGAAACCTTGATATATTACACTATGGACCTGTCTTGTACCATAGTGGTATAATACAAGGTAAAACAAGGGTTCAATAGGCCTCTAGAGTATAATATAATTGCTGTAATCATGTGTGAATCATAAGGAAATTGTTAATCGCTGTGTGAAAGCACAAGTCTACGACGACATTAATTATAGGAAATAATAAAATAATATCAGAGCTATGGAGTCGGTACACTAAGCCCTTGACTTCAATTCTTCTATTTTATACTGTCCAACTCAGATTCCTTCATACATGGCTGAAGTATATTAATTAGTAATAACAAATTGACTGCAGTAAAATGCTCCAATACAGATTACTTCATGGGAAGCTTCTTTGACATTGTGAATTTATATTTAAATATGTTTGTCAATTCAAACTACAAATATTGGTTGTAAAGAATTTATGAAGCTGGAGTCAGATGGTACTTTTTACAGACTCCATCCAAAATCGCTTCAGACTCTACAGTGCTAGTAAATATATAGTATGATTCTGGTAGGAAGAACAGTATAAGTTAGTTACTAAGTTACTAACACCATATTAATACATTCATAGTTTGGTTTGTTGTACCAAATTATTTATACCGTTCTTCCAACCAAAATCAGAGCATAGTCATGTTTTTATCAATTAATTAATCTGTAGTTAGAACACCCAAAAACTATTGTAATTAAGTTAAAAGCTCTTAATCAAGTGCTGTCTCAAATATTTGCTGTTTTATTGTATGTAAACAAACAAATTTCACTTTCTGATGTTGCCTCTTTATTTTGCCTACTGCAAAAAAAAAAATCATCAATCATTCAAAATCACTCAAAATGAATTTTATTGGTTTCATGTGGGAAGATGGTTGACCTCTGAGGTCTTTGAGAAGTTCTCGCCTCCGAAACCGATGGTTTGGGTTCAAACCCAGCAGGGGTTGACTGATTTTTTTTGAGCGATAAAAATTTGTAGCACAACTTCCTTTGGGGAATGGGGGAAGTAAAACCGTCGGTCCGATGTCGATTGTGGTATATAAAAGAACCATGGAAGGTATGTGAAAATACCTTTCCAGGTAAAATTTGTAGGCTCACTTAGAGAAATTCAGCGGGGAAGGTAACGGGGACCCAGCATGCTTCTTGAACTCCTCTAGTACATGGGGTTTCCACTAGATGGTGCAGGTGGTACTAACCAGCCAAAGGGATGAGTGCATGGGACACAAACTAGTTTGATTGTAAGCGAAACAATTTGGGGGGTGGGGGGTAGTCAAAGACCTGTTTGTTGTACAAAGTGACTAACGATGTTGTAAATACAGTTCCACATCTTGTGCTGTAATTAAGTATCATCTGCAGCTGTCACTTTGGATAGATATTATCAATTACTTACTATAAAATAACAATATTAATATAACATCATGTCTTACAGCTTATTTTAGTCATCAGTTTAGAGTAAGAGGTGGCTAAATGAGTTAAAAACAGAAATATTAAGAGTTTTAGTAGTTAGTGTATGGATGTTGTTGAGGAGAAGGGAGTATGCAAGGATAGGGAAGTGTGGAGAAAGTTAGTGAGGATGGATCGAGTACGGAGTTGTTGTTTTGTGAGCTGTTTATGCACAGTTTTTTGCCTACCCCATAAGGGAACAGCGTGTTTAGATGTATGTATAATAAAATGTTATCCATTTATGCCTAAAGGGCCTTTCAAATGAAAACTGTAGTGTAGTTATTAAAAGAGTTATAATTAATAACGGAGTGTCTGGCTTGTGCAGTGTGATACGTAGAGGCTGGGTATTAATAGACTCGAACGCAGGAGGTGACCAACACTACACAACACAAGAGCTTTGGCCACATGTGCCCCAATATTGCACTCAAAGAGTTCCAACCGTGGCACAGCGCCCTTTGAGGATCATGGGGCCCTGCGCAGCGCCAGCGTGTTTGACTGGCAAGGCCCGGCTCGAATCCCAGTGTCAACAAAACGGTTTCTTCCTTTGGGGTTTTTCGATGTAGTCTTCACATCGTTCCCAGAAGAATGCTGTTGCATATCCTTAACATTCACCTCCCTCTCATCTTTTGTTCTTAAATTAGTTTAAGATGCTGATGGCCCAAACAAGCCGAAACATTCCAAAGAAGAATTAATGTGGCCACGCTTAATATAAGTTGTCTAATTTACGTTAACTTTAACAGTTCATTCGCCACTTTGACAGTTCTAGTTTAAAATATCACTTGTCAAAGCAACCAAATATATTTACTAACTTTATGTACATGAACCAATTTTTAGTAAATGTTCAAATGTCTGAAAACGCCCTAATACTTTAAACAAATAGGCCTATTTAGAGTGTGGATACAGTCCAATTTTCATTGAAGGGATCTTTTAGAAAAACTTTTTTTTTTGCTGTCAACATTGCTAACATTTTACTATATTATTAATTATTATCATAATTTATTATTATTATTATTATTATTATTATTATTATATAGGCAATGATAATATTTATCAAAAGTGACAGCTGCTCTATAGATAATGTCTGAGAGGAGAAAATAGAGGATATTTATGCTTCACACTTCAATATAATGGACATTCATGTAATCATGCACAAAGAATGTTAACATTACATCGAAATTTAATTTTAGTAAATTGAAGTCTAAGTTGGGTCATAGTAAAACATGATCCAAATGACATGAAACTTTATTAAAATACTATGCTGGGATTCTATTTTTCAATATGAGCAGTTTCAGTCTAGGATCAAATAATAGTATTAATTTGAAAATTAATTAAATAAACAAAATATGTAAGTTAGTAAATCTCCCTTGCTTTTATCTTGAAAGTTTCTGTGAGAGATAAAAATATGTTGCATTAGAAATGAGCAATAAATTGATCTACAAACAACTGAGTAATTATTATTGAAGATCTCACATTTCTTAAGAATTAGCTAATGTAATTTTACAAACAGTCTTACAGCATTTCCTTGTGATTTGTTAGAAATTTACAAATGATTATAAACAAGATTACAAGAGACTTACTTGATGCAATTAATATTGTATTCTTGTATGAGTGGTGGTAGTCCTCCTACTCATCTAATCTATGGATAGTTTTAACAAAGATGTTGAAATGAACCTAAAAAACACTGCTGAATAAATAGATTCCTTAGTTGTGAACATAAATGTGCGAGAAATATTCAACTGTTCATGTTTTGATATAAACTACTAACTATACACTAAAGTTACTAGCCTATAACTGTAAGGCTCATGTCTAGATTTTGTCAACTTGAAACTTTCTCTTATAAAACTTGTGACCTGTTTATTGAAACTTGGATTCAACAGTTGATGTATGATCTTAATCTTTATGATAAAGATATCAAAGACTGGTCGAAACAATTCAATTAAATAGCTTCTGTGGACATACAAAATTACAAATACAAATTTAATCAAGTATGCAAAGATTAACCTTAGATTACAAACTCTCATTTCTAATAGTGTATGAAAACAAAAGTAATTTGAATAATCAATACCGGTAGTACAAGCTTTCTCAAATAAATAATAGTTCGTAGAGCTCAATAAAATGCAAATTATAGATATCATTTTATTATGGTCAGTTCACTAAATGTACAATCAGTAATCACCTTTGTTTGCTAAGGCGTGTGAGAGAAATGAATACAATATAAGAATTAGAAAGACCATGAGAAATTCGTAATCATTAATCTAATCGATTAGTTATACATCGTGTTTACATAATAAGTAGGCTTATGTAGTTAGCAAGTTAGAAATTGGCTTTATCTGGCAGAGCCATGAACATTTTCATAATGGCTATTGGTAGGCCTACATTATACATTTCAGATAGGAAATGAAAACTTACCTTCAAACGCCGTAGTTTGCCATCTCGGGCAGCGTTGTATATCACATTTTTGAAGTCCATTTCTTGCATCATAATCCGGAGGGACGCAAATTACAAAGAGCAAACGAAAAATACACAAAATTCCATCCGCCGCAGCTCTCGTCCAGCTGTGACGGACAAACTGAATGGCAATCGGTAAGCAAGAGCAAAACCGCGAGAGGCTAACGAGAACAAAAACAGATTCTAACCTAGTTCCAAGGACAATCGCTAGATAGCTCTGGCATTCTCGTTTATGAACGCGGCGGCCGGTCGCATCCAAAGAGGATAGATAGAATTCAGCTGTGCACTCTTGTAAAAATCGTGTGGTGTCGTCTTCGATGAATTGAACCATTGTAGAACAAATATGAACGATATAAATAAGGAATAGACCCATTGTATGTTAACAATTTATAGATTTCATGGCCACACCTATCCTTTGTCTACGGGGTTAGTGTGAATTGTCCATGAACACATATTGTGAAAACTGAAATAATGTAAATGTTTGATTTGAGCTGCGTAGTATCGGTTGAATAAGGTATATCATTAGCTCTTGGGGATGTGAGCTGACTCACTCTTTATGGTCTGTGGTATTTTACTCCACGCGGAGTTGACGAGGACCTGTCATTTTTCCCAAGTGGGCGGAGAGTCTTGCATCCTAGGCTCGCGATTGGTTGAGAAAGATGGTGACGTTTCTGTTTGGTAAACCACGTGGTGTAATACGCCATTACTAGCAAAGTATCTGGCGCTGTCGGGCGGGTGGAATGGAATGAACACAATGGATTGTGCGCGTTGGATGTGCGAAAACTCTGAACAATTTTTGTGAAAATTTGAATTAGGATGCGCGAATGCGAATGGTAGCTCGGTAATGTTACGGTGGAGATGTGTATCGTTGTTGATGTTGTGAATTAAGTGTTGTGAAGGAAGGCTATGGATGAATAGTGGGTTTGTTGGGGGAAATTTTATTTTGTTATTTTTTTTTGTTTGTTTTCTGTGTGAATCTTTTGACAAGGAAAGATTTGAAGAGCAGGTTTCGCTGCTTAAAGACGGGTGTGTGGGATGAAAAAGTGTAAAATGTGGAGGTGATGATGTTATTGTGTAATTGAAGCTGTGGACAAATTCACCATGTACCCAGCTCCGGCCAGACACCCGCCCGCTGCGGTGAGTACCGGATCCAAACAAATATTTACAAGTCCTTTTTTTTTTGGTTAGGAATGCAGTAAGGCGTCAACCATGTAATTTATATCACTTCGACCTACATAAGTCTACTATTTTTATCACAATATTTTTTCTCACTATTTTTGCTAAACAATCTCTACATTAAACGGCTCTCGGCCGATGTATTCATTAAATGAGACCTCTGACGGGGGCGGCTCGAGCAAATACAACTCGTGTCTGCGCCTACGTCTCGTCATGATTATGATAATGAGATGTCGTTGACTGATGTGGAATGCCCCGCCGCTGTTTAATACCGGTGTATAGGCCTATAGACTATTTACAAATGTTATCACTCGACAGGGATATTTAACGGCATTTCTTCAGCATCTTTGATCTTTAAGTTTATTTTCCGATATTATGAGCCTACTCGAATAACAAGCGAGCACGCAGCCTGTCTCCAAGACATGACTCACTCCCCACATAGTCAAGGAAACAAAATATATTACCTATTTATTAAAACAACAATCATGTAAGTTATGTATCACGTAAGGTTCAAAACTCTATTAAATACAAACCACTATTGGCAAAATGTCTTAAAGGTAGAATAGTGTAGGCATATTTTGTTAAGTGAGAATAATATACCAGGAATATCTCAAAATATTTAAACTCTCAGTTTCCACGCTTATGCTTTTTTCATAATCACTTTGTTATTTAAGAAGGCCTTTTATAATCCTACAAAGAAGTTTAATACAGGATGTTCCAGAGTTAATTGGATAAACTTTGGGAAGTGGTAGGCCTAGTGGATCAAAAAGCTAACTCCAAAAGTATTTTGGAGATTTGCTCGTTTTACTTTCCTTTTCATGCAAACAGCAAACAACTAAATAAAAACACGTTTTTCTGCAGAGGTCCTCGGCAATGGCTTAGTATTAATTTTCCTGGAGGATGGATCGGTCTGCTGGACCTGTGGCCTGGCCTCTTGTGTTCGCCTGATTTAACGCCATTAGATTTTTTTTATGGTGAGCTCTCGAGCAAAAAGTGAAGTGCCTGTTAATGACCTTCAATTGTTCCGACAAAGGATAACGCAAGCGTGCGAAGAAACAACATTCGCACATTGTCGGGTCAGCCACTCATTTTGTCATTGATAGGTGCAATGTTTGACTCCGGACTTGAGGCCGTCAATTTGAACAAAAATACATACAATATTTTATATAATTCCTACCTATTTTATTTTTATTTAGTTTTTTGCTGTTTGCACGAAACTAAAACGAGCAAATCTCCAACAATACATTTATTTAGTTTTTTGATCCACTTCCCAAAATTTAGCCGTTTAACCCGGGAACACCCTGTATATATTTATCATGAGCAAAGCAAGGTGTATCTCCTCCCTACGGTTTGTGGCAGTGTATCTCCTCCTAGCGCTTGTGGGCAGTATATCTCCTCCTAGCGGCTGTGGGCAGTATATCTCCCCTAGCGGCTTGTGGGCAGTATATCTCCTCCCTAGCAGCTTGTGGGCAGTGTATCTCCTCCCTAGCGGCTTGTGGCGTATACCCTCCCTAGCGCTTGTGGCAGTATATCTCCTCCCTAGCAGCTTGTGGGCAGTTATCTCCTCCCTAGCAGCTGTGGCAGTATATCTCCTCCCTAGCGGCTTGTGGGCAGTATATCTCCTCCCTAGCGCTTGTGGCAGTATATATCCTCCTAGCGCTTGTGGGCAGTGTATCTTCTCCTTAGCAGCTTGTGGGCAGTGTATTCTCCTCCAAATAAGCAATATAGTAGATTCGTCAAATCCTTTAAGAATCTAACATGACTACACAACAGCAATACTATCATCACATAACCCCGTTAATATCCAAAATAATACTATTAAGTTCAACTGTTAAAGTTCCAAAATCCAAACGACGAATATTTACAGAGTGTGATAACTTCCCTTTCACTGAGTCCATTGTTCCAGAATATCGTCTCCAGATGATATAGAACAATTATTACCTTCCGTCCAACATGGTGACGAGTCTTGAAGTTTCACAATACAATAGTGGAGATCCATTCTGGCGGTGCCAAATGTAGGTTAAGTATAGTTCCATTCCGGGTGATGGCACGTCAAAGGTCGTACTATATATTGTTGAAGTCCATACTCGATGGCGGCAGATTCAAAAGTCGTTGGTTTATGTATTATACAGAGGTCCGTCCCTCATGGTGACGGGTTCATCCTTATTTTGCAAAGTTACATGTTTTATAGTGATCTAACGGCGTAGGCACAAAAGGGGGGAAAGTTCACTACTCGGTCGGTGACGTGAAGGGGGTGGCGATCACGCCATCTTCTTGGGTCATCCAGCTTGAAGGTCTCTGGTTGGTCGGGCCGCTCCAGCAGCCGGTTTCTTGTAATGTATTTTGAATCTTCTCTGATTGATTGGTCAGTGACGTCAGAGGTCAGTAGATGGTTGTAGAGATTATCTGGAAGAGGTCAGCTACTTCAATCTTCACCTCGCTCGTGATTAGTAGAAATGTTCTCGTCAGTTACTTTCGTGTTGGTCCGGTATTCACATCTAGTGCGGGTGCACTCAGAAAAGTTGCCCCACTCGCCGACTTAGGACGTTTTGCAGCCAGCTAGGTTTCTTGGTCGTCCAAGCCAGCATAGCAGAGGGGACGTACTCTAACAGAATTCCTTGTAGAAGTTGAAAAGGGATTGTATAGAAAGATATTGTTTTTATATGGCTTGGTTATATTAGGAACTACAATAGAGAAGCTTACTATTGTAGGTGAATTGACTATTTACTGACGTTTCAAGGAGCGGGTAGTATTCATCGGATGATATTTTCTTGGAGCGGGTAGTATGACTACGTATGACAGTTCAGCAGCATCGGGTAGGGGTGGGGCTTAGATGTAACATTACACCCTTGTAACGTTATACTAGCAGCTTGTAGGAAGTGTAACTCCGGGGGGGCCTCTGGAGGGGTGAGAAAGTAGTCCTTGGTTCAGACCTGACAGTGTTGCTGTACCTCTGTAGACACTGCTGGCTCTGTTATTGTTCAGACACCTCTACCCTCTGTTAGACACTGCTGGGCTCTGTTATTGTCCAGACCTGAACCGTACCTCTGTAGACACTGCTGGCTCTGTTATTGTCCAGACCTGACCGTAACCCGTCTGTAGACACTGCTGGCTCTGTTATTGTCCAGACCTGACGTACCTCTGTAGACACTGCTGGCTCTGTTATTGTTCAGACCTGACTATCTCTGTAGACACTGCTGGCTCTGTTATTGTCCAGACCTGACTATCTCCGTAGACAGCTGCTGGCTCTGTTATTGTCCAGACCTGACTATCTCTGTAGACACTGCTGGCTCTGTTATTGTTCAGACCTGTACTATCTCCTGTAGACACTGCTGGCTCTGTTATTGTCAGACCTGACTACTCCGTAGACACTGCTGGCTCTGTTATTGTTCAGACCTGACTATCTCTGTAGACACTGCTGGCTCTGTTATTGTTCAAATCCATACAACATTTCGCTCATGGTACCAACATCAACACTTTACACAGTCAATCTATTTGCGCCTTGAAAACATAGACTTTGTTTTTAAAATGACTTTTTCTGGTTTTTTATTCGAGATGTTTACTACCACGGTCTTTTTTAATCCACCTCCTGGCAGGAAGACTCCTAAAGGACATTTTCATGACTAAACCAAATAGCCCGAGTTGTAGACTATATATAAGAAAAACTACGTCAAGATAAAAACAATTTTGTGGTACTGTAGGACTATTTTTTTTAGTAATTATTTTAGAAGTTATGATTTTTATTTCAGTGTTTTTTTAATTCATTATCATGGGGAATCCTATCTTGACTTGCCGTGACGTCAGAGGTAGGCAATGTCTTTAACAGGCGGTTTGTTACTACATGTACATGTGAACAATGGGTATCAACATTCCTCTATGGGATTAAAAAAACACCTTACGTTATAATTCGTCATAGATTTGGAAAATGACACCCGGGACTCAAAGTTCTAAGCCTGCCCCCCCTCTTAGCTCACCACTGGTCCACCACTTGGGATATCGTTGTCGTGCTAAGTAAAGGGGGCCGGGTTCTATTCCCGTTTCTAGCCAGTTGTCATTTTTCAAATCTACGAATATAACGATTGATGCGACTGTGTTCGAAAAATGATAGATAATTTCCATCCTCTAAAGTTTCGCTAATCGTAGACAGTTAGTTGTGGCTTGCCTCCATCTTACCGCCTCTTGTGGTCTAGTGGTCAGAGCACCTGTCTTCAGATTCAAGAGGTCCAGGGATTGATCCCGGGTCTCTAACGGGGTCAAACTCAACCTCGGGGGACAAATGAGGATCTACTTGAACGGGAAAATAGCGGCTCCATTCTAGAAGACCGAGGGTTCTTTGTGCTGACCATATGACGCCCCCTATCCGCAAATGTTGGCACCATCTTCAACATTCGTCGTCCGTTTTGTCGATAAAGCTCGCTTGCGGGCTCAAGCCATGGAGGTTTTTTTTTATAATTCAAGATGGAATTTTTTAAATATATTTATTTAATTTTCAAGGACGTTTCACGTGAAATGTTGAATTATAAACATAATAGACTCAACAAATAGACGTTTTTTAACAACATAAAAGCAGATTGATAAGATAGTCGAGGTAAATGTGAGGATTCCACTGAGGCGTCACTCTCGCAATAAGCTGGTCTGCTTTTCGCTGCAGATCTGGTTCGAATCCCGGTTGGAATGGGCTGAGGGTGGATTTGCCCCTAAATGGTTTCTACACACGCCGTACACGGGCACACTTTACTTTAAATTCAACCTTCCTTATCCTTGACGCGTAAATAGAATAGAAGTGGGGGATAGTACGCAAAGAGGGCGGGCTTCTTTAATTTGTTGAATGTCATATTAGGGGTCGATCTTGGATTAGGAGGCTTTTTGTTCGTGATTTTCTGCCACCCCCTCTTCCCCCACGTAAGGGGATTTTCCGTCACCCCCCCACCCCTTTCCCTTCTATATCTTACGTAATTTTTCACGATTTGGTAAATTAGATTATATTTTTAATCGTTTGGTTATTTTTAGACATAACGTTTGTTAACAAAGCGAGTATTATTAGGCCTTTGTAGTTTTAAAATACTTTTAACTGCCGTAAGTGAACAAATATAAGTTAAATTTTATATTGAATCTTTTTTTTTTTTGACAAAAAAATCTAGATTTTGTCTCACCATAAACATTTATATTTAAAAAAACTTACGTAAGGTAGTCTGACAATTCGCCTCCCCTCCCCCCTCCTTCGTAATACTGTATCCCCCTAACCCTAAAATAAAAAAGTGACGTAATTTAAAGACTGCCCCCCCCCCCCCCCGCTAGAATAAAATATTTGTTGACATAACACACACAACAAAAGAAAATTTCCAATGATAATAAAATTAATATTGAAAAATAATTGTTGATATTGTAAAAAAATTAGGAGATTGTGTTTTATTGAACGATATTTCGGGATCTCGGAATTTAATGAAAAATCTGTTGTTGACGCCTGGAAATTAGACTTTGTTGTATTATAATTTAGTTTATAATAATAACTCTATTGCATATTAAAATAATTTTGGCGCCATTCTTTTAAATATAATACGTTCTTCTGTAACTAAGGTGAGCTTTTTTTTTAAATTAAATTATATAAAATTATTTTACTGTCTATCTGACTAAATTGGCTAAATTTGTTAAAAAGAGAATCATTAATAGTTTTAGTAATAAAGAGTATGTATGACTCGGTGTATGGATGCAAGGATAGGGAAGTGTGGAGAAAGTTAGTGAGGATGGATTAAGTAGGAAGGGGGGGGGTTGTTTTTAGAGCTACATACACAGTTTCTTGCCTACCCTCTGAGGGACCCCGGGGGGGGGGGAATTATGTATGCGTGTTAGTTGCTGTAATAATTTTGCTATCATTGGAAATTAGCTTTATATTTCTGTGTGTATAGATGGTAACAAATATTAAATTTTACAAAATACGAGAAAAGGAAAAGAAAAATTAAGGAATTCCGCCCCCCTTTGGTTTATATACTTTCATAAAAAGCATTGTGACCCGGAGACAGGTAGTTTTTAAAAAAAACGCGACTTAGCCGGTTACTGCGCCGAGTCTGTGACTTGGCCCGTTACTGCGCGGAGCTGCTCAACGCGGAACAAAGACCATCCGTGGTGCGCCCCGCGCCTACAAATAATAATAATAATAAAAAAGATGAATACTGTGGAGAAAAGAACGCGGGGAGGGGGGAGTGCTGGCGGGAAATAGGATTATTAGAGAGCGCGGCTCGTGAGCTCCGTGGGCTCCGTGATGAGTCTCTCTTTGTCTCTCTCTGGAGTGAGACGACTCTGGGTTCGCTCGTTGTTGGATGTACGGAGCTGCTGATGGGTGTCGGGCGCGCGTCTCGACGCCTCTAGGACAATGTTTGGCAATTGGCTGACGGCACACTGTTGTCGTGAGTCGTCGCGGCACACTTGAGTTGGCGACACTACGCGAGACTCTTGGCCCTGCTCATGATCAGAGAAAAGATGTGTCTCTCTGTCTGTCCTCTAGTAGATCACGAAATTAAAATGTCGTGACAAACTCAATTGTCTTATTAATCACGTACTGTAAGACATGTTCTGGAAAAAAATTATTACTAAAACTTTCAAACGATTGTATCTTATTTCTTTAAAAAAAAATTGTAATTGAATGGAACTGTAACCCGGTCGGGCTATAAGCTAATGTGTAATGGTAGGGTGATTGTTAGATGAAATGGAGGACCTACAATTTAACGTGGGATCCGAACCACGGTGGAGGCCTGGCATTCCACACATTCACAAGTTGTGATTAATACACGTCTTGTCAGAGGTGAAGGAAGGGTTTGGCAATCAGATAAATTTGTGCCGGGACCGAGGATTGAACCCTGGACCCCCCCAGCACAGAGGTCTGACACCTTACCACCAGGTCACCGGAAACTACTATTAATTGTGTTTGATCAACAATAGTAAACCTAACGTTTAGAACCAATGTTCTAGAAGCTATTTGGAATGGTCCTCACCTGGGGATTATTTTGATAGGCCTGTCTAGGTGATGATTGATAGGCCCTTACAAGCAGAGCGGACAGAGCTTAAAACTATTTAAATACACGCTAAGTGGCCAGAGCAAACGGCGCTGAAACCTTGTGGTCGGTAGGAGATCTTATTGGCTGGATTATCGTAGATTGGTTCACACAGGCAGAGCGGACAAAGCTAAAATTATTTCATCTCTCGCCTAGTGGCCAGAGTGAACGGCACTGAAATCATGTTCGAATTATTATTTTTTTCATCTTGTGATCATTTTTTTGTTATTTTCTTATTCCACTGGCGCAGACAAGGGAACCCCCCCTCCCCCCAGACCTTGCCGCCCACCTACGTCTTTCTCGTCCCTAAAGCTGTTGGAATCATACTTGAGGAGCTTCATGTACATACATCCATAGGTGTCAGTTACGGACCCATGTGGGAAAATTCCAGATCTGGCCAGATATGATCTTTCCACACGGGGAGGATGAAGTTCTCAATCAACTTTCTAATAAGCCAAAGAAAATTAACATAAGACTAAAGTGAATTAGTTCAAAAGTGATTTAGTGAGTTAAGAGTTAGTGCAAGTTGTTTATTTGAATTTTCAGATTTTAGTTCATAAAATAATTTTATTATGCAGTTGCATTTTGCAGTACTTAAATTTTCAAAATTTTCCACGGGAAAAACCATTGGACCCCGCTTGGTTGGTCAGTAAAACTACCCCCCCCCCCCCCACACACACACACACAAACAAACGAATCCTGGCTGCGCCAGTGTCTTATTCAGATCATTATTGAAATGTTATTTTACGAAACTATTCTAATCTATTGGTTGGCGTGATCCCTAGAAATGCGTCACGTGAGTGGTAACCGTTAGTTATGTAAGTAGTGTGGGAGTTGGCATTGACCCACCTGTCAGACATTGTCTCGTCCGGGTGTGCGTGGTCATTTCAATACTGAATATGTATCGCTGGACTCTCACCTTGTTATCCTTCAGACGACGTAATATCGACCTAGTTCCCACAAGAACATCGTGTCATAGGAATATTTTCTGGAGAAAATTGCATGCACTTCAATATTTTGTGGTACAGATTCTTCCAATAAATTGTTTAAAATTCTTTATTTGGTGAGGGATCAGCCGTCGTTCTCAAGGCTGGTGAATTTCAAAGGAGTTCATGAGGATGTACAGTAAAACAGTATGTCGCTAAGGAGCCACCATAAAAATAGAACAATGCATCTATCCCTATTCAGGGTCCGTTCTCATAAAAATAGAACAGTGTATCTATCCCTATTCAGGGTCCGCTCTCATATTAATAGAACAGTGTATCTATCCCTATTTAGGGTCCGTTCTCATAAAAATAGAACAGTGTATCTATCCCTATTCAGGGTCCTCTCTCTCTAAAAGATTCAACTCTTCGAAAATCACTACCCAATATAGTATCAGCTGACGTAATTTAAATAAAACTTTTCAATTTAGAGGAGATACCATCGATCTTTAAGTTTTATTATAATATTATTATATCAAAAACTAGAGGGATATATGACTCATTTTTAAACAACAAAATGTTATAATAATGGGGTTGGCCAATAAAAAAATATACTTCAAATTAATCCTTAACGAAATCAAGTGAAGCTCATCAATTGAAACGGACGCTTCAGATTTTTTATAATTATTATTTAGCACACGTCTTACTACCCGTTTGGGTTATACGCTTAAGTACTAATTACGCTAATGGTTTTAGGGATTTGGCAGGTTGAATATACAGGAAGTGAACCCGCATTTGCGTGGAAGGAGAGTGGAAAACCATTTAGGTAAAACCACCCCAGTTCACCCGACCGAGATTCGAACCTCGATCTCCCCGTCCTTGGCAGTTGAGCTCAACACGACTAGCGCGTTAGCTAACTACGCCACCGAGGCGGGTGACGCTTCAGAACTCGGGCAAGTTTCTATAAAATGAAAACCCATGTTATTTTATTTTGTTTGGGGTGTTTAGTCTACAGGACAGTTGACACGTTCTACAGTCGTTCAACTTCTCCACAGTTTGAACAACACGCCGTTGTTATTGTTTGTCGCTGATTGTGGCGATAGCACTTACTATAATCCAAAGTTGATAGGAAGAACCATTTAGAAAATACAATCCGTAATGTTTGTGGTCAACTTTGATAATATTCTACAAAATTGGGTAAGACTTGGCGTAGCGAGGTCTTGTTTTAATCCTGACCATTTAGTGCTTCTCCACTCTTTCCAGATCTTTACTCCGCCATTACTGCTATAAAATGTGTGGACCAATTTTTAAGCGAAATTTGGCAGGAACGTTTCGAACGACACATGTAGTCTACCCTGCAAGGATCAGTCTTGAGCTCAACGGATTATTCTATTGACCCTGGGCGTCCATCTGGGTTTTCCTAATGTGAGGGGGGGAAGGATTGTAGTTCCATCTGCCTGGGGGGGGGGTGGAGACCCTCCTCACCTGAGAGGAAATTTCATAAATTTAGCCTTGTAGGAGGGAATTTTAGAGCATCTGAACATAATTCTGAGATAATTATTATGAGTTTAGGAACCAATTTTCGTAAAGAAAAATCTAAAAATTTAACAAAAAATAAAAATTAGGTTGTAGCTTAAAAAAAATTTCACAAGTTTTTTTTTAATCACCGTGGCTTACTACCCGTTTGGGTTATCCGCTTATATTCTAACTACTCTAATTGTTTTAGGGACTAGGAAGGTTATATTTAGAGGAAATGTACTCGTATTTGCTTGGAGGGAGAGGGAAAAACCATTTTGGAAAAACCCCCTCAATACACGCGATCGAGAGTCCGTTTCAATATGGCGGCCTATCAAAGGCTTTTTTGTTTAAATAGCTCGGCTCAAGTGATTTGATAGATCAAGTATCAAGTGGCCCTATATTTCGAGACTAACGTATTAAACCACGTGAACAGGTTATTCTCTAATAATATATACTAATGTACTATTTAATATAATATAATTTGTTTTCTGTCGAATAGTGGGTATTTATATAAAGGCGCCGGCTCTGTAGATCATATGACTTGGCGTATGAATACGTGAAAGTTGAGCTAGCAATTCTTCTAGCCGGTGTCCGTATGGTCTAACGTGCAACTCTCGCAGTAGACTAGACTGCCAATGACAGGGAGATTGAGGTTTGAATCTTGATCGGGTGTACTGTGGCCTGATTTTTTTTCAGATTGTTTTCCACTCTCCCTCCACACAAATTCTGGAACACTTCCTTTAAATATAGCCTTCTTAATCTATAAAGCCATTAGTGTAATTAGTACGTAAGCATATAAACCGAACGGGTAGTAAGACGCGGTGCTTTAATAAAAAAAATTCTAGCTATCAGATAGGATCTTCCCATGAGAATAATTAGACAACACCTATACATTCTACCTTGTTTATTAATCTAACATCCGGTTATTTTGGACGGGTAGTAAGACGTGGTGTACGGCAAAAAAAATACTTTTTTTAAATATCCCCTTGCATAAGAGAAGTGATGATGCCTTGTTTTGTCAACGACAGTACGAGGTGTGACGAGCCTGCGCTAAGATGGTGTGTGTGTGAACGATTGTCGTTTGTTTGTCGGGCGGAGAGCGGTGTTGGTTGGGAGAGAGGGTGATGGAGTGTCCCTGGTGGGGAAGGAGGGGGAAGAGAAATCGACCCATGCACGGCTGTCGGCTCAGGGCGCTAGGCGGAGGCTTCCTCCTCCCCCCCCCCCCCCCATCACCCTGGAAAATAAGAACATGTTCGACGTTATACAGGATGGACTATGATCGGTTCGCAACGAGTCCGCCATGATAAATATCAAGATGGCCAAGACTTGAAATTTATTTCTTATCCTGCGAGTTCTCGGTATATTCCATGTCTTGTAGTTGTCTTATAAAGGTGGTAGTCACCAACAAACCTGTGTCTAGTGCTTGTCTTATAAAGGTGGTAGTCACCAACAAACCTCTGTCTAGTAGTTGTCTTATAAAGGTGGTAGTCACCAACAAACCTCTGTGTCTAGTGCTTGTCTTATAAAGGTGGTAGTCACCAACAAACCTCTGTGTCTAGTGCTTGTCTTATAAAGGTGGTAGTCACCAACAAACCTGTGTCTAGTGCTTGTCTTATAAAGGTGGTAGTCACCAACAAACCTCTGTGTCTAGTAGTTGTTTTATAAAGGTGGTAGTTACCAACAAACCTGTGTCTAGTAGTTGTCTTATAAAGGTGGTAGTCACCAACAAACCTGTGTCTAGTAGTTGTCTTATAAAGGTGGTAGTCACCAACAAACCTCTGTGTCTAGTAGTTGTCTTATAAAGGTGGTAGTTACCAACAAACCTGTGTCTAGTAGTTGTCTTATAAAGGTGGTAGTCACCAACAAACCTCTGTCTAGTAGTTGTCTTATAAAGGTGGTAGTTACCAACAAACCTGTGTCTAGTGCTTGTCTTATAAAGGTGGTAGTCACCAACAAACCTGTGTCTAGTGCTTGTCTTATAAAGGTGGTAGTCACCAACAAACCTGTGTCTAGTGCTTGTCTTATAAAGGTGGTAGTCACCAACAAACCTCTGTGTCTAGTAGTTGTCTTATAAAGATGGTAGTCACCAACAAACCTCTGTGTCTAGTAGTTGTCTTATAAAGGTGGTAGTCACCAACAAACCTCTGTCTAGTAGTTGTCTTATAAAGGTGGTAGTCACCAACAAACCTCTGTGTCTAGTAGTTGTCTTATAAAGGTGGTAGTTACCAACAAACCTGTGTCTAGTAGTTGTCTTATAAAGGTGGTAGTCACCAACAAACCTGTGTCTAGTAGTTGTCTTATAAAGGTGGTAGTCACCAACAAACCTCTGTGTCTAGTAGTTGTCTTATAAAGGTGGTAGTCACCAACAAACCTGTGTCTAGTAGTTGTCTTATAAAGGTGGTAGTTACCAACAAACCTGTGTCTAGTGCTTGTCTTATAAAGGTGGTAGTCACCAACAAACCTCTGTCTAGTAGTTGTCTTATAAAGGTGGTAGTCACCAACAAACCTCTGTGTCTAGTGCTTGTCTTATAAAGGTGGTAGTCACCAACAAACCTCTGTGTCTAGTGCTTGTCTTATAAAGGTAGTAGTCACCAACAAACCTGTGTCTAGTAGTTGTCTTATAAAGGTGGTAGTCACCAACAAACCTCTGTGTCTAGTAGTTGTCTTATAAAGGTGGTAGTCACCAACAAACCTGTGTCTAGTAGTTGTCTTATAAAGGTGGTAGTCACCAACAAACCTCTGTGTCTAGTAGTTGTCTTATAAAGGTGGTAGTCACCAACAAACCTGTGTCTAGTAGTTGTCTTATAAAGGTGGTAGTCACCAACAAACCTCTGTGTCTAGTAGTTGTCTTATAAAGGTGGTAGTCACCAACAAACCCTCACAAAGACCTCGCTCGGTCCACAGCTAGAAACACAACCCGCCAGAGAAAGGTACTCTAGGAAACAGCCGGATCTGCGGTGATTTTCAAAGTGGCGTGCGGCGTTGATGATGAATAAACAAACAAAAAAACAACTCACAGAAACGGAGAGAAAGCCGCGCTCTCTGGGTATTTCTTCCCCGCACAAGGAGAGGAACAGAGAGAATCCCACCCCTAAAAAAAGAGGGGATGGTAAAGTCGGTTTTTGACCGAGCTAAAACGTATGACGGTAATGGAAAATGCAAGTCCATTTACAGTGAGGTTAACCGTTCAGCGTGGTGTAGTTCTCTAGTCCAGACGTACCTTTGGTTTGGTGAGAGGGGGTGTAGCTTCTAGGAGCTAGCTTTTTGAAAGAGGGGTGGGGTCGACCCTAACCTCAAACTTCCTCCTCCGTTGCCGCAGTTAGCCTGAGCACAGGGGTCACTGTGGTATTTGTGTTTGGAACCCCGAGCTAGTTCTCAGGGGGTACACCGACCTCAACTAGTTTTTATCTCTCATGAGATGAGCTACAGAGAAAATAACAAGTTTTAATGAACACTTACGAATTGGGGAAAAAACGACTCTGAATTAATATTTCCATTCAAGTCAAAAATAAACTAAAATGCAATTGTGATATCCCGAGTTTTTATTTTTGTAATTTCCGGTTCTATTTTTTCTTGGGGACTTTTAAGTTGAAGTGACCCGCTTCGATGGCCGCATAGTATAAGGCAGCGGTTCCCAACCATTTTTCGCTTGCTTGGCAGCCTATTTCCATAGATTGTGCTCTTAATTTTTAGCAAAATATTTAATTACTACAGCAGCAGAATTTCACCAACTTTTCTCTTCAACAACTGTTGATATTTCTCTTCATTCAACAACTGTTGATATTTCTCTTCATTCAACAACTGTTGATATTTCTCCTGTTCAACAACTGTTGATATTTTTCTTTGTTCAACAACTGTTGATATTTCTCCTGTTCAACAACTGTTGATATTTCTCCTGTTCAACAACAGTTGATATTTATCCTGTTCAACAACTGTTTATATTTCTCTTGTTCAACAATTGTTTATATTTCTCCTGTTCAACAACTGTTGATATTTTTCTTCGTTCAACAACTGTTGATATTTATCCTGTTCAACAACTGTTGATATTTTTCTTCGTTCAACAACTGTTGATATTTTTCTTCGTTCAACAACTGTTGCTATTTCTCTTCGTTCAACAACTGTTGATATTTCTCCTTTTCAACAACTGTTGATATTTCTCTTCATTCAACAACTGTTGATATTTATCTTCATTCAACAACTGTTGATATTTCTCCTGTTCAACAACTGTTGATATTTCTCCTGTTCAACAACTGTTAATATTTCTCCTCTTCAACAACTGTTGATATTTCTCCTGTTCAACAACAGTTGATATTTATCCTGTTCAACAACTGTTTATATTTCTCTTGTTCAACAACTGTTTATATTTCTCCTGTTCAACAACTGTTGATATTTTTTCTTAGTTCAACAACTGTTGATATTTTTTCTTCGTTCAACAACTGTTGATATTTCTCCTGTTCAACAACTGTTGATATTTTTCTTCGTTCAACAACTGTTGATATTTCTCTTCATTCAACAACTGTTGATATTTCTCTTCATTCAACAACTGTTGATATTTCTCCTGTTCAACAACTGTTGATATTTTTCTTCGTTCAACAACTGTTGATATTACCATGTGAAGAAAATCAAACTAAACGTATCTAACTGAGCAATGTTATATTTATTTTAGCCAAACAATTTTGTTGTTTAAAAAACCCCCTTAAAAACTCGCCCACCTCTCTTTCGTCAGATGCATCAAACGAGTTGCAATAAAGCGATTACAGTGCTCGGCGGTTGAACGTGTCACTAACATTGGGTCTGCTGCGATTCAAAGGGCGACCCTGGTCTGATTATTTCTCTGGCGGTTCCTAGCTGGGGGGGGGGGGGGGGGCACCAACGCCTCCCGTTCCCCGAGAAATTGTTTAGATTATAATTTTTAAACATTTACAATAAATTAAAACAGGAAAGAAACAATTTCACAAAAAAATTTTTAGCACCGCGTCTTACTACCCGTTCGGTTTATACTCCTATGTACTAACTAAGCCATTGGTTTTTAGGGATGAGTAAGGCTATATTTATAGGAGGTGTGCCCGCATTTGCGTAAAGATAGAGCTGAAATCCATTTAGTGAAAAAACTCCCTCAGTACACCCGACTGAAATTCGAAACTCAATCGCCCTTTGATCGTCGGTCTAGTCTACTACGAGAGTGGCGCCTTAGACCATGCGGCCACCGAAGCGGGTTTTCAAGTACTTGGTTCTTTTATCACTCCAACCTTTACTTTTTGTGGCTATTGGAGGTTCCGTGGCACACCATTGAGCAGTGGATGGATGTTGTTGTAGAGAAGGGAGTATGTGATGATAGGGAAGTGTGGATGTTGTTGTAGAGGATGGAGGATGCGAGGATAGGGGAAGTGTGGATGTTGTTGTAGAGGATGCGAGGATAGGGGAAGTGTGGATGTTGTTGTAGAGGATGCGAGGATAGGGGAAGTGTGGATGTTGTTGTAGAGGATGCGAGGATAGGGAAGTGTGGATGTTGTTGTAGAGGATGCGAGGATAGGGGAAGTGTGGATGTTGTTGTAGAGGATGCGAGGATAGGGGAAGTGTGGATGTTGTTGTAGAGGATGCGAGGATAGGGAAGTGTGGATGTTGTTGTAGAGGATGCGAGGATAGGGGAAGTGTGGATGTTGTTGTAGAGGATGCGAGATAGGGGAAGTGTGGATGTTGTTGTAGAGGATGGAGGATGCGAGGATAGGGGAAGTGTGGATGTTGTTGTAGAGGATGCGAGGATAGGGGAAGTGTGGAGAAAGTTAGTGAGGATGGATTGAGGGGGGGGGGTTGTTTTTTGAGATATATGCAGTTGCTTGCCAAGGGAACGGCGTGATTATGTATTATGTATGTATGTATGTATGTATGTATGTATGTATGTATGTATGTATGTATGTATGTATGTATGTATGTATGTATGTAGATAATGATGTTTACTAATTGATTATCACCAGTTGATTAAATTAACCATATTAGGAAAATAGACCGATATTTCATTGGGCTCAATTTTAGGTGGGTTTTATTTTTTCCAAAAAAAAATCTGCTCATTCATATTTATAAGCAGGTATGCAAATTAGCAGACGCCCACACGCCCCGGGCTTCTAAATTATCTCCGCGGGCGCCCAAGATTTCAATAACAGTTGCGTATTAGCTCGGACTTTGCGCCTTTTCCCCGCCAACAACAGAAGGATGCTAATATTTGAAACAATAAACAATTTAACGGCTATTAGTATGAATGGACCCTCTGTCATCGCCTTAGACTCAACAGAACGCATTCACATCTAGTTTGTCAACAAATCACGCCGGCCTGGCTATAAGTGGGCCTGTGGTGGGCCTCTAAATATGTCGGTGCTTATTTGCAAGCCTGATTTAAATTATAGCTAGTAAAAACAACCTTTTTAGGAATCGTTGAATCGATCTTCTTAAGATCGTCCTAAGATTAATTCATTGCACTTGATTTTTTTCCCTGCTGGTCGGTCCAGAGAATCGAGTCAATGACCCATCTCGTCAAACGTTGTGTACGCAGGTGTCCCCATCTGTCGGGGAAGAGAAGAGACACAAACATCCAGGAATGTGAGCGCCTCTCTTCCTTCTCTTGTCTTGTTTTACACCCGGGGGGGTCTATTCTCCATCTCTCTGAGAGCTCACGGCATTGAAAGGAGCGCAATTATTATTTGTGAGACGAGTGACTGTGCCTTCGAGACAAACCCTCTCACGGGGGTGGACTGCAGGGACAAACCCTCTCACAGGGGTGGACTGCAGAGACAAACCCTCTCACAGGGGTGGACTGTCGGGACAAACCCTCTCACAGGGGTGGACTGTCGGGACAAACCCTCTCACAGGGGTGGACTGTCGGGACAAACCCTCTCACAGGGGTGGACTGTCGGGACAAACCCTCTCACGGGGTGGACTGCAGGGACAAACCCTCTCACAGGGGTGGACTGCAGAGACAAACTCTCTCACAGGGGTGGACTGTCGGGACAAACCCTCTCACAGGGGTGGACTGTCGGGACAAACCCTCTCACAGGGGTGGACTGTCGGGACAAACCCTCTCACAGGGGTGGACTGTCGGGACAAACCCTCTCACAGGGGTGGACTGTCGGGACAAACCCTCTCACGGGGGTGGACTGCAGAGACAAACCCTCTCACAGGGGTGGACTGTCGGGACAAACCCTCTCACGGGGGTGGACTGTCGGGACAAACCCTCTCACAGGGGTGGACTGCAGAGACAAACCCTCTCACAGGGGTGGACTGTCGGGACAAACCCTCTCACAGGGGTGGACTGTCGGGACAAACCCTCTCACAGGGGTGGACTGTCGGGACAAACCCTCTCACAGGGGTGGACTGTCGGGACAAACCCTCTCTTGGGGGTGGACTGCAGAGACAAACCCTCACACAGGGGTGGACTGTCGGGACAAACCCTCACACAGGGGTGGACTGTCGGGACAAACCATCACACAGGGGTTGACTGCAGGGACAAACCATCACACAGGGGTGGACTGTCGGGACAAACCATCACACAGGGGTTGACTGCAGGGACAAACCATCACACAGGGGTGGACTGTCGGGACAAACCCTCTCACAGGGGTGGACTGTCGGGACAAACCCTCTCACGGGGGTGGACTGTCGGGACAAACCCTCTCACAGGGGTGGACTGCAGAGACAAACCCTCTCACAGGGGTGGACTGTCGGGACAAACCCTCTCACAGGGGTGGACTGTCGGGACAAACCCTCTCACAGGGGTGGACTGTCGGGACAAACCCTCTCTTGGGGGTGGACTGCAGAGACAAACCCTCACACAGGAGTGGACTGTCGGGACAAACCATCACACAGGGGTTGACTGCAGGACAAACCATCACACAGGGGTGGACTGTCGGGACAAACCATCACACAGGGGTTGACTGCAGGGACAAACCATCACACAGGGGTGGACTGCAGGGACAAACCATCACACAGGGGTGGACTGCAGGGACAAACCCTCACACAGGAGTGGACTGTCGGGACAAACCCTCTCACAGGGGTGGACTGTCGGGACAAACCCTCTCACAGGGGTGGACTGTCGGGACAAACCCTCTCACGGGGGTGGACTGTCGGGACAAACCATCACACAGGGGTGGACTGTCGGGACAAACCATCACACAGGGGTTGACTGCAGGGACAAACCATCACACAGGGGTGGACTGCAGGGACAAACCCTCACACAGGAGTGGACTGTCGGGACAAACCCTCTCACAGGGGTGGACTGTCGGGACAAACCATCACACAGGGGTGGACTGTCGGGACAAACCATCACACAGGGGTTGACTGCAGGGACAAACCATCACACAGGGGTGGACTGCAGGGACAAACCCTCACACAGGAGTGGACTGTCGGGACAAACCCTCTCACAGGGGTGGACTGTCGGGACAAACCCTCTCACGGGGGTGGACTGTCGGGACAAACCCTCACACAGGGGTGGACTGTCGGGACAATCCATCACACAAGGGTGGACTGTCGAGACAAACCCCCACAACGTAAAAGCACTTGTTTATTGAATGCTGACCTTTACCAGCTTTGTAATCTACCCGAGGATGATCATTTTACAAACTTAATATAAAACACTCCCATCCAATGTAACATGTAGAAATTAGAGGATGGTGTTTTCAATGGACCTGATAGCGATGTTATCATCGATAGTAGCCTCGACATTAAATTTACTAATTATATATATGCTGTACTTGGAAAACCACTTCAGCTTACACTGAAACACAGCTTCAGCGATATTTAGGATGGTTCGTCATAATTATATCCAGTCCGGTGCCGCTTGAAACCTGCAAGTCCACCCATACGGAAAAGGACTTCCTTTTTGTCCAACCCAAAAGATTCTCGTCGAGATCGTATCGTATCGAACGGTCCCTTTTTGTAATAAATACGAGCCCGGGTCAATCTTGACAAGTTGGAGGATTGGACCTCTGGTTCTCCCGCGGACAGTAGACTACTGCTGGTTCGAATCTAGGTCGGATGTACTGAGGGGGGTTTTACACTCTCCCTCCACGAAATGCGGATACACTTCCTCTAAAATGTAACCTTCTTGATCCTTAAAACCATTAGTGTAATTGGTACATAAATGTGTATAACCTGAACGGGTAGTAAGACGCGGTGATAAAAAAATAAACATCGAATGAGTTACAGTAAAAGCAATAACCGGGCTTTCAGTTTTCTGCAATGTAGCGGGACAACTTGAGTTCGGTCAGGTTTTGGCCAGCGCCATTGGACAAGTAATTGACAAACATTGGACAATGCCCGCCTTGATATCTCTTGATATACTGGACTGCCACTGGCGGAGAGATAGAGGGTTCGAACCCCGGTGCCTCACTCGCGGGGTTAAAATGCGCTGAAGACGTCTAGTTGGAGATTTCGAAGCTATTTTGCGAAGCGGGTTGCATCTTAACTTTCCGCACTTAAGCAATCTAAACACTATAACACTTAGACGCCGATGAACGAAATAGAGGGAAGAAAATGACAAGTGGACCCTGAGAGGGCTCTTGTATGTGTGCTGATAACTATTTCCCTCTTCCTCTGACGAGTTTACACAGTCACTTCAATATTTGCTCCTTGAAAACATTGACTTGCTTTAATATTACCTTTTCCTTATTTCCTGTTCTAGATAGACAAATGCTACCAGGACATTTTCGTGGATAAACCAAATGGCCTAAATGGTAGAGTCCACGAGTTTGTTTACTGTAATGAACACTAAACTATGTTCTATGGCTCTATACATATATAGACTTGTAAACATAGTTTAACAGTCAACTAGTTTGTTGTTTACTGTAATGAACACTAAACTATGTTCTATGACTCTATACATATATAGACTTGTAAACATAGTTAACAGTCCACTAGTTTGTTGTTTACTGTAATGAACACTAAACTATGTTCTATGGCTCTATACATATATAGACTTGTAAACATAGTTTAACAGTCCACGAGTTTGTTGTTTACTGTAATGAACACTAAACTATGTTCTATGGCTCTATACATATATATACTTGTAGACATAGTTTAACAGTCAACTAGTTTGTTTACTGTAATGAACACTAAACTATGTTCTATGGCTCTATACATATATATACTTGTAGACATAGTTTAACAGTCAACTAGTTTGTTTACTGTAATGAACACTAAACTATATTCTATGGCTCTATACATATATAGACTTGTAAACATAGTTTAACAGTCCACGAGTTTGTTGTTTACTGTAATGAACACTAAACTATGTTCTATGGTTCTATACATATATAGACTTGTAAACATAGTTTAACAGTCCACAAGTTTGTTGTTTACTGTAATGAACACTAAACTATGTTCTATGACTCTATACATATATAGACTTGTAAACATAGTTTAACAGTCCACTAGTTTGTTGTTTACTGTAATGAACACTAAACTATGTTCTATGACTCTATACATATATAGACTTGTAAACATAGTTTAACAGTTGACTAAAGTCCAACAATCCACATATTCCTGTTGATCATTAAGAGCTCAATGTCCGGGAAACTAAAAGTAACTGTTATAGGAGCGTGGAATGGATCTTTGGGAATAGAATGTAATTTGTATTTTCCTCCTCCCTGCTTGTTCTCCTACTGCCGGACAGTTCCGCCCAGGAACTTTATAACTCCACTTTCTTTATGGCGGTGGTGAAGTTATGATTGACTATTCTAGCGTCTAAAGCCCGGACTGGCACTAAGAAGTTGTAGTCTCTAATCAATTGTTAGTCACACACTGTTTGTTCCTCTGTGTTGGTGTTTAGTCAGACCGGGCTATCAGCGCCTGGGAGCAGCATCTTGGCTCTTGTCCGCGCCTCACCGACTGGTCACGGTTCTTCTCGAATGTTCCGACGCGCTGTAAGAACACCTTGTACTAACCACTCTGTTAATTGGGCCATTAATCATGCTCGTGGGCCCTCTCCCAAGTCAACTGTTTAACAAGATACATTCCCCTCGAGCTTTTTATCGACCCAACTGTAATGGAGGGACTCGCTCCTGCCCTGTTGGGCTCTACCAGACAATATCGTCTATATCCGTTTTATTTTCTAGTGCACTGTTAAGACGATAGGTTAATCGATCAGAAATACCTTAACGTCCAGAACCAGGTGGGTTTATAGCGTTCCTTGGTGGAGAGGTCCATCAGTAGGAGAACAGACAGGGGAGGAGGTAGATACAAATTACATAATTCTATTCCCAAATATCTATTCCACGTTCCTATAACAGTTACCTTTCGTTTTCCGGCCATTTAACTCTTGATGATCAACAGAAACAAAGTACTGAGTCAATTTGTTTGGGAGGAGCTCTAGTGTCTACACGGTGTTACATAGGGAGCTCTAGTGTCTACATTGAGTGTTACATAGGGGAGCTCTAGTGTCTAACCGGTGTTACATAGGGAGCTCTAGTGTCTACAAGATGTTACATAGGGGAGCTCTAATGTCTACACGGTGTTACATAGGGGCCTAGTGTCACACGGTTGTTTACATACGGGAGCTCTAATGTCTACACGGTGTTACATAGGGAGCTCTAGTGTCTACACGGTGTTACATAGGGGAGCTACTAATGGTCTACAGTACATAGGGTGCCGGTGTTACATAGGGGTAGCTTAGTGTCTACACGGTGTTACATAGGGTTGCTCTAGTGTCTACACGGTGTTACATAGGGGAGCTCTAGTGTCTACACGGTGTTACATAGGGGAGCTCTAATGTCTACACGGTGTTACATAGGGAGCTCTAGTGTCTACACGGTGTTACATGGGGAGCTCTAGTGTCTACCACGGTGTTACATAGGGGAGCTCTAATGTCTACACGGTGTTACATAGGGGAGCTCTAGTGTCTACACGGTGTTACATAGGGGAGCTCTAATGTCTACACGGTGTTACATAGGGTGCTCTAATGTCTACACTGGTGTTACATAGGGGAGCTCTAATGTCTACAGGTGTTACATAGGGAGCTCTATGTCTACAGGTGTTACATAGGGTTGCTCTAGTGTCTACACGGTGTTACATAGGGTTGCTCTAGTGTCTACACGGTGTTACATAGGGGAGCTCTAGTGTCTACACGGTGTTACATAGGGAGCTCTAGTGTCTACAAATGTTACATAGGGGAGCTCTAGTGTCTACACGGTGTTACATAGGGGAGCTCTAGTGTCTACACGTGTTACATAGGGGAGCTCTAGTGTCTACATGGTGTTACATGGGAGCTCTAGTGTCTACATGGTGTTATATGGGGGAGCTCTAATGTCTACATGGTGTTACATAGGGTTGCTCTAGTGTCAAAAAAAAGGTAATAAAAAAGCGTTACGAGGTTTATGGAGGACCATAATGTACTAGAGGTATTCCAGCGCTTGGTGGTTGAGTGTATCACTAACATCGCGTTTGCTGTTGACTAGATGATAAGGTTAATATTGTACTTCAATATTAACAATAGACCCTTAGAGAATACCTCGCCTGATATGTTTTACTGGGAAAGGTTCATCTGTACCTGTAGGACGTTCATCCCCGTGATTGTCATTTAGTCCACCCTGCGATGTGAGTGGAGCGTCCTTTTTTACCCTCAGCTGAACCCAGGATCCTTGCTATTGTCGAGTGTCCTAGAGGGGCCATTTGGAGAGGTAATGTTTGTTCTCACTGTACAGACGCCCACAAAATCAGTCCGGTTCAATGAACTAACTTTCTTACCGAGTTGTTTGAATAATCTCAGCTCCTAACGTTACAGATTTGCGGTTGTTCCCGATTGTTTATCATCTTTGTTCACAGCTGCCTCGCTCGTGTGTTCAGGTCAAGGGAGTGAGTTCGAAGCTGGTTTGCGTCTCAAATTGACCGCGCTATGAGCACTTTCACAGCGGCCCATACACGTGGTGAGGCTGGTGGCGTGCTTAGTACCTCTATCCAGTGTACGGTCAGCTCCTTTGCTGCATCTTTCATCTGTTTGTTGTCTCCACAGTCAGTGTCTACTCCGGTAGGCCTCAATGAATGTAGGCAACAAGTTTTACAGACAAGAATGCCGCCGATTCACATCGTAACAACTCCATTCCTTCTCTCTGGCACGTCTGCCTGCACCGGGTCTACACGCG
This sequence comes from Timema podura, assembly GCA_033556935.1. Lineage (NCBI taxonomy): Eukaryota > Metazoa > Arthropoda > Insecta > Phasmatodea > Timematidae > Timema > Timema podura. Next base: position 59,231,430 of record JAVRXN010000012.1, on the reverse strand, counting down.
AGCACGATTGCCAACCTTGCAAGCTCCTCCTTATCGCCGTCGTGCCGTGACCCGCAATGCACGTCATTCACCACACACGAGTACAGGCCACGTGCGTGTGTGGGTCGCACCGCGTCTTACTACCCGTTCGGGTTATACGCTTAGGTACTAATTACGCTATTGGGTTAGGAATTGTGAAGGTTGAATTTAGAGGAAGTGAACCCGCATTTGCGTGGGGAACCTTTTAGGGGGAACCCACCCTCCAGTTCAACCGACCGAGATTCGAACCTCGATCTCCCCGCCCTCGGCAGTCTAGATCAACACGAAACTAGCGCGTTAGCTAACTACTCCACCGAGGTGGGTGCCAGATTAATTGTCAGACTTGGTGTGCCTCACAAGAAGACGACATCTATCTAGAGTCGAATGGAATGTGCCGGTCTCGCATTCCATTCTGAAATAGCTGGTTGTAGTCTTATGTTGGCAATCTTAGACAACAATGTATGAAATAGAAAGAGCGAGAAGAAAACGAGCAGTTCACTCTTCGAAGTCCCTCTTGTTTATCTGCTTATAACACTTTCCCTCTTCCTCTGACGAGTATTAACTCTCTCTCTCTACCTATTTATTTCTGGACTTGCATTTCAAAACCAACTATTCCTTGTCTCCTATTTGTTATAGAAATGCATCAACGGACTGTTTAAATATGCACCTTGTCAGGAAGATTCCTACAGGCCATTTTAGTGACTGACTAATCAAAATAATAATTTTGTGACCACGTAAAGAGTATTGATAGAAGTATTTAATAATTTATGGTTTTTGTTGTATTTTTTTTCAAACTCTCTTTCTAAAACGTAAACACACACATAAACATAAAACACCGCTACGTCACAGGTAGATAAGTCGTTTATCAAACAAAACTAGTAAAGAATATATTGTGCGCTCAACTGTACTCAGTCTTACCAATATAAAAAGTACGAATAGCCTTATAAAAGATGCAGGTCCCGAGCTATACAACGAGTCTGCTGTAATTCCATCTGATCCCTTGGTAATGGCGCATGCGCGCGCTTGACGTAAGCAAGGGGGGGGGGAAGAAGGGGGTTAAACACTAATCTAAAGTGGGTGCCAAGCGTTTTATTTGGGCTGTGGCCTTCGTATTACGAGTGCAGGAAAGAGGGCGCGGCGGTAGATCTTTGTTTTAACGGTCAAGGGCGTGATAAGGACATGTGCAACGTTTAGTTCAGGGGTGGTCACACATTTTGATTCAGAGATCTATTATTCTGACGTGCAACCTAACGTGTAGTTCAGGAGTGGTCACACATTTTGATTCAGAGATCTTTTATTCTGACGTGCAACCTAACGTGTAGTTCAGGGGTGGTCACACATTTTGATTCAGAGATCTATTATTCTGACGTGCAACCTAACGTGTAGTTCAGGAGTGGTCACACATTTTGATTCAGAGATCTATTATTCTGACGTGCAACCTAACGTGTAGTTCAGGGGTGGTCACACATTTTGATTCAGAGATCTTTTATTCTGACGTGCAAACTAACGTGTAGTTCAGGAGTGGTCACACATTTTGATTCAGAGATCTATTATTCTGACGTGCAACCTAACGTGTAGTTCAGGAGTGGTCACACATTTTGATTCAGAGATCTATTATTCTGACGTGCAACCTAACGTGTAGTTCAGGGGTGGTCACACATTTTGATTCAGAGATCTTTTATTCTGACGTGCAACCTAACGTGTAGTTCAGGGGTGGTCACACATTTTGATTCAGAGATCTTTTATTCTGACGTGCAAACTAACGTGTAGTTCAGGAGTGGTCACACATTTTGATTCAGAGATCTATTATTCTGACGTGCAACCTAACGTGTAGTTCAGGGGTGGTCACACATTTTGATTCAGAGATATTTTATTCTGACGTGCAAACTAACGTGTAGTTCAGGAGTGGTCACACATTTTGATTCAGAGATCTATTATTCTGACGTGCAACCTAACGTGTAGTTCAGGGGTGGTCACACATTTTGATTCAGAGATCTTTTATTCTGACGTGCAAACTAACGTGTAGTTCAGGAGTGGTCACACATTTTGATTCAGAGATCTATTATTCTGACGTGCAACCTAACGTGTAGTTCAGGAGTGGTCACACATTTTGATTCAGAGATCTATTATTCTGACGTGCAACCTAACGTGTAGTTCAGGGGTGGTCACACATTTTGATTCAGAGATATTTTATTCTGACGTGCAACCTAACGTGTAGTTCAGGGGTGGTCACACATTTTGATTCAGAGATCTTTTATTCTGACGTGCAAACTAACGTGTAGTTCAGGAGTGGTCACACATTTTGATTCAGAGATCTATTATTCTGACGTGCAACCTAACGTGTAGTTCAGGGGTGGTCACACATTTTGATTCAGAGATCTATTATTCTGACGTGCAACCTAACGTGTAGTTCAGGGGTGGTCACACATTTTGATCCAGAGATCTATTATTCCATAGAAGGAAAATACTTTGTGATCTACTGAAACTGAGTTTTCCATCAAACCACATAAGATAGGATATAATTTCCCTGAAACAAGTATATTCTCATTAAACACTTGACTTTGAAGTTGAAACATGACACTTCATATTCTTAGATTAGTTTGTTGAGTGATTGCTCATAGTTACGCAGAATTGTAAATGGTTATCAGTCAGACAGCTTAGATATTTCTATTTTCTAATGTTGATTTGATAAAAATCTACAAACACGTCCTTTTATTTTTTTTCTTTCTTTCAATCTTGTTTAATCGATCGACCAAACCATTGGCCGCGGTCGGACGGTAGGTCGCGACCTACTGTTTGAACACCTCTGGCCTGTGGTTTATAATAAAAGGTAATTGTGTGATCGGTCAAGGTAACACTGCAACCTTTCATAGCACAGTGTTGCCCCTGAGAAGGTCTGCAATCGGGTATTTCACAAGGCCGCCCAGTGGTCCAACCTGACAAATCTTAAAAATATGACTCTAGTCCCGGATGAAAGACCACGGTTAGAAGGGAGGGAGGGAGAGCGCGTCATCGGACTGGGAGGAGGCGATGTGGCGCTCTGGTAGTCAGTCCTTTGTCTTTCGGCCTCTCTTTGAAGTGGATCTGACCCGCTCTCGCGGTTATTCTCTCTCACTCACACTCTCTTCTTATTCTGAAAGCATTATTTCTCCTTGAGCTGCGGTATCATCTAAAGCCGCGTCCAGACTAGAACAGAACAACGAACCTGTTCGTGGAGATACGTGTTCGTTGTTCTGTTCTAGTCTGGACCCGGCTTTATATCCCGACGGGCACAGTATAAACTGGTCGACAAGCTCATGCATTGGAGGACAAAGTGATCGACAGTCAGCTGACCGACAAGCTCATGCATTGGAGGACAAAGTGATCGACAGTCAGCTGACCGACAAGCTCATGCACTTATGCATAGTTGGCCATCACTTTGTATTCTAACTCATGAGCTTGTCGACCTTTCGGTTGTACTATCTCATGTTCCTAAACGTTTCGTCCCCTATGCCCTCTCTGTCGACCAGTTGGATGTCTTATTTCATTCTCTTAGCCGTGTCGTCCCCTATGCCCTCTCTGTCGACCAGTTGGATGTCTTATTTCATTCTCTTAGCCGTGTCGTCCCCTATGCCCTCTCTGTCGACCAGTTGGATGTCTTATTTCATTCTCTTAGCCGTGTCGTCCCCTATGCCCTCTCTGTCGACCAGTTGGATGTCTTATTTCATTCTCTTAGCCGTGTCGGCCCCTATGCCCTCTCTGTCGACCAGTTGGATGTCTTATTTCATTCTCTTAGCCGTGTCGTCCCCTATGCCCTCTCTGTCGACCAGTTGGATGTCTTATTTCATTCTCTTAGCCGTGTCGTCCCCTATGCCCTCTCTGTCGACCAGTTGGATGTCTTATTTCATTCTCTTAGCCGTGTCGGCCACTTTGTCCTCCTGTGTCGACCAGTTGGATGTCTTATTTCATTCTCTTAGCCGTGTCGGCCACTTTGTCCTCCTGTGTCGACCAGTTGGATGTCTTATTTCATTCTTTTAGCCGTGTCGGCCACTTTGTCCTCCTGTGTCGACCAGTTGGATGTCTTATTTCATTCTCTTAGCCGTGTCGGCCACTTTGTCCTCCTGTGTCGACCAGTTGGATGTCTTATTTCATTCTCTTAGCCGTGTCGGCCACTTTGTCCTCCTGTGTCGACCAGTTGGATGTCTTATTTCATTCTCTTAGCCGTGTCGGCCACTTTGTCCTCCTGTGTCGACCAGTTGGATGTCTTATTTCATTCTCTTAGCCGTGTCGGCCACTTTGTCCTGTGTCGACCAGTTGGATGTCTTATTTCATTCTTTTAGCCGTGTCGGCCACTTTGTCCTCCTGTGTCGACCAGTTGGATGTCTTATTTCATTCTTTTAGTCGTGTCGGCCACTTTGTCCTCTGTGTCGACCAGTTTTCCTGCACCTAACATAATTGTTTCTTTGGTTTAAATTCAAACTACACTAATTTTTATACCATTGCTTTTCATACCATTTAATGTATCGAGACAAAACTATTAAGGGCATCGCTTACTTGAAATATATCGTCCCCCTGAGCTGGGAGCAGGCAAAGTGATAGACAACAAAGTGGTCGACACGAGAGGACAAAGTGGTAGACAGCCAACTGCTAGACACGAAGAAACGACGTGGACCAAGTGATCGACACGAGCTGGACCATGTGATAGACAGCCAACCGGTAGACAAAATGAAAACAATTATTTTGAAGGCTGGGTGGGTCAAGTGGCCGACATGACTCGGACCAACTGCTAGACAAGCTCATGTATAGGGGTACAAAGTGATAGACAACCAAGCGGTCGACACGAGAGAACAAATCTGTAAACAGACCAACTGCTAGACACGCAGAAACGACGTGGACCAAGTGATCGACACGAGCTGGACCATGTGATAGACAAGCTCCCATATAAGAGGACAAAGTGATAGACAGCCAAGCGGTCGACACGAGAGGACCAACTGCTCGACAAACTGTGATATCATCCAGCTAAGAGTGGCTCAAGTGACAGACAAGCAAGTTCATAACTAACAAAGGGATAAACATGGGCGTAGAAAGCTGTGTATTAGAATTGTCTTGACCCTCCCATAAATTTCTGCCCTCCCAACCCCCTGGATTTAATTAGTCCAAAAAAGGGTGAGGTCCACTGATACGTGTATAAACTTAAACCATAGTGTTTTTAATTTTAATAATTTACTTACACGTTGCACTCTTCAAAAAATATTTTTTAACGCTAGCTTAGTTATAATTTCGAATAAATAATAGGTTTTGATACATACAATATGGTATCTAAGAATATAGAACGTTTCACTGAATGAAAAGAGTTATCGGATCTGAAGAAAGGAGACAAATATTTGCTATAAATTGTAAAATCATACCTTAAGAATTAACAAGATTAAATACCATCTTATATAAAAGAGCAACTGCCAGAAACTAAGTTGGTAGATTATGTAGGCCCCATTCACACTTACTTTCAACATACCTTCTTACCAAAAGCACTATTTTGTAACTTTCAACAAAATAGAATCATTAAAAAAAGTTTAGATGTATAACCAGTTAGTGAAAGATTGTAAAATTATTCCCGTAATTTTTGTCATCGTGTATTTGTACCCATTCAGTTAATACACATATGAACTAATTAAAGTCTGCTTCGATGACTGCATGGTCTTAAGCACTACCTTCGCAATTGACTGGCTGCCTAGGACAGGCAGATCAGGGTTCGATCCCATTCAGGTGCAGTGAGGGTGATTTTTCTCAAAAGGTTTTCCACTCTACGACCACGCACATTCGGGTGCAATACCTATAAATTCAATCTTCCTCATCCCTAACACATTAACGTAACTAGTAAATAAGCGTATAACCCGAACAGGTGGTAAGACATGGTGCTAAACAAAATATAATTACACTAATGGAGTACAGAAAGAATGTTATTATTATGAGATCTGTACTCTCATTTGCATGTAGGGAGAGTGTAAACCATTAATGAAAAACCACCCTCCGTACACCCGACCGAATTTGAAACCCGATATCCCCGTCATTGGCAGTCCAATTTATTATGAGAGTGACGCCTTAGACCATCAAACACCGAAACTAAGAACATTTTGTTGATGTTGCGTTAGCACCAGGTTTAATAATGGTTTATTAATAAGGAGCTAAGCTAAGATGAAATAATCCCGCATTAGTGTAAAAGGAAGATGTAAAAACCACAAGAGGGGTAACTATCAGCCCAATTCAATCAGTCGGAATGCTTACTCTTATTCAAGCTACTCTTAAGCCTTATTAGACCATGTGACAAACGGTATGAGTTTATGGTTGTTACAAACTGTGAAATGCAACTTATAACGGCAAATAAAATACTCAACAAAGTTATTTTAGATTTCTTATTTAAATATGAGCATTGCTAAAGGTTTTTTAAAAGAGCAAAAGTTATTTCGATGGGGATATTGGCCTACATTTGGTGTATTTTACTAGATACTGTGTATGTATTATGTTGAATCGAGTTCAGTTCACCAAATAATAATGTTCCTGTCATTTCTCAAGATTGTAAATCTAAAGTGTGTGAACTTGTTTTTAAATCTATTATGTCAAGAAAGCTAGCATAAATATTTTATTAGTATGTAGCTCACGCGTTTGAAAATTAGGTGCATATTTGAACATTTGTCCGCCCCCCATTCCTCTTGTTCTGTTTCTATACAACCCCCTTCAGAGGTAGCATGGTCTAAGGCATCACACTCGCAATAGACTAGACTGCCGATGACAGGGAGATCGGGGTTAGAATACCGATCGGGTGTACTGAGGGTATTTTTTCATAAATGGTATTCACTCTCCCTCCATGCAAATGAGGATAGCCTACACCTAGCATAGTGTTATTTAGGAGGTCAAACAATACCTACATATACATTTTAAACAAAATCGTTAGATACATTCGAAAACTTGGGAATTCAAAACAATCACCCATCGATAGACTACCCTTAAGGGTTTGCCTACCCTCTCTGGCGGTGTATTGAGCTTTCAGCTCTCAAAATAGATGGCGTTGCTAATGTTATACAAACTAGTGAATTGCAGTCATCAGGTTGGCAGTATTACTGCTTTGTTTAAACCAGTGGTTTCCAACCTGGGGGTCCCGACCCCTTTCGGGGTCGTGACATGTTTACGGCGAGGTCGTAAAGCTGGTTGAGGGAATAGCTTTATGTTTAATTTTTAAAGTGATTATAATGATTATAGGAAGGTGCGAAATTTAAATAGAGATGGAAGTGGTTAAAATGATAAAAACTGTTGAGTTTATGATTAGGTTTCTATTACCATAGCTTGCTGACTTAGTTTACTTTAACAGTCTTGTGTTCAGGCGAGGGGCGCTGCAAGAATAACTTCCAAAATATTCGCTGGGCTGGTTGAGACAATTTTGAGACATTTTAGTTGAATTCGTATAATCATTCATATAAGCAATTTATAATAATTAATTCAAGCACGTGGGCTTAATGTCTAGCTTATGTGGTTTGTCAGTGATGAGGTCAGGATTCAAATTCCAACCGGGGTTGATTTTTTTCCTAAACAGTTTCCCTCTTCTCTATCCAAGCAAATAAAGGTACATTTCATCTAAACTAAACCTACCCAAAAGTGTAAATAAATACGGATAGTCCGATGGGTAGTAGTAAGAGTCAATGAAAATAATAATTTGCTAACTAGGATATGAACGCTCGTAGGGGGATCGCGATAATCTCAAAGACAACCATGCAAAAGGTTGAAAACCACTGGTTTAAACAATGGGAGGCTGGCTGACCGGTAAGCAGTCAAGGCCGCAAGCAAACTATTCCTAGAACTGATAGAGATAAGAAGTGTAGTGCACACCGGACTGTAAAATGTGTGGGCGACACAAGTTGGACTAAATGTGAGGAGATAAAACGTCAAGATACAATCATACTCTCGAGCAGAAAAATTAGCCTAGCCATCCCAGCCAGCAAGACGCTTCGGTCTGACACGTCCAAAATAAGCCAAAAACCAGTCGGAGAATCTAGAGTCCGAAAATGTTAACAATTACAATATTTTCTTTATGGGTATGAATGTTTGGACTATATAAAGGGAGAGAGTGAAATCATAGTTTTGTGGAAATATACAGTCTGTTGAAATTGTACACATGCCTCCCGGCATACGGCGACACTTGACTTCCTTATTTATCCCATTAGTGTAAATTTTTGGGTAGTTTGGTAGTTCTCAAAAATAGCAATTTACCATGTTAGTGGTCACATGCTCTAAGAAGACGTCTTTCTCGCATTAGCGCAATAGACTGACTTGTCATTGACGGAGAGGTGGGGGTTAAAATCCCTGCTGAAGGTATTTTGGATATATCTTATTCAGTTGTTTCCTTCTATTTTCCCGCGCAAATGTGGGTACATTTCCTGTAATTACTTCTACCTTCATCACCACCACCCCAATATCGTACTTAATATACATGAATTCAGCCCGGACGGGAAGTAAACCGCGGTGATTTTTTGTCATATATATGTTAATTACTTTTATTTCTCATTTGATCTAAAACTACTGACACTAGAGTATAAAAAAATCTCAACATAACACTATTACTGCCCGGTTTCGCTAGTTATTTTGCTTAGTGAAAAAGGGTCACGAACAAATAAAAGTGAACCTTTTGTCTGGAGATTATCAATAGTTACAAAAGACTAGGATGGAAAAAATATGACATATTGGTCTCTTAGAGGCCTCGGGCAGTGTCAAGTTTGCCAAATCGTTTTGACCAAACACATGTGATTAGTTGATCAGTTTGAATACCAATAGAGTCGAGTTCTCTTAATCCTAAATCCTAACTAGATGTGAATTAAGGTTGGGTAAGATTCGGGGTGCTATTATCTCTTAGCTTGTAAAACCTGTAAAAAAATTTATACCAGTATTTCACGAGCTTTGGTCAGTTGTGTGCCAATTTTGGGGGCGATGGCCTAAGGGGCTGACCTTAAATTACGTAGGAATTTTGGGGGGGAGGAAGGTTCAGTATTCCACTACGTTTTCTTGTGAGGGGGTGGGGAGTCAGAATTTAACTTACGTAAGGATTTTTATCGGGGGGTGTCATGGAAAATCTTACGGTACCTTACGTGGGGTGTGGGAGGGAGAGCGGGGGTCGAAAATCATGAAAAAAGGCATAACGTAATTTAAGGACGGCCCCTAACCGACATACCCTTTCCAGCTCTTTATGAAATGAAATACACACACATATATTATGTTTTCTTGCAAAGTATAAACGGTCGATCCAAATGTTAACAAAGCTCTAGCAGTAAATTAAATAAAACCTTAATAGATGAAAAGAAAGTCTAATAAATGCCATCACTTTACGTCAAAATCTGCGTTAATTTGTCTATCAGACTTACTACTGTCATATAATAATTTATAATTCATAAGACTCAGTTTTACGTCACGTATCTCTGGAGGTACACGTACCACAGTTTGGGAATCACTTTTCTATAGTCTAAGCCAGACGTTCTCAATGGGGTGCCAAGGCAGCGGTGCAGCGAGAAAATATTGAAAATAATAATTAAATTTATATAAATATTCCACTAGAAAAATACTTGATTTTCTCTGAAATTTGAAAAATGACACCTGGACATGGGAATCGAACCCGGGACCTTTGGCTTAGTACGCCAATGCTCTACCCACTAAGCTATCCAGGAATCATCCCGTGCTCAGGGACATTTTACAATCATATTTTAAGGCAGAGTCTATTATGGACCTACGGAAATCGTCGGCTACAAATGTGTGATTTTATTAAGATCACGAGCTATCAGATAACGCAGACACCTTCGACTCGGTAGTTGGCTTATTGCTGCCACTCGTACAATTAACATAATTGTAAGGGATCGTATATTTAAGAATCAAATAGCCAAAGTTATTATTAAGTTCTAGTGAGAATTTACTCGCATCTAGATATCATATTCTGAAAATTAACAAAGGACTTTGGCCAGGTGTACCAATAGTAGTTTTTCCTAAGTGGTTTTCCATTTTTCCTCCATGCATATGCGGGTTCACTTTGTCTAAATAAACTGTCATCATTAATCCATAAGCGTAATTAGGTCATATGCTTATAATCCGAAATCCGAGTGGGTAGTAAAACACGATGGTAAAATAACTAAATAAATAAATATAGGATGTAGCTAAAATAAATATACCTACTCTCTTGTTAATAAAAAATGCTGTAGAAACACTAAATTAATATTAAAATGTACCCATATTTTTGTATCACCTCTAATGTAATTGAGTGGTGAATTTTTTTAGTGTGTCAATTTACCCAGCCGGGATTCGAACCCGATCTCTTTGCTACCGGCAATTCAATGTAATATGCGAGTGATACCTTGTGATCATACGATCACCGACGCGGGTAGCACTGCAGTGAATGAGGGAATAAAGCAATGACCATTGTTACATGCTTGCAATTTGTAAGTTTATTTTTATAGTATTAAGTTATTCGCGGGAGATAATTACTTGATCATTATATATTATGGTAACTATATTTATAAGCTTAACCTAGGTGATATGATATAATCCTTAAGAAAATATATCATTTAATTATATATTATAATTTAACAAGTCAAGGAACCTTATCAAAAAAATGAAGATTTGAACATTTTGTTAAAGTAACTTATTATTATTCATATAGAGGAATTTTGATGAATTTTCTTGAATATAGATAAAACCTTGCCCCTATCTCCTATATCCTTGGTTGAATAGTTAGAAGAATTGAGAATACCCTTAACGGCCAGTGAGTTAAGTAGCCTCTGCTTCGGTGGCCGCAATATCTAACGCGCTACTCTCGCAATAGACTTGATTGCTGATGAAAGGGAAATCGGGGCTCGATCCCAGTCGGGTGGACTAAAAGTGGATTTTCATAAATGGTTTTCCACTCTTACTACACGAAAAATCGGGTGCAGTTCATCTATATGCAACCTTACTCATCCCTAAACACATTAGCGTAGTTAGTATATAGGCGTATAATCTAAAAGGGTAGTAACTCTCTAGTATAACGCGGTGCTAAAACCAAAAATATGTAGCACTAAATAAATTAAAATTATCTGTTTTAAAAACAATAAAAATCCTTTTTATTGTCGCTTATTGCCTGTTACTAATTTTACATACTATTTTAAAGCTGTTGTCAAATTTCAAGTTTTAATAAAGGCCAATAAGGAATTTTTACTCAATGGTTTTCAGCTCTTTCTTCATGAAAAAGCGGGTATATTTTCTCTAAATTATACCCTCCTCACCTCTAATCTATTAATATAAAAATAAGATAGTTCATAGGTGTGGATCAGCGCTCACTGTTCTTTAATGTTGCAGTTAGCGTTGCAGAATTAATTGCGACTGTTCAATTCATGATATTATTTTATAAGGTCATCATTTCACCTACATTTTTACTTTAGCAAACCCTACAAAAAATATGTCAAGTAGTGTAAGGTTAAGCTGACGGGTTGGGGAGAAAAATTATTTGAGTGTAAACAAGGACACTCGTGTAGTAAATTAACTGTTCTGTCACTTAGCCCACTCTTAGCTGGACGATATCAAAGTTTGTCGAGCAGTTGGTCCTCTCGTGTCGACCACTTGGTTGTCTATCACTTTGTACTCCTATACATGAGCTTGTCTAGCAGTTGTTCCAAGTTGTGTCGACCACTTGACCCACCCAGCCTTCAAAATAATTGTGTTCATTTTGTCTACCGGTTGGCTGTCTATCACATGGTCCAACTCGTGTCGATCACTTGGTCCACGTCGTTTCTGCGTGTCTAGCAGTTGGTCTGTTTACAGATTTGTTCTCTCGTGTCGACCGCTTGGTTGTCTATCACTTTGTACCCCTATACATGAGCTTGTCTAGCAGTTGGTCCAAGTCGTGTCGGCCACTTGACCCACCCAGCCTTCAAAATATTTTTTTTATAGCTTGTCGAGCAGTTTGTTGTCTAGCAGTTTGTATGGTGCCCCCTGAGCTATTTATAACGAGAATAGCAGAAAAACAAGGATTCGAACCCCGATCTTCTCGTCTTCGGCAGTCCAGTCTATTACGAGAGTGACACCTTGGAGTATTTGGAGTAAGTTGTGTGGGAGAAAGTATTTGGGCGTCTTGGACAGACTTGACTGGTTTCGTCTTACTCTCTGGGGGGAAAGGAGACAATTACCCCCCAGCACCCCTTCGGGGGTGTACTTCAGAGAGAGATAATAGGGTGGGGAGTGGCGTGTCGGATCAGGGTGGTCATTAGTTCAAGTAGTCGCTAGGTCAGTGAATAATTCATTCGGCCCGTCGTACTCGGGCTTCCCTTCCTCCTGGAGTGCTGGTTTCCTTCATGGACTGCTGGTTTCCTTCCTGGAGTGCTGGTTTCCTTCCTGGAGTGCTGGTTTCCTTCCTGGAGTGCTGGTTTCCTTCCTGGAGTGCTGGTTTTCTTCCTGGAGTGCTGGATTCCTTCCTGGAGTGCTGGTTTCCTTCCTGGAGTGCTGGTTTCCTTCCTGGAGTGCTGGTTTTCTTCCTGGAGTGCTGGATTCCTTCCTGGAGTACTGGTTTCCTTCCTGGAGTGCTGGTTTCCTTCCTGGAGTGCTGGTTTCCTTCCTGGAGTGCTGGTTTTCTTTCCTGGAGTGCTGGTTTCCTTCCTGGAGTGCTGGTTTCCTTCCTGGAGTGCTGGTTTTCTTTCCTGGAGTGCTGGTTTTCCTTCCTGGAGTGCTGGTGTCATTTTGCCAGTCCCACGGGTGGGTGCTTATGGAGGTGAACACAAGACTGACGTGTTCTAGTATCACTGCAGCAACACAGACTGACGTGTTCTAGTATCCCTGCAGCAACACATACTGACGTGTTCTAGTATCACTGCAGCAACACAGACTGACGTGTTCTAGTATCCCTGCAGCAACACATACTGACGTGTTCTAGTATCACTGCAGCAACACAGACTGACGTGTTCTAGTATCCCTGCAGCAACACATACTGACGTGTTCTAGTATCCCTGCAGCAACACATACTGACGTGTTCTAGTATCACTGCAGCAACACAAGACTGACGTGTTCTAGTATCCCTGCAGCAACACAGATTGACGTGTTCTAGTATCCCTGCAGCAACACAGACTGACATACCTGTAACAATCCATAGTTTTTATCTCAAGAGTGTACCCGGTCGTAAATTAATCTGAGTGTGTGCATTACCCCCTCCCCTCGTGAGAGGTGAGAGTGCATTTAGTTGATTGGCCGAGTGGTGACACTGGGGGCCGGCCTAATTGCCGCCGCTAATGAAGTTATAACCTGCCAGGGTGTCGATCACACGACTATAGAGCTGGGTACATCTTGTAATAGATTGTGGTGTAACCTACAGTCGGACTATGTTACAACGAGCATAAGACTATGTTACAACGAGCATCAGGAGACCGGCATAGGATACACATTCCTGGTGAGACTGTAACTAGACTGGAGAGGGTTGTGTTGTAAAATACACATTCCTGGTGAAACTATAACTAGACTGGAGAGGGTTGTGTTGTAAAATACACATTCCTGGTGAAACTATAACTAGACTGGAGAGGGTTGTGTTGTAAAATACACATTCCTGGTGAGACTGTAACTAGACTGGAGAGGGTTGTGTTGTAAAATACACATTCCTGGTGAGACTGTAACTAGACTGGAGAGGGTTGTATTGTAAAATACACATTCCTGGTGAGACTGTAACTAGACTGGAGAGGGTTGTGTTGTAAAATACACATTCCTGGTGAGACTGTAACTAGGCTGGAGAGGGTTGTGTTGTAAAATACACATTCCTGGTGAGACTGTAACTAGGCTGGAGAGGGTTGTATTGTAAAATACACATTCCTGGTGAGACTGTAACTAGGCTGGAGAGGGTTGTGTTGTAAAATACACATTCCTGGTGAGACTGTAACTAGGCTGGAGAGGGTTGTGTTGTAAAATACACATTCCTGGTGAGACTGTAACTAGGCTGGAGAGGGTTGTGTTGTAAAATACACATTCCTGGTGAGACTGTAACTAGGCTGGAGAGGGTTGTGTTGTAAAATACACATTCCTGGTGAGACTGTAACTAGACTGGAGAGGGTTGTGTTGTAAAATACACATTCCTGGTGAGACTGTAACTAGGCTGGAGAGGGTTGTGTTGTAAAATACACATTCCTGGTGAGACTGTAACTAGACTGGAGAGGGTTGTGTTGTAAAATACACATTCCTGGTGAGACTGTAACTAGGCTGGAGAGGGTTGTGTTGTAAAATACACATTCCTGGTGAGACTGTAACTAGACTGGAGAGGGTTGTGTTGTAAAATACACATTCCTGGTGAGACTGTAGGCTGGAGAGGGTTGTGTTGTAAAATACACATTCCTGGTGAGACTGTAACTAGGCTGGAGAGGGTTGTGTTGTAAAATACACATTCCTGGTGAGACTGTAACTAGACTGGAGAGGGTTGCGTTGTAAAATACACATTCCTGGTGAGACTGTAACTAGACTGGAGAGGGTTGTGTTGTAAAATACACATTCCTGGTGAGACTGTAACTAGGCTGGAGAGGGTTGTGTTGTAAAATACACATTCCTGGTGAGACTGTAACTAGACTGGAGAGGGTTGTGTTGTAAAATACACATTCCTGGTGAGACTGTAACTAGACTGGAGAGGGTTGTGTTGTAAAATACACATTCCTGGTGAGACTGTAACTAGACTGGAGAGGGTTGTATTGGGAGGGGTAGCTATTACTTGTCAAGCACATATTTATAAATCCATATTATATTTAGAAGCGCAAGAGTTTAACTGTCAAAGTCTTGATTGCGTGGATAATTGTTAGTGTACATTTGTAAAGCACGTGCTTGATTTAGTCGGGGGTCCTGATAAGAAGTGTAACTCTACCGGGTGAGTCTACTCTCACGTGAACAGCTTCGGTGGTTACATCGTATTAGGCGTCGTTCTAGCAATAGACTGGACTGTCGATGAGGTTAAGGTCGGGGTTCGATTCCCTGCGAGCACGGAGCAAAGTTCTATCTTGACAGGTCGGTGGAGCGCGATTAGTAACCGGCTCCGTTCGACTGGATTAATAAAATCTCGCTAAATCACTAGTAACTGATAACAGTCCTGGGGCCACAGATAACAGTCGCCTGTTATAGCTCTCGTTTATCCCCGACAGATAACATATCTGTTAGTTTTGTTTGGATCGCCACTATATATAGTAGGATCGCCATATCTGTAGTAAGATCGCCATACTATAGTAGAATCGCCATATCTGTAGTAAGATCGCCATACCTATAGTAGGATCGCCATATCCATAGTAGGATCGCCATATCTGTAGTAAGATCGCCATACCTATAGTAGGATCGCCATATCTGTAGTAAGATTGCCAAAACTATAGTAGGATCGCCATATCTGTAGTAAGATCGCCATACATATAGTAGGATTGCCATATCTGTAGTAAGATCGCCATACATATAGTAGGATTGCCATATCTGTAGTAAGATCGCCATATCTGTAGTAAGATCGCCGTATCTGTAGTAAGATCGCCATATCTGTAGTAAGATCGCCATATCTGTATTAAGATCGCCATACCTGTAGTAGGATCGCCATACCTGTAGTAGGATCGCCATACCTGTATTAAGATCGCCATACCTATAGTAGGATCGCCATATCTGTATTAAGATCGCCATACCTGTAGTAGGATCGCCATACCTATAGTAGGATCGCCATATCTGTAGTAAGATCGTCATATCTGTAGTAAGATCGCCATATCTGTAGTAAGATCGTCATACCTATAGTAGGATCGCCATATCTGTAGTAAGATCGCCATATCTGTAGTAAGATCACCATATCTGTAGTAAGATCGCCATATCTGTAGTAGGATCGCCATATCTGTAGTAAGATCGCCATATCTGTAGTAAGATCGCCATATCTGTAGTAAGATCGCCATATCTGTAGTAGGATCGCCATATCTGTAGTAGGATCGCCATATCTGTAGTAGGATCGCCATATCTGTAGTAAGATCGCCATATCTGTAGTAGGATCGCCATATCTGTAGTAAGATCGCCATATCTGTAGTAAGATCGCCATATCTGTAGTAAGATCGCCATATCTATAGTAGGATCGCCATATCTGTAGTAAGATCGCCATATTTGTATTAAGATCGCCATACCTGTAGTAGGATCGCCATATCTATAGTAAGATCGGTATAAGGTATTGGCGCTCAAGGTAAAATGTAATTAAACTTTAAAAATTTGCAACCTGGAAAAAAATGTGGCGGTGATGAGGAGAGTTAACACTTCTTAGTATAATGTAGCAGACAACAGTTCAGTACAAGCCTCCAGCTGAACGTTATTAGTGAGAGGGAGAGCTAGGTTAGGTTAGGTTAACAGTCCATCTTGAGAGGAACATCACGGGTGCAAGGTAGCAGTCGATAGCGTGTCTCTGTTTACTGAACTAACAGTTCGATTCCTGGCATGACCGAAAAATGTATCGTCGGTGAAATGTGGGTTTACCCTTTCACAGTGATGGATTAACGGCCTGGGACTGCGTCGGTTCTTGATTTAAATTATTTATAATTCGTGTGCTGATACGATCAATCGGTTTAGAAAGTGCACGTTAAATACCTTGATTAAATGAAAATAAAAGTAATGTTTATGTGTCTAGAAATAGTTTTACATAAAGAGCGTGCGTCACATGCCTATCAACTCTGTGAGTCACTCGGCTAGAAATGGTAGATTTACACCAACACTCTTACATATGGATCATTTCTGATTAAACATTAATGGAGATAAAGAGTCAATAGAAGTTGCTGATACAAAACATTGTTGAAATATTAAATTATATTTGGATAAAAACTACATTGAAAAGGCAATTTTTTGACCATTTTTAAAATGGCTTCACAGCTAAGCACTGTGTACAAATATTCATTCTGTCATAATAGGAACATAGTGTAGTTATTAACAAGAAACTTTGTCGCTATGTCCAGGCGCGTATTCGGGGTCAAAGGGTCAGTTGACCCCCTGTGCAAGCTAGAAAATTAACCAAAAAAAATAAAGTTAAAATTTTAGAAATAAAATACAACATAGATAAATTATACAATTTTTAATCTTATTAAGTTCAGACACCTCTTAATCCGGGCCCACACTTGCGTTATTCGTCCACGTTTATTCAACTTTCGATATGACTCACGCAAGTTTGGAAAAAATATTGGTTTTCATGTACGAATATTTGTCGTACATAGCGAGTAATGAACATTGTTCCGCATAGAGGCGGTAGACTATCACACATTATAGAAGACTAATAATCGCCTGAGAGCAGTTCATCCACGAATACTGACTATAGAGTATGTGTGGACAACAGGAGCGGTGAAACTGTGGGGGACTCTGCCCCCCTGGAATAACTTCCCCCCCAGATATATTTCAAATCCTCTGATATTATCGAATATGAAGCTGAAAAATTGCCTTAAATCAAACTCCAAATGATTTCTAGATGCATTCTATTGTGAAAAATTTGTCGTAGAAGACCGCTTCAAATAACTACTAGACTAGAGGTATCTTTCTGGCAGAGAAAGTCAGGGGAGGAAAACTTTAAATAGTTTCCAAGGTCATATAAATTTCAAAAATGTCTAGGGGAGGAGGACAGCTCCAAATAGCTTCTAGACGCATGTCATTTTGAAGAATTTTCAGGTGAGGACCACCCCAAATAGCCTATTTTCTGAAATAAATCAAATTTCAAAATGTTGTCGGTGGAATACCACTTAGAAGATTATTTTCTAGATGTATTTAATCATGTAAGAAATTAAGGTGAGCATCACTCTAAATAGCTTCGAGTGAGCATCCAAATTTCCAAAATGTCGGGGTGGGTAACACTTTAAATGGATGATAAAAGAATATATTAAAAAAAAATCAAGGTGAAGAGTATTCATAGCTTCTAGAGTGAACCATTTTTCAAAAAATTGTTGAAGGAGGGCCACTACAAATAGTTTATAAAAACTATCTGATTTTAAAAAATTGGAGAGGATGACCACGGTTTAAAAACATACTTAATATCAAATATGAATGAAAAACTATAAAATGGCTTTAAACAGAAATGTAACATAGTAAGTAACTATGTTATTTAGAATTATGACCCCCCCCCCCCCCCATATGAAAATGATCTGGATCCGCCCCTTTCTATGTCCCCCCCCATCGTCACCGCGGAAAATTTCGAGTAATCACTCAAATACGAATGCATTGGAAACATTTCTGGCACATCTTCTTGGTGATTTATTTTACTCCCATACCTCGCGCGAGCCGGGAGCTGAGTTGGGCCTGCTCTGATGTAACGCTCTTAATAAAACAATGTTTGTAATTGGCTGGAAAAATATTGGCTCTGGAAAATATGAAATAATCTAGGAATTTTAAAATATATTTTCCCTAGACACCCTGTATAAAAACTCAAGAAGCTGCGTACATATGAAACGCTGGTCATGTCTGGGCAGGCTGAGAAGGTTAAAACTGTCATCTCTGGGCAGGTTGAGAAGGTTAAAACGGTCATCTCTGGGCAGGTTGAGAAGGTTAAAACGGTCATCTCTGGGCAGGTTGAAAAGGTTAAAACGGTCATTTCTGGGCAGGTTGAGAAGGTTAAAACGGTCATCTCTGGGCAGGTTGAGAAGGTTAAAACGGTCATCTCTGGGCAGGTTGAAAAGGTTAAAACGGTCATTTCTGGGCAGGTTGAGAAGGTTAAAACGGTCATCTCTGGGCAGGTTGAGAAGGTTAAAACGGTCATCTCTGGGCAGGTTGAAAAGGTTAAAACGGTCATCTCTGGGCAGGTTGAGAAGGTTAAAACGGTCATCTCTGGGCAGGTTGATAAGGTTAAAATGGTAATCTCTGGGCAGGTTGAGAAGGTTAAAAACGGTCATCTCTGGGCAATTTGAGAAGGTTAAAACTGTTAAAACTGTCATCTTGTTTCGATATTATAGCTCTTAGGACTTTTAGAGAAATTTTGTCGTGGTTTTATTTTGCGACGCACAAAAGGTTTTGATAATCTTTCTTTATATCCATATTGAATTAGTTTTATTGCCTCATGGTCTGTGTTGGCCGCGTTCAATTTCTTCTTCATTGGGCAGAGCTAGTTTCGATTGCTGGTGGGGGGTGGGGGGGGGAGATATAAATAGATCTGAAATTTATCAACTCTTTTTTTTCGCTTGTGTGGATATAAAAATGGAAGCGACTGTACATAGCGTATATATTCAGTGTATCGATCAAGCCCCTTATATCAACCCTTGGCAGAGCTTGAGGGGGTGAGGGGTGCAAGGGGGCTTTTGAGAGTTTGGGGCAGGTTGTCCCCTCACCCCTTTCACCCTGTTTCACACGCACACGCGCGCGTCCGCCCGCCCGCCCGCTTGCCTCAATCCGAAACCCTGGACAAAAAAACCTTTCTGTTGGGAGCTGTTAAAAATACTGCTTGCTTCTTTTTTAGGTTTTTACTTTTTTTTTTCATTCCATGTTTTGCTCCACTTGTCCCTCCCCCCTCCCCTTTTTTGTGTGTTTTTTTTTTGTCCAGCTTTGATTGGTAAAGCAAAAAAAAACGCGGCGCTGGAAACATTGCTGGATTTTCTCATCTAGCTCGATCTCTCTCTAAATATTTGTACTTTTATTTTTGTACTTTTATTTTTGTTTTCGAGATAAGAATTATTTGAAGAGGTCCTTGGTTCCGAGCTCGCTTTAGCGCTTTATGGGGGCGGACAATATTTTGAAGTTTCCTAATTGGTTGAACCGTCCAAGGGACTTCCGACGACGGAGAGGTCGGGGCTTGAATCCCGATCGGATGTACTGAGGGTGGTATTTACTAAACTGTAAATGCGGGTACACTTCAATCTTCCTCATCCTTAACACATTTGCGTGAAACCCGAACGGACAGTAAAACGTGGCGACAACAAAAAAACTGTCATTAACGACTTAAACTAAGCGGTAAGGATAGGGAGTGAAAATGCATCCGCATTAGCACGGAGAAATAATGGGGAAAATATTTATTTATAAAACCAACCTCTCATTGAACCTATCTTAGATTCGAACCCCCAACCTTATGTATTTTTTTTAACTTTTCATATAGTCTATATTTTTTTAACCGTTTTGTCTTAAACATTTAATTTCGCAAATGAGAAAGGAGACTTTAAAAACAAATCTTCCCGCATTTATATTAAGAAAGAGTTGACAACAGTTGGGGGGGGGATATACTAACTTTACCCGGACGGGATTCGAATCTTAACACTCCCCATAACTTGTCAATCTAATCTGCTGTGAGCGTAACGCCCTGGACCATGTGATTGCCTATGCGGGTTACGTGCAAGGCAACTTAGCGCAACTTGTGCGATCCCAGACGCTAATGACACCTTCTCGCGTTTCTCAGCAGGACCACCCTCGCTGCTATAGAGACCTGGTCACCCTCGCTGCTATAGAGACCTGGTCAACCTCGCTGCTATAGAGACCAGGTCACCCTCGCTGCTATAGAGACCAGGTCACCCTCGCTGCTATAGAGACCAGGTCACCCTCGCTGCTATAGAGACCAGGACCACCCTCGCTGCTATAGAGACCTGGTCAACCTCGCTGCTATAGAGACCAGGTCACACTCGCTGCTATAGAGACCAGGTCACCCTCGCTGCTATAGAGACCAGGACCACCCTCGCTGCTATAGAGACCTGGTCACCCTCGCTGCTATAGAGACCAGGACCACCCTCGCTGCTATAGAGACCAGGTCACCCTCGCTGCTATAGAGACCAGGTCACCCTCGCTGCTATAGAGACCTGGTCACCCTCGCTGCTATAGAGACCAGGTCACCCTCGCTGCTATAGAGACCAGGTCACCCTCGCTGCTATAGAGACCAGGTCACCCTCGCTGCTATAGAGACCAGGTCACCCTCGCTGCTATAGAGACCTGGTCACCCTCGCTGCTATAGAGACCAGGTCACCCTCGCTGCTATAGAGACCAGGTCACCCTCGCTGCTATAGAGACCTGGTCACCCTCGCTGCTATAGAGACCAGGTCACCCTCGCTGCTATAGAGACCAGGTCACCCTCGCTGCTATAGAGACCTGGTCACCCTCGCTGCTATAGAGACCTGGTCACCCTCGCTGCTATAGAGACCTGGTCACCCTCGCTGCTATAGAGACCAGGTCACCCTCGCTGCTATAGAGACCAGGTCACCCTCGCTGCTATAGAGACCAGGTCACCCTCGCTGCTATAGAGACCAGGTCACCCTCGCTGCTATAGAGACCAGGTCACCCTCGCTGCTATAGAGACCAGGTCACCCTCGCTGCTATTGAGACCAGGTCACCCTCGCTGCTATAGAGACCAGGTCACCCTCGCTGCTATAGAGACCAGGTCACCCTCGCTGCTATAGAGACCAGGTCACCCTCGCTGCTATAGAGACCAGGTCACCCTCGCTGCTATAGAGACCAGGTCACCCTCGCTGCTATAGAGACCAGGTCACCCTCGCTGCTATAGAGACCTGGTCACCCTCGCTGCTATAGAGACCTGGTCACCCTAGCTGCTATAGAGACCTGGTCACCCTCGCTGCTATAGAGACCAGGACCACCCTCGCTGCTATAGAGACCTGGTCACACTCGCTGCTATAGAGACCTGGTCACACTCGCTGCTATAGAGACCAGGTCACACTCGCTGCTATAGAGACCAGGTCACACTCGCTGCTATAGAGACCAGGTCACCCTCGCTGCTATAGAGACCTGGTCACCCTCGCTGCTATAGATAAACAGTCACCCTGCTAATAATATATCAGATATAAACCTCAACGAGTGGATCTTAGCTCCTTTCACACATAAAATAGTTAAAGGTTATCGTTGTAAAACCAATTAATGGCGCCCTTTCGTAATATTTACACACGACGACCTTTGTTTACTAACACGTCAATAAACAAACAAATCAATCATTTAACCTCGTCCTCGACGAGTTGTGAAGTTATTTTAAATTAAATTTTACGGTGGTAGAATATCTGGCGTTGTTAAAGGCCCCCTTCAAAGTATCGCGAGGTATCCGCAGTATCGCCAACCTACTCTTGGGACCAGTTTGTGTTCTCCTCCTTCATGGTGGGTGGCCGGCAACCCGTAGGAGTGTTGCGACATGAACCCGCCCTTAGTCGTGCCCGAATCTTTAGGGGGGGGGGGGGGTTGAATATCTGTCAATGATGTCCTGGAATTTAATGACGACTTTTCTCTTCATTTAAAAGGTTTGTCGTCAAATTCCAGTCTTGGGTGAAAATAGGAATCCAGTGTACTGCTAATAACGGGTAGAGACCGAGGTTTGAATCCCGGTCGGGTTTACTAAGGTTGGTGGTTTTCCTAAATCGGGGGTACCCCCCCCCCGGGGGTAAGCAAATAAATCTTAAGAGAGATTAACTACAGACAGGTAAGACTTGAGATGTGAAATAATATACACTGTTACAGAAACGTCGAGAAAATAGGAACCCCTCTGTCCACCAAAAAGCATAACAATAAATTTCAATTTTCAAAGACGTCCGTAACCGTTCCAGTGGCCGAATGGTCTAAGGCGTCACTCTCGTGATAGATTGGTCTGCTAATGACAGGAAGCTCGGTGTTAGAATCTCGTCTGGGTCTACTGAGGGTGGTTTTTAGCTAAATGGTTTCCCACTCTCCTTCCACGCAAATGCGTGTATATTACCTACGCCATTAGAGTATCTATCATATATGCCTACAACCTGAACAGGTATTAAGACGCTAATATCCCGGAAGGCTATAAAAGATAAGGAATGTGGTATCTGAAGAAAAGTATCGATAACAACTTGGGTAGGTATTTGTATCGAAAGGTAAAATATCGATCGGTTTTTCACATTCCCTAAGTTAGACTCGAACCCGCTTCGGTGGCCGTATGGTCTAAGGTGCTACTTTTGCAGTAGACTAGACAGCCAATGAAGGGGATATCGAGGTTCGAATACCGGTTGGGTGTACTGAGGGTGGTTTTCTTAAAAAAGGTTTTCCTCTCTCCCTCCAAGCAAATGCGGTTACACTTGTGCGTGATTAGTACCCGAACGGGTAGTAAGACGCGGTGTTAAAACCTGGTTAGACTCGACGCACCCGCCTCGGTGACGTAGTTGGCTAACGCGCTAGTCGTGTTGATCTCGACTGCCGAGGACGGGGAGATCTAGGTTCGAATCTTGGTCGGGTTAACTGGGGGGGGGTTTCCTAAATGGTTTTCCACTCTCCCTCCACGAAAATACGGGTTCACTTCCTCTAAATTCAACCTTCCCAGTTCCTAATCCATTAGCGTAATTAGTACTATAGCGTATAACCCGAACGGGTAGTAAGACGCGGTGCTAAATAATAATAATAATAATAATAGACTCGACGCACGTTTTGTTGAGCTCCAATATTCTTCGTTAGGTTTTCAAATTGTGCTCCATCTGATAACTATTGATGAGGCATTGTGACTGAACAGCCACTATAAAGTGATAGTATAAACTTTAATCGCCGCCATTATTCTATACTTTTTTACACTGTAATTTAATATTGGCCTTCTCCGTTACAACAAGAATGATTGGCTCTTAAAATTAATCAATTCTATTATTTTATTTTAGTCCAAACATCCTTAAATGAGCGACTCCCGTTTTAACGACTCGATTAACTCTGACGAAAAGTGAAATGTGAATTCGCCGATTGCTTGTGCCGTCTTACCCCCTCCGTCTACCCTGAAAGGTGGTAAGCAGGCTTACCTTGGTTGTTTATGCTATGGCCCTATCTTATAACTAAGGTGCGAATTATTAGGCACCAAAAATGTTTTAAATAGGTATTAAAATATGGGATTTAGGTCCCAGAATAGGCACTTAAGGGGAAAAAAAAGCACACAATAGGGAATGTAAAATTGATTTTACTAGCTTCTCTTTTATTACCGGTGACCTGACAGTCTAGAGGTAAGGTGTCAAGACTTCTGAGCTGGGGGTCCGGGGTTCAATCCTCGGTCCCGGCACAGATTTATCTGATTGCCAAACCCTTCCTTCACCTCTGACAAAACGTGTATTAATCACAAATTGTGAATGTGTGGAATGCCAGGCCTCCACCGTGGTTCGGATCCCACGTTAAACTGTAGGTCCTCCATTTCATCTCACAATCACCCTACCATTACACATTAGCGTAAGTGCGTATAACCCGAACGGGTAGTAAGCCGCGGTGATGATGATAATAATAATAATATTTTATTACCAACAGCCAATTCATAATGCTGGTTTTTTTAGCGCCGCATTTTATTACTAGGTCGGGCTATATTCATATGTTGTACTAATTACGCTAATAATATGTTAGAAGCTAGGAAGGTGGATTTTGGAGGAAGTGTATCTGCACTTGCTTGCAGTAAGAGTGAAATAAAGTAGACCGGACCTAGACTCAATTATCAATCACCCCGCCATCTCGACAGTCTAATTTACTGGCGAGAGTGACGTCATCCGGACTGCCGATAACAGGGAGCTCGAGGTTTGACTCCTGGTCAGGTGTATTGAGGGTGGTTTTCCACTCTCCCTCCACGCAAATACATGTACACTTCCTCTAAAAGCGTTATTCGTGCATACGCTTATAACCCGAATAAGTAGTAAGACGCGGCGCTAAAAAATGTGGTGACAACACATTGATTTTAAACAAAAATTGTTTTCTTCGCTGAATTTGTAATTTCCTCACCTGCTCTGTCGTGGCCTTACGGATCAGGATGTATCTAGTTGCCAGGCCTGGCCTGTCTTCACACCCCACCTTGGAGAGTGCGGGCTGCTTGGTATGGATGGACCTGACCGAGAGCAAGGCTTATGTTAGACTGGGACTGTCGCACCTAGTACAGGGCTGTTGTCAGGGAGACGGAGGGTCGCACACTGCTCACAGGTGAACCAGAATACAGGGCTATGGAATCAGTACGCCAAGCCTTCGACTCCCGACTACTCCATTTTTATACTATCCAATTCCGACTCCTTCATAAATAGCTAAGGTATACTAATTAGTAATAACAACTTGACTGCAGTAAAATGCTCCAACACAGATTACTTCATGGAAGCTTCTTCATTGTGTGTGTTTTTTTAGTACATTTCTCAATCCAAATTACAAATAGTGGTCCTAAGGAATAAAAAAAGGTATACAATTAAAATGATATATTTATTATATATTGTTAAAATTTTTAAGTTTTTATGTTGAAGCCGGTGTCGGTACATTCTTTCCGACCATTTCTCCTACGTCACAAGTGACGTGGAAAGGGTTCATCAATCCTAAAAATAAAACATATATCTATTTTTTTATCACCGCGTCTTACTACCCGTTCGGGTATTTACGCATAAAATGAAGTGATTACGCTGATGTTTTAGGGATTAGGAAGGTTGAATTTAGAATAAGTTTACCCGAATTGGCGTGGAGGGAGAGTGGGAAAACCACCCTCACTAGACCCTATACGGATTCGAACTCGGATCTCCACCGTCTAGTCTCTTGCGAGAGTGACGCCATAGACCATGCGACCACTGAACGGATCAAAATTATATTTGTATTCGTGAACCGTCCTCAAAGGTAGGCTATAGTAACAAATGCTTCGGGCGTTCTAAGCTTAAAATTCTCTTCCGGGAAGAAACCAGCATTTGTGGTCGTGTTGTCTAAAGCGTCACTCTCGTGTTGGGCTGGTTTACCTGTGATGGGGAGCTCGGGATTTGAATCCCGGTAAGGAATACTGAGGGGGAGGAGGGTGATTTCTTACTCTCCCTTCACACAAATTCGAGTACATTTTTTATTAAATTCTACCTTACTCATCTCTAGTCCATTAACGTGATCCATGTAGGTGTACAACCCGAACGGGTAGTAGGATGCGTAGTCAACGTAGCTCTGTGGTTAGTGTGTGCCTACTGAGCTAAGAGTCCCAGGCTCGATCTCCGGCATGGTCGAAAACTGTGTCATCAGTGGAATGTTGGTTTCCCCCTTTCGCAGTGATGAGTTAACGGCGGGGGACTGGATGTTGTTTGTTATAGGGTTAAGTTATTTTTAAGTCTTGGGCTGATATAATCGGTTGGTTTAGAAAGTGTACGTTAGATATCTCAAAATGTTTAAACAAAGACGCAGCGAAGAAAATACGTTTAATATTGTTTATTATTATAATATTATTATTATTATTATTTATTATTACCACGTCTTACTACCCGTTCAGGTTATACGCACCTACACTAATGTGTAATGGAAGGGTGATTGTGAGATGAAATGGAGGACCTACAGTTTAACGTGGGATCCGAACCACGGTGGAGGCCTGGCATTCCACACATTCACAAGTTGTGATTAATACACGTCTTGTCAGAGGTGAAGGAAGGGTTTGGCAATCAGATAAATCTGTGCCAGGACCGAGGATTGAACCCCGGACCCCCAGCACAGAGGTCTGACACCTTACCCCAGATCGCCAGCTCACCAATACTTTTATAAAATACAAACATAGAAAACATTTTACTATATAATTATTGTTAGTAAAGGTAATGGTAATATCCAGCTATTTTATTATTTATTTATTTGAGGTATTTAGTGTGCACTTTCTGAACCGACTGATTATATCAGCACACAAGAATTTCTATGAGCGAGAGCGAAAGGTCCCACCAATTTTACCGGGAAAGGTACTTTCTCATACCTTCCAGGGTTATTTTACACGCCACAATCGACATGGGGCCGATGGCTTTACTTCTCCTCCGAAGGAAGTTGTGCTACGGATTTTTATCGCTCAAGAACAATCCGTCGACCCCGGCTGGGTTTGAACCCACGAACATCTGGTCCTGAGGCGAGCGCTTTACCACAAGACCGCCGAGGTCGAATAACAACATATCGAAAGTGACTGCTGCAGACACATGACCTGGCGTATGAATACGTGAAAGTAGAACTATTTAACTTCCGCGACTGACGGATTGCTATATGTTCTTACAGTTTGGTTTGTCACTCCCCTCAGTCACCGAGTTAATAATTAGGAACAAAAGACAATACTGTATTTTTTTAGCCCGTTTTTCTCGCCCTCCCCCGTCTTGATAGTCGAATATGGCGGAGGTGGAAATTTAGAAAAGATGATGATGAAAAAGAAGTACTCTGTGATTGGTAGGCTGGCATACGCCGCAGAGCCCTTTAAGAGCTGTCATTAATTAAAAGTGTTGCTCCCTCCTTAACTCACCCCTCCAGAACGCGATGAGGAGCTCCAATTAAAAAACTAGGCTCGTTCGCTCGCTTTATGCCCTCCCACCCTCCCACCCTCCCACCCTACTTACGACTTCCTCCCTCCACTTTGTGATGCGGCGATTGTCCCGAGGCTCAGTGCAACAGCGGGACAAGTACATGAATATTGCAATATCGTGCATCTTTTTTTATCTCGCTCTTTTATATTATTTTTTAAAAGATTTTCTTTATTACAACGCATTTTGATTTTATTTTAGATATTAAACTTTTGAAAAGGGCTATTTCTTGATACGAGGTATAATCCCACCTTTTGTAGAGTTCGAATTTTCGAAAACAAGATGAACTCAAGGAATTGATTTTTCACATTGGTATGATTTTTTTTTTATTATTTTGATTTTGTTCATATTACTTATGAAGTTGTAATTTAAAATAGAAATAGAGACTAAATGAGACCCGCTCCGGTGGCCGTATGGTCTAAGGCGTCACTCTCGCAGTAGACTGGACTGCCGATGACAGGGAGATCCGAGGTTCGAATCTTGGTCGGGCGTACATAAGGTGGTTTATCCTAAATGTTTTTCCCCTTTCGCTTCATGTAAATGCTGCTACACTTTCTATAAATATAACTTTCCTAATCCCTAAAAAACATTAGAGTAATTGGTACATAAGCGTATAACCCAAACGGGTAGTAAGACGCGATACTAAAACAAAAACTAAATGAGAAATTTTTTTTTTCGGAATGACGTGAATTAACCAACATTCAATTAAGTGTAAATTAATATTTATCCGGTAGAAACCATAGAGTTTCAATCTTTCTTCCATAGGTGATATCAACAGTTGTTGAATAACTGTCAAGGGTGTCCTGGAATTTAATGACAACTTTTTCTCTTCGTTTAAAAAGTTCATCTAATTCCTCTATGCTCGTGACAGATATTCAACAACTGTTGATATCACCGTATAAAGAAAATTAAACTCTTTGTTTGTACTGAAGCAATATCTGATTTATTCTGCCCATAAAATGTTTTGTTATAAAAACTTCCAAAAACACTGCCCTTTCCCGCTTCGCCTACATCCCCACCATAATCGCAAATACGCTGGTCCATTCCATTGGGGACTTCTTCTAGAATCATCTTACATCTTTACCTCTATCGAGTCACTTAATTAAGTCTGTAAATTATTTCTTTACATATCCCCATGTGAACGTGTTTGTTGTCTTGGGTCAAGCTAGCTTGTAAGTCGTGAGTCGATACAACCGTGTCTCTGTGAATATAGCTCTCTCTCTCTATACAAGGTTATCTCGGCATTGTGAGGATAGGTTGGGGGGGGGGAGAGTAGGTTTCCACACCCTTCGCATCTTCCTCCATTTCTCTGCTGAAATGAAACTAAATCTCTCTCTCTCTCTCCTCTCAGTGATATATGTCACCGCCGCCGTTACTTTCTACCCACTTTTATGACGCAATGCCGCGACCTCCAGAAACCGTTCAATATAAAATAGATTCTAAAAACGCGACCCGTTTCCACCGATGTTTGTTTTCACATTTTAATTTCTCCGAACATTCATTTGAGATGGATTCCAAAAACCGACAGTACACGTCACTAAAATAAAATACTTTTGACCCCCGCCCAATATTTCCCAAGTAAATTCGAAACCCATGATTTAAAATCTTACAACTGTTATCATCAGTTAGGTAACTTTAAGTAATGAAAACATACATTTTATTTTGACTAATTTAATATAAAACTTAATTGCCTTAATTTTGCAGTTAATATTTTTTCCCACACTACAAAAAACCTCTTTCACAAAAATATAGTAACCAACATTAAGGTGCGGCAGAAGGGAGCGCGAGTATTTTTACTGTTTTTATAGAATTGACATTTTTTGGCCAAAATAAACAAAATATTTCTCCAGTAGTAACAGATCTTGAATATCTGTCAAGGGTGTCCTGAAATTTTGTCAACACTTTTTCTCCTTTTTCAAAAAAAGTTTTGACAAAATTCCAGTTCCTGTTGTTATTACCATGTGCAGAAAACTAAATTCTATGTTGCTACTGGAGAAATATTTGATTTATTTTGGCCAAAAAATGTCAATTCTATAAAAACTGTAAAAAATACTTGGGCTCCCTTCTGCCTGCTGCACCTTAAGCCATTTTACCTTAAAATTAAAATATTACCAGAATATAAAGCCAAAAGGGTAATCTATATTTACTGACACTTTTGACACAGATAAGAACAAGTTGATAAAAAAATTCTCAGTTGAATTCTCAGTTTAATTTGGACACGACACTTTTAAAAAAAAAACACAGTTTCAAATTTTATTTTTGGCATAACTTTTATCTCTTCTAATCAAATTAAAAAAAAGTTTGATATTTGTTAACAGGCTCGCTTGTTGTGGTTTGAATAATATATATTTTTAAACCTACGTTAAACATGGTTGCGATGGATTGCATAGTTTGTAGGAAAAGTACTAAGTGTAAAGTTTAAAGGTCCATCATTAAGTTTCTTTACCCGCCTCGGTGGCGTAGTTGGCTAACGCGCCAGTCGTGTTGAGCTCGACCGCCGAGGACGGGGAGATCGAGGTTCGAATCTCGGTCGGGTGAACTGGGGGTGGTTTTTCCTAAATGGTTTTCCACTCTACCTCCACGCAAATGCGGGTTCACTTCCTCTAAATTCAACCCTCCCAATTCCTAATCCATTAGAGTAATTAGTACTTAAGCGTATAACCCGAACGGGTAGTAAGACGCGGTGCTAAATATTAATATTATTATTAAGTTTCTTTCCACAAAATGGGCCGTTACATAGTTGATACGTACACTTATTTTACCCTGGGAAGTAGCAGGCCTACCTTGCATGGTTCATATTTGGCGTAGCTTTTAAGATAGAAATAAAGCACCGGGGGGGGGGGGGGCTATGGGATTCAACCCCCCCCCCCCCCCACGTTCCACCGAAATTTTCCGAAGATTCGAATGTTTATAGCGAAAGAGTTTAAAGAAGTCAGTTTGTGAAACTTATTTATCTTAGTTTGATCTTTAAAGATAGTAGTTTTAGCATCTAAAAGCATCAAATTTTCAAAAGGTGAAAAAAATTCCAGTTGAGGATGTTATTCCAAATAGCTTTTAGAAGCATTCAATTTCAAAAGTTTGCTGGATTAGGAGGACTATTCCAAATACCCTTTGGATTATCCAAATTTAAAAAAAGAATCCGAGTGAGTTCTACTCTAATAATGATACAAATGTTTACCTATTGAGATTAACGCCAATGATAACAGTCGGATTGCGAACTAATGTCCTCTTGGAAAGGCAAAACACAGCTGTTTGAAACCTACCTAAGATGCCCTTCTATCAGTTGTGAGAGATTAGTGCTGTGTTTCGGTCGTAATTTCGGCGCAGACCTACTTTGTGTTTGGCGATCTAATCTCAGTCGTTTGCACGGATAGAGGAGGGGAAAACCCCGGCGTACTCATCACCATCCATAATAAACACAATTATACACAATTATTGACATAAACCAAACTTAAAGTGTATTGCCGTAAAGTGTATAAAATAATAGGTTTCTATTATAAAAATGTCAATCTGTCTCAAGCGGATAATATCTGGCAACTGCGAGGGTCCTTAAGACCTTGACAAGGCAACGGTCTCTAGTTGACCGGTCGACCGAAAGATAGCACTAGAATCGAGACTTTTTTTTAAATGAGAGATTACCGGGAGAGTAAGCGGCTAAGTCCAATTATAACAGCAAGATCTTCATCCGACAGCTAGAAAAGTCACTAGATCTGCTTTTACGTACTCATACGCCAAGTCGTGGGATCTGCAGCTATCACTTTTGATAAATAACTATAAATAATAATAATAATGTAAAATGTTATCAGTTTTTTAAGCACTGCGTCTTACTACCCGTTCGGATTATACGCGTATGTACTAATTACGCTAATGGTTTTAGGAAGGTTATATTTAAAGGAAATGTACCTGCGTTTGCGTGAAGGGAGAGTGGAAAACTATTTTAGGGAAAATCCACTTTCAGTACACCAGACCGAGATTCGAACCTCGATCCCCCGTCATCAATGGTATATTCTACTGCGAGAGTAGTGCGCTAGACCACGTGGCCAACGAAGCGGGTTCTATCAATATTGACCGCACCGAAAATATGTTTGTATTTTTTTTAAATGTTACTTAGGATGTCCATTCGTAATAAGATCACGGTACAATGTAAGATACCCGAATACAGACAAAGTCCGGCAGTGCCCTGAGACACGCTACTTCACAGAATATTTATATTCGTATATTGAGCCGGTGCTGTCACAAGGATGCCTGCTGGAGACGATCGTACATCTGTACCTTGCGACTGCTAAAGACGCTGTGTACTTCCTTACCGGAGTCGCGAGGGATTACCCTGGAGCCCTATGGCCTTCAGGGGCGACCTCTGCAACTCTGTGGCCTTCAGGGTGACCTCTGCAACTCTGTGGCCTTCAGGGGCGACCTCTGCAACTCTGTGGCCTTCAGGGGCGACCTCTGCAACTCTGTGGCCTTCAGGGGCGACCTCTGCAACTCTGTGGCCTTCAGGGGTGACCTCTGCAACTCTGTGGCCTCAAGGGGCGATCTCTGCAACTCTGTGGCCTTCAGGGGCGACCTCTGCAACTCTGTGGCCTTCAGGGGTGACCTCTGCAATTCTGTGGCCTTCAGGGGTGACCTCTGCAACTCTGTGGCCTTCAGGGTGACCTCTGCAATTCTGTGGCCTTCAGGGTGACCTCTGCAATTCTGTGGCCTTCAGGGGTGACCTCTGCAACTCTGTGGCCTTCAGGGTGACCTCTGCAATCTGTGGCCTTCAGGATGACCTCTGCATCTCTGTGGCCTTCAGGGCGACCTCTGCAACTCTGTGGCCTTCAGGGCGACCTCTGCAACTCTGTGGCCTCAAGGGGCGATCTCTGCATCTCTGTGGCCTCCAGGGGCGGTCTCGCAACTCTGTGGCCTTCAGGGCGACCTCTGCATCTCTGTGGCCTTTAGGGTCAAACCCTACAACCCTAGGGCCATCACTGGTGTATTTAGCCTGCTATATTTTCTCTTCAAAGGTAGCCTACATAAAAAAAACTGTGCTGAGGCGATCTTGGTTTTCCCTCACTTTCTCCTGGCTATAAAATGTGTTCATTTCATGATAAAAAAAAGCCTACGGAGGAGCCCTTGAAAATAACCCCTATAACATGGCTGGTTATTTTTAGCAGGACTATAAAACAACCTTTGTTCCCTCTTCTTGGATATTCTTAAATTTGGTTAAAATATTCAAACATGCTCTAATGATCTTTAACATGTCTATTGGTTCATCCTGAGATAAAGGCTGAGCTTGGTACTCTCCAGTTCCGTGGGACATCGATACCGGTGTCTTCCTTAGCACCCAGGTTCAACCAGACAAGGCGCCGGAAGTTAGGATAGCACCCAGGTTCAACCAGACAAGGCGCCGGAAGTTAGGATAGCACCTAGGTTCAACCAACAAGGCGCCGGAAGTTAGGATAGCACCCAGGTTCAACCAGACAAGGCGCCGGAGGTTAGGATAGCACCTAGGTTCAACCAGACAAGGCGCCGAAAGTTAGGATAGAAACCAGTTCAACCAGACAAGGCGCCGGAGGTTAGGATAGCACCCAGGTTCAACCAGACAAGGCGCCGGAAGTTAGGATAGCACCTACAAACAGCGCCCCGCGCGCTTGATCATACCAGCACGGGGGTGTTCCTACTTCGTGTGCCATGACACGACCCGCTCTATTGGAGACTGCTAGCCGGCCGATAATCTGCTCAAATGGGGCACTCTTTGTACCATCCATTGTTTTTGTTGGGTGTGATAGATAATAAAAGGAACTATTTTGGCTCGCCAACACACTCGGGTTAAACAGTTAACACTGTCTGATTATTTTTGTACGTATTTAAAATAGTCCTGGACCTTATATCCCGGCCTATCGTTAGCGAAGCAGCTGGATCGGCTCCCAATAAAAACATTGGCGTAGTGTTTATGTGTCGACACGTCTTGCCGGCTGTTTATTGGCGATGTTGGTCTCGCTTCTCTAGGTCCGGTGTTTGGGTAGAATAAAGACCTACCGCTAGGTGTTTTTTTTTTAGCACCGCGTCTTACTACCCGTTCGGACTGTAGGCCTATGTAATAATTTCACTAATGTGTTAGAGCTTAGGAAGGTTTAATTTAGTTGAAGTGCATCCGAATTTGCGTAGAGGGAAAACCATTTAGGAAAAAAACCACCCTCAGTACACTCGACCGGAATCGAACCTCCCGTGCGACCACTGAAGCTGGTGGTAATAACACTAATTATAAAGTAAAATGTTACGGATGTTGACTGTATTTTCTAAACGGCCCTACCCATGGAGATTAGACCGTATTTAAGAGCGCTATCGTCCACCCTAGAGGGGGAAGTTACACCTGCCAATTAACGACGTTGTCTGCTTGGAGATTTTAAAGCTATTTTGAGAAGCGGGTTCCATCTTAACCTGATACACCATCACACTTAGACACCAATGTACGAGAGAGAGGGAAGAAAATGAGTTCACCTTGCGAGGCCTTATCTGATAGCACTGCCCCTCTTCCTCTGACGAGTATACACACTCACTAAACTATTGGCGCCTTAAAAACATAGACTTGCTTCTTAAAATTACGTTTTTCTTGTTTCCTATCTAGATAGAATTTGTTTCCACGGACTTTTTTAATCTACATCCTGACAGAAGATTCCTACAGGACATTTTCATGACTTGGCCAAATAGCCCGAGTTGTGGATGATTTATTAAAAAAATACGCTTTGCAAAAAAAAATCTATAGTAATAAAAGGATTGTGTGTGTGTGGTGGGGCGGCGCGCTGCGTCGACGCCCAGCCAAATTTACGGCACGAAGAGATCTGAAACTTTTAACACAGGTGGACGGAAGGGGGTCCGAATGCACTAGAAGCCGGATTTTTAGAATTTTAACTAGGCTATTTTTTTTTTTAATTTGAAGAAAATTTTTTAATCTGGTTTAGAATTACGTTTCAGAGATAAGCTTTTCCATTTGAAATCGGGCAGCACGCGGGGGGTGGGGGGGGGGCCTTACATAATTCTTATACCACAGTGGGTCACGGCAACGACGTGCGGGATGTTTAAGTTAAAGATAAAAATAACAATCTTGTGACACTGTAGTGACTATTTTTAGAATTATTTAAGAAATATATTGGTTTTTGTTTCAACGTTATATTTTTAAAACTCGTCGATAAAACTAAATTCATTGACACGGGTGATCCTGTCTTGACCTGCCGTGACGTCACAAGTAAGCAATCCAGCTGATAGAGGAGGGTGTGAAGTGTTGACCTTCAAACACCACAAACTAAACGAGCAGGGGAACATTCTAACACCCAAATGAGTTCATAACTCCCCCCCCCACCCTCTTTCCCCAGAATGCTCTATTACCAGCGATCACGCTCTCACAGTTTAATTGGGGGGGGGGGGGGTCAGAATAAAACTAGGGCCTGTATTTAGGACAGTCGGGCAGGATCATTAATAGCGAGTGTGAGGTTTTTTTTATAAACTCTGAATATTTAGGATGCACATTTTTCAGCACCACTTCTTACTACCCGCTCAGATATTTATTTTTTTCATATGAACCTATTACGCTAATGTGTTGGGGTTGAGTAAGGTTGAATTCAGATTAAATGTATCCGCATTTACGTGGGTTGTCGATGCTCGCGAGCTGTGGATGTCGCTCGCCAGAACACTCCAGTTTTAATCGACGCTTAAAAGCTAAGAAAGACCTAACTGTGATATTCACTTGACTTCTCTCTCTCTCATCCTCTTCTCTAGCTTTATCTCCATTTCTTTTTTATTTAACTTTTTCTCGTTTTCTATTTCCTTCTAAATTACTCGTCTCTATTTTTTTTTATTATTAACCAGCTTTACTCCTTTATTTTACACGATTACTTTCTTTCTTCTCTCTGTCTTATTATTCTTAATATTTCCTCTTTTACACTCCTCCCCACTCTTCTTATCTCGCCCTTTTTTTAAAATTTTTATTTGATAATTTTCTATTTTTCTTGTTATATTTATATATTTATTTTCCTCAATTTTTATATCATTTCCTCAATCCAATTGTTTCTCTCTCCTCCTATCTTTATCCATCCCTCTTTCTTTCTGCATTGATATTTTTTTCCCAGCCCTTTTCTCTCTCTTCCTCGGTTTATTCTTCTCTTACATCAATACACCCGAACAGCTGGACTACAGTCCAATTTTCATAGAAAGAGCCTTTAAAGAAATACAAACACTGCTTACATCGATAATATTTTACTGTGTTATTATTGTTATTTTATATGTAGTATTGATAATCTCTATCAATAGTTACAGTTGTGGATCACATGACTTAACGTATGAATACATGAACGTAGTAACTTGACTAGCTGTTAAATAAGGTCCTTCCTATGTTAATTTGAATATATCCGGACAGATACTAGGGCTGTATACAAGAACGTATAGTGAATGGTTAGTAGAGCTATAGTGTGGTCCCGGACGCACTACATCTCCACCTTCTAGCCTGTGATGACGCAAGCAAACCCGCGCTAGTGTACACTTAGCATCCACTTAGTCAAGTCTAATCCTTCCCGGACGAGGTTTGTCGCGGCACATGTGCCACTGTTGCACCCAGCAGCTGGCCCCACAGATTGTCTGCCCTCACTCGCCTTCTAGGACACCCCCCTTCCCCCCCCCCCCCCCCCCCCCCCCCGGTGAAAACATTGGTGTTGCTAAATCAAGTCACCCGTGACAAGTCATCGTTCGGTTGAGACGGGAGACCTGCATCAATCCCGACGAGTACATTTGGGTGATTTTTCCTTTCTTTGTTTCCTCCCCCTGTTCTTTCTGGTAAGCGAGTGCTGTCTGATTGTCATTAAAGTATAATTTGTTGATAGGAAGAACGATATGGAAGGCCTTTCTTCCTATCAGAGTCCTTCCTACCCTTCACTTGCCCGCGGCCGTAATCTGACGTGACGCTCTCTTGTTTGCAGGGTCCGCCGCCGCAGCCCGGCCAGCTCAAGTTCACGGTGGCGGAGACATGTGAGCGGATCAAGGAGGAGTTCAACTTCCTTCAGGCGCAATATCATACGTGAGTGTCACCCCCTCCCCTCCCACTCTGTCTGACTGGCTCCAGGATTCATCACTAGCAGCTTACAAGTGGTGGCTTAGTCACTCTCTCTCTCTCTCTCTCTCTCTCTCATTCATTGCGATTGACGACGAGACTGTTCCTCCTTGCCAGTAGATTATACCCTGGTGTTCGTAGGAGGTACGTTCTGGAAGGCCTTATTAATTAGTACGTACCATAATCCTACTGTACGGTAGTATTTTGGTAATGTAAAAGGCCTTTCAAGACGGTAGGATGACTCCTTTCTGGAAGGCCTTTTATCCTATGAAAATAATATACACTAGGATTATGATACGAAATAAGGCCTTTCAGCCTTTGTGGTGTTCTTGGAGATGCTCCATTAGGGAACAAGGTTGGAAAATGATTGGTGGGAAAACCAGGAAGAGGTTGATTGGTGGGAAAACCAGGAAGAGGTTGATTGGTGGGAAAACCAGGAAGAGGTTGATTGGTGGAAAACCAGGAAGAGGTTGATTGGTGGGAAAACCAGGAAGAGGTTGATTGGTGGGAAAACCAGGAAGAGGTTGATTGGTGGGAAAATCAGGAAGAGGTTTATTGGTGGGAAAATCAGGAAGAGGTTGATTGGTGGGAAAATCAGGAAGAGGTTGATTGGTGGGAAAACCAGGAAGAGGTTGATTGGTGGGAAAATCAGGAAGAGGTTGATTGGTGGGAAAACCAGGAAGAGGTTGATTGGTGGGAAAACCAGGAAGAGGTTGATTGGTGGGAAAATCAGGAAGAGGTTTATTGGTGGGAAAATCAGGAAGAGGTTGATTGGTGGGAAAATCAGGAAGAGGTTTATTGGTGGGGAAAATCAGGAAGAGGTTTATTGGTGGGGAAACCAGGAAGAGGTTTATTGGTGGGAAAACCAGGAAGAGGTTGATTAATATAAAATTAGAAACACTTACAGGGCTCTCACCAAGTCTTGTCAGAGTGCTTTGGGAGTGAGCTATGGACCATCCGACACTATTGATTCACTCATTCTAATCAACCATTTCATAGCCGCTCCAAGCTCTCAGAATTCAGCAAGGATGAAACCTCTGTTCCAACATAATGTGAGGCGATCCCTCCTGGGAGAGACTGAAGCTCTGCTTGCTTTTCGACCATCTCCTTACACGTCACGATCCGCTGAGGTGTTGTTTGCGACAGTCGAAGATATCCGGGGCTGTTGGAGGCTGTTTTGATGTTTGCTGTTGTTTTCTTTGCTCAGGTTGAAGCTGGAGTGCGAGAAGTTGGCTAGCGAGAAGACGGAGATGCAGCGCCATTACGTCATGGTGAGTACACCTGGAAACAATTCATGCAGCCAAAGTTTAGACACGATCTCCCCCTCCCCCCCCCCCCCCCCCCCACACCTTACATTTCTTTGGTTCATTCGTACCTATCCTTTTATAAGGTGAATGCATGAAAATAAATGAAAGAGGGGAAGATATCGATTCAAACTTACGGCTCTTATTCTAAAAGTCGGAATTACTTATATTCCATTCACGGTATAAATTACTATTTGAAAGTTATTTTTTCCTACCAATATCCTACCATATAATAGATTTCTGGTAGGAAAAAAGGCCTTTCAGAAAACAATTCCTACGCTGAACAGACTTTAGCTACCAGCTAGTGAGGGGGGGAACCATCCGGATTAAGATGACTTAAAAAATGTCAAAATAAATATAAAATTAATAGCACTAAAAATTGTAAAAAATAGACTCAAATGTCCAAAAATATGTTTCCGAAAATGCAAACGCTATGCATTAATTTTATTACCCCATGATCTGTACCCGTATTTTGATGACCTAAAAGTAATCTATAAAATGACCTAAATACTATTTTTTTTAACTAAAAATATTAACAAAAAGTCGTGATAAATACACATGACTAAATAAACACGTGCTTTACAAATGTAAACTAAAAATTACCCACGCTAAATACCCTTGTTAAATATAATAACGATTTATAAGTACCTGCTTGATAAGTAATAGCTACCCTCTCCCAACGCAACCCTCTCAATCTAGTTGCAGTCTACCCAGGACTGAACAGAGTTATGTACTTATGAACATTGCCTGTGACGTACATAAATAGAAATGACGTGCCATCAAAATTCGGGCCCTGGTTATCACTTACAACTAATTTTATCACATCCCTTAGGTTTTAATATAATATATTGAAAAGTTATTCTTCATTATCCTGAACGGTAGAAAGCTTACCTTGCTTGGTTTCACTATGGTGTATCTTATAAGATAGGGTCATAGTGTAATTAGTCAAGGTGAGACTGACAGAATGACCGGGATGTACATGTTTAGTTTCAATTGAAGGTATTGTTAGATGTGTGAAGCCACAGTCCTTGTTATCTTGTTACTAATCCTGTATTCTTGTTTCTCGCAGTACTACGAGATGTCGTATGGACTCAACGTGGAGATGCACAAGCAGGTAAGAACCTATCATTACTAGGACTGAATACCTGCATTGACGACACGTCACCAACTCGCTGGACGCAACGAATGAACAATTTCAAATCATTTCACAGTAGAGACGGCCGATATTTCAATGACTGTGATTTTTTCTCCGTAAGGGTTCAGCCAGACTGACAAGCGTTTAATTAGCAGATAGCTCTCGATAGTTGTTGACGAGGACGCTCCGAATCTTGGCTCAGTGAACTGAGGTTTTTTTTAAAAGTTATTTATTGTTGTGGTTTTCCCATCCTCTCTCCACGCTAATGGTGATTCTTATTCGTAAAGGCCCACTTTGATAATATTGAAGTATTTTAACATATCAGTTTTACACACACACACGTGTGTGTGTGTGTATATATATATATATATGGTTTATGATCTTACCAATCAAATTAGGCCGTTAGTAGCAAGTGGTAATAAAAATGTCAAAATGAGAAGTTTTCCTAGCACTCAATGAACCAACATACAATAATATTGCCTAGCGCCTGTAAACTATACTGTACCGGCTCGAGGGCGCACGCTTGAAAAATAGGACCAGTTCTAGCTTTCAAGCGCGCTCGCTCGCTCGCTCGCGCCAGTCTGGCCGCCCGCTTACTCCTTGATCACCGTCACTCCCAGTAAATGGATCTCACAAGTATCAGTGATTAAGATATCGGTGATCGGTGTTTAAGCGATCCTCTCACCAGACGGCGACAGCAGAGCATTCCAGTATGAAAGCTGCGACCGTGACTGACAGAATATCGGTTGGCGTCTGGCGATATACGGTGACCCACGGGTGCGGGCAGTAGCGGTCTATGTCCTTAATTCTTATGTTTCGATAAACATTCTTTGTGGAAGCGGACTCTCTCTCAATACAATAACATGTTGGCTGTTTCTCAAATTTACTTTTCTAACCCAAACATAATAATTACAGCAGGTATAGTTGAAATAATAATTTCCATTTTATAAAGCAATATTGTATACTAATAGTCCTCGTTAGTCTTTGTTCTTAGTCCGTTGATTCCCAACGTGAATTTTGTTCAGTTTAACAAACATAAATCTGTTATTTATTAATTTTTAAGAAACTGTAAAGTTGGTAACCCTGTGTTTCTATCTACGTTCCAACACAATCATTACCTTGTTATCACTTAGTGACGAGAATGGTAGGCTTTAGTAAAGATCGGTGACTGGGGCGAAATATCGATACAGCAACAAACTGCGACCGTGAAAAATATCAGTCGACAAAACAGTGTCACTGTGTTATTTATATTATTATTAGCACCGCGTCTTACTACCCGTCCGGGTTATACGCTAATGTGTAATTATTATTATTATTATTATTATTAGCACCGCGTCTTACTACCCGTTCGGGTTATACGCACTTACGCTAATGTGTAATGGTAGGGTGATTGTGAGATGAAATGGAGGACCTACAGTTTAACGTGGAATCCGAACCACGGTGGAGGCCTGGCATTCCTCACATTCACAAGTTG
This sequence comes from Timema podura, assembly GCA_033556935.1. Classification (NCBI taxonomy): domain Eukaryota; kingdom Metazoa; phylum Arthropoda; class Insecta; order Phasmatodea; family Timematidae; genus Timema; species Timema podura. The sequence continues at coordinate 59,191,238 of JAVRXN010000012.1, read as the reverse complement.
TGATTAATACACGTCTTGTCAGAGGTGAAGGAAGGGTTTGGTAATCAGATAAATCTGTGCCGGGACCGAGGATTGAACCCCGGACCCCCAGCACATAAGTCCGACACCTTACCCCCTAGACCACCAGGTCACCGTCACTGTGTATAATCACTGATATAAATCACCGATATTTTACAATCACGTTCACGGTAATCACCGATATCGGAACATCACGGTTTAGCCCATTCCTATTTCACAATATCAGCTGCTGTCTGCTTGTATCTGATCCTCCTGTAAGCGCGTGCGCACTGATCGTGTGGGTTGGTGTTAAAATGTGATTGGTTTAGAGCTTGTCGCGTGACTACAGTTCCTGCTCTGCTCTTCTCTTTGTGTTTCGCTGAACTTGTGAACCCGCTGTCAATAGACCTATCCGGTGACCATCCTTGGAGTGCCGAGCTCGTGTTGTTCCTCCCCTCTCCCCCCTCCCTCGCCCACCAAGCGCTTCATCTCATGTCCTATCCGCACCTGATTAGTTTTTTCTTCGTCTTTCGTAGACATGAAAACATGGCCGGTACCAAAATATGTCTCTTGTGATATTTCAAAAGGCTAAAGAGTAAAGAGGTTTGTGTGATATATATTTCATCCGTCGTGATTTAGTTGGTTTGGGGGGGGGGGGGGGGTGAGAGGGGTTTGTTTCTGACCGCGTTTACTTTTCATAGCTCTCCTGTTTTTCTTAGTCTTCCAAGCGGGTTCGTACTCTCGCTTCCTGTCTTCCCCCCCCCCCCCCCCCTTTTGACGAGTCGCTCCGCCAGGTACAGTCGCTGGACGCCGATAGTGGCCGGTTACCCAGCCTTCTCTGTGGCCTGAGGGTATGAGATATTGCCAAACGGATGTTGTAGTCTGAATGTTGATAAAACCAACAGTCCACGAGTTTGTTGTTTACTGTAATGAACACTAAACTATGTTCTATGGCTCTATACATATATAGACTTGTAAACATAGTTTAACAGTTGACAAAAGTCCAACAATCCACATATTTCTGTTGATCATTAAGAGCTCAATGTCCGGGAAACGAAAGGTAACTGTTATAGGAACGTAGACTGGATCTTTGGGAATATAATGATGCCATTTGTATCTTCCCCCTCCCCTGATTGTTCTCCTGCCCGACATTTCCGCCCAGGAACGTTATAAACCCACTCTTCTTCTCGCATTTAGGAATTTCTGATCGACTGGTCTAGCATATATTTTTTTTATAAATGCAAAGCAAGAACAAGTCGTGACATGATAGCAATAGTCCAATTTACATGGGAATAAACCTATTCGACAACTGGAAAAGTTACTAGAGATACTTTGTAATGATATGGAATTACACATCTCAATAATTTATTATTCACATTTATATTCAAAATTACGATATTATAAATGCGAGCGGGTAGTAAGATTTATTTGTGTTAAGTTGTAAGGTATGGCGACATCTTTCTACGTCTCTGTTTGAAAAGCCAACTCAGTCTTGTAAACAGAAACGCACCTGGATGACCACACCTTTTTTTCTTTTGGGAAGTTTCGAGAAGTAAATGTCGATAGATATACCTACTTCAAGGTACGCATCTCTTCACTTGCCTTCCTGACGAGGAGCCGTGTAGATGGAGTCTATGACATATTAATCTATATTCTAAATTTCACGTGTCGGGAATTATCATGGATATAATACAATAGCTGGGCTCTTATTAAAATCTACAACGTGTGAGATATCTATCAAAAAACTGTTTATCTAATAAAAATAAAAACTATAAAACATCAGAACTTTTGTTTTCTAAAATAAGATATCCCTTTTTAATTATAATAATACAGAATAACAAACTTGAAACCAATTCAATAATTATATAAAATATCACACTAATTGTGGCGAACAAACATTAGCATATCAGGCTAGCTCTTTTAAACGTTACAACTTTTAAGTATTCATACGTCAAGTCCTGTGATCTGCAGCTGGAACTTTGATAGTTATTATCAAATTATAAAACGGAACAAATATGGCTATATGTTATCAGGGTTGTCCACACAAATGTGTGTTTGTGTTATCTAAAACACCCTTCTTATGAAGATTGGACTGTGATATTCCCCGATACGACTTGTTCACTAGCGTTGAAGAACTTCAACTTTCTTCGAACACTTTATTTTTTCTACCTAAAGATGGCCGGTGTCATGTTTTGGGCCGTCCACTGTAGCTCTTATCTAAATTGTCATTAACCCCGGTAGTTAAGGTCTTGTCGCTTGGCAGGGGCTTGTTGTTGAGCCTCTCTCTCCTACAGCGGCGGTGGTATCGATTTTTTTCCCCACCCTCCTCCCAGCTAATCTGAGGGAAGGACAGACGTGCCACCCACCCCACCCGCCCACTAGTTCGCTCGCTTGCTTGCTCTTGTCCCCTGAGGGAGGTTGGGAGGAGGTAAACCGTTTCAACCTACAAAACACATTTTTTTTTCTTCTCTTCCTCTTCTCTCCATTCCGTCGTTTCCCGCCTTCAAAAGCGCCCCATCCCCTTCTTTTCCTATCACTATCCTCCTTTTTTTCCCACCTCCGCCTCTTACACCCCCCGCCCCCCCAACACAATCCTTGGCTCGCTGTGTTGTGTACTTATCCTTTTTTTTTTTTTGCCCATCATTTCCCACATGAGGTAAAAAAATAAAGAAATGGTTGTTCCATAGAAAATGAATGAAACGCGCTTTACCCCCCCCCCCCCCCCCCCCCATTTTATTTTGTTCCGTTCGACTGAATGTCTTTGTTTATCTTCTCATCAATATCTCTCTCACTCTCTCTCTTTGTATGTATTGTGGGCTGCTCGTCTCTGGGACCGACTGAGGAGGACGTGGTTCGATATTTGATTGGGGCTCATCAAAATTATATATATACACGCTACCCACTCTCTCTACACACTACCCACTCTCTCTAAACGCTACACACTCTCTCTACACGCTACCCACTCTCTCTACACGCTACCCACTCTCTCTACACGCTACACACTCTCTCTAAACGCTACACACTCTCTCTACACGCTACCCACTCTCTCTACACGCTACCCACTCTCTATACACGCTACCCACTCTCTCTACACGCTACCCACTCTCTATACACGCTACACACTCTCTCTACACGCTACCCACTCTCTCTACACGCTATACACTCTCTCTAAACGCTACACACTCTCTCTACACGCTACCCACTCTCTCTACACGCTATACACTCTCTCTAAACGCTACACCTCTCTACACGCTACCCACTCTCTCTACACGCTACCCACTCTCTCTACACGCTACCCACTCTCTCTAAACGCTACACACTCTCTCTACACGCTACCCACTCTCTCTACACGCTACCCACTCTCTATACACGCTACACACTCTCTCTACACGCTACCCACTCTCTATACACGCTACACACTCTCTCTACACGCTACCCACTCTCTATACACGCTACACACTCTCTCTACACGCTATACACTCTCTCTACACGCTACCCACTCTCTCTACACGCTACCCACTCTCCCTACACGCTACCCACTCTCTCTACACGCTACCCACTCTCTCTACACGCTACACACTCTCTCTACACGCTACCCACTCTCTCTACACGCTACACACTCTCTCACACGCTATACACTCTCTCTACACGCTATACACTCTCTCTACACGCTACCCACTCTCTCTACACAGCTACCCACTCTCTCTACACGCTACACACCTCTCTACACGCTAACCTACACTCTCTCTACACGCTACCCACTCTCTCTACACGCTACCCACTCTCTCTACACGCTACCACTCTCTCTACACGCTACCCACTCTCTCTACACGCTACCCACTCTCTCTACACGCTACCCACTCTCTCTACACGCTACACACTCTCTCTACACGCTACCCACTCTCTCTACACGCTACCCACTCTCTCTACACGCTACCCACTCTCTCTACACGCTACACACTCTCTCTACACCTACACCATCTCTCTCTAAACGCTACCCACTCTCTCTACACGCTACCCACTCTCTCTACACGCTACACACTCTCTCTACACGCTACCCACTCTCTCTACACACTACCCACTCTCTCTAAACGCTACACACTCTCTCTACACGCTACCCACTCTCTCTACACGCTACCCACTCTCTCTACACGCTACCCACTCTCTATACACGCTACACACTCTCTCTACACGCTACCCACTCTCTATACACGCTACACACTCTCTCTACACGCTATACACTCTCTCTACAACGCTATACACTCTCTCTACACGCTACCCACTCTCTCTACACGCTACACACTCTCTCTACACGCTATACACTCTCTCTACACGCTACACACTCTCTCTACACGCTACACACTCTCTCTACACGCTACACACTCACTCAGGATGGGTAGTGTTGTCTCCCAGTGGCCGGTGATTGTCTTGTAGACGTGTCCGGGATACAAACCAGGACATAGAGGTCAGGGGGAGGGGGACCGCGCTGATATCAAGAAGGAAAATAACAGCAGAGGGAAGTTTTAGTGAGAGCAACCGTTGCTGAATACGAATAGGGGATGAAAATAGGGCAAAGGAAGGGGTGGTGAATGGTGAATGGACTTTCTTATGGCCTTTACTTGTCCATTTGTTGAGCAACTCTCGTGCGATAATGTCTGGACAACTTGGAGACAAGGGCTCATGACTGGACAACTTGGAGACAAGGGCTCATGACTGGACAACTTGGAGACAAGGGCTCATGACTGGGCAACTTGGAGACAGGGGCTCATGTCTGGACAACTTGGAGACAGGGGCTCATGGCTGGACTGGTGATAATATCTGGACAACTTGGAGACAGGGGCTCATGACTGGGCAACTTGGAGACAGGGGCTCATGACTGGACAACTTGGAGACAAGGGCTCATGACTGGACAACTTGGAGACAAGGGCTCATGACTGGACAACTTGGAGACAAGGGCTCATGTCTGGATAACTTGGAGACAAGGGCTCATGACTGGACAACTTGGAGACAGGGGCTCATGTCTGGACAACTTGGAGACAGGGGCTCATGGCTGGACTGGTGATAATATCTGGACAACTTGGAGACAGGGCTCATGACTGGCAACTTGGAGACAGGGCTCATGACTGGACAACTTGGAGACAAGGGCTCATGGCTGGACAACTTGGAGACAAGGGCTCATGACTGGACTGCAAGGGTAGGTCACTGCCTCAAGTACCGGAATAGTTCACAACTCCTCAACATTCACCCTCCTCATCCTTAACACATCAGTGTAATTAGTACATAGGCGTACATCCCGAATGGTTAGTAAGACGCGGTGATAAAAAAAATATAAATAAATAAACTGGCCTTAAACTTACAAATGGTCTACACATTAGTCCACCTCAGGTTTCCTCGAAAACTATTTATCTATTCTTCTTTTTGCTCTTTCGCGATCCATAGTATAGAGGAAGTATTGTGATCGTAAAAAATAAAAATCTAATTCGATAATTTTGGTGGATGTCGTCATTTCATGGACAGTAGTTTTCGTAACGCTCGTGTTTGTGTCATCGGCCACCGAAGCGGGTCAATCACCCTCTTTGTAACCAATCCTTATGTCTAAAAATAATAAAATCATTAAAATAATCTTAAGTCTGTCTGTCTCAAAGTTTTGGTGATGGAGGATAACGTGTTTACATAGCAATATTTTTAATATTTCTTTTTAACCATCCATTAAGACTCGGACATGGTCAACCTTTTCCCCGACTGGGGGCCGCACAAGGTCTTGGGGAATTGCCCGCGGGCCATACATCAGATTTATAGTACCTATTGCCCAAATATAGTACGCATCCGTACATAGATACATACATTACACGAGTAACATACTTCGATTCTGGAAACTACATGGAGGGTATTTGCATCAGTTACAAGAGCCTCGTTGGTTGTTTATATCTGAAATTAAAAATGAGAGAAAGAGGAATAATTAGTAAAGGAAGAACCAGGACAGGACAGGATAGAGAGGGCACCACTAGGGTGGTACAGCCATGTGAGGAGAATGGAGAGAGAAAGGATGTCGAGGTGGAGGTGGAGGTGGTGAAGAGAGGTGGGGGGAGGAATGGAGGCGGTGGAGAGGCCAGTGGCTGGAAGCTGTTCATGATGATGATGATGATTTCTGCAATTTGAAGTTTTTCAATTTGATCTGACGGGCCGCGCAGCACGTACTCGCGGGCCGTGGGTTGGTCATGCCTGCATTGAGTGCATCCAGGTAAAAAGGAAAGGTTTAGAGCAACGGTTCTCAAACTGGGGTACGCGGGCAGCTCTCAAGGTAAAATTGGCAAAATAACAAGGGACTTATGGAAAACCCTAAATGTTGGCAGTTAGCGTTATATGGTTATTTCCACCCCTTTTCCCTCTATTTTCTCTCGGTTGGAAACAGATTTCTGAGAATTTTCAACCCTCTACTTTTGGGTGTGAGACCCTTTTTTATGCAGTGGAAGACTCCAATCTACCAGACTTCTTTTCAACGAAAGAAAAGGAAGAAATTATTTAACAGTCCTGTGATGAAACCCTCAAATCCAGTCTCAAGAAAACATATTTTTTCAGACTTTTGGTCACAGAGACTGAAATAGTTTCCTCATACCGGTGACCGTACCATCAGGTTTATGATGCCTTTCTCGACAACATTTCTCTGCGAGTGGTTTTTCATCCATGGTGTAACTAAAGAATAAGTGCCGCAATAGGCTGAATTTGAAAGTTTCAACTGGACGACCAAAAAGTTGTGTCAAGCCATTCAGCCACACACCCTCTCACTGAAAAACTTTGGGATTCATAATAATATATCAAATAGCTCGATAATTTACCGAGTGGTCTTATTTTTTTTTAACCTGTCATTTGGTTTTGTTTTTTTAAATCTTGGGGGTGTATTAAACTTTTAGCCATGGCTAAGGGGTACAATCCAAAAAAAGTTTGATAACCGCTGGCTTAGAGAGAAAAATAAAACGCACTTTATTGTTTTATGCCGAAATTTAACGACTGGTCGGTGTTAAAATACTGTTTAGTGGCTGTTATAAACATGATTTTATGTGTAAATATGTCTTGTTTAGTGACATGTCAGGATGGCTTAGTGGGATGGGTAGCCAGCGGCAAATAGTTGTGGGGTTAGTTTAGATTTTGTTTATTGAAATAGATTAGTTACTATACGAGTGCATAAATGTGATGTAGGTTTTAGAACAGGTTGAAAGAGTTTAGAAAAAGGTCCTCGTTCTTTAATGTCCCTTCTTAGCATTTCCGCGCCCTGACCTATCTTCGGTGTTATAGCTCTAAGTAGGGTCAAACACCCGACCGTCCGTCACTGCGCTGTTGCTGTCTATCTCAGACTTTCAATATGGTTTGGGCCGTCCTCCTCCGTACAGAACAGGGACTCAATCTGTAGGATATTCTCCTCACAAGTTACTACTGTAACTCTGTAGCTGAGTGTGTAGAGCACGTCTTCTAAGTAACCCCTTAACAACTGGTGCCTTTCCCGACTTCACACTCTCCTGAAAAGGTTTAAAAACTCGCTGTTATATTCCCAAAAAGTAGGGGTGTTTCCCCCCAAGTGACTTGTTTTGCCAATATGCAGTGTTATGCAAACTGGCAAAACAATCTCTGGTTTTTGAACACATGACTTGATACGAGTACGTAACTGTTGATTCAGAACAATTGACCGTGTGAGTTCTCGTGCTTACGTCATCCTTGCATGCTCTGGATTACCTAAGGCTGCAAGCTACGACACTTCTTATAAAAATGTTCCATGGACGCAAAGGTGGGAAATGGGAACGGAGGAGATTTAGGCCTTGACTTTGACATTTGTGAGCTTCGCACACTCCAGCAGGTAAATAACCGTGGTATTGACCGGGAACTCAACCGCGGTCCGTTTAGGTCGATGGCCGGGTCTCTTGGACGGACTCGTGACGTCACGTTGGGACAAGAGTCTCCAGGTTTCTTTCGCCGACTCGTTGGTTACCTGTCAGTCCGTAGGTTCGGCTCGATCAATATCGCCACGTGACGAAAGGCGTAGCATAGTCCGTGTCGAACAAAAAAAAAATTGATATTTTCATTCACTCTGAAAAATAAAAAGCAAAAACGTAACCACCAGGCAAAAAAAAAAAAGCAATAGCTTTTTTTCCCCCAACCCAGCAGCAACGAGATGTTATAGGGGTACGAGGCTAGAGGAATGAATGGAGGGGAGGGGGCAGAGCGAGCTTGTAGCAACTGTTCCTCCCCCCCTTCATCATCTAACCCTCCCCCTTCCTCTCACGTTTAGATGAGTTGTCATCTGTGTTTTTCAGCTATGCAACCCCTCCCCCCTATTCTAGTCCCCCCCCCCCGTAACTCTCCCTTACGAAAAAAAACTGTAATCCCCTGACAAATTACTGATGGGCTTATGCCCCGCCGTATCTCGCCTTGTACGTTATTTTAGGGGGAGCGTGCGCTGTGTTTGGGGGTGGGTGGGAGGTTTACGGGAGTTCGCTCTTAAAAGTATTGCCCGGTAACGGAACAAGGACTCGTGGAAAAAAGCTGTATATCCTGAAAATATATATATAATAATATTACAGTGACGTTGTCATAGTCATGTATGGGGGAGGGGGGATGTGTGAGTGTGTGGAGGTGGGATTAGGTCCCACACGTGTGTGTGTTGCGAGACAGACTCACAGATGAGCGATGGCCGCCAAAGAGGGGTATAGAGGGGGTGACCCCCCCCCAAACCTTCACTATTCTTCTCCAGGTGCTTTGCTTACCTGTGACGTCACGTCAAGACGACTCCCCTGTGTTAATGAATGTATCTACCCTTTATTTGGTGAGTTTTAAAGACGTAACATTGGAAAAAAAAAGTAAATTATTAAAACAGTAGTTCGAAAAAAATATAGTCTTATATTGTCACATTTTTTAAAATCTTTAAATAGTTTTTAATTGTAAATTTTTTTAATTCATCTACATCTCAGCTTATTCGATTCATTCTTTAAATGACCAGTAGGAATCTTCCAGTCAAGATTTTGATTTTAAAAAATGTTTAGGAACAAATAATATTGAGTGTTTATACACGTCAGTGAAAGAGGGGAAGTGTTATTGGCAGATAAACAAGAAGTCTCAAAGGGTGAACTGCTAATTTTTCCCCCCCTCTCTTTATATTTTCTATATTAGCGTCTAAGCACTTTAATGCTTCAAGTTAAGATGCAACCTGCTTAGCAAAATAACTACAAATTCACCAATTTGGCAACGTCATGAAGGGAGGACATGTATTCACCCTTCTTTCTCTAGACATGTATTGTAATCTTTCTCTAGACATGTACGCCCCTCTGTTTCTCTAGACATGTATTCTCCTCTGTTTCTCTAGACATGTATTCCCCCCTGTTTCTCTAGACATGTATTCTCCTCTGTTTCTCTAGACATGTATTCCCCCTGTTTCTCTAGACATGTATTCCCTTCTGTTTCTCTAGACATGTATTCTCCTCTGTTTCTCTAGACATGTATTCCCTTTGTTTCTCTAGACATGTACGCCCCTCTGTTTCTCTAGACATGTATTCCCCCCTGTTTCTCTAGACATGTATTCCCCCTGTTTCTCTAGACATGTATTCCCCTTTGTTTCTCTAGACATGTACGCCCCTCTGTTTCTCTAGACATGTATTCCCCCCTGTTTCTCTAGACATGTATTCCCCCCTGTTTCTCTAGACATGTATTCCCCCCTGTTTCTCTAGACATGTATTCTCCTCTGTTTATCTAGACATGTATTCCCCCCTGTTTCTCTAGACATGTATTCCCCCCTGTTTCTCTAGACATGTATTCCCGTTTCCTAACATGTATTCTCTGTTTCCTAGACATGTATTCCCCCTCTGTTTTCTAGACATGTATTCCCTCCTGTTTCTCTAGACATGTATTCCCTCTGTCCTAACATGATTCTCTGTTTCTCTAGACATGTATTCCCCTGTTTCTAGACATGTATTCTCTTTCTCTAGACATGTATTCCCCTGTTTCTCTAGACATGTTTCCTGTTTCTTAGACATGTATTCCCCTCTGTTTCTCTAGACATGTATTCCCCTCTGTTTCTCTAGACATGTATTCCCCTCTGTTTCTCTAGACATGTATTATCCCTTGTTTCTCTAGACATGTATTCTCCTCTGTTTCTCTAGACATGTATTCCCCTTGTTTCTCTAGACATGTATTCTCCTGTTTCTCTAGACTGTATTCCTTGTTTCTCTAGACATGTATTATCCTGTTTCTCTAGACATGTATTCTCCTCTGTTTCTCTAGACATGTATTCCCCTTTGTTTCTCTAGAATGTATTCTCCTGTTTCTCTAGACATGTATTCCCCTTTGTTTCTCTAGAATGTATTTCCTTGTTTCTCTAGACATGTATTCTCCTCTGTTTCTCTAGACATGTATTCCCCTCTGTTTCTCTAGACATGTATTCCCTCTGTTTCTCTAGACATGTATTCTCCCTGTTTCTCTAGACATGTATTCCCCTGTTTCTCTAGACATGTATTCCCCTCTGTTTCTCTAGACATGTATTCCCTCTGTTTCTCTAGACATGTATTCTCCTGTTTCTCTAGACATGTATTCTCCACTGTTTCTCTAGACATGTATTCCCACTGTTTCTCTAGACATGTACTGCCCCTCTGTTTCTCTAGACATGTAATCTCTCCTCTGTTTCAGACATTATACCAACTTGTCTTGATTAACATGTATCATCCTGCTCTAGTGCTCCCTTGTTCCTAGACATGTGATTGTGATCACACAGTTCGACTTACACACTGCTCTGTCTGTTGATATACACATTATACACACTGCTCTGTCTCGTTGATATACACATTATACACACTGCTCTGGCTCGTTGATATACACATTATACACACTGCTCTGTCTCGTTGATATACACATTATACACACTGCTCTGTCTCGTTGATATACACATTATACACACTGCTCTGTCTAGTTGATATACATATTATACACACTGCTCTGTCTCGTTGATATACACATTATACACACTGCTCTGGCTCGTTGATATACACATTATACACACTGCTCTGTCTCGTTGATATACACATTATACACACTGCTCTGGCTCGTTGATATACACATTATACACACTGCTCTGTCTCGTTGATATACACATTATACACACTGCTCTGGCTCGTTGATATACACATTTAACACTGCTCTGTCTCGTTGATATACACATTATACACACTGCTCTGTCTCGTTGATATACACATTATACACACTGCTCTGTCTAGTTGATATACATATTATACACACTGCTCTGTCTCGTTGATATACACATTATACACACTGCTCTGGCTCGTTGATATACACATTATACACACTGCTCTGTCTCGTTGATATACACATTATACACACTGCTCTGGCTCGTTGATATACACATTATACACACTGCTCTGTCTCGTTGATATACACATTATACACACTGCTCTGGCTCGTTGATATACACATTATACACACTGCTCTGGCTCGTTGATATACACATTATACACACTTCTCTGGCTCGTTGATATACACATTATACACACTGCTCTGGCTCGTTGATATACACATTATACACACTGCTCTGTCTCGTTGATATACACATTATACACACTGCTCTGGCTCGTTGATATACACATTATACACACTGCTCTGTCTCGTTGATATACACATTATACACACTGCTCTGGCTCGTTGATATACACATTATACACACTGCTCTGTCTCGTTGATATACACATTATACACACTGCTCTGGCTCGTTGATATACACATTATACACACTTCTCTGGCTCGTTGATATACACATTATACACACTGCTCTGGCTCGTTGATATACACATTATACACACTGCTCTGGCTCGTTGATATACACATTATACACACTGCTCTGTCTCGTTGATATACACATTATACACACTGCTCTGGCTCGTTGATATACACATTATACACACTGCTCTGTCTCGTTGATATACACATTATACACACTGCTCTGGCTCGTTGATATACACATTATACACACTGCTCTGGCTCGTTGATATACACATTATACACACTGCTCTGGCTCGTTGATATACACATTATACACACTGCTCTGTCTCGTTGATATACACATACACACTGCTCTGTCTCATTTAGAATAGTTTTCTTCTGTTTAATCGGTAATTATTCATTGGTCATTCTTTAACTATTATTTGTTAACTCGACTGTTAGGTTAAAAATCTCACCCTTAGTCTCCATTTTTGCACTTAACCTTTACTTTTTTTAAATGCCAATTAATAAAATATTTTTTAAAAGTTGTTTAGAGTTTATTTGTGCGCCCGCTGAACCAAGGCGGCCTCAACAGTTTCTTTGGTTACTCTGTTGCAACATTACTATCGAGACCGCTACCTTGGTAGATCGGGTTGCATGAGGTTAAGTGGTGAGGATTGGTCCGCTGTGCGTGTAATGGACGGTGTTGATTGTTTCAGCACCAACAGCAAGTAGCCACTGCCGTCGAGCGTGCCAAGCAAGTCACCATGACGGAGCTGAACGCCATCATAGGGGTGAGTTGCACCAGCATTCGTTTGTCTCTCTGTGAGTCTCAGGACATTAGGATTATACATTATTTCTGTAGCACCGCGTCTTACTACCCGTTTGGGCTATATACTTAGTATGAGGAAGGTTGAATTTTGAGGAAGTGTACCCATATTTGCATGGAGTGAGAGCGGGAAACCGTTAAGCGAAAACCACCCTCAGTACACCCAACAGGGATCAATCCTCGATCTCCCCATCACCGGCGATTTATGGTATATTGCGAGAGTAGCGCCTTAGACCGTGCGGCCACCGACGCGGTTAGGATCACATTCAATGGTGGTGGGACCAAGGGGGGGAGTATTGCACCCCTCCGCTAATTTTGGAAATAAGTTGCTCCGCCCTACCCTGGAATAAATTTGGCCCTGTAGATTTATCTTACTCCCCTTCTGATATTCTCGGACATGGATCTGAAACATGGACTTGGATCGCACTCAAAATAACTTCTAGAGGCATCTAATTTATATATATTCAGGCAAGGACCATTTTAAATAGTTTAAAACATATACCTTGATTTTCTTATGAATGGACATATCTGACAGCTATAAAAAGTTACTAGATTTACTTTCATGTAGTCATACGTCAAGTCATATGATCTGCAGCTGTCACTTTCAATATATAATTACCAATAACTATAAAATAATAATTTCAATCTCCTTTGTTTTCATGCTGACCAGCAGTCACATGACCTATGACAAGCCAGCACTGAGACATACATAATAATACAACATGTAAAAACAATCATTAAAAAGTAAATAGAGGTTAAAAAACGATACATTAAAGAACCATAGTTAAAATACGTAAATATTGTCATTATTTAAATAAAACTTAATAAATCAAAATTGTGCAGAACATAAAATCAAGCGTATTAATGATACGGGAGTTTCATAAGTAACTTTCTAAGAGTTTGGCTTTTTAGCGACAGAAGTCAAATTTGGTTAAGTCTAGAGTTTGCGCTAGGGATGCAATGGTAAACAGGGCTGATCTTGGAAGAGTTACTGGGGGGGGGGGGAATATTTCGAGAAGGTACATGAATACCCACATGCTCAAGGGAAAATTTACTAAAAGGTTGTTATTGAAAATACAAAAAAAAAACAGACAAAGTCTGCGTGAGAAGAGAGCTTGGAGCCCTAAAAGGTTTCAAATTCGGTCATAGTTGTAATAAATATGGTTAGTAAAGAATTTCTCATAGCAAGCAGTGACAAATTTATGTTGACTTTTCAAACTTTGAGGAGTCAGTTAAGTTAGTGGGGTTCTAAGCAACTGAAGCATATTCAAACTTAGTAATAATAATGATGATGTTGATGACAAGTTATCATTGTTGGTTGCAAACAAATGTTTGTATTTTATAAAAAGCTGTAATTATGGGATATCAAGGTAATATATGTACTAGATGCACATCACATGCCGATACAAAATTAGCAAAGTAAAAGCTTGTGGTGTTCATGTTTGGCTCAATAGACTCTAACTTAGCCAGGGTGTGCATATTATGTCACTAACTGGCGTTGTTTGTTGTTTCTTACAGCAGCAACAACAGCAAGGATTACAACAGTTGTTGGTAAGTACACTTTTATATTACTTGGTAATGGTATTTATGGATGTGGAGAAGGCATGATAGTTTGTCCAGAAATAACGTTTGGAAAGCAATGTAGGAGGCCGAAGTGGAAATAGGAGTTGTAATGAGAGTGAAAAGCAGGTATGAGGCTAACAGGAGCTGTGTTAAGACAGAGACAGGGAGGACCCTCTCACCACTAATATTTGTAATGGTCATGAACAAAGTGGCAGGAAATAATGAAAGCCATGATGTTTGCTGATGTCTTGATGGTATTAGGGGGTAAGGAAGAGGGAGTGAAGGCACGGCAAAGTGTGAAGTGATGGCTATGACAGGAAGAGGGTACAGCCTAGTAAAGTTATAAAGTTGGACGGAATAGAGATGAGTGTTCTATAGGTGTGTAAGAGACCTGCTATGGAGAGTTGTTCTATAGGGTGTAAGAGACCTGTATGGAGAGTTGTTCTATAGGTGTGTAAAGACCTGCTATAGAGAGTTGTTCTATAGGTGTGTAAGAGACCTGCTATAGAGATGGTTCTATAGGTGTGTAAGAGACCTGCTATGGAGAGTTGTTCTATAGGTGTGTAAGAGACCTGCTATGGAGAGTTGTTCATAGGTGTGTAAGAGACCTGCTATGGAGAGTTGTTTACAGGTGTGTAGAGACCTGCTATAGAGAAGAGAAGTTCCCTTAAAGTGTAGTACAGGGCGTACTTGTACCCATTGTAACACATGCACCAGAAACATGGACAGTAAATATAAGAGAGACAAGGAAAATGGAGGCCATGAGAATGAATTTGTGAGGAGAATGTTAGCTGTCATAGGGAGAGACAAGATTAGGAATGAAGTTATCCAGGAAAGAGAGGAGTACAGGAGTACATGAGATAGTAGAGGAAGCAAGACTGAGATGGTATGGTCATGTAATGAGGATGTTGGAGTACATGAGATAGTAGAGGAAGCAAGACTGAGATGGTATGGTCATGTAATGAGGATGTTGGAGTACATGAGATAGTAGAGGAAGCAAGACTGAGATGGTATGGTCATGTAATGAGGATGTTGGAGTACATGAGATAGTAGAGGAAGCAAGACTGAGATGGTATGGACATGTAATGAGGATGTTGGAGTACACGAGATAGTAGAGGAAGCAAGGTGAGATGATAGGGGCATGTAATGAGGATGTTGGAGTACACGAGATAGTAGAGGAAGCAAGACTGAGATGGTATGGACATGTAATGAGGATGTTGGAGTACACGAGATAGTAGAGGAAGCAAGGTGAGATGATAGGGGCATGTAATGAGAATGGGGAAGAGGATGCCAAAGAAAATGTTAGAAATGAAGTATGTAGGAAAAAGACCTCAAAGGAGGCCAACAAAGAGATGGGAGGAGCAGATAACAGAAAGTGTGCAAGTGAAAGGAGAATAAGGGAAACAAAGGAGTAAGAATGATGAAATGGTAGAGGAAGATGGTGGGTGGTATTTTACTAAACTGATCCTGCCACAGGCTGGAAATAGTTGATGATGATGATGATGATGATGATGATGATGATGATGATGATGATGATGATGATGATGTGATGATGATGAAAGACTCCAATATTCCGTTATTTTTACCCGTAGCGTTTTAGAACCTGTTCGGTTTGTACAATTGTGTAATAATAACACTAATGGGATAAAGGTGTTTAAGTTATAATTTCGCATAAAATGTGCCCGTATTTGCGTGGGAAACCATGTAGGAGGAAAACAGCCCTTTGTAAATATTCAATTTTGCCCGTTTTAAAAATTCCCTATAGGTACTCGAAAAGAATTCCTCTTCTGTAAACTATCAAAGGATTGGGGCACTAGCTCTGTTGTGGGGCTCGCACCACTTCTGTTGGGCAGGGCATCACCCCCCTCTTGTCGGGATCGCTGGCCGCCACTGGCTGTGGTCAGCGTCTGGCCGAGAGTCAGGTCCACTATACTAGAGCCGCGGATTAACACCTTTAATTGCGTTGAAAGCGTGCGACGGCTGGAACGGGACAATAAAAGGAAGACAAGCTTAGGGGGGAAGGGGCGGCGGGAGATAGTGCCCTGGTGATTGAGGGGAGGGGGCGGCGGGAGATAGTGCCCTGGTGATTGAGGGGGGGAGGGGGTTCGTTACGACCAAGACTGAAGGTCTCTTCCATGGTCGAGATGGCTAATATCGATCTTACCTCGCGCGGTTAGTGGAAAGGGCTTGGGGGGTGGGGGGACATCCCCCCCCCCTTCCTACGTCCCCTCCCCTCGCAACCCATGACAAGACATCGTTATAGGTAGGATAGAAGGGACAGTGAGTTAACGCCATTGTTTTGAAAGTTTTTATGACAAAACACAGTGGGGTTTTTTTTGACCAAAATAAATAAAATACAGCTTCGACAGATATGTTTGGTTTAATTTTCTACATAATATGTTAATATCAACAGTTACTTGTATACAAAAAAAAAATCAGTATAGAGTTTAGTAGTGGCTCCCAATCTTTTTTAGGCTCTCCCTCCCTATTCTTTGGGGAAGTTAATAATAAATATTTTTTAAAAATCGTTTTCAATTTACTTCTTTATTTTATACTGACAGCTAATTGGTACGATAAAAATTACTGTGATGGTTGTCACTGGTTTGTTTCCATTAGTTCTTGAATATTGTGTTTTTTGTTTGTCAGTTCTTGAATATTGTGTTTTATGTTTGTCAGTTCTTGAATATTGTGTTTTATGTTTGTCATTTCTTGAATATTGTGTTTTATGTTTGTCAGAGCAAATCACTTTCCACTTCAAATCAACAGCGCTCTGCAGTTTCTATCGGAGCGAAAGTTGAAAACTAGGTTGTGTCGCAGCTTAGGAGGGGGTAGAAATGAGCAGGGGGTTGAACCCAAGGCTTATAGGCTTGGAAATAAACACATGCATGTGCACGAGCGTCTTACCTTTTTACACCTGGTAGGTAGTGTTACCAATACCAAGAAAAAATTATCTCAATTAATTTGGAAAAGTGATTGAAATAAAAAATATCTTCAATTCACAGATGATTTTTAACATTAGATCCCAATTCGTTCACGCCCCCCTTAGAAGTGCTTCACCACCCTCACCCTCTACACAACCTAGAGGGGCGCGCCCCCCTGGTTAGGAACCACTGCAGTATACTCTTGATTTGATTATCTAGAGGAGGGGGATAGGGGAAAAAAATTTGCCCTGGTTAAAATATTTAAAAAAAAACTGATAAACCCAGTTATGCGCTTTACCTCAAAAGTAAACACTGAATAAGTACGCCTGAATAACATTGAGTCGTTATTTTTTGTTATAAGCAGATGTCGCCACTTCCATCCAATGACATGTTCGCAATTTCGCCGGTTTTATTTTCTGTTATTATGTACAGTCATATGCAAAATTATGTTTACATTTCATGTTAAATTGTTCATCCACAGGTACAGTTTTACTGGACCGTACATCGCCGGACAGTAATATTGTTGCGTTGGAATTTTATTAGATAATGGCTGCCCCGGTCGTTCGAGACCCTGGATAATAGTCTGCTCTATACTTTACTTTAAAACTTTTAAATAAATTAAATTGAATGATTTATTTCTCTATTTTTTATTTAACTTGTTTGCTATTTTCAATAGCTAAATAAAATAATAAAAAGTTAAAAAGGTCTAAGAATGAAATAACAAAACAGCGGCCATCTTAATACCGCCTTGCCAGTCCGCCCGGAACAATTCAACCCCAATAAATATAACGGAAACAACCGGCATACCTATACAATTTGATCAATATATTGTAATTTTCGATATACAGGGTGTTCCCGGGTTAAACGGCTAAACTTTGGGAAGTGGTCATGGATCAAAAAACTAACTTAAAAGGTATTCAGGAGATCTACTAGTTTTAGCTTTCTTTTCGCGCAAACAGTATAAAACTAAATACCTTACTTCTGTAAATGTATCGCTCTGTCAGGGGGAATAACCTTTCCTAGTCTTGGTTGTTGCGTAATTCAGCCAGGACCTTTTCTATTAATTTAAAATTCAACTCGTTACAACTCCTTAAAATAACATTTTAAAAAACATTCTGAAAAAATCTTATAAAGTAAGGAGCGTGGTCATTTAAGGTGGAGATGTAGGGGACGCAAGAAAAAAGGTCAGTGTTTTTTGCAGTTTTTATAACAAAACTTTTTTTTTTGTCACAATAAATCAACTATTGCTCCAGTAGAAACCTAGAGCTATAATTTTCTTCACACGGTGATATCAACAGTTGTAGAATATCTGTCTAGGGCTTAGCGGAATTAGATGATAAACTTTTTTAATTCCAGATACTCAACAACACTGTTGATATCACCGTGTGAAGAAAATTAAACTTTATGTTTCTACTGAAGAGAAATTTGATTTATTTTGATCAAAAAAGTTTTGCTATAAAAACTTAAAAAACACAGCCCTTTTTTCGTGTTCCCTCCCATCCCTACCTTAAGGGCGACCAAATAGATTTTTGATATGTTTCGGTTTAGTAAATATCATCATCAGGGAAACTATATGACAAATAAATAAAGGAAGACCTTAAAAAAAATTAATAATAAATTAAAATGAAGTTAGAATTGAAATTTTAAGGTTATGGAAATTGAAAAAAGATTGAAATAATTAAATAAACTACTGAACAAGAAAGTTATGTTTTGTTTTTAATCGACGTGTGTTCTGTGTCACTGCACGGTGTTTGGATTGATGGGTGTGGCAATAAACATGTGGTGGTGTTTATGTTACCACATGATATACACTCTCCTCATCCTGTTACACTAGGTTAGATAGTTTGTCTTTAATTGGTGTTTCGTGCTTGCAGAATGAATGTGTTCTCAATAGTGCTCTATCAAATAATGTTGTTAGTGGTGTGTATTGGTCTCTAGCAAATGTTGTTGTTAGTGGTGTGTATTGGTCTCTAGCAAATGTTGTTGTTAGTGGTGTGTATTGGTCTCTAGCAAATGTTGTTGTTAGTGGTGTGTATTGGTCTCTAGCAAATGTTGTTGTTAGTGGTGTGTATTGGTCTCTAGCAAATGTTGTTGCTAGTGGTGTGTATTGGTCTCTAGCAAATGTTGTTGTTAGTGGTGTGTATTGGTCTCTAGCAAATGTTGTTGTTAGTGGTGTGTATTGGTCTCTAGCAAATGTTGTTGTTAGTGGTGTGTATTGGTCTCTAGCAAATGTTGTTGTTAGTGGTGTGTATTGGTCTCTAGCAAATGTTGTTGCTAGTGGTGTGTATTGGTCTCTAGCAAATGTTGTTGTTAGTGGTGTATAGTGGGCTCCATCAAATAATGTTGTTAGTGGTGTATAATGGTTGGGGTGAGTTGCAGAACAGTGGAAAAGGGGGAGGGGCTTGTGTAGCCCATCACAAACATTGACAAATAATTGACACTTTTTTTTGTAATAGCTCCTCTTCGTTGACAAGCTGTCGTACACTCGTCCAGGCCAAAAAAAAAATGAAAAAAAATTGTTTATTTTGAAAACATGCCTTTTCATTTGTTTTTGTTGGTTGGTAGGGGAAATAACAGCTGGTTAGTTGGTATCTCTGAATTCACCACATCTCTGAAATTCTAAGTGTTTGCTTGAAACTATCCATTGAATTATTACTAAATGTATACTCATGTGTAAGGGGGCTTTTATTTACCAGAATGTAAAGGGAGATTTTATTTACCAGAATGTAAAGAGAGATTTATTTACCAGAATGTAAATGGAGATTTTATTTACCAGAGTGTAAGGGGGCGTTTACTTACTAGAACTTTAAGGGGGCAGAGGGCTGGTTTTGATACATCATAAAGAAGGCGCTCCAATAAATGTTCCAAATAAACGTATTCGAGGTCAAGTGTGTAAAACAAAACGTTTAAAGACGGTTCCTTGGATTCTGCCGCCATTCCCTGGCAGACCTTCATGGTCGACCTTGGAAGGGAATTTTGTGTCCACACAGAACCGCCGTGTTGTCAGGCTATGTGCTACTCGCGGCAAGCGGGAAGGTTGCGTCGCAACTGTTGCCAGGGGCACTCGCTACCTCAAGATACCGACACTACATGATAATAAGGTGCCCAAACTCGCACGGCAGTTAACTACATCGCGTACACTTCCGAATGGCACATAATGTTCTTTTGTTTTAGGGTTTGACAAATGGTTCCAAATATATCTTATTCAAGAACCAGTTTAAAAAGAACTTAAAAAGACAATAACACTTGTCCTTGTGTTATACATCAAATCCCTGATTTGTGGTAGATTAAAAAGTTGGATTTCGCTATTAAAAGCCGGTAAATAAAGGGACTTTTTGGTGAAAAATAGCAAATTTACTCAAAATTAAGTGACATATGGTAGTGAAATGGATACAAATATTTGGTAACAACATGACTGTCATATACGCTACCATTATAACTATAGTTGAAACTGGACAAAAGTCGAGGTATTGCTGTGCATTCTTAGGTCGTTAAGTTAACATCCTTTTTTGCATTCATTACCGTTTACAGCCTACGGCCTGGGTAAGTTTTTTATTCAAGCCATATATTTTCCACTACCAGTTGGCTAGGCCTGTCGTAGCTCCATATGTCTTATTTTATAACTTAAGACTAGGACAGACACGACATCCAGTCCCCCGGCCGTTAATACATCACTGAAAGAGTAAACCCACATTTCACCAATGATACATCTTTCGGCCATGCCGGGAATCGAACCCGGGACCATTGGCTAAGTAGACAGACACCCTACTGACTGAGCTAAGGTGTCGGATTGTTAAGTTAAGTTAATAATGTAAGAGAAATTATTCAGTAATCCGCAAGAAAGTATTATTGGAAGCGTTTAATAATATCTTGGAGGAATTTATAAATAATAAATCAAACTAGACACATTTCTAGAATGTCAAATTTGTTGTACTTTCACTCAGCGTTGCGGGTCAAAGGTGGTCCTCCTATAAAAATAAGGGTTTAGTTAACAGTTAATGAAATAGTCCAAGCTCAGAGTGGAACCAGGACCCTCTGGCAACCTGTTTATCCGCTGATAAGTAGAAAACTACAGGCGAGATTATTATTTCTCAAACAACCAGGAGAGTCAGACATAGCCGTGATTTCACCTGGTAGTGCCTAAACTGGCGGTGATTGTCACCCGGTAGTGCCTCAGCTGGTGGTGATTGTCACCTGGTAGTGCCTAAACTGGCGGTGATTGTCACCTGGTAGTGCCTCAGCTGGCGGTGATTGTCACCCGGTAGTGCCAGAGCTGGCGGTGATTGTCACTTGGTAGTGCCTCAGCTGGGGGTGGTTGCCACCTGGTAGTGCCTAAACTGGCGGTGGTTGTCACCCGGTAGTGTCTCAGCTGGCGGTGGTTGTCACCCGGTAGTGTCTCAGCTGGCGGTGATTGTCACTTGGTAGTGCCTCAGCTGGTGGTGATTGTCACTTGGTAGTGCCTAAACTGGCGGTGATTGTCACCTGGTAGTGCCTAAACTGGCGGTGATTGTCACCTGGTAGTGCCTCAGTTGACTGTGATTGTCACCCGGTAGTGCCTCAGCTGGTGGTGATTGTCACCTGGTAGTGCCTCAGCTGGCGGTGATTGTCACCTGGTAGTGCCTCAGCTGGCGGTGATTGTCACCTGGTAGTGCCTCAGCTTGCGGTGATTGTCACTTGGTAGTGCCTCAGCTGGTGGTGATTGTCACCTGGTAGTGCCTCAGCTGGTGGTGGATTGTCACCTGGTAGTGCCTCAGCTGGCGGTGATTCTCACCTGGTAGTGCCTCAGCTGACTGTGATTGTCACCCGGTAGTGCCTCAGCTGACTGTGATTGTCACCCGGTAGTGCCTCAGCTGACTGATTGTCACCCGGTAGTGCCTCAGCTGACGGTGATTGTCACTTGGTAGTGCCTCAGCTGGCGTGATTGTCACTTGGTAGTGCCGAGCTGGCGGTGATTGTCACCGGTAGTGCCTCAGCTGCGTGATTGTCACCTGGTAGTGCCTCAGCTGGCGGTGATTGTCACCCGGTAGTGCCTCAGCTGACTGTGATCTTGTGATGGTTGTAGCAGCAGATTCACGCTCAGCAGCTGCCCCACACGGCCCACGGACCATCCTTACCTATGGCCCCACATCCAGGTCTTCCCGGGATGGGGCCTGGAGGCCTGTTGTTCGGGGCTGGCCTGGGGGCTGGCGCAGTCCCAGGAGCAGGTGGTACACCCCTCAGTGCAGCTGCCGCTGCCGCTCAACACCCGCTACTCAAGCCCGCAGACCTGCACAACGCGCGGGATGACATCAAGGGCCCCAGTTCCTTGCCTGAGGAGAGGCTGGTGAGTACCGGCTAGAACCAGTTCTACCATATTCCTGCGCAAGGAGAATATGGTTGATTAACCGGTCTTTCGGCAACCAGCTTAAAGGTATTGCTTGCCTCAGAGGGCTCGGTGTCGGCTAGAACCAGTTCAGTCCAGTTCCTTGCCTGAGGAGAGGCTGGTGAGTACCGGCTAGAACCAGTTCAGTCCAGTTCCTTGCCCGAGGAGAGGCTGGTGAGTACCGCTAGAACCAGTTCAGTCCAGTTCCTTGCCTGAGGAGAGGCTGGTGAGTACGGCTAGAACCAGTTCACTCCAGTTCCTTGCCTGAGGAGAGGCTGGTGAGTACCGGCTAGAACCAGTTCACTCCAGTTCCTTGCCTGAGGAGAGGCTGGTGAGTACCGGCTAGAACCAGTTCAGTCCAGTTCCTTGCCTGAGGAGAGGCTGGTGAGTACCGGCTAGAACCAGTTCAGTCCAGTTCTTTGCCTGAGGAGAGGCTGGTGAGTACCGGCTAGAACCAGTTCAGTCCAGTTCCTTGCCTGAGGAGAGGCTGGTGAGTACCGGCTAGAACCAGTTCAGTCCAGTTCCTTGCCTGAGGAGAGGCTGGTGAGTACCGGCTAGAACCAGTTTCTACTCATATTACCTGCGGCAAGGAGAATATGCCGTATGATCTTCAAGACCGGTCATTTCTGGCTCTCACCTGACACATTTG
This sequence comes from Timema podura, assembly GCA_033556935.1. NCBI lineage: Eukaryota > Metazoa > Arthropoda > Insecta > Phasmatodea > Timematidae > Timema > Timema podura. The sequence goes on along the minus strand of JAVRXN010000012.1, from coordinate 59,168,166 downwards.
TAATGCTTGGTGTATTGTTGTGTCCCCAGAGGGGCTCGGTGTCCCCGGGAGAGAGGGAGAAGTACCGCTCCAGGTCTCCAGATGTCGAACCTGACTCAAGAGGAGGAAAGACGACAAGCTTGGCCATGTGAGTACACCACCTGTGCCTAGAACTGGTCCGAAGTTTGGATATACTTTTTATCAGGGCTTTGGAGTCAGTACACAAAGCCTTTACTCCGACTCCTCTACAGTAAAACCTTGGATTGTGAGTAACTTGGTCTGCGAGTGTTTTGTAAGACGAGCAAAAATTTTCAATAAATTTTAACTTGATAAACGAGCGATATCTTGCAAAACGAGCAGTGTCATTGGATAGGTTCTTTGTTAAAGTCGCACAAAAATAAAAATATTCCAGTGAGCCAACATATAGCGGTGATTCCGTTAGTGACAGTGAAAGTCGTCCTAAACAATAACTCACCTCCTCCTCTCCTCTCCTCGTCTACCTCACACCAGCCACCATTGAATTTAATAAATAAATTTGATTACAGTAGAATTACATTTAAATAACGAACATAAAAAAGGTATTAATCATTTTTAGATTAAATATTTTTGGGTTTTGGGACGAATCATCTGAGTTTCCATTATTTCTTATGGGGGGAAATTCACTTTGATATACAAGTGCTTTGTATTACGAACACGTTTACAAAACGAATTATGCACGCAATCCAAGGTTTTAATGTATTTTCTAATCTTCGACTTAAACTCCTTCATGAATTGCTTCAGATTCCACAGCCCTGTTTTTTATGACAGTTCAAAAAGATCTATTCTAGTTATCTGTTGCTCTGTGATTGGCTCCTCTGCTCTCCCTTCAGCCGGCTGGAAGATAAATGAATGGAATGTTGGTTAATGCAATAGAACCTTGTTAGTTCGGACTAACGTGGACCGAAGGTGTGTGGATTAGCGAAAATTCGGATCAAGCGGGAGAATACTGACAGATCTACGGAGAGACAGAATTTTCACAAATCTTAAATTACATTTGAGTCTTATACAAGAGTTAGATGAATGTAAATTTTATAACACGTAATATGTATTTTAGCTTTACATTACTGTAATTATTTGTAGTTGTAGGAAAACGCATTGTATTGACTACAACATTTAAATATTAACTATTTATCTTTACTAGATTTTTACAATTCTCTTTTAACTTTGAGTTTGACTAAGTTTGATTTTTCTCCACCATTTTTCAATTTTTTTTTAAATTTCTATTTTTAATTCAGAACTTCCGGGACTTTGACGGGGTTTTACTGTATTATCTCTAAAAAGCTAGTCAGGCTATGTATACTCTAGGAAAGGAGGTTCACATGAACAATACTAATTTTTTCTAATTTAATTTTGTGTAAAAATGTGAATGTTTAGCAAGTGAATAAAAATATAATTTTGATTGCAACCGACGGTGATAAATATTCATTTATGATTATTAAAAAAAACTTTGTGTGGATTTTTGCCCAACTTCTTTGTTTAGGATCAACTATGTGCAATACGGAACATTCTCATAAAGTACGCCCTTAGTGTGTGCCCAAAGGGGTCTAGGGAATGGTCACATTAACTGTAGCTGTTCTTTTCTAAACACAATTAACTAGTCTTCTTTGAGCTAGTTTTCTTGTCATCAACTGATTCCTCGTTTCAAGTTGAAGAATAATTTATAAAACAAGTATTCAATAAAAAATATTCTGGTAGAATTTTCGTGGAAAGTTGTTAAAGTGTAATTAGATCGTCTCTGAGCGAAAATTGAGATGTAATTCATGAGTTCTTAAGATCCGAGAATAAGTGTATCAAGTACTAGGGTCTGTCTGTCGACAGAAAGCATTAATTCAACTTTGCTCGTTATCGCTGACTTCATGCTACCCACAGAGGCAGACACACCACGATCAAAGGCATCAGTATCTCCTTGTCTGGTTGAGGGAGGTCTTGAGTTGCAGTTAGCCAGGACCCGAACAAATCTTAACCTAAACTCCTTCTCGATTGTGGTCTGTCTGTGAGATAAAGTTGTTTGTTGTTGTTTGTTGTTGTTGTTGTTGTTTCTCTTGAGCGAACTTCTCAAAAACTACAGTGTGTTTAGTAGAGTCAGGGTTGAATAATTTTAAAACTTAAACAAGCAAATGAAAAACAAATATTTATCCAAAAAGAAATGTATTAATTTAAGATTCTAGTATTTAAAACAAAGTAAAATATATTTAAAATGGCACTTACTCACTTAGGCAACAGATTTTTTTTGTTGATGGTACGAAGATCAACAACGTTTGAATCAAGTGTACAGAGGGAATTCAACCTTTCTTATCCCTAGCGTCAGCGTGATTAGTACATACGCATACAATCTGATGGAGTAGTGAGGCATGATGCAAAAAAAAAAACAATGAAAAGAACATTTGTATAAAAATCTAAAATTATTTGTTAGTGTTTTTAATTCTATAAACAAACAAAATATGATTGAAATCACCAAACTTGACTTTCAAAATAAAATAAAACACATACAAAACAAACTTACTCCTTAGAAAATCTAAACTTGGTTTTTTAACATAGTTTTGTTTGGAAGGAAAAAGCAATTTATATTACACCGGCACCGGTGGAACCTAACCAGCTTTCAAACCATGACACATATTGCTCTGTGGCGTGTTTTCTACTCCTAGATAACTGGTTGCGATAGGGTTCGGTGTCGCATGTACTTGCTACCACACACAACTTCAACGAGATTGTAAATAATTAATAGAAAGTCTTCATTTGTAAATTGTGAGCATTTACTGCTTATTTATGCCAACCTCTTAACTCACTGCACGATATTAATAATATTGTTTTTATATTAAAATATGTCCATACACCTGATGGAACATACACTCGGTGGACGTGTGGTCTAGCACGAGAGACTCACAGTAGACTAGACTGCCGATGACGGGGAGGTCGAGGTTCGAATCTCAATCGGGTGTACTGAGTGGTTTTTCCTAAATTATTTTCCACTCTTCCTTCTTGAAAATGCGGGTGCACTTTCTCTAAATACAACCTTCCTCATCCTTAACATATTGGTGTAATTAGTACATAAGTGTAAATACCATACGCGGTGATAAAGATCTTGTAGTAGTGAAACACTCGAGATTCAGAAATTATATTAAACATTCTGTTCTTCTGTTTTAATTTGGTTGAATTGTTGGCCCCCAGACCTCTCCAGGGGACAGTTTCTTACTCCACCCCTTTGACGTGACAGCCATCCATACCTTATCGAAGTTCAGTAATCAGGTTTTACCTCCAATGCATGCGTCACACACGCAACACTTCATAATTCCTGGGGTCTTCTTTGCAGGGCTGCATGAAGGCGGGGGGGGGGGGGGGGTGCCTTTAATTTGTCGAGTGACGGCCCTTTACTCCCCCTCCCCCTCCAATCCTCTTTACCCTCCCTCATACCCCACACAGTTTTTTTTTCCTCCCTATATTGATCGAGGTGGGGTTTTTTTTCACCTTTCCTACCTTTTTTTTCCCCTGCCTCTCTTCCCCACTTTTTTTTTTCCTGTCATTTCCCAACACGTCTTCCAGTATCATTATTTCTGCCATTTGTCATGTTCTTGTACAAAAAGAACTATAAGGCTACATTTGTGGGCGAGGAAAGAGGAGACCTGGGAAATATTCAATGAGCACTGGCGAAAAATATGTGCTAGCCTTTATTCTTTCTTTATTTCTGTTTTAATCATCATTGTTTTGTGCCTGTGGACGCATCAACAATATATTATTACCCTCCCGGTCTTTGCTTGCCATCGTGGCTGCAGCTTTTATTCCTCTATTTCTTTCTCTTTCATATAGGGGGGTTTTTTTAGCTCCAAAGTCACAAGACCACAAATACATGATGAATTCGCCCTCTTTGTTTGCTGGGGGACTCGTATTTTTATAAATGGCACTGGTTAAACAAGAGGGGCACAACAATGTACATACTAACTGGCCCCTTTCCACAACATCTCCTCTTTCCACAACATCTCCTCTTTCCACAACATCTCCTCTTTCCACAACATCTCCTCTTTCCACAACATCTCCTCTTTCCACAACATCTCCTCTTTCCACGCATCTCCTCTTTCCACAGCATCTCCTCTTTCCACAGCATCTCTCTTTCCACAGACATCTCCTCTTTCCACAGCATCTCCTCTTTCCACAACATCTCCTCTTTCCACAACATCTCCTCTTTCCACAATCTCCTCTTTCCACAGCATCCCTCTTTCCACGACATCCCCTCTTTCCACGACAGCCCTCTTTCCACGACAGCCCCTCTTTCCACGACATCTCCTCTTTCACAACATCTCCTCTTTCCACACATCTCCTCTTTCCACAACATCTCCTCTTTCCACAACATCTCTCTTTCCACACATCTCCTCTTTCCACAACTCTCCTCTTTCCACAACATCTCGTCTTTCCACAACATCTCCTCTTTCCACAACATCTCCTCTTTCCACAACATCTCCTCTTTCCACGACATCCCCTCTTTCCACGACATCTCCTCTTTCCACACATCTCGTCTTTCCACAGCATCTCCTCTTTCCACAACTCTCCTCTTTCCACAACATCTCCACTTTCCACGACATCCCTCTTTCCACGACATCCCTCTTTCCACGACATCTCCTCTTTCCACACATCCCCTCTTTCCACAACATCCCCTCTTTCCACAACACCCTCCTTTTCCACAACATCTCCTCTTTCACAGCATCCCTCTTTCCACAACAGCCCCTATTTCCACAACATCCCCTATTTCCACAACGTCCCTCTTTCCACAACTGCTCCTCTTTCCACAACTGCTCCTCTTTCCACAACTGCTCCTCTTTCCACAACTGCTCCTCTTTCCACAACTGCTCCTCTTTCCACAACTGCTCCTCTTTCCACAACTGCTCCTCTTTCCACAACTGCTCTCTTTCCACAACTGCTCCTCTTTCCACAACTGCTCCTCTTTCCAAACTGCTCCTTTTCCACAACTGCTCCTCTTTCCACAACTGCTCCTCTTTCCACAACTGCTCCTCTTTCCACAACTGCCTCCTCTTTCCACAACTGCTCCTCTTTCCACAACTGCTCCTCTTTCCACAACTGCTCCTCTTTCCACAACTGCTCCTCTTTCCACAACTGCTCCTCTTTCCACAACTGCTCCTCTTTCCACAACATCCCTCTTTTCACGACGTTCCTTCTTTTTCTATTGATGAAACAATAAATATTTAAGTTTATTAATACTAAAGTTGTATAATAATTAGTTGACATGTTAATTGGTGTGCAGGTAGTATATGGTCCATTCTTGCACGGAGCTGCTCCAGCCTTTGATAGTTCTCCACCACCTCTTCACTGTCCTACCCTCCTGTTATTGTAATGATCAACAAGCAGTCTTACCCTCCCTCTCTCCTCATCCTGGACTGATTCCTCCTCACTACTTGTTTGCTGTTAGGGGTGAGTCAACAATCAGGCTTGCCATCATTAGCAAAACACACTTCCCGGTAAGAGGCTTCTAGAAGACAATCTATAACTGATATATACTGGTTACGATCCTAAAAGACATGACCAACATTTTACTGAATATTTCATGTGTTTTATCAAAAGTGACAGCTGCATCTCACATGAATTGATGTATGAATGCATGAAAGCATATCTAGATACTTTTAGAGCTTACACACAAGGTCTTTTCTATGAAACACGGACTCTAGCTTGACGGGGGTTTGAATTCCTGGCGGATGTGCTCAGGGTAGTTTTCCCTAAATGGTTCCCTATTCTCCCACCATGCAAATGCATATACATATCCTCTAAATTACCTTACTCATCCATGACACACTATCATAGTTAATATATATGTGTTTAACCTGAATGGGCTGCAGGATGCAGTGAAAAAAACTCATTGGTGTTGATGTTTAGGTATATCTAGTCAAATGGGGAATGTAGATATATCTAGTCTAATGGGGCAGGTACATATATCTAGTCAAATGTGGCACATATTTATAGCTAGTCAAATGGGGCACTTAGGTATATCTAGTCAGATATGGCATGTATGTATATCTAGTCAAATGTGGCATGTATGTATATCTAGTCAAATGTGGCATGTATGTATAGCTAGTCAAATGGGGCACATATGTATAGCTAGTCAAATGGGGCACATATGTATAGCTAGTCAAATGGGGCACATATGTATAGCTAGTCAAATGGGACACATATGTATAGCTAGTCAAATGGGCACATATGTATAGCTAGTCAAATGGGGCACTAGTATAGTAGTCAAATGGGCACATATGTATAGCTAGTCAAATGGGACACATATGTATAGCTAGTCAAATGGGGCACATAGGTATATCTAGTCAAATGGGGCGGGTAGATATATCTAGTCAATGTGGCATGTACGTATATCTAGTCAAATGGGGCACTTAGGTATGTATATCTATTCATTTGGTGAAGCTCAGTCCTCCGTTCCTGTTTCCACTTCCTAAAAGGGAGGTTTGTACTCATCGTCTCACCTGAAAGGTAGAGAGCTTACCTTGACAGATTCCACTATGGTACAGCTTAAATAGGGCCGTAGTGTAATCCATCAAGGTAAGGTTGCAACTTTTCAGGGTAGACGGACTGTATATTTTCATAACGCTTTTGAAGCATACAACTTGCCGTTAAGTTAAAGTTGTGTAAGTATGCAATTTTCTAAATTCTATGATGAAATAATGTTCTCTATACTCAAAAGGCCACCACGCAGAGATAAATAAGTTTTTTACACAACAGTTTGTTTTCCACCCGCGTTTTACTGCCATCTGGAGTGTACACATTTAAATAACCTAATCAGGTATTGGTTATAAAGGTAAGAGTTTAGAGAAAGGTAAAACCAACCTCATTACACCTGCCCAGGAATAGAACCTCACAATCTTCCCGTCGTCATCGTCATCAGCAAACTGGGCCAGATGAGCTTGACGTTTTAAGTCGCCGCAGCGATTTAGGGTAGCGACAAAATAAAGTGTTAAGTGGTTATGCGAGATGTTGTGGCTCGATCTATAAACCCTTCCTCTCACGTTTCGTGTCATTGAGCGTACATTAATAATGAACCCTATGGAAGTGAGCGTGTCTCTCCAGACTGAACTGTATCAGGCGAGGGAAGCCAAGGCTGCAGTATTGACGATTGTCTGTCTGTCCTGTCTTCTATGTTTCTCTTCAGCAGCGCTATACACTCCCACTAGTTGTTTTTTCCATCTCACTTTCTCTTGCTATTTTTTTTCCCCCCTCTTGGTGCTCAGCCCCTCTCCCTCTTCTTCCACCTCCTTCACCCCTCTCCCAGAATCCCCGCTTCCCCTGGTGAATGTCAATACTAATCCATTTTTCAGTGTGTACATGTGAAGCCTAGATCTCCTGCCTTCCCCCCCCTTCGCCCCTCCATATCACCCCCCACCCCACGCCATGGTCGTGTTTATTCTGACACCCCTCCTCCCACTACCTTATAGCTCTCGCGCCCCCCCCCCCCCCCCCCCCCCCGATACTTCTCCGGCGCTTTTGTGGTCTATACATGTACTACTCTCACGGCACTAACTGTGAGGCTCCTTCAAAAAATTCTCAAATATGTTAAATGTCGAAAAAACAATATTCAAATATGTCCATCCAAGCATCCAAAAACTATATCATAGTTTTGTGGGGGCAGATATGTGATTCATTGCCGCATCTCAAGTAGCTATCTCTCAAGTTAGCTATCTCTCAAGTTAGCTACTCATTACTATCTCTCAAGTTACATCTCATTGCTATCTCTCAAGTTAGCTATCTCTCAAGCTACTATAATTATTTGCTGTCTAAAGTTGCATGACATCAGACATTAAAGGGGGCTCATTTTTAGGGATGTTGAGAAAATATTGATATTTAACTAATTTCCATACCAATACTTTTTATTTTTTTAACATGATATTTTAGTTTTGATACGTTTACTCATAAAGTACTTTTCACTCCAGTAATATTTTAAAGCCCTAACGCTGATAGTCTGATTGAAAGAGTTCACTGCTTAGTTCCATAACAAGGCCATAGATTACAATATTCTGATTACAGTGTTATTATTATTTTGACCTACAAGACAGAAAAACAAATTATCACAGCTTTATATATATATAATATATAACCTGCGTCTTACTACCTGTCCAGTTTATACACATATATAATAATCACTCCTATGGGGTAGGAATAAGGAAGAAAGCATTTTAGAGGAAATCTACCCGCATTTGCGTGGAAGGAGAGTGGGAAACCATTTTGGGAGAACCATCCTTAGTAGACCCGACCGTTCAACCTCGGCGGTCTTGCGGTAAAGGGCTTGGCTTGGGACTCGATGTTAGTGGGTTAAAACCTAGCTGGGGTCAATGGATTTTCTTCGAGCAATAAAAATCCATAGCACCACGACTTTCGGAGGGTAAACGAAGCCGTTGGTCCCACGTCATATGTGGAAATACTTTTCCCAGCAAAATTGGTAGGCTCTTTCGCTCTCACTCATAGAAATAATCAGACGGCTCAGAAAGTGCATGTTAAATACCTCAAATAAATAAATAATAGACCCAACCCAGAATTTAAACCCCGATCAATCTCCTGTATCAGCAGGCCAGTATAACATGAAACCTTTCTTATCCAGTGAGGTGTAATGGGGGAAAGACTAAATTTAAAAAAATCATAACACCAGAATATAAGGACATTTCTTATGAAGGATGCTGTGGAATTTGGGGATGAAACGAAAGGTACGAAATATAGGGGATAAATCAAAAGATACTGTGAAATATAGAGGATAGATCAAAAGATACTGTGAATATAGAGATAGATCAAATACGTGAAATATAGAGATATCAAAAGATACTGTGAATATAGGGATGTATCAAAAGATCTGTGAAGTATAGGGGATAGATCAAAAGATGCTGTGACAAGAGGTGTATTAATCGCAACTTGTGAATGTGTGGAATGCCAGGCCTCCACCGTGGTTTGGATAGGGAGTCGAACAAAAAAATTTATCAGTTCTGGTTCCAGTTCCTGTTCTCTAAACAAACATTTTAAAGTTTCTGGTTCTGGTTAAGCACAATAAAGGTTCCTGTCCTTTTCGGTTCCTGATAGTGTTCCGGTTCTTTAAAAAATTTTTATTTATTTTAGCCGAAAGTCTTTTTATCAATTTGGGCTATGTTAATGTACTAATTTTGATAGTGTTTTTTAATAAATGAGGAAGGTAATATTTTTATATTAGAGGAATGTATCCGCATTTGCTTGGAGAGCAGAGAACCACCTTGATAACAATAATGCATCCTTCTAATTTGCATCTTGATCCGTCATTGTCATTCCCATAGTAAAAAAACTTCCGAATTGAGTTTTCTTTAACTTACCCCATCAATAATATTATTTAAACCACTTGCTAACAACCAAAAATAATCACCTCTGCACTGAACACAAGGAACACATTCACTGAGCTACTTCCTAATTAAACTTGAGTGAAAGAATTTAAAGTTTGCATTTTTGCCCCCCTCCATCTCTCTTTGCCCTCTAATATAAGCTTTTCAACCAACCACCAGATTACCACGGTGTGGCAGTCACGATATTACTCTTTAATCTAACATTAACTCTTTTTCTAATCACCTTAAAAAGATGTTTCAAACAAAGTAGTAAACTAAAATACATCGAGCGCTTTCAGAACTCACTGAGAAAGGAGGAATCACAACATTTCAAAATCAAACTAAGCTTAGGAAAGGAAAAAAAAAAAATGGGTGCAACATGTCAAAATTATGTACAATTCTGTAAAACTAGGAACCTTTAAGAACCTTTAAGAACCTAAAATTATTTAATGGTTCTGGTTCTTCAGAATAGTGTTTTTAAAGATATGGTTCTGATTCTGGTTCCTTAAAAATAAATGTTAATTTTGGTTATCGGTTTCGGTTCCTGCTCCGGTTCGGGTTACTCGTTAAACTGTAGATCCTCCATTTCATCTCATAATCACACCTACCATTACACATTAGCGTAAGTGCGTATAACCCGAACGGGTAGTAAGACGCGGTGCTAATAATAATAATAATAAAATATGCTATGAAATATAGGGGATGGATAAAAGGCTATCACCTTGGTGAAAAGAATAAGAGCTAGATTTAGAGGGATGATAAAACCATAATGATAAATTCCTTGTAGGAAAATACCGCCAGTTCACCTGTAATCCAGGCTCTAGTGAGGCTGACAGCTCAGACTGTGTGACCACCGATACAGTAGTGTAAGCGGGTGAAAGTGTACCAATTAGTCCAGCCCAAAGTAACAAAGACACTTTTCTCATAGATTGAGTGTACATGTCTTTCCTCGCCTTGTTTATTCTAACACTTACTCAGCCCCTCGCCTGGTTTCATTACTGACTCCTTCCCCCTCTCCCCTGAAAGTCACCCTTCGTTGAGGGTTGATGGGGAGATTTCTTGGTTCACTTGTTGAAAACAAGCAGTGGCTACAAGCGCTCCCTATGTCTCCTAGCTCCTTCTTGATAGCTGTTCACTGCCAACATGGTTACTCTGTCGCTACCTAGTGACCTGCCTTATTCTCTGTTGCTACCTAGTGACCTGCCTTGTTATCTATCACTACCTAGTGACCTGCCTTGTGTTTTGTCGCTACCTAGTGACCTGCCTTATTCTTTGTCGCTACCTAGTGACCTGCCTTATTCTCTGTCGCTACCTAGTGACCTGCCTTGTTCTCTGTCACTACCTAGTGACCTGCCTTATTCTCTGTCACTACCTAGTGACCTGCCTTATTTCTTTGTCGCTACCTAGTGACCTGCCTTATTCTTTGTCGCTACCTAGTGACCTGCCTTGTTCTCTGTCACTACCTAGTGACCTGCCTTGTGCTTTGTCGCTACCTAGTGACCTGCCTTATTCTCTGTCACTACCTAGTGACCTGCCTTATTCTTTGTCGCTACCTAGTGACCTGCCTTATTCTTTGTCGCTACCTAGTGACCTGCCTTATTCTCTGTCGCTACCTAGTGACCTGCCTTATTCTCTGTCGCTACCTAGTGACCTGCCTTATTCTCTGTCGCTACCTAGTGACCTGCCTTATTCTCTGTCGCTACCTAGTGACCTGCCTTATTCTCTGTCACTACCTAGTGACCTGCCTTATTCTCTGTCGCTACCTAGTGACCTGCCTTGTTCTCTGTCGCTACCTAGTGACCTGCCTTGTTCTCTGTCACTACCTAGTGACCTGCCTTCTACTCTGTTATAACAGCTTCAACACCCATGGTCAGTAATTGGCCATCAACAGGCCCGCCAGGGGCTCGAACCAGGGTCAAAGCCTGCTTCCTCCCCCCATCTTTGTACTACTCAACTTCTGTGGTGGCAAAACGTTATTTGTCTATATGGGCAGTTAGAAGAAATGGAGGGTGGACTGGGTACTCTTTCGGCCATCAAATGTTCAGAAAATGTATTTAGAGTAGCCCTTGTCTGTAAATTGTTTGAAAACTAGACTCTACTAGAAGCTATTTAGAGAGGTTGTCTCCAAATTTTGTTGAAATTTGAATATCCCTAGAAGGAATTTAAAGTGGTTTTCATCTAAAATTAGATGTCTATTATAGATGCTATTTGAAATGTTCTTACACCGACAAATTTTTGAAAATTGGTTGATCTTCTAATCTATTTGGAGTCTGCTAAAAAGCCATCTTTCAGCATCATATTCAAGATTGTCGGAAGGGAGCGAAACAAACAAATCTTGAGGTGAGGGGGAGGGGGGACAAGTTTATTCCAGGGGAGGGAGGAGTTCACTCTAGTCAAGGGGAGGGGTGACATTATTTCAAGGATGATATACCCACCCACCCCCTCCCTGGTTTCTTACTCCACCACTGCTGAATTTAGCTTTGTACATTTTTTTTTTATATAAACTTTGCGCTTATTTTGTTTAAAGCGACAACAACAATGTACGAAAATTAAATCTGTAACTGAACATTGAAATTTTACGCACATGACAGCAAAATTCTTAAGTTTAAATGTAATTTGATTTACTGGCCGACTCTCTTTGTGTGCTAAGTTTAATTTCAGTACAAAAACTTGAAACCATGAAACTTGCGAACTCTTGGAAACGTAGGACAAGACTGAACCGAACCAATGATATCATTGTGACAAATGCCAGTAAGTTCCTCCGTGGGAAACCCCATCTAGTGTTCCTCAATGTCGATAGGCAATTTCATTTTGAATTTTCTTTCATCTTCTGCAAAGTTGTTCAGACTTAAGTAGTTGTATGTTGGACACGGGTTCCTGGAAGTCCTGGGTTTGATACCATGGTATCAATGGTAACCCCCCCCTCCTCCCCCTTTTTCTTCGCTCGGGCAGACCTACCTATGAATGCTATTCTTAGTTCTTTTATTGTCGGATGGTTTAAAGTTAAAATATTTTGTGGTCAATTTCATTTATTTTTTCCCCCTCGGGGAAAGTATTGTAATCATGAAATATTTTTTTTCCTCCTGATGATGACATTTTGGTGTGTCCGAACTCAAAAGAAGTATGTGTTTGTCCTTGGACTAAAGCCAAAAACGGTTTGATGTCTTTCGTTCAAACTTTATATCCACATGTTAAATGGTCATAGCCCAAGGATGAATATGTGATTTTAATTCTAGCTTTAAAATTTAAGGCTAATTTACTGACGAATGAGTTCTAAACATTTGAAATTGTTCGAAATATCCATTGATGAATAAGATTGTAAATTTGTTTGGAAAAAAAATATCTATGGATTGTTTACCAAAAACATATTATTTTTTTGAACATTTTGTTTCTAACTCTGATAGACTATGGGATAGTATGTCTGATTGTTTTGTACCGTTTAATTTTTTGGTTTAGTTTGTTCTTAATTAAAACATATAGTTTAGTTATTATAATTCAAAACAGACCTGTACACAGACCTTACTTTACAGGAACTTAAACCAGGTTTCTTTTAGATTAAAATAACAAAATCGGTAAAGTAGAAGGGGAAGGGGGCTATTTATCATAAATTTCCTGACTTAACAATGTCTAACAAAATATGCATTTTAGACTAGATTTAAAAAGTCGACGTAACTCATGTCTGCATGGTGTGTATGGACCATCCATCTTTTTAAAACAAACTGGAATTTAGTTCAGTTTTTTTTTCCCTTGCTCACAGGTTTTTTTAAAACTTTTTTTTACCTTTTTAAAACTTTTTTTCAGCCTCCCTCCATATTTTGTGCTCTGTATTCACACACACACACACACACACACACACGTACACTCTTCCATCCCGACCTCAGCACACATCTCCGCTCAGATCCACCAACCCTTCCCCCACCCCCCACCCCAAACCAACCTGCGAGAGAGGTCGCGCTGTCCAGCCCCCCTCCACCCCCGCTCCTCTCGCTCCTGTGTCACTATGATCTAGGATTGGCTCTCTTTCTACCCCCTTAGCTACCAGCCAACCCACACACCCCTGCAAAAAAAAAAAATAATCCCAACCCTCTTCTTTTTTTTTTCATATTTATTAGCCGGGGATTTTTATATCGAATGTCTGGCTGGAAAGGAAAAATCAAAATGAAATGTTTATTATTTTTTCTCTCTGTGAGTGAGTTCTCTGGAATCAGATGCAGGTTTTGTTCGGAACTCTCCGACCTGATGACATGATGAGTTGTTACGGTCTTGAATTTATAAATAGAGTTATAATCTAAATAGACCAAGTTCGACTTTAGTATAGTATTAACCACACAGGTGAGTTCATGGACTAAACGCCGAGCTCGTATAGTCTGGTTTGCTGGTGGTGGTAATGTCAGGGCTCGAACCCCAACTGGGCGTACTATGGGGGGCTTTTACAAACAAATAAAAATTGTCTATGGCGAGGGTAGCGCCTTGGTCCATTCAACCAGCAAGGCGGGTGTTTTTTACCTAAATGTTTCCCCACACTACCGCCACACAAATTTAGGTAAAATTCTTATAAATGCTAATTTTACTTGTCAAATATCAAAAAACATTTGTCTATTCAAGATGGATGAGTGAAAAGTAAAAACTTGATTTTTCAACTCATTCTCTTTCAGTAATCATTTGAAGTTTATTAATATATCACGGCTAAAATATCTCTTCTCACTTTCAATCTTTCTCTACATTTTAAACCCAGCTTGTTGTGTGTTTTATTGAGAAAAGGCAAAGAGGATACAAAGTGAGAAATGATGGATTGGCCACACTGTTGGTCGGGCGAGCGCTGCCATGGTCTGCGGGGCCGTCACTATACGAGAGGTGTCAACATACTCCCGAGATGCCATCACGATGCTTCTGTCACAATTTCCTCTCTTCGACTGGAGCGAAAATTTGATCAGGCTCCATTTCCTCTTGGAACGCGGGGTGGGTCCACCTCTCCCCGCGCCCCCCCTGATAGGCCAGTTGGGCGCACCCCCCCCCCCTGACTCTCTTCCCCGGCTCTCGTATTTTGTAGTGTCACTCTAGGGTAACAAGTTACACTTTGAAAAGAGGGGGGGATGATGAGTCTGAATCGAAGGGGGTTGAGTTTCCTAGTTAGAGGAAATGAGGTCCTAGTACATTTAACCGTCCAGTTAAGGGAGGGTCTCACCCGAACCTTCTCCCCCTCCCCAAAGTTTCTAAAAGCGGTGGTTGAATATATTCTGGGAAATGTTTGGAGGGTTCTTCTAAATGTATAAGGATTTGTGCGGTTACAAGTGGATGAGAGGGTTTAAAAAAATGGGGGGATGGGGTGTGCGCATGTTTTGAGGAGTTTAGTTTGATTGGATGGTATGTGTGCGAAATCAAGTTTTGTAAATCAATACTTTAATTCTTCTTTTTCCACTGCTTTTTTTTAAAGTCTTATATTGTAAAATAGATGTTTTATTAGTGCTGTTATTTTTTTAAAAAATGTAAATTTATTATTTCCCCCCCCCCCCTCCTCAGCATTAATATTCTCTTGGTTTTTAGTCCCCCTTCAAGTGTAGCTCATCTGTTTTTGAGACTCTTCAAAAGAATATAACTATTTATTGAAATTGAATTTATTTTGTAGTGAATGTTTAGTTCTTACTGATTGCGTTCCCAATCTCGCTGTACAACGAAGTTACCTGGAAAAAAGAGCTGGATATTAATGAACTTTTTACCTTTCGTGAATACAAAACGTTTTGTGTGTTGTTTCTTTATTTTAAAAATGGCGACAGATATGTATACTTATTGAAATGCCGGTGCTGATACGTTAGAACAGAATTGTTGAATATAACATGAGAAGCATTGAATACTAAATAAAACATAGCATTAAAATGACAATCCGACACCCTAGCTCAGTCAGTAGGGTGTCTGTCTACTGAGCTAAGTCCCAGGTTTGATTCCCAGTATGGTCGAAAACTGTATCATGGGTGAAATATGGGTTCACCCATTCACATTGATGAATTAACGGCCTGGAGACTGGATGTTGTGCCTGTCCTAGTCTTAAGTTATATTATAAGACATATGAAGCTACAACAGGCCTAGCCAGCCTGTAGTGGGAAATATATGGCTTGACTAAAAAACTGACCACAGGCTGGAAACAGTGGTGGATGTAAAGTAAAAATACACATCAAAACTTTTCCTACAAATATTTTTGGTATTTTATCAATGATAAAATAAAAACATTCATACATTTTTGTGCATCATGTTGAAATAATGTTTGTATCTACAACACCAACTAAATCTTCATACCATCATTTTCCAGCATGTGACCGGATCGGTTTAGTAAAATGGCTTCGTACCAATAAAATACACCGCTAAAATGTAATATAAATTCCTCCAACTCCTTACGTGAATCCTAGGGCCTCAACAAAGCTTCGCCATTAAAGTCTAAAGTAGTGATTAGCTAATAGACTAAAAACTATTCTACTGTTACACTACAGATCAAGATAAACATAGCGACTGCAAACACAATCAGTGTACAGGGAAAGTGACTGGTTAAACCAAGTTTTATACATACTATACGCACGAAAATGATTTTTGAGAATTCTTTAATGCCACAAAAAAGAATATAATAAGTTACGATAAAAATATTTAAAACATTTATTTAATCACCTTTTTTTAAAATCGAATTTTTGTTGTATTTTTTTTCTTGGAATTCCATCCGCGGACGTGATTAGAACCGAGGAGTGGTGTTATTGTATTAAGGTGTGATGCGTGAGAATGGTTGTTAAGGCTAATATTTTTGTAGTTCTGTTAAAATTTCCTGATGCCTTTGACAAATATTCAACAACTGTTGATATCACCTTGTGAAGAAAGTTAAACTAAGCGTTGCTACTGAAGCATTGTTGTACTTATTATGGCTGAAAAAAAGGTGGGTTTTTTTTGTCATAAAATCTGCAAAAATACAAAGTTTCCTTCATGAAGGGAGACGGAGTTCGCCATAGGGAGAACATTTTAAAAGATATACAGAAGAAAAGCAGAGAAGCCAACATTAACAAAATTACATAAATTTATCTGTATAGCCGTAAACATTGATTGACGCTGACAAATATGACAGCCGTAGAGCCCATGGCCTGGCGTATGAATACTTGCGAGTAGATTTGGAAGCTTTTTGAACTGTCGGACTTATGATCCTGCTGTACATGGGGTGTGACTGATGGGAGGTGAACCAAGTTAGGCTTATGTTTATTTCTGTGGATAATAAATATACCGGTGGGGTGGATGTTCTCCACCCTCTGTATAGTGTTTGTGTCCCTCCCTCCACCCTCTGTACAGTGCTTGTGTCCCTTCCTCCACCCTCTGTACAGTGTTCGTGTCCCTCCCTCCACCCTCTATACAGTGTTCGTGTCCCTCCCTCCACCCTCTGTACAGTGTTCGTGTCCCTCCCTCCACCCTCTGTACAGTGTTCGTGTCCCTCCCTCCACCCTCTGTACAGTGTTCGTGTCCCTCCCTCCACCCTCTGTACAGTGTTTGTGTCCCTCCCTCCACCCTCTCTACAGTGTTTGTGTCCCTCCCTCCACCCTCTGTACAGTGTTTGTGTCCCTCCCTCCACCCTCTGTACAGTGTTTGTGTCCCTCCCTCCACCCTCTGTACAGTGTTTGTGTCCCTCCCTCCACCCTCTCTACAGTGTTTGTGTCCCTCCCTCCACCCTCTGTACAGTGTTTGTGTCCCTCCCTCCACCCTCTGTACAGTGTTTGTGTCCCTCCCTCCACCCTCTGTACAGTGCTCGTGTCCCTCCCTCCACCCTCTGTACAGTGCTCGTGTCCCTCCCTCCACCCTCTGTACAGTGTTCGTGTCCCTCCCTCCACCCTCTGTACAGTGCTCGTGTCCCTCCCTCCACCCTCTGTACAGTGCTCGTGTCCCTCCCTCCACCCTCTGTACAGTGTTTGTGTCCCTCCCTCCATCCTCTCTACAGTGTTCGTGTCCCTCCCTCCACCCTCTGTACAGTGCTCGTGTCCCTCCCTCCACCCTCTGTACAGTGCTCGTGTCCCTCCCTCCACCCTCTGTACAGTGCTCGTGTCCCTCCCTCCACCCTCTGTACAGTGCTCGTGTCCCTCCCTCCACCCTCTGTACAGTGTTCGTGTCCCTCCCTCCACCCTCTGTACAGTGCTCGTGTCCCTCCCTCCACCCTCTCTACAGTGCTCGTGTCCCTCCCTCCACCCTCTGTACAGTGCTCGTGTCCCTCCCTCCACCCTCTGTACAGTGTTCGTGTCCCTCCCTCCACCCTCTGTACAGTGTTAGTGTCCCTCCCTCCATCCTCTGTACAGTGCTCGTGTCCCTCCCTCCACCCTCTGTACAGTGCTCGTGTCCCTCCCTCCACCCTCTGTACAGTGCTCGTGTCCCTCCCTCCACCCTCTGTACAGTGTTTGTGTCCCTCCCTCCACCCTCTGTACAGTGCTTGTGTCCCTCCCTCCACCCTCTGTACAGTGCTTGTGTCCCTCCCTCCACCCTCTGTACAGTGTTCGTGTCCCTCCCTCCACCCTCTCTACAGTGTTTGTGTCCCTCCCTCCACCCTCTCTACAGTGTTTGTGTCCCTCCCTCCACCCTCTGTACAGTGCTCGTGTCCCTCCCTCCACCCTCTCTACAGTGCTCGTGTCCCTCCCTCCACCCTCTGTACAGTGCTCGTGTCCCTCCCTCCACCCTCTGTACAGTGTTCGTGTCCCTCCCTCCACCCTCTGTACAGTGTTAGTGTCCCTCCCTCCATCCTCTGTACAGTGCTCGTGTCCCTCCCTCCACCCTCTGTACAGTGCTCGTGTCCCTCCCTCCACCCTCTGTACAGTGTTTGTGTCCCTCCCTCCACCCTCTGTACAGTGTTCGTGTCCCTCCCTCCACCCTCTGTACAGTGCTTGTGTCCCTCCCTCCACCCTCTGTACAGTGCTTGTGTCCCTCCCTCCACCCTCTGTACAGTGCTCGTGTCCCTCCCTCCACCCTCTGTACAGAGAATGTATATTACTCACTCCAGTCAGATGATGGCCAACATTTGATCAATGATCTTCTGTAAGTTAATAAGTTACACCAAATTACTATGATATGCTTGCAAAGGAATACACTTGACATATTTGCTGATAAAGTTGACGACACTGGAGTGATGCTGTATGTTTTCTGTTGGCAGGATAGTGATGGTGAGAGAGAGTGATCAAGATCTCGTGGTGGATGTGGCCAATGAGGTGAGAACAGGTTTCTCCAGTGTCTGTCGTTTGCTTGGCTTTGAATCCTCCTTCTTGTCTGTCCACCTGGTCTTCTCACCCACTCTTCTTAGTACTTGTTCATTTGTCTCCCTGTCTGTCCACCTGTTCTTCTCACCCACTCTTCTTAGTACTTGTTCATTTGTCTCCCTGTCTGTGCACCTGTTCTTCTCACCCACTCTTCTTAGTACTTGTTCATCTGTCTCCCTGTCTGTCCACCTGATCTTCTCACCCACTCTTCTTAGTACTTGTTCATCTGTCTCCCTGTCTGTCCACCTGATCTTCTCACCCACTCTTCTTAGGTCTTGTTCATCTGTCACCCTGTCTGTCCACCTGATCTCACCCACTCTTCTTAGGACTTGTTCATTTGTCCACCTGTCTGCCCACCTGATCTTCTCACCCACTCTTCTTAGGTCTTGTTCATCTGTCACCCTGTCTGTCCACCTGATCTCACCCACTCTTCTTAGGACTTGTTCATTTGTCCACCTGTCTGCCCACCTGATCTTCTCACCCACTCTTCTTAGTACTTGTTCATCTGTCTCCCTGTCTGTCCACCTGATCTTCTCACCCACTCTTCTTAGGACTTGTTCATCTGTCTCCCTGTCTGTCCACCTGATCTTCTCACCCACTCTTCTTAGGACTTGTTCATTTGTCCATCTGTCTGCCCACCTGATCTTCTCAAGTCTTCTCCACCACCACATTTCAAACCTCTCAAAGTATTTCTTTCCCATCTTCCAAAGATATATTATTGGTGTCAAGGGAAAACAAGGCATGCCCATTTTTTTTGGCCAAATTTAACATCTTAGGCCCTCCAATGGTTGTTTCTTGGTACTTTCAGATATATTGGCAGAAAATACCCATTGTCCTTGAATAAGATATATTTTAAAATAGGTTTGTTGCTAGAAAACATGGAATGACCCCATTTTAAAATTAATTTATCTCAAAATTAACTTAAGTGGGCTTTTTTAGTTGTCCCCTCGACCATCTTAAATTTGTAATTTTGAATTGTAATTTGTGTTATTCATCTAATACTGCTTATTGGTAGTTAATCCACAGTATAATTACAGTACAAACTTAACAACCAGGCCCCAGACCAGTAATTTAACACTTAGCAATGTATGAATGTTCTAATGAATGGTTTATAAGAGTGTTAACATTTAGTTACTATTTGTATTTTATATTATTATATTATATTTATATTTCTTCTTATGTTCATAATTTTTTGCCAAAATTTGAATTTGAATTGAAGAGTTGGATTAAAGTTTGAATTCAACATTTTTATTTATAAAATAATAGCTTCATCCTGACTCTTATTACAAGTCGTTAATAGCTTGCAGTGTTGCCATTCCCGCTTCCCTCAGTGTGTTCTCTACTGCCCTCCTATGTACATTTGGCAAGTATACGAAGAATTCCAAGTGTTTGTAGTTGCGCTTGTTGCAGGACCCCACATCCCCCCACCCCAACGGAGAGCACCCGGGAGACATCCGCGAGAACGGCGACAAGTCCGGGGGCCTGGGCAGCGTCAAGTCTGAGCGCCCCCCCAGCCGCAGCGGGTCCAGCTCCAGTCGGTCCACCCCCTCCCTGAAAAGTAAAGATGTAAGATCTCGGCACCTTGAGGCAGGGGACAGCCGACCCCTTGCTTCTCGCTTGCTCGCTCGCTCGCCTGCATGCTCTCGCTAATGCCAGGGATCACCATCAACTTAATGTTCACGTAACGTAATATGACGTAAAGGTTCTCTTTGTGTTTTTAAATGGAAGCCATCACTATGCAGTTAACTTGACTCTCACTTAACTTAGGAGTTGTCCAGGAGAGAACTTTCATGTTATGTGAATGGTACCACGTGTTTTAGCTAGCCATTCATGCTGCGGGCAGTGACTTCTTCAGTATAGTTTGTCCACTTATCACAAATTCTAAAACTTTGTAGCCTCTTGTTACACTTTATTTTTGTATCTCCAGTAAAGATTCTAATGCAATTAATTTTAGTCTTATCAGTCCTAAATGATTGGGTTTCATTTTAATGAACAATTTTTTTTCAAATCATCTAAATTCATTGTCTTGTGCTTTGCTCGAGTTGTCGCGTTACTTCACGTGATGTAAATCCTGATCCAACGTTATGTGAATGTTAAGTTGATCGTGATCTCGGCATAACAGTCAGTAGTCCGTGGGGGTTATGTGTGTTCACGGCAGGGCCGAACCTTCCGATAGATGACCTTGCCTGGACATGAACCTGGAAAGTCTTCGTTAAACAACCGTGTTGAGTTCCCAGGCCGAAAATTCATTAATCAACATTGTAGTGAGTTTTGAAGAAGAAACAAGAAAAGGTAATTATTTTTGCAGTTTTCTTAGCAAACAATTTTTTTCACCAAAATAAATCAAAACATTTCTCCAGTAGAATCATAGAGTTTAATGTTCTTCAGTTGTTGAATATCTGTCATGAGCTAGCAGCATTTGACGAGATGCTTATTAAATGATGAGAAAAAGTTGTCACTAAATTCCAGGACACACTTAACAGATATTCAAGAACTGTTGATATCACTGTGTTTAGAAAATTTAACTAACTTTAAAAAATTTACTGTAAAGATGTTTGATTTATTGTGTTAAAAATATTGTTAGCTATAAAAACTCCAAAAATTCTGCCCTTAGCTCCAATCCCTCCCATCCCACCTTAGTGACACAAATGTATGTATTTATTAATTCAAGCTGAAATAGATTCCCTGCAAACATGTAATTGTAAGTAGTCCATATCCAAACAACCTTGTCTTCTGTTCCAGATCCATCCTCGGAATATCTATCAGGATTCCAACGTTCTTTCCCCCTTCTGTCTTTAAACATCAGACGCCACTCTGGCGTTAGACTAGACTTCCGCTGATGGGGAGATCAGGGTTCGAATCTCTGTCAGCGGTACTGAGGGTGGTTTTCCACTCTCCCCCACGCAAATGCAAATACACTTCTTCTATTGATTGGTGTAGTAATTAATGCATGTGCATATAACCTGAACAGGTTGTAAGACGCGGTGCTGACAATTTGTGAAGGAGAATAATATGCAACCTGCTTCGGTGGTCGAAATGGTCTAGTCACTCTGTCATTAGACTGGACCCGATGACGGGGAGATCGAGGTTTGAATCTCAGTCGGGTGCATTTGAGGTGGTTATTCCAAAACATTTTTCACACATCCCTCCATGCAAATGTTGGTACACTTCTAAATAAACTCAACCTCTCTATACCTAACACAATACTGTAATTGGTATATATGCTTATAACCCGGATGGTTGTAGGACGCCTGTTAAAAAAAAGTAAGCAATGTAAGATAGACTTATAACAACAGTCACTGTTTTATCACAAGATAAATGTAAATACTTACAAGTTTGGCTCATAAATACACCTGTGCACATTTTACCATTTATTTAGGAATATCATTTTAGAATTACTCGAACCCACAGATTTTTCATGTGTTACGTTAATGAATGCTCACTTGATAAAAACAAATCTACAACAGTTGTGGTCTTTATGGTCAGCGAACTTAACTTTGACCTTGAACATGACTGTTCAGTCTTCATAACAAACTACCATCCAGATAGTGTTTTAATTCATCTTATTCTCAAACTAATGCTGGTGCACTTTCCCTACTACACTCTTTCTTCCCACAGCCAAACGTTTGAAGACATTTTGTATGTTAACAAATTAACAGACCTATCCCTTGCAAATGGTTTCATCATAATTGTAATTTTCCCAATGTTAATCCTGAACAAACCCTATCAGGCGTACCAACCTTTAAATATATATCTTTACTCCTCGGAAAAGGTTGATCTTACTGTGAACACACTATAACCATAGTGAGTCTTAAGTGGGTTGTATTATAGTAGTGGAGAGCGTGCATGCAAACCTGACGGCTTTCAGCAGGGGTCATCAATGTGACAACTTTGACACGACTGGGTATTAGCATCAGGGACCTCCTAGGTAACTGTACCAGTCACCACACAACTCAACTCTCGAACTAGACACATTGATGAGCTAGTGCCCCATTGGTATATAACTGACCTGCCTCACAGCTCTCCATTTAGTTTACAAGGCTGCATCAAGAAGGGGGTGGGGGGTTCAGTATTTTACTCGTTGTGGGGGTGGAATGGTCTTAGGAAGGGATGGGAAATCTCTAGGCCTTATAAGGTACTAGATAAGACCTTTTTGCATATTCTATTAGTTACAGATCATCATTTTTAAACTAAACAGCACGTATTTGAATTAATTAAAATAAAAAACTGTCGTGACAGGGATATCGGGTCTCTTATCCCAGTCAGGTATGCTGAGGGTGGGTTTTTCCACACACTCCACGCAAATTCGGGTACACTTCCTCTAAATTCAGCCTTCATAACTCATTATTATAGTTATATAATCGAAATCAAGCCCTGACAAAGGCTGGAAACAATTGGTATAACCTGAACAGGTAATGAGACTCGGTGACCAAAAAAAAATATGGCTGCAAACAAGGAAATGTCAGCGAATTCTTTGATGTCACAGGAAACAGGGAAATGTTAGCGAATTCTTTGATGTCACAGGAAACAGGGAAATGTTAGCGAATTGTTTGGCATCACAGAAAACAGGGACATGTCAGCGAATTGTTTGATGTCACAGGAAATAGGGAAATGTCAGCAAATTGTTTATTGTCATAGAAAACCAATAAATGTAAGTGAATTTAATCTAAAATAAGGAAAAGTCAATTAGGTAATTTAAATAATTGACTGATTCTGCACCTAAAACATTTAAAAAAGGAAAGCTTTGGAATTACATACCTAAAGAAAGTTTACATGTAACGAGCAGATAATAACTTTAGCTGTCCCTGGCATTCAACGTAAATGGTAAGAGGAATGGGCTCAAATTAACGCACATAAAAATGTTCACAAGACCTGATCAGATAAAATTGTAGATTTAAATGGTGTCTCTTTCACTTCAATACTACAAAATTGCTAGACACTTCACTAAAATTCAAAATAACTTGAAAAATGTCAATTTTTCTTACAAAAATTATCTTCATACAAAAGTGAGAGATTTTGTTTCTCTATTTAAAAAAAATGAATTGTTTAGATATAACATTATGCTGACAAATAGGTTTTTACAAGGTTTGTTTTATAACACAGTTACACGGGGACACAAACAATACATTAAATGTTGGAAATAGAAATTTTAAAAATGTTGATGTTTGGTAGCTCGAAAATATGTGATCAATTGATATAAAAACGGAAAAATTGCTATTCACCAAGGAAAAAAAACTGTAAAATGGCAACGTCTGGAATTTTTGTAAACGGTGTCTGAAAAACATAAAAAAAGTCAGTGAATTTCATAGTAAGAGTTTTTTTTATAGCCAGGCTGGCCTAGACTAGTTGCTTATTGGCGCCCTACTCACCTACAAGTCCAATTATGTTTGTTTTTTTTAATTATAAATCGCTTCAAGAGAGATTTAATGTTAAAAGAAATCCTTGCGAATCCTTTTTATGATCTTCACCACGAAATACTGCGTATATTAACACTCCTCAAAATAAATGTGTGGGTACAGCCTTGCAAGTGCTGGTTAGGCCAGCTCATGGTCGATATAAATATGCAGTATTGTTGCAGTAAATGTCAGAGGTTGTAAACATGACAAACTTGGAGAACTATTTGAACTGCGTGATCATCATTACATGTCTTTTAGGTCTAGATCATTCATTACTATAGTATCATACATGTGTGTGCAAAGAACATCTTTCTTTAATTCAAAGAGAAATAGGAACGAATACTATAGAATATTCACGAAGCTCTATCGAAGTCAGGATATTCAAGAAAATGTTTTGTTGTTTGGGGTGAGGGGGTTTACATGTTCCGTAGCTATATAACTCTAGGTAATAAATATAATTTTCAAAATGTAATATTGCAAACATGGTCGACATGTTTTGTCTAAAGCTGATAAATTAATTTACTCGTAACATGTAATTTATTTATTTTACTTTTTTGTTGTTATATGAACATTAGTTTGTGTTTGTTATAACTTTAAATTATTATTTTTTTTATCAGAAAATATTTGTGATTGTCATAACTGGAATTTTGCTTTTGAATTAATGATGAAGAGTTGACGAGTATTCGAAGGGTAACTGAAGCTCCTCACACTCCTATTATTATCATCACACATGACCTTTGCGACAGATCAACGGATTGATGGCCCTTTGGCTTGCAGGTGGAGGTCGACTACTCTTTTTAAAACATAATATAGCTATTCATATATTTTAAACTAGAGATGAGTTGAATTTGAATCCTATACTTCTCGAATCTTCACCCTAAATTTGAATCCTCAAATCTTTAAAAATGTACAATTTTAGTTAAAAGGAAAATATAAAAAATTTTACCAAAAAAAAGATGTTAAGGTTTTCGTACCACTAACAAAATATGTTACAAATAACAAAGAGAACACTCTTTATGTAAATTAATTATATTGATACTATTCTGTCATGTTTTTTTGATTTTGTTACTCGCCCAACTACACAAATCATTATAATTCCAATAGAATCAAAGATTCGAATGTCCGCATCTCTATTTTAAAACCTAACATTGGAAAATAATTATAATTTTTTTTTTAAAAATTGCCTTTCTTACAAACAATGTGTTCATACGGTTTTGTCCGTTATGTAAGAAACGCGATTCACAGCATGTTACACTACTGCCACAACCCATCACATCACAACACTACTGCCAACTATCGAACAACTTTAACTTGCCGCGCGAAGTCAATAGCCCTCATTTACCTTTTCCTCCACTGGCTGGGAAATTTTATTGTGTTCAAATGTTCACAACCTACCTATTTTTATTTTTATTATTATTATTTATTATTAATCTATTATTAACAAACGAGGATGATGTAACTCAACATAGAAACCAGTCGTCACCGTCACTCTGATTGATGACTGCCAAGAACCAGATGACAACTAAGCAGAAAGGCATTGAATTCAGATAAGAAAGAATCATTCCCATGTACACCAACCGTCTTATAATATAATTAATAACTTCCCTTAATAAAATTTAAAATGTCTTTCAAAAAAAAATTGTAACGCTTCCTGTGAAAAGAAATATCAAAAGTTGAATCTTTCTTATGGTAAAATTATTTTTTAAGGAAAACCTTGTTTCTCTTTTTGAGTTATTTTGTTGTATTTAAAAGAAGGTAGGTACTTGAAAGAAGGATATAAACATATAAAAGCCATATTGTGTTTGTTCCTTTTATATGTTTCTTTCCACCTTTACTCTAGCTTCTTCGAATAATTAAAATAAAATTAACAATGTTTGTTACTAAAATTTAAAATGTCTTTTCAAAAACACCTCTCTTATGTCAGGGACACGAGCTGGGACAGCTGGAGTGCTTTCGGGATAGTTTTGCGACACATTTAGCGTTCATTTTATTCCCGCCGGCCAACACTAAACTGACACTACTAAATACCAGAGCACTGCCCCCCACCGCCTGCTTTTAATATCTGCTTGGGGCTTAGTGTCGGTTTGGAGGCGCCAAATTCTAATGGAGAGGCTTTATCTTCATACTTAACCTGTCTTAATTGGATATTTGGACCATTTTGGTCCATTGGACATTTGAAATATAGGATGTTTGGAAACTCATAGGCTAAACTACACATATAGCTTGTTTGAACCAAAAGTAATACAAAATACCTGTACACTTACATCAGGAAAAATATACTAATACCATTAAATTGTGTTCAAAGTTTTGGTGTACAGTACCGGGAGAGCAAAGCTGTCCAAGCATGCATGTACAACAGGTTGCATAAGAGTTAGGCGCGCGGCACTACACACCTCTACATCTTGGAGTACGGCAGCAGAACATATCACAATTAATAGTAAACAAACCACCGGTCCATCTAGAAATGCGAATACGTTCTGAGGGTCATTAACAGTCCTACATCACAGCGCTTGCCGTTATTACAGATGCAGTGGCGCTCGCCTAACTCCTATGCAACCTGTTGTACACACATGCTTGACAGTTTTGCTCTCCCGACGTTGTACGCCGAAACTTTGAACACAATCTAATGGTATTAGTATAGGTTTCCGGATGTAAGCGTGTGGGGACTCTGCATTACTATTGGTTCAAACAAGCTATGGACAGTTTGGGCTACGAGTTTCCGAATATCCTGCTTATATGTATATAGTTTTGTTTTCACCATTTTATGTCATTGCTTTTTACTTCTCACATCTATTTAGAGTAATTGTGTGTGTTCTATGCATTTGGGAAAGCTAAACTTTTTTTTATTATTATTTACCCATATTTTTACATACAAATATATCTTAAAGAGAAACTTCTTTTCACTTTTTGAGTTATATTATGTTGTGTAATGTAAACGGATACAGGGAAGAGGTATGTAAATTTAACAGGAGCAATGTGGCTCTTAAAGAGAAAATAAGAACAGTTTACACTTTACACTGCTGCCACTGGCCAGGTAGATAACGAGTTCCGATAGAATTAAACAGAGTTTCTTCCAGAGGAAGCCATTACTTCTCTGTCCAGTGGTAGCAGTGTAAAATGTGGACTGTGTTCTTTATCTAATGGAATTGTATTTGTTCTCATTCCAACTTCATGAAGACCCAAACTCTCAAACGTGCTGGTGGTGGTTTAGTCGCTACTGCCTCTATCGTATCAGTCCTGGTCCTTATGTTGTAAGATCACACTTGATACTGTTCAACGGGAGTAACCAGAGCTAGCGATATTGAATACTGACCACTCTTAGCTTTTATTTACTAGATCACTTCATACAGAGTATGTTTTGTAAATATGTAGGGGTGTCGGCCCAAACATCAATGTCATGTTCACATTTAAAGAAAGTACCTTCCGTTTAAATCTTCTCGTCTGACTCTTGGATGGTTTACTCTGGTGACATTGTTTAGTGTTGTGGGAATGGTACACTTCTCGGGCCAGATCACAGACACCCTTTCTTTACCATATTACAATAAATAAATCATTAATTATTATTAATACACACAACGAAAACGTGGAGAACTCATATTTAGATTCTTTGTAGATTTTTTTATGATTATAAAAAGTTACACGCACGTAAAGCACAGAACAATGTAAATATTTAAAGAAATGGAATGGTCTCAACATGACGTCAAAAGTATTTTATTACACAATAGATAATATATTTATTTCTTTGAACTATTCCAATCTCGAACCTAACCTTCTATGTCACTGAGATACCACATGTCTTCAAATCAATTTGCTTATTTCTTCAGTTTGATGTCCCAAATTCACAAATATTCTAGAATTTTTTTTTGTTAAATTATTTGGTTTTATTCCAGGCACAAAAAAAAAAGTTTTCTCTGGGTATGTGGCAGCCCTGTATTGTAATTTGACCAGAGAAAAGGACCATTCCCCGTTTTCTCCCAAAATGGCATTAATGTGTTGTAAAAATGTCACCTTAATACATAGCATGTAAATTTGTGCTTTAAGTTAACAAAATGGTATGTTTTAAAATTATATATAACTTCATCTTGTCTGTCTCCGTCTCTGTCTCTGAGCTCTGGGTCCCATGTTTGATATCCGGCATGGCCAACAAATTTATTGTTGGTGAATCGATGTGGATTTCCCCTTTCACAGTGATGAATTAACATCTGGGGACTGGATGTTGTGTCTATTCTAGATTTAAGTTAGTTTATGTTGTGTGATGATGTAATAAGTCATTTCAGAAAATGCACATTAAATACCTCAAATAAATGGGGGGAAAAAAATCAACTCTAGTATCACCGAGATAAGTTTTGGTCATCCCTAAAGGCACCATTAGTTTGTGGGACAAACTTTTACTTATCACATTAAAATGAATATAAAAATGTTTGTTAAGTTCATCATTGTAGCATTTTTAAATACAGTTTACACACGCAAATTAAACGAAATTGAATCTTATCGGGAAACTGACTACTTTGCCTTTTATATGCAAATAATGATCAATTAAGTCCATTTTGATCAGAGCTGAGAATATTAAAACTATACATATGTTTATTAAATATCAGACGTAATCTTTCTTTGCCCTTTTTTTATTTTTTTGGCATGAAATTACTAGAAAAAATATTTCTAACTCACTATTAAAAAAATTGTTCTTATAATTCCTTTAACCAATGAAAGTTCTCATTCTATAAAAAAATATTTCCCTCCACCAAAGACTTTTGGTAAAGAAGTAAAATGTGTTTTATTTGGCTTTTATAACTCGATTTATGATCAAAGACAAATATTTTAAATTCAGGAATGTTAAATTTAGCAACAATCTATCTATAAATATCTCAGTACACCACTTACCCACTTCGGTGGCCACATGGTCTAACGTGCTTCTCACACAGTAGACTACAGCCGATGACAGGGAGATCAAGGTTCATATCTCGGTCGGGTGTAATGAGGATGGTTTTTCCTAAATGGTTTTCCACATCCCCCCCACGCAAATATGTGTACACTTCCTATAAATATAACCTTCCTAGTCCCATTAGTACAATTAGTAAATAACCATACAACACAAACAGGTAGTAAGATGCGTTGCAAAAAAAAGTATATTACTTAAATTTGAGTTGGATTTTTTTTTTACTTTTTAGCCAAAATAGACACTTTAATTACCATAAATCCAGCTCTATAGCTATTCATTCTGATATAAAGCACGGTCTAGTCTTGGGCTTTACTCAAACAATAACAAATAAGTAACTTTACACACTAATAAGAAGTAAAGTGATCCAAGTCACACGTTAAGAGTTGAAGAGATTTACTAAATATATTGTCTTGGATAAGTTGTGGAATAGATTAGATAGTGAGATTTTTATAAACTATTTAATCTGATATAGGTATTCAAGTAGTAACTAATTATTGTTAAGTTGTGTTGATATGAGAATGGTCGTTGTTGTGTGTGCATGCGAGAGGAGCCCAAGTGTAGGCGCGCGTGTCGCTTGTGTGCCCACAGGTCGACAAGCCGTCCACGCCGGCGGGCAAGGCCACCCCTCCCACCAGCAGCAGTATCCTGGCTGGTTCCAGTGGGGGGCTGAAGGGGGCTGGCGTGGTGCTCCCTCCGGGGGGATACCCTCCCTTCTCCCTGGTGCCGGGGGTTGTTGGGGCCTCCCGAAACACTGACGCTAGCCCCTACAACAGTGCCGCTCCCTCTCCTTACTCCAGACCTCCCATGGTAAATATGAGAACTTGTTGAATAGTACCAAACAAGGGGGCGGAGCGAGGAATGGCCCATATCACGCGATGTATAGAGTCGACAAGCACCTCCTGGCAACACTACTTGTATTCTCGACAAGCACCTCCTGACAACACTCCCTGATTCTCGACAAGCACCTCCTGACATCACTCCCTGTATTCTCAACAAGCACCTCCTGACAACACTCCCTGTGTTCTCGACAAGCACCTCCTGACAACACTCCCTGTGTTCTCGACAAGCACCTCCCGACAACACTCCCTGTATTGTCGACAAGTACCTCCTGACAAAACTCCCTGTATTCTTGACAAGCACCTCCTGACAACAATCCCTGTATTCTCGACAAGCACCTCCTGACAACACTCCCTGTATTCTCGACAAGCACCTCCTGACAACACTTGTATTCTCGACAAGCACCTCCTGACAACACTCCCTGTATTCTCGACAAGCACCTCCTGACAACACTACTTGTATTCTCGACAAGTAGCTCCTGACAACACTCTCTGTATTCTTGATAAGCACCTCCGGACAACACTCCCTGTATTGTCGACAAGTACCTCCCGACAAAACTCCCTGTATTCTTGACAAGCACCTCCTGACAACACTCCCTGTATTCTCGACAAGCACCTCCTGACAACACTCCCTGTATTCTCGACAAGCACCTCCCGACAACACTCCCTGTGTTCTCGACAAGCACCTCCTGACAACACTCCCTGTATTCTCGACAAGCACCTCCTGACAACACTCCCTGTATTCTCGACAAGCACCTCCTGACAACACTCCCTGTATTCTCGACAAACACCTCCTGACAACACTCCCTGTATTTTTGACAAGCACCTCCTGACAACACTCCCTGTGTTCTCGACAAGCACCTCCTGACAACACTTCCTGTATTCTCGACAAGCACCTCCTGACAACATTCCTTGTATTCTCGACAAGCACCTCCTGACATCACTCCCTGTATTCTCGACAAGCACCTCCTGACAACACTCCCTGTATTCTTGACAAGCACCTCCTGACAGCACTCCCTGTATTCTTGACAAGCACCTCCTGACAGCACTCCCTGTATTCTTGACAAGCACCTCCTGACAACACTCCCTGTATTCTTGACAAGCACCTCCTGACAGCACTCCCTGTATTTTTGACAAGCACCTCCTGACAGCACTCCCTGTATTCTCGACAAGCACAACACTCCCTGTATTCTCGACAAGCACCTCCTGACAACACTCCCTGTATTTTCGACAAGCACTTCCTGACAACATTCCCTGTATTCTCGACAAGCACCTCCTGACATCACTCCCTGTATTCTCAACAAGCACCTCCTGACAACACTCCCTGTATTCTTGACAAGCACCTCCTGACAGCACTCCCTGTATTCTCGACAAGCACCTCCTGACAACACTCCCTGTATTCTCGACAAGCACCTCCTGACAACACTCTCTGAATTCTCATACAACTCAATGCTCAAATGTTAGAAACTTCCCTAAAATTTCCATTTGAATAAACACAAAAATGATACCGTAGCATAGTACATTATATTCCCTGCTACCCACTACCCGTTTGTACCCAAACAAAATGTCTAGATGTGAGTAACAACAAATTCACCGAATGTCGTTCCAAAAACAAATCATTAAAACACTCTTTAAGCTACATTCTATCCAAAGGTTGTGTTTATATGGAAGTCACTAGCAAGAAGGATGAAAGACTAGTTGAAATAAATGGTACGGCACACCGCACAGACTTTCTCTCTCTTTCTATAAACTCGTAAGATTTCTGAACGGAATAATGTACATTGTATTATCACCACTCCACATAAGAACACGCATAAAATAATATACAATGATATAGAATCAATGAGAAAAGAGGCGCATCTTTGTCCACCTAAGAGCATTTCAAACAGTTTAATGTCTTCCACAAGGGTCAACACTTCGTATTAAAATTTCGATTTCTGGTTAAAATTTTAACATTTTATAAGGTGTTGCATATCTTCAAGTCATCGCATTGATATTTAATTATTCATTTATACATTTTGACCAATAAAAAATGTAAATATTGACTATTGAGTCTAAAATGGAGATAGATCATTGCTATGCAAACATTTCTCCTAAGAGATTTAAGGAAAAATAACATACTTTTTTAGATACTTATATTTAATTACTCTATGGCATTGGAGAATTATTGCGTTAAGACTTAAGTAGTATATGTTTACAACTAAAGCTCACAAAATTGTATTAATATATTTGCAAATATCTCAGAAACTGCTGCTTTTATAAAAATATATGTCAAATAAAAGTTTTTTATTTCTGATAGTCCTACAATTTTGCAATGATAAGTTGTTTAGTTTCTCCAATAGTTGTGGAGATACGGAAATTAACGCTTCTGTAAAGTACCCTAAAAATCATTTTCATAAGAAAATGAAAATAGCCAGTTTATTTATAATCTTAATCATAGCCTAGATACGAATTTTAATCAAAATCGTTTGAGTAGATTTTGAGAAAACCAAATTTTTCTCTTTTCGCCCTTCAGTAAACTACCCTTAATTTTAAGTTTTTATAGACACACAGACAGACGGCATTGCAAAGACTATTTTTTAGGGTTTGGGGGGTCATGAGACGTCGACATCCATCAACATTTCAGGTTAGTTTTTTTTTTACGGTCGCAATACTTAAACTTTAATGTTCAAAAAGTTAAAAAAATTCATATAATTGCGTATAGATTGAAAGTTATTGATTTTATAAAAATATGTTTCGGATAAAATATCTGTATTATAAATATATATACATATTTGTAATGCTAAGTAATTTCATATCTCAAATAGTTTCGGAGCTATTATAAAAAATGTTAATTTACGCATCAGACCGGAGCCCTTAAAACGATTTTGCCGAAATATTGAGAGTAGCCATTTTGTTTGGAATATTTATTAATGTTCATAAATGAAATTTAATCAAAATCGTTGAAGCCGATTTTGAAAAAATCGACTTTTTCTCTTTTTGCCCTTCAGTAAACTACCCTTAATTTTAAGTTTTAATAGACACACAGACAGACGGCATTGCAAAGACTATTTTTTAGGGTTCGGGGGGTCATGAGACGTCGAAATCCATCAACATTTCAGGTTAGTTTTTTTTACGATCGCAATACTTAAGCTTTAATGTCCAAAAAGCTAAAAATATATATATAATTGCGTATAGATTAAAAATTATTGATTTTATAAAAATATGTTTCGAATAAAATATTTGTATTATAAATATATATACATATTTGTAATGCTAAGTAATTTCATATCTCAAATAGTTTCGGAGCTATTATAAAAAATGTTAATTTACGCATCAGACCGGAGCCCTTAAATCGATTTTGCCGAAATATTGAGAGTAGCCATTTTGTTTGGAATATTTATTAATGTTCATAAATGAAATTTAATCAAAATCGTTAGAGCCGATTTTGAGAAAATCGACTTTTTCTGTTTTTTCCCTTCAGTAAACTACCCTTAATTTTAGGGGTAGATGTCCAATTCCAAAAACCCCTCGGGGCAACCCTATGAAAACCCAAGATATCAAGTTTCAGCTCAATCGGTAAAATAGTTTAGGCTCTAGTTGGAGGTACAGACAGACAGACAGACAGACAGACAGACGGAAATTCAAAAACCACTTTTTCGGATTCAGGAAGTCATGAAACGTCAAAATTCATCAAAATCTCGACTTCGATTTTTTTGACGATCACCATACTTTCTCTACCTATAAGATAGAGAGAAAGTAAAAAGTCTGTTCGGCCATCTTGTACTCCTGACATTTGTTCAGCTCGGCACACATCAGGAGATATATTCTCCTTGCCTTATCTTCTTATTTGTACAAAATGTCATATGGAGAACTCTAACTATTGTATAGTTAATTATACATAAATAGTGAAGCTTTGGAGGTAATTACAATTATCTTTAGGTTATGGATATATCTGCATCAAGTATCACCCGCTTCGGTGGCCGCATGGTCTAAGGCGTCACACTTGCATTATACTAGACTGCTGAAGATGGGTGGATCGGGGTTCAATCCCAGTAAGGTGTACTGAGAGTAGTTTTTCTTAAATGCTTTCTACACAGATGTGGGTACACTTCCTCTAAATTTAACCTTTCAAATCCTTAACACATTAGTGTAATTAGTACATAGGCGTATAACCCGAATGGTTAGTAAGGCGAGGTGCTAAAAAAAATGAATCAATTATATTTGTCCCGAATTTGATTATTTTATCTAGGTGTCATTTTTCAAATTTACAAACACAAAATATTATTTATTCTTAAGTTTAGTCGTACGTAATTATGTTACCAATTTTTTTTTTAAGTAAAGTTTAGTGAGTATTATATTAATACAATAAGTAGACTGCAATGCGTCTATCTTTATAAATACTTTTTCTCTCTCACTTTATAAGATAGTTTGAATTGTATTGCTTCTTGCAATAATACAACTAATAATATTATTCAAGTTCATTCAGATTAGAACTCGGCAATTTTGTGAATAATAAAACGATATGAAATATAGATATAAGGTTTACAGGTCATGCCTTGTTCTTATGTGTTTAAAGTTTGATTTGCTCCTACTTTAGGATATTAGGAAGAATATAGTTGGTTTTTTTAAATCAAACTTTATTCATCCTTGTAACTTTGTGTTCTTCATCTTTGAGATATCATTTACAATACTATGGTGTTTATTTCGGGTTTTGGTAGCACCTTTTGGGAACTTGCCTCATTTAATGTTTTTCATGTGAACTTTTTTTTTTTTGTGATTTAACTCGTAATTCTTCTAATTGTAACTATTTGATGTCCATGTCTCTGTCTTCGAGGAAAAAGTTGTTATGGCCAGTCTTTTTGCTTTTGTGGATTTGTTTGTTTCTTGTGCATGTATTTTTTAATAAACCAGTAAAAAGGGACTTATTTTATGAACATTCTGTAATGTTTCTGAGTTGGTCATTGATTAGTTTAATGTTGAGTTTGCTATTCATTGATGGTAACAGGCTGGGGGTGACCTGGTGGTCTAGGGGTAAAGTGTCGGACTTCTGTGCTGGGGTTCCGGGGTTCAATCCTCGGTCCCGGCACAGACTTATCTGATTTCCAAACCCTTCCTTCACCTCTGACAAGACGTGTATTAATCACAACAATACCAGGCCTCCACCGTGGTTCGGATCCCACGTTAAACTGTAGGTCCTCCATTTCATCTCACAATCACCCTACCATTACACATTAGCGTAAGTGCTTATAACCTGAACGGGTAGTAAGACAGGGGGCTAGTAATAATAATAATAACACAGGCTGGGAAACAGGTAACAACTGAAAACATTAGACGGGGTGGATTCAGGATTTTCCCGAAGGAGGAGGCTAGGGGGGAGTCAGGTGCTCTAGTAGGACCGAGCCGAGGGAGGTTCCACCTCGGGAAATTCTGACAGAAAAATTATGTCACTATTTTGACAGTAATTTAGAAATTCATTTGAAGATTTAAAAAAAAAGTTAATAGTCTATTAATATTGTTTTATTTTCGTTAGTTAAATTATGTTTTAAAAATGTAAATCAACTATTGACAGTGATCGACATGTGAAGCAACTGACTGGTGAGACATTACTTGACACTACAACTATACCCTGATTTTTGTTGGAAGAATAGTAGAGAAAATTCAAACACATTTCTTTGTGGCCAACATTGATAACATTTAACTATTTTTGTAATTCTATAGGTATTGATAATATTTATCAAAAGTGACAGCTGCAGTTAATGTGACATGATTTATGAATATATTAAAATTATTTTAGTATCTTTAATAACTAATTTCTACTGTTCTTCCTACCAAAATCATACTATAGTAGTGACTATAACGAAGTTTTATTGGTTTAATTTGTATAACTATAATTGTTAATACTAACCCTTATCTGGATCCGTCCTTCATTAGAGAATATTTTAGTGTTGGATGTTTTATTTTAAAATAAGTAAAAATCGGGGAATCTAAATACTAGGCTTAAAAAAACCCATTAATTTTGCATCCAAAAATTAAAATAAGTCTGTTATTTTGTTTCTTTATCCAAACAAAATTAATTGTCTAGACATAGCATTATGCTAACATGAAATGATTGTACAGGGTTAGTTTTATAACACATTTACACAGGGACACAAATAATACAGAAAACATTAAAATATTTATCAATTTAAAAAATGGAAAAATCTTCATCTCCCAAGAGAAACTGTAAAAAAGTTAAGTCAAGAAAAATCGAAGAAAAAAAATAGAAAATTAAAATACAGTAAAACCCCAGTAATCTGAATCTCCAGATAATTCAAACACACACTTTTCGGAAAACGGGGGGGAGGGGATAAATCAAATGAAATATATGTTATTTTTTAACAAGCTCATAGTTAAAAGAGAATTGTAGTGAACATTGATTCAAGCTTCGGTCCCAATTAGTTCGGATTAAGAAGATTCTAGTGCAACTTAACGGCAAGCAAGACATCACAGAAATAGTCTTTATACAGCCAACATCCAGACAAATAGACCGGTC
This sequence comes from Timema podura, assembly GCA_033556935.1. Lineage (NCBI taxonomy): Eukaryota > Metazoa > Arthropoda > Insecta > Phasmatodea > Timematidae > Timema > Timema podura. Next base: position 59,131,871 of record JAVRXN010000012.1, on the reverse strand, counting down.
TTTTTACTATCAGCACAACAGATATAATGTCTTACATTTTCAAAAATGAAACTATTTAAGTTAGAGAAACGCTGTTAATAATTTTTACTTAGTTTCTCTTGTTATGTTTTTTTAGCTCGGCTACGATTCCCATCCCAATGTTCGAACACCTGGCCTCGGTTCAAACGGTCTCGGCGGCATACCCGGAGGAAAGCCGTGAGTACTGCTGGATTTGACTCTTTATTTTGAATAGACGATGTTGATCAAGGGTTCGCTTCCCGGGATAGTTTCAAATACTTATCGTTCATTGATAGTAACTTTTCCTATTAAGATTATTTAACCGAATGGTCGTGTTTGATTACCTGGTCCAGGTATAGTTCTTAAAATGTATTAATACATTTACTAAGGCCTAGGCGGACATTTTTCAGAGCGTACTCATTCCACATGAACGGCGAAGGCCAGCTACAGCCCGTACCATTCCCTACGGACGCCTTGATTGGTCCCGGCATTCCTCGTCACGCACGCCAGATCAACACCCTCAACCACGGGGAGGTGGTGTGCGCGGTAACCATCAGCAACCCCACCAAGTACGTGTACACGGGCGGCAAGGGTTGTGTCAAGGTGTGGGACATCAGCCAGCCCGGCTCCAAGGTGCCTGTGTCCCAGCTCGACTGTCTGGTAAGTGAACTACTACTCGAGAACACTTCCTGAGGGCTCTGCCACCTGGAAGTAAACCAGACTGGAGGCGATTCTTAGGAGATGCATTTATTTAATCAGGGCTGCCACACACCTGGAAAACCAGAAAAACTTGGGAAATTTTTAGTTTATGGATAAAACAGGGAATTAAAAAAAAAGTTAAAATAATTAAATATTTATGAAATTGGGACATAAATGTTTATTTAAAGAGTGTAGTTCAAACAGATAGTGTTTTGTTCCTTCTAAAAAACAATGGGCTATGAAATGATTACCATTTCCCCATAAAGCTCAATTCGTCTTGTTATAAACCCCATTTACATGACCTCTCAAGGTCACTATTGTGGGAAATGGAAAACCTTAAAAACACCAGGAACTTTGTAATCACAAAATAGTGTTAACCCCGATTTGTTGGTATACCCATATAGGGATTCTTCAACCTCTCTCTAGGAAATTGTTTGTGCATCTCATTTGAATTCTCCCTCCTACCCTCGGCACTATCAGCCATGCAGTCTACGGCGATAAGATTGCCAGTCAAGGTTTGAATCCCCGTCAGATGAATGTTCTTACGATGGAAGGTTGACGTGTTCTACACAGCTCTGCGTGACTTGTGTTGCGTTCTAGCAAAGGGATAACTACATCCGGTCCGTGAAGCTCCTGCCAGACGGCCGGACGCTGATTGTGGGCGGGGAAGCCAGTAACCTCAGTATTTGGGACCTGGTCTCCCCCACTCCTAGGATCAAGGCCGAGTTGACCTCCAATGCTCCTGCCTGCTATGCCCTTGCCATCAGTCCAGACACCAAGGTACACTTCATCAAGTTATCTTCGTCTATCAGAGTGTTTCATTTGATTGCTTATTTATACTGAATACCATCTGGTTTTTAAAATCAGCGAGTGGACCAAGGTCGGTCACCCCACTCCGCTTGTCTCTTGCCATACGTGAGTTGAAAGGGGAACCCACCATTTTTGAATTTAAATCGAATCTTTTGAAAACTTAATAAATACAAAATTTGTTTATTAAAAAGAAATTCTGTTCGGCTTATCCAAAATTTAGGACCTAACAGTGTTTGGATTGGCCGAGCTTAAGTTTAACAATCTTTAATTTAGAAGTATGTAGTGTGGATTAGTGTGTAGTGAGTGTGTCCTGGGTGTGTAGGTGTGCTTCAGCTGCTGCTCCGATGGAAACATCGCAGTGTGGGACCTACACAACCAGACGCTGGTGAGACAGTTCCAAGGCCACACTGACGGCGCATCGTGCATCGACATATCTGCCGACGGTACGAAGCTGTGGACGGGAGGGTTGGACAGCACGGTGCGGTCCTGGGACTTGCGGGAAGGTCGGCAGTTGCAACAGCACGACTTCTCTAGTCAGATCTTCTCTCTGGGGTACTGCCCCACGGGGGAGTGGCTGGCTGTCGGCATGGAGAACTCAAATGTCGAGGTGACGTGTGCAGAGTAACATAGCGTCTAGAGACCAGGGGTCAGCAACCTCAACGGGTTTAAGATCTACTTACAAACTTATATCAAAATGTCCTGCAATCCCCTATTACTTCTCCTATACATTTGTTTTTACCTGTACATCTTATATTTAATCCTTAAAATCAACCCTTCCTCAAATTCTCACATCCACAACTTTCTAAAATAATAGTAATAATAAGACCAAATAAAATGTATATATCTATATTAAACTATTATATTTCCTTATAACATTACTGATTATAACGATCAAGGTTATTTTAGTCTCACTCAAATATTATTTGAACATACACACGTACGTGCGTGCTTGTGTGCATGCATGCATAATGTGCATAACATGCATAATGAATGTTGGGGTAACATGTGTGACTTAAGTGGGGCTGCAAAAAAACAACTCCGTACTTAATCCATCCTCACTAACTTTCTCCACTCCATCACTTCCCCCACTATCCTCATGCATCTTAACCATACACCGAGTCATTCATGCTCTTTTATTACTAAAACTGTTAATATTCTCCACATCTTACATGGCCTACCCCTTCCTTTTGATCCACACACACATTATTTGAAAGTACTAGATATATTTGAGAGTTTAAGAAACTCAAAGATACACTTTTAAATGACAATGTAGTTTTCTTATGCGATCGATTAAAAATTGCCACAAGGTAAACAGGTCGATTGTGATTGACAGATTGCCAACCACTGGTCTAGATGGATGTTAGGATAAGCTAGCTATACATGTCCACTTGATTTTTGTTAGCTGTAGAGCATGATTATAATCATCACTCCCCAATAGAACAGAGTAGACGTTCACTCTATTCTCTCGGGGGAACTTGGGTACTCTCTGTGACAAAATACTTTGGGTTGATTTATTTTGGGTAAAAGCAACACAACATGTATTATAGTGGCATACCCTACCTGCTATTACGACATGTTAGGTCTCAGACAGTTGTTGTAAAGTGAATCATTCTCTTTTTAGTTGTAGATGCATGCATTGCACTGTAACTGTCACATATGTGCATAACTGACAAATAACTATTTATAATGAAAATAAACAGTTCACTTAACTTAAGGCATTACACAAAGATGGAAAATAAGAGTTCAGCAGCTTCATGCTGATAAGTCATCTTATCATTGAGGCAGCTGTCAGTAGTCGGCGTATAGTCACAGTTTAAAACTGTCGCAAAACTGATGTGTTTTGTATGCATTTCTTTTTGAACATTTTGGGGGTTCACACACTCTAGCTATAATACAAAACACTTATTTTAATAAATACTGATGCAGAGTCTCGAAGCTATTTTTCTTATAAGATAATATCACTACATATTTCGTTAACCCACATGATAGATATCCGACGATGTTTACATTATGTCCACATTAAAATTCTAATATATGTTTACATTTCCTACTCTGTACAGGTGCTGCATGCGGCAAAGCCGACAAGTACCAACTTCACCTCCACGAGTCGTGCGTTTTATCTCTAAGGTTTGCCGCCTGCGGCAAGTGGTTCGTTTCCACGGGCAAGGACAACTTGCTCAACGCGTGGAGGACGCCGTACGGAGCGTCCATTTTCCAGGTGGGGCATAGCGTGTTGTCGTTGTTAGTTGGATTTATCTTTGTATTTGATGGGTAGGCCTATGTGTTATATTTTTTTAGTATATTAAAAACAATGAGCTGATCATTTTTTAAATTATTTATATTATTCTTATGAATAGGTCGGATCCGAATCATTTTACTTACAAATCTTGAATCCAATCCCGAATCTTAAAAAAAAGACTTGCGTAAGATATTAACTTTTTTTTTTTCTTCGCATTGATTGTTAAATTAATGGTCCGGGGTTTGGTCGTTGGGTGTGTCCTGTGATCATGTGAGACTATGCTACTTGTTAGCATCATGACAGCTCTAAAAATTGACTCGGATTCAATATTTGGATAAAAAAATAAATTGAATCTTGAATATATTTTTTTCTTATCTGTGGATTTTGAATATCTTTTGTATATTTTTAATTAGTTTTACTTCTCACAAATATATACACATTTTCACTGTAATACAATATTTTTTATTTGGTATAAGAACTAAAACTACAAAGTTTTTTTTTTTCCAGTCGAAAGAGTCATCTTCAGTTTTGAGCTGCGACATCTCGGCAGACGACAAATACATTGTTACGGGTTCTGGCGACAAGAAGGCCACGGTTTACGAAGTCATCTATTGACGACTTTGGTTCGCCAACATAGCTTCAAAGGAAAAAGGAAAGGTCTACAGTTTGAGTTTGCTGGCTTTCCGAAGCTTCATCGTGACGGGGCTGATTAGTGCATCCAAAGAAATCGAGTGAAAGTGAATCCTACCGCCAGAGTATTTATACATTTCATCCGCAAACATTATTACCAAACATATACATCGGAAGGAAAACAAAATAGTATTTTCAGCGTAATTATTATTTAACTTTTGACGACATGCGGAGTTTTGTTGTAAGGGAGGGGAGACATAAGAAAAGACCGTACATAAAAGCGAACACTAACTAAAGAGTTGAATAGATTTTGCCAGTGGTTTTTCAAAACAGTAATTATAATAGTTGTTAACTTGGTGGCAATCACATTGCAACACAATTTGTGAAAATTTTGAACACTGCTCTTTTCAAGGACAAAAAAAAAATTGTTCCTTAAACTAGGAAAGGGGAAAAAAATCAGTTGAAAATTCTATTTCTTTATTGATTTTTTATGTGATATTTTCACACACAAAAAAACTGCACAAATTATGTTAGAATATGGCAAGTATGTTTAAATTTGGGAATCCAAAGAAAACTTAAAAATGATTATTTGATTTCAAAATAATTGTTATTCGGAGACTATTTGTTTCTTGTTTAAAACTTTGTTATTCATTCAAGAGTATTCAATCTTGTAATTGTAAACCTTTATTTATCAGAGGGGACAGTGCCCCCCCTGAGCGGCGAGAATAATTCCTATGCTTGTCACTTTTGTTGGAGATAAAATGGGATACAGTTAACAACCTTGGGCAGAAGACTGTGGGAAGTTAAACGGGGCAGTCCTTAAACAAGGAAATGAGTGTTACATGTTTTCTCCTTGTGTTTGTGACATTCTTGTCACACATTCCTTGTCCCTCTTGCTTCAAGTTAGGCTGCAGGTCACACAGCGTCATTCGGTTCTTTGTTACCATCCCATGCTATTTCATTACAGATTAAAGGGTGAGATATTTAATCCAGAGATTTCTACCCATATTTTAGTTCATATTGTCCCCAAGTGGTAAACATTTCAAATTTAACTAACCATGTCACCCGCTTTGGTGGCCGCTGGTCTAACGCTCTAATCTCATGTTGGATTACACTGCCAAAGACGGCGAGATCGGGGTTTGATCCCGGTTGGGTGCATTGGGGATGGTTTTCCTCAGAATGGTTTTCCACTCTCCCTCTACACAAATGCGGGTGCACTTTCTCTAAATTAAGCCTTCCTAATCTCTAACTCATTAGTGTAATTAGTACATAGGTGTATAACCTGAACAGATATTAAGATGCTTAAAAAAAAGTTATCAATTAAAATATTTTATTTGTCTTAGTATAAAATACATTTTCAATTACATATGAACAAATTAACGATGAAATTTGGTAAATTCTTGCTTGTGTCACGAATATTTCTTGAAACTAGGGGTGTGAAAGGTGTGGAGATGTACAAACTTTGAAAAAAATATCAACCTCTGGTTAAGGGAAAAAAAAGCCTATGGCATACATGAAGCTTATTTGCCAATGAAAAAAATAAAATATTGACAACTAGAATACCTTGTTAAATTACTGCAATTTTTGCTTCAATGTATGGTACAAATTACTATTATTATGGAAAAATCTGCAATAAAATAATTTCAAAGTGATTTAAATGCATAAAATTAACTAAACAAGCAAATTTGATATATTTTTTAAAATCATAAACACTTGACACACAATATTCTAACTTTAATTTGGGTTTGAGAATATTTCAAATATTCAATTCAATTTCGTTATGAATTGAAAAAAGTAGACTTTCCACGCCCCTAGCATAAACTAAAAACAGATTTATAATGATTGTGTGTCAAATTATGAATGTAAACATTGTGACATTATTAATGTTGACACACACAATCTCTTGTCATGTAATTCAAGGTCAATCTTAATTGGGAAGTTGCACCTGTGTCACCTGCTGCCGATAAATCAAATGTATGATAAAAAAAAGGGCTGTATTTTTTCACACGTGGTAATAACTGTACAATTTGTAGACATTTTCTCTCAGGCAATCCACACTATAGATAACAACAATATTTTCAGGCATCGAGATCAATCAGTTTTGCAAGGCATTAATTACTTTTTATGGTAGCTGTTTTTTGTTGTTTTTTCCCAATGTTCAAATAATTCATGACCTTACTGTATATTATCATCGTCAAGAAATGTTTTGGGCCTATGCTAGGGGTCACTTTAGTAAAATGCCTCCTTTTTCTTCTGTCCTTCCACTATTTCTTCTCCTCTGACTCATACACTTTCTGTTACCTGCTCCTCCCATTTCTTTCTTGGCCTCCTTTGCGGTATTTTCCCTCCAAACTTCAACGCTATCACTCCTCTACTATCTCCTGTCCTTTGCTGTAGCCCAACTCTCTTACAGACTTCATTTCCATTGCCTCCACTTTCCTTGTCTCTCTTACATCCAATGCAGTAGATGTAGTAAACAAAGTTTTCATATAATATTTTACAATTCTGACTTTCAAGACCTGTAACAACAATATAGTTTTATAACTTATGCATTTGGTTTGATTACTGGAATGCTTATTATAACATAAGCTTAAAATAGAAATAAATAACAAGTTCTTGTATACCACACACTACAAAATGGCTGCTAGTAACAGTATTACAAAGTTTAAAGTATATCTCTATGAAAAACCTCTTTTCGCTTTATGAGGGAACTATATTATGTTTAGAAGAAGGTACAGGAAAGGTGGATATAAACATTTAAAAGGAACAGACAAAATATGACTTTTACAATAAAAGAACAACACAGTTCAACTTTACACTGCTGCCACCGGACAAAGAGGTAATGGTCACCACTTAAAGAAAATTGATCGCTACCGCCCAATCCTTAGACCTAGGTTTGATTCTATCGAAAACTCATCAGGAGGGATTGTGAAATCCACAAACAACTTCCTAAAAGAGGTGGGGAAAATACAAAAGGTAGAAAAAGGAAAATTGTAAAGAATGATAGAACACTTGGGAACAAGTACACCCTACAATTATTTTTTTCTCTCTTTTCCCCAAGGTGTTTTTTGGTTTCCTCTTTTAGAAAGTTGTGTTGCGCATTTAAAACTCCTCCCTGATGAGTTCTGATAGAATGAAACCTAGGTCGGGGGATTGAGCTGTAATGTCTCTTTCCTTTAAGGGCAGCCATTACCCTTTGTCCATGGCAGAATGTAAAGTGTGAACTGTGTTCTTCTTTTCATTGTAAAAGCAATATTATGTTTATTATTTTTTATATGTTTCCATCCACCTTTCCTGTACCTTCTTCCAAATATAATTCAGTGTAAAGTATTTATTTTAGTTTGATAATTTGAGTTAATGGGCAACGTTGTCAAGACTGAATTTAATATATTCCTATTTTTGTGTTTCCACACTTGCAAATATGTGCCATGGTAAATAACTTTATTGTTGACATTGTCTTACAAAACTGATTGTTAAGCTCAAACTTGCAACACTGCCCTGCTAAGCCAAAAGCTCTCGTGTACATATTTACATTGTTGCCAATATGAGGCATTGTTTTGTGTAAGGGACTGATGATGACTGATGCTTCTTGATCGCTATTTGGAAATTTCGTATCAGTCCTCATTCTAGTTTCAAATTAATCAACTGTTGTTGACAACTTGTTGACTTAAAACTTAAAGGGTCGTATTTCAGAGCCCTTGGCCCTGTCGAGTGCAAGTTTAAAACCTATTTTTGTGGGAGGGTGGGCGGGAGGGTGAAAGGCATGGCTGGCTTCACAACCAAACAAAATATCCTTCCTCAAAAGAAATGCGCCAACAAGAACAGATGCATCACAGAAACTGTAGATGGCGCTAGCTACCAGACAGGTCTTGAGGAAAAATCATATGTTTGGAAATATCAGTTTTCGCAAGAATGAGATAAATTTTTATGTTAATATTTTCAACACCCCTTCTAAGATAATGTATCGTTGTTTATTAATTACTACATTTTCTTATTTTTTGCTATGAAGCCGGCAGTTTTCTATTGAAAAATGTCAATTTTATCGATATTCGATCATTGTTAAAACTATAGAGGAGGTGTGTATATAAAAATTATAACTTAATCAACGTGCTTCTATTCTTGAGCAAACAGTTTTCGAAAAGAAAATTGCAAAACAATCAAAATTCTTGAAGATAACGTTTGTTCCCACGGCTCTGCATTTCCACGCCAAGTGAAAACGGCCAATCGCCTTAACCTAAATTTTTTTACAGTCAACATTGATAACGTTTTACTATATTATTATTATTATTATTTTATAAGTATTGATAATATCATTCAAAAGTGACAGCTGCAGATCACATATAAATATATGAAAATGGTTTTAATAAATTTGGTTAAATATGAAGGAAGGTACAGGAAAAAACTATGACCAAATAAAATATATCAAACATATTATGGCTTTTACACTGCTGCCACTGGACGAATAAATAAATGTCGATCATGAGCAGCAAGTCCCCCGACCAAGGTTCACATTCAAACTATTCCGAAGGGAGTGTGAAACTCACACAGCAACTAAAAGAGGGGGGAAAGATTTGGGGGTGGAGGGGGGAGTAAATTAGTAAATTATGTTTGGGCACATAGATAGAAACCTCAAAAGGAAATAGTGAAAAGAGTTTTTCTTATCTGAATCTGATCGTAATTTTGGAATACACGGACTGTCGCATGTGTCGTAGTCGGGATATTTGACTGCCCAGAAGATATTTTAACCTTATCTATCGCCTTTCTTACAATACTATGCGTTTCCTATCTCTTCCTGATTCATCACAGGAAGCTTCATCGAATCTCTCCATTGGTTCCTATATCATGACCAGGTCCTGGATTTTGATGACATAACAATGTTCATGTACACATAAATTCTGTTACTGATCCTCTGGGTTTGGAAACTTTATTTTTACAGATATATTATTATCATTTAGATTTTAAGGCATTTATTTTGCACAAGTACTTTTTAAATACCTTCAATATTTTATAAATGCTTAAATAACCCATGTAAATGTTTTAATCTCACCGTTGTCTGAGTGAGAAGATAATGTAGTCTATAAACTTTGTATCCTCTTTGGTTGTTTTGGTACTGCAAATATGATTGAGAGGGTTGCGTTGGAAGGGGGTAGTTATTACTTCTCAAGCAGATATTTATAAAGCAATATTATATTTAACAGAATGAGAAATTTTAGTTGTTAAAGACTTTTCATTGCATGGATATTTTTTTTATTTTCAATTTGTAAAGGGTGTGTTTGATTTAGTCGTATACATTCATTGCTAGGGTTTATTAATATCATAAGGGTTTTTTGTTTTGTTTTTTTGTGAATTTGAAGTCTTCTTTTGATCATGTTAAGTCATCAAAGTATGGGTTCTAGTAATGACTGAATACAGTTTCTACAGTGAAATAATTTTCAGATTATGTCATAACTTTTTTTTGGTAATAATGATTGATGTTGAAAACTTTTGGCTTAGCAAGGCATGAACTTAATTTAGAATACACCTTACACACTGGGTTCATAATCAATCAGGGATATTTATTTTTCTGGTCAACTAGTAGCTAGCACAAATAAATAGCTCTCTTTTGGAGAGTGATAATCATAAAACAATAGACAGTCATGACAATGGCACTGGATATTTAAAAAAAATACCTCTTTTATATAAGATAGATACCTAGATTTAAATTTTAAAGTAAAAATATATTTATATAAATTTTTTTTTAAAAAGTGTATAATTGTACCAAAATATTTTTTGTTAAAAAGTATTAAATATTTTCATTTTTATGTTTTGTTTGAATGATAAAAAGTTTTAGGATAATGACTGTTGACAATGTGTGATGAAGACAGAACTGTCTTTCCTATTTATTTTGTTTTGGTTCATCGCTGGTTCAGTTTAAAGTTACGTAAGCAGTTCCCAGTTAGGACATGGTACGCAGGTTTAGGCAGTATCTTGTGCAGTTTTTATATCAGAACATTTTTTTAGTCTTGACCCTCTTAAGAAATCAAATATTTCTCTAATAGAAACATAGAGTTTAGTTTTCTTCCAATGGTGATATCAACAGTTGTTGAATATTTGTCAAGCGTGTCCTGGAATTTAATAACTTTTTCTCTTCATTTAAAAAGTTTCTAATCTAATGCACTATCCTCTTGACAGATATTTAACAACTTTTTATATCATCATTTAAGAGAATTCAACTAAATGTTTCGACTTGAGTAATATTTCATTTATTTTGGTCAAAAAAAAAATGTTTGGCTATAAAAATGCAAACCACTGCCCTTTTCCGACGTTCCGTCCTACATTCCCACCATAAACGATTGTTCCAAAAAATGTTAGCTTCTTTAAAATAAATATTTACAGCTCCTTAAAAAGTGATAGTTCTTTCTAGATTAAATCCTGGCTCAAGTTTTCAATGGCCTCCTGAGTTGTTTGTAATTCCAGCTATGTTTTATTCTTGAAACATTTTGAAAACATATGTGTCCTGGGCAGGGAATTCTTTTAGGTAAAATAAAGTATGGTATCAATGGAAGTTAAAATTGGTATGGAAGGTTTAGATTCTGTGCGAATGAACTAATCTCGCTTAAACTAGCTTGTAATATATTATTTGTTCACCCAAAACTTATATTACATATAAAAACATCTAAAATATGAACTGGCTTATGAACTAAAGCTAAAAAAATAAAATGTAGATATCTTTCATAAGTTACTTACGTAAAGTGATTCTTTTGTTAAGTATTATTAGAGGATCTTCTAAAATGTGCATAAGTATTCCCAATTTTGTTATTTTGGAAATATAACCTCTTTATTTGTTTAACTTTTTTCCATAGACTCAAAATTGTGTAACTTTTGGCATTAGAATTTTACTCCTGTAAAAGAAAATGAATGTGATTTTTTTTTAAGAATTTTTAATTGTATAAATGGTGTGTTGCACACATGTGTATTATGCTTTGTTGTACAAAACATGTTTTAGGGCACAATACTTTATAAAAAAAAAAAGAAATAATAAATGATGATGTTAAAGAGATAGGGACTGTTTTATTTTTCAAATTAAAAACTTTACTACAGGGCCTCCCTAGGGGTGTGCAAAGGATGTGACCACACAGGGCCCTGTGATTTTGGGAACCCGTGCTAGATTAGGTGACAAGAGGGTGAAAAACTAGTTGTGGTTAACTATTTTTGTCTGCGCGCTCATATAGTAGGCTTCCTGTACAAGTGATCTAGCAAATAAACAATAAATATCATGTGGTCTGGTTTATTAACGAGTGAAGCTAGCTCCCTGTTTTAACTCCACCAAATTGTATTTGTACGTGGTGGATATGTCTCACGAAGACTTCTGAACGCATAAACTGATTTAATTCACACATGGCATGATTGTTCTTTGTACTTTTATAGATATCAAAATTCGTTGGGGAAGAAAATCGAATGAACGTTTAGGGAGGGATCAACCCTTATATGTATAAAAACATGGCTGCTAGCATTAATCATTACAGGTATTGGTCTTTTAGGGCATTCCCTGACTAGAGGTATACAGAGCCGATATTGTTTTGCGCATCTTGTTTTTGTGAGAGTTTGCGCTGATCTCTATATGTTGATTACCATACTTTCCAAGTTGGTACTCGTAGAGGTTGTTGTCTTCGGCGAGGTCTGTACCAATGATGCTGGTGGAAATATCTTGCCGAATGCGCGGGGCCACAGCTGCTTCAAAGGTTTGTTCAGATTTGGGGGTGTCTATTCGTGTACAGTGAGCCATGTCGAAAGAGTCTCAGGGTTTCAACATTGTTGAGAGACCCTCTTTCAAACTCTGGTTGGAACATGAGCGGAAATTTGTGGGCGGACTCGGCTAGTTGATTGTTGAACGCAAACTCTATCCCTTCCATCTACTAGGTAAGCTATCATTTTTTATTTTTGTGTCTATAAATTGAAAAGAAAGAAAATAATAAGCTATTATAATCTGCTCTTTGTCTATGCATGAGACTCTCTTTTCTCCTGCAAGTTAAATTTTTCAAATGTTGAGGAAATGTGGTTTGATTGTCTCGCCATGACATGATGTGCATCTTCCTGAAATTTCTCAAACATGTCCAAGAAGGTTCCTCATTCAGTATTTTTTATATTAGGAAAGAGATGGAATCTTATCAATTTCATTCTGACCTAGTAAGTTTTCAAGTTGAATTAATTTCAATTATTAATATTTAATCATATTTAATTTTATTTTCATCTCTAGAATTATAAGCTACAGCCATAATGTAGTCCATCAAATAAGCATGTTACTTTTCCACTAAGTTTACATTTAACCGCGGCAAGCCTGCCTTTAAACGATACACTATGGTGTAGCTTATAGAGCTATAGCATAGTCAGTTAAAGTAAATCGGCCATATTTTGTTAGGAAGAATAAAATATATCGTGGCTTTTGCACCAATTGGATATTTTTTTTTTGTGCGCTGATTCTGTTTAATGAAAATACTTTTCTCTTGGCGGATCACACTACTCCTATCTAAATCCATTCCATACAAAGTAAGCTTGATTGTAGAATGTGCCCAAAGTATTTTGATGAAATGAATCCAACAAATTTCTTAATGACATTATGATTGTGTATTTTTTTAAACACAAAAGACAATGTATCGAAAAATAACATACACAGCTCAAAACTTTAATTATTACTTTCAACATGTGATTCATTGGTGTATCTTGCAAACAAATTTGCAAGCATTTAAATTGGTGATTTTCGAAACTCCCTTACTAGTGATCTGTCGAAGACATAGTAAATCTTTAATGTTTTTGCGATACATCTCTGATTTTATTAAACCCTAGGCAAAATAAATAAAATAATTAGGTTAAATCTGGAGAGCACGCCCAATATACTGATTTGGAAAATGGTTGTTGAGATATTACTAAGCAATTCGGGCATAGTGGCATTGTGCTCCATTGTGCTGAGAGACTAGTGTCGAGATTACCATACTGAAGAAGTTGTGGTTCAAGAAAATGCTGGAGAACACCAAGGTGAACAATTCCTTAGTTCCTCTGGGAAAAAATATCCCATGCATTTATAGTTTCGTCGTTCAAAGCCATACATCCACTTTAGCAGAAAATATTTCCCATCCAGAGAGTTCGGTTGGTTTTTAATTAGTCCTAATACGACAGATATATCGTTTTATTTTTCCACAGGTGTGAAAAGTCACCTGAACATCACTTTAGCAATCTTTTAATATGTGTTTCATTACTGGCCTTCACGTTTGTGTAGCAAGTTTCTACAACTGCCATTAGAGTATGTATCAACGAACGTTGCCTATACTAAATGAGTGTATTGTCTTGGAATTATATAATAATATAGAGCAAATCTCGCTCGTCATAATTTTAACTACCACTCAAAATATAAATAATTTCAATTACAGCCATAAGATAAAACAATGATTAACTGTAGCAAAGTGATCATTATTTTTCGATCTCAAAGTTAAGGATTAATCTTTATTGGCTGTGTTTAACATATTATTTGGGGTCACCCATATACCACGAAATGCTTCGTTCTTTAATTTGTTAACCCCCATCCACCATATAACACTAAGTATATATTTGCTTTACCCCTCCACTCTCCTCCAATCCATTTAACGTGGTTTTTCACATCAAGAGTGAATGTTTTACTATTTATTAAATTTTACTTTAAGGAAACTACAACAAAGAACTGCCATTGTAGCATGTCATTTATATAATATGAAATCTACAATTAAAATTCCATAAAGACATTAAACAAGTAACCAGTACTAATCTATTCCAATAAGATGTGGCAGGTGGTGACTCAATGTGAATTGATGTTGCCGGGAAACGCCCAAGCGTCCAAGAACATTGCCCCAGTAGACCATTTCGGCATCGCGAGCATTTTCACGTCTTGACCGAAGAGCACACGTTGAAGAAAAGAAATATCATTGTCTCTGCTCGCCACACCTTCTGACAGCGCTAGTGAAAAAGTGGAAAAATTTTCCAACTCTTTCCCCCTCTTCACCCCTTAGATCACCGAATGTAGTCCATTTTCCGAGGCAGTTTTATTGCTATATAACAGATTGCCTGTGACTCACATTTTTGTATTCCATTGTATTTATTCATCGGAGGAAGAACTACTAAATAAAACTTCAGCACCGAAGATTACTTGTGGCCACGATGTGTCAGGCGTCGGTCTCACCACCGAGTCGCAGAGGAAGGCTCTTCTGAGACTTTGAGTATCTGTATCTTCTGTTTAGAATCTACATTAGATTCTAAACTCCGTTTCTATGTCCATCAGACACAAGTTTTAATGTCAGAAGATATAACATTATTTTCTATGTCCATCCAGACATGGTTTCTTTTAGTCAGGATGTCTAACATTATTTTCTATGTCCATCAGACATGGTTTCTTTAGTCGGAATGTCTGACGTTATTCTCTATGTCCATCAGACATAGTTTTTTGGGACAGATAGTCTGACGGTTATTTCCCTATGCCCATAAGGCATAGTTTAAATACGAGGGTTCTATGGTCTACATATGTATAGGACCAGGTGATTGGGTATACTGAGTCCGTGAATTTAATTTCCTTTTCTAAAATACATTGTTATATATTTATGACTCCCTAAACGGTATGATCACGTTTGGAAACTCTTTATGGCTACAATCAGATCATCTAACACTTTCTTCTTAGACCTAGTTAGGTCTGTGACTGATTTCAGTCACAATTGCACCCTTTTAGTGTAGCTATTTACGGTGCGCAACCTGTGGGAACACTACTAGGTTGAAGTAGTGGCCCACGGGGCTAATGCTTTGTTCCGGCCCGTTCAGGCGCAATATTTATATAAGTGTTCAAAGATAGTTTGTACTAGCTATTGTATGCGCTAGTAATGGGTAAATGTATAAATTTACTATTGATTGTTCTGGTAGTACTCATTAGAAAATGACCGGTCATAGTGAAAAACTTTGTAGATGCCTGATTGTTAGCCCTCTATTATTTGTAAAATGGAAGCTCCCCTTATAGGATATTATTCTTACGTTTATTCGTAAGTCTCCTTGGGTGTTAATACAAGCTAGTTAGCTTAAATAATATGCTTCTAAGTAATTCTAAAAATATATGATTTGATACTATGTTTCTATTTTCAATTGTTTCACTATCGTTCATGATAAGACCTCACAGGTATTAGTCTGGTATTAGCCTGGCTAGATTGTCCTTTTGTATATTGCCTAAAACCTAATTCCCCTTTTTACTGTTGATGAGCTGTGGCAGACGCTTCTTCGTTCGAGTAAGAGTGAATATCCCTATTTTTAGGGTTATTAAACTAATCGAAATGTTCTATCTAACTTCTGTCGGTTCCTTGTCTATTAATTATTAATATCTATTCGTCCATCCGAATGTTTTCTACCTCGATAACGGAATACAGTTATCATTAATTAATTGGATTAAAATCTTGTCACTCATATGTAATTCTATATATTTTTGTTTGCTTTTTAATAACCTTATGTGTTAAACTTATATATCTTAATAATGCATTTTCCTTCACTATCCTTCATCAAGTATAACTTATTTAATTATGTACTAGCAATCGTCTCTTTTTCTACGTGATAGGAGAAGCGACGGTTCACCATAAAGACGGATTTCAATTAGGAAAGTTTACAGAAAAATGTACAATCAATGAAAACAGCTACACAACAAAGACATCCAATACCTATAGGCCTATACATAAAATCATAAGCACTTTAGTTGAACTTACATTTAGCTAGCTAGTACATATTAAATCTTACAATTATTTCATAGGGAAGCTTTTGTTTCATTAAAAGAGGGATTAAGGTTTAATACAACCCATAATTTATTTGAATATTATAATTTAAATACCTATGAGATCTGTGTTACGTAACACTGTGGTGTACTCACCAGTTAATAAAAAGCTAGAGCTACGCACACCAGATCTTGTTTGATTCCTGTGTATTTTCCCCAATACTTCCAGACTTGATCGGGAAAGCATTATTTAAAAAAAATCTATTTTTTCCCCCTACAAGCTCAATTTTTGAATGAGTTTTTGCGTGATTTCTACTAAGGCTAGTCTTAGTGGTAGCCCTACTTACATGATGTCCTGAGGTTAGAATACTTTGACACGTTGGCGTCTTAAGTATGACCAAGGACTAGATTTAGTTCTCAAGTGACGGTGTATCAAATTTGTGCTATTCCCCGATATTTGAGTCTAACCAAGACCAGAGATTTTCATGGAAGGTAGCATTGTATTCGAGAATTATGTCTCTACTTATAGAGGCCTAGATTTTGTCGGCAAGTTGCATTTAGTTCTTGGTGTTCCAGTCACAGGCAAAAGTGCTACAAGTCACCAACCTGTAGAGTAAAAAACCAGTAACGATATGTGCGAATATTCATTGAAAACATTATTTCAAAAGACTCTCAAACGATCAAAATTTTGAAGCAGCATTACGTAATCGATGCATGCTTCCCGGGTGTGCGTAGGGCCTTTAAAGAGAGAACAAGAAGATTCATGATGAATTGTGAGTCATTATTCTGCTCTTCTTTATTGCAATACGAAATTTTAGTTGCTTCAAAAAATTAATAATTGAAAATATATTAGTTTAAAACACATAAAGATTTTACCATCTTTTTTCATGGTGTATATGGCAGAGAGAAAAAAAATCTGATGCAGCAAAGTATACACAAAATAGAGAAATGCCAACCACCTAAATTTTGTTTGCCCTGTGCTATCTTTGCTTTATTATATTATGATCCGTACTATCAGATGGATAATGTATATCATGAAATATATTTTTGTATAATACATTAAATAGTAATAACCGCATTATCACATTTCATTTTATATTATTTATGTTTATTTGTTATATAAAATCGTCATCAAATACATTTCTTGGTTTTGTTTAACAGTTGTTAGTTGACTCATTAAAGAATTGCGCATGCGCTTTTACGCAGTGCATTGTGGTAACTGTTCATTCAGAAATGGTGGGTGTAAAAGATTATGATGAATTAATAATATGTTTTTTGTGTTTATTTAAATAGTGTTATCATATTGTGCTCCGGAATGGAATTATTGTGAAAAAAATTGGATTTTATATAAATTACAGCTATGTAAACACGACTGAATAAACCAAAGTAGATTATACTTTTGCAGGCCAATGAAATGAATGGTGGCAAAAATATTTTGGGTGGAATTGTTAACTAGTCATAATATTGAATAAAGACGTTCATGTTTTGGTTTTTGTCATATACTTGACTTTAGTTGTAATATAGTTTATTAGCTTTTAATCGAAATAAAACGTTCGTCAATCTGTCGTCTTATCACTCTTCAATCCAGATAAATTCTCGACTGTCACATTTCAGCGTGTGACCCAAATTTGATGTTTTAGCATGTTGTGTGGCCTTATATAATTTACTAAGCGCTATACTTCCTCGTCTCAAAGGAAATTTAACATACATTTGTGTGTATGTCTATGAAAACTCAAAAAAATCAAATTTTAAACTACTGAAACCAATACAGAAACATGACCTTCAGGATAAATTTTAAAAGTCAAGGGTCCCACAAGTTGTCTTCCCTAAAACACAAACTGTAATCCTGGCTGTACAGATCTGTTCGCTCTAGAATCACTTCCAACATCAAACCCCATGTTTGTAAACAATCCTGTGAAAATGTGCAAAAATACAAAGATCAAACTAGGCACCTATGTTTGCGGTACACTTGTGAAGGGTGGAGCCTAGAGCCCGCAATGTCGGTCACAGAGAACAACCGCTACATAGTCCAAGTGTTTGTGGGTGCTCTGTCCCAGCACTATGAAGCCTTGTCGGTGGAAGCAAGCAAACAGACAACAGCGGAGGAGATTGTTCTTGTATCGTGGACCGACTGTCGCTACCAGAAGGATCATGTGGAGGGTACGAGCTGGCTGAAGTGATCGGTGACTCTGTGGGGCAGGAATGCAAGGAAAGGAGGCTGGGGCCCTCGGAGAGTCCGGTCGGACTCATGCTGCTATGGCCCAAAATACTTCATTCCCAGCAAGAGTTCTACAGGTAAGTAGGTCTATTTCGGTGACCTGCCGTGTGTTTATTAAATTATAAGTTGAATAGTTGCTTGGGGTAGAGAACATTAAACAATCACTTTTGAGGAAAACTTGTCGTGCGTTGTCATTCCGAATACGTCACCAAAAAAAAAAGTCACTGATTAAAATATTTTGATTGGTTAGTTAACAAATAAATTAATTAAATGTAATCAGAATACACAAATGACAACTTTGCATGGAAAAATGTATTATTCTATCCAAAATGGCATTGTCATTTAATTTTCATAGACTTTAAACCTTAGTTTAGGCTTGATTGATTTGTTTTACTATAAAAATATAAAAGATTATTTTTATAAAATTATCATAACAGGGCATGATCGGTGTACAAATGGACAGTGTGAATGTGAAAGTGCTGTTATGTTATATGCCGATGATGCCGAAGCATTGGCGGAGAATGCACCTGACTTGCAGAAAGCATTAAATTGTTTCAGTGTGAGGACAGACAGAATGAATATTCGTATAAATGTCTCCAAAACTAAGGTGATAGTTTTTTATAAGGACGGATCAAGAAGTGATTGTCAACTTAGTATAAATGGAAAACTGTTAGAACGAGTGAATAATTTTGTGTATCTGGACAGAATGTTCTTTAAAAAATAGAAAGATAGATGGTGAAATCAACAGACAGATGAATGCATCTCGTAGAGTAGTTGAATGTATGCGGACTATCGCAAAGAATGAAGTAGTATCGAAAGAGGCAAAGATGTAAAAGTGTGTTAATCAACATTGTATTATGGATGTGAAGCGTGGGTTTGTCAGGAGAAACACAAGAGACAGGTGAATGCTGTTGTAATGAGATATCTAAGACATGTTGTGGAGAAACTCGTATGGACAAAAGTCAGTGATGAATGGGTGTTGAAGGAGTGTGGTATGAAAGGAAATCCAACAGGTCAACATGAAATAAGTGTCTTAGGTTGGTTTGGCAATGTTGAGAGGATTAGTTAGTGTGGATTGAGTGATGAAGCAAATACATGAAGGTAGAGTGTGTGAATCAAAAGGAAGGGGTAGACCATGTAAGATATAAGATGTGGCTAAATTCTGTGGACAAATGTGTGAAAAAGAGAAATATTAAGAGTTTTAAGAATAAAAGAGCTTTTATGATTCTGTGTATGATGTTGTTGAAGAGAAGGGAGTATGCAAGGATAGGGAAGTGTGGAGAAACTTAGTGAGGATGGGATTAAGTAGGGGGAGGGGGTTGTTTTTTGAGCTATATGCACATTTTCTTGCCTACCCGTAAGGGGACTGGTGTGATTAGGTATGTATGTATATGTATATTTTTAATATTTTTTTTCTGTTGTGATGACAAGAGATATTATAGTTTAGTATGTTATAGTGTAGTAGTCAAGGTGCCCTGAATAATGTCAATTTTCTCTATTTAAAGTTCTCATAATGCGCTATGCTCATCACTAATATTCAACAACTGTTGATATCACGTGTGAAGAAAATTAAACCTTTTATTCTACTGAAGCAATATTTTTTTATTTTGGCCAAAAAAAATTCTGTCCATATAAATGTAATAACACTGGTCTTTTCGAGTGTCCTCCAATTTCAAAAAAGAGCTGTGAAGTGACGGAAGATATCTTTCCTTGTCAATCTTAAATCATCCTGTTTCAAACAAAAGGTACACGACTTAAAACTTAGTCAATTTGATGAAAAATAAAATTTGACTATAGGGAATTTGGTGGTAAGAAAATAGTAGCAACCCTGTTTAATGGTGTAAAAATCAGCTCAACGAGTTGTGTTCATATCAGAAGACCTTCAGTAAAAACACGACCTAATGATCCACAACTTTGAATGTATCTTTAGGTGATTTGTTTTGTTTGAAATGTTATTTACATTCGAGGCCAGACTAAACATGAATGAGTCAACAGCGGACTCGTGCCTTAAAACAATGAATGGGGTAAACTTTCACCTTGCAACAAACCTGTTAGAGAAACAAATGTTTACTAAACACATTTTTTGAGCCAGTCGGTTTAAAGAATGGTTGGCCGGAGTTTTATATGTTAAGGGCTACCGTCTCTCTTTCTTGGCTAAACTTTGTCGGCCACCTATTTATTCACTATTTTTAAAACACTTTTATTTTCTTTGCAATTAACATGTAAGTTAATAAAAAAATCACAAGCTTTGCACAAAAAGCATAATTTTGAGATTACAGGGATTTTATAAAATTCACTAGTCACGATTATTGGGCCTAAAAGGTTGGCATTCCGGGCCGGATAAAGAAAAAGCCCAATAATACGGAGCCAAATCTAAATAATTTTCAGTATAGGTTTAGGTATTTTTTTTTAAATTTCTCAGAACATTTCACTTTGTTTTAATAGAATCTTCCCATTTTATGATTGCGATGAAAATGGGAATACAGTAATTTTAGGGAAACGATAAAAATTAAATACAGAGGAAATTTTAAAAATCTTTATTGTACGCACAGTACTTTATTTTGGAAATGGAACGTCGGCTACAAAGTAAGAACTAGAAGTTGAAATAGAGCACCAAATAGTTTACATGATTAATTCAGTAAATGTTTTAAGGTGGATATGTAATGGTTTGCTTAGGAACCTGGGCCAGATAATCGCGACTTTAGTGTAGTTTTATTGATTGATTCCCAATTCTTCTCTTTTCTTCTTAGCACCTTCAAATCCACAGTATTGTTCTACTTGTGTTCATGAAGTACTGCTTAGTTTGAGGCAGGTTCTACTTGTGTTCCTGAAGTACTGCTTTGTTTGAACCAGGTTCTACTTGTGTTCCTGAAGTACTGCTTTGTTTGAGCCAGGTTCTACTTGTGTTCCTGAAGTACTGCTTTGTTTGAGTTAGGTTCTACTTGTGTTCCTGAAGTACTGCTTAGTTTAAGCCAGGTTCTACTTGTGTTCCTGAAGCACTGCTTTGTTTGAGCCAGGTTCTACTTGTGTTCCTGAAGTACTGCTTTGTTTGAGTTAGGTTCTACTTGTGTTCTAGGGGTAAGGTGTCGGACTTCTGAGCTGGCGACCGGGGTTCAATCCTCGGTCCCGGCACAGATTTATCTGATTACCAAACCCTTCCTTCACCTCTGACAAGATGTGTATTAATCACAACTTGTGAATGTGAGGAATGCCAGGCCTCCACCGTGGTTCGGATTCCACGTTAAACTGTAGGTCCTCCATTTCATCTCACAATCACCCTACCATTACACATTAGCGTAAGTGCGTATAACCCGAACGGGTAGTAAGACGCGGTGCTAATAATAATAATAATAATAATAATAATACTTGTGTTCCTGGAGCACTGCTTTGTTTGAGCCAGGTTCTACTTGTGTTCCTGAAGTACTGGTTAGTTTGAGCCAGGTTTTACTTGTGTTCCTGAAGTACTGCTTTGTTTGAGCCAGAGCCAGGTTTTACTTGTGTTCCTGAAGTACTGCTTTGTTTGAGTCAGGTTCTACTTGTGTTCCTGGAGCACTGCTTTGTTTGAGTCAGGTTCTACTTGTGTTCCTGGAGCACTGCTTTGTTTGAGTCAGGTTCTACTTGTGTTCCTGAAGTACTGCTTTGTTTGAGTCAGGTTCTACTTGTGTTTCTGAAGTACTGCGTTGTTTGAGTCAGGTTCTACTTGTGTTCTTGAAGTACTGCTTTGTTTGAGTCAGGTTCTACATGTGTTCCTGAAGTACTGCTTTGTTTGAGCCAGGTTCTACTTGTGTTCCTGAAGTAATGCTTTGTTTGAGTCAGGTTCTACTTGTGTTCCTGAAGTACTGCTTTGTTTGAGCCAGGTTCTACTTGTGTTCCTGAAGTAATGCTTTGTTTGAGTCAGGTTCTACATGTGTTCCTGAAGTACTGCTTTGTTTGAGCCAGGTTCTACTTGTGTTCCTGAAGTAATGCTTTGTTTGAGCCAGGTTCTACTTGTGTTTCTGAAGTACTGCTTTGTTTGAGCCAGGTTCTACTTGTGTTCCTGAAGTACTGCTTTGTTTGAGTCAGGTTCTACTTGTGTTCCTGAAGTACTACTATGTTTGAGCCAAGTTCTACTTGTGTTCCTGAAGCACTTCTTTATTTGAGCCAGGTTCTACTTGTGTTCCTGAAGTACTGCTTTGTTTGAACCAGTTTCTACTTGTGTTCCTGAAGCACTGCTTTGTTTGAGCCAGGTTCTACTTGTGTTCCTGAAGTACTACTTTGTTTGAGCCAGGTTCTACTTGTGTTCCTGAAGCACTGCTTTATTTGAGCCAGGTTCTACTTGTGTTCCTGAAGTACTTCTTTGTTTGAACCAGGTTCTACTTGTGTTCCTGAAGTACTGCTTTGTTTGAGCCAGGTTCTACTTGTGTTCCTGAAGCACTGCTTTATTTGAGCCAGGTTCTACTTGTGTTCCTGAAGTACTGCTTTGTTTGAGCCAGGTTCTACTTGTGTTCCTGAAGTAATGCTTTGTTTGAGTCAGGTTCTACTTGTGTTCCTGAACCACTTCTTTGTTTGAACCAGGTTCTACCTGCGAGAGAAGCTCAACGACTGTCTGTGGACGGATAGCTTCACGATGGATCCGCAACTAATCCGAGACTACTTCCATCGCTTCATGTACCAGCCCAAAGATCGGGAGTACCCGGACCTGTGCCAGCTCCCAGACCTCAACGAGCTGACTCTCCTGGAGAATCTGCGAGCGAGGTTTACCGCAGGGCACATCTACACGTACGTGGGCTCCATCCTCATCGCTGTGAACCCCTTCAAGGTACACCATCAACACTTAAACATGTCAACTCTTGAAAGATTACTCATCTTATTTACTTCTAGATAACAAAATACTATAAATCTATTTTAGAAACATTTCTGTTAATTTAAGTTGAAGCCCACATGAAGGGTGGGCTGGACTACCCTCCAAATTTGTAAAGGTCCACTTCGGTGGCCACAGGGTATAAGGCGTCACTTTCGTAATAGACTAGACTGCCGATGACAGGGAGCTCAGTGTTCGAAACTTAAGTAATTTTAGTCTTGATTGGTTATAGTAACAGCCGAGGTAACTCCTCAATCTAGACGATGTTTTGTAAACTCTGTCGTACAGTTCCATCCGATCTACAACCCCAAGTACGTGAAGCTGTACCAGAACCGTCGGTTGGGCCCCGAGCTACCCCCTCACATCTTTGCGGTGGCGGACGCAGCGTACCACTGCATGTTAAAAGAGCGGAGGAACCAGTGTATTGTCATCAGTGGGGAGAGCGGCTCAGGCAAGACAGAGAGCACCAACTTTCTCCTGCACCACCTCACTGCACTCAGTCAGAAGGGCAGCCATGGCAGCGGGGTGGAGCAGACTATCCTCAGTGCGGGGCCTGTCCTTGAGGTGAGTGATGCTCTATACAGGACATCTACAGTGCGGGGCCTGTCCTTGAGGTGAGTGATGCTCTATACAGGACATCTACAATGTGGGGCCTGTTCTTGAGGTGAGTGATGATCTATACAGGACATCTTCAGTGTGGGGCCTGTCCTTGAGGTGAGTAATGCTCTATACAGGACATCTACAGTGTGGGGCCTGTCCTTGAGGTGAGTGATGATCTATACAGAGTATCTACAGTGCGGGGCCTGTCCTTGAGGTGAGTGATGATCTATACAGAGTATCTACAGTTCGGAGCCTGTCCTTGAGGTGAGTAATGCTCTATACAGGGCATCTACAGTGCGGGCCCTGTACTTGAGGTGAGTAATGCTCTATACAGGATATCTACAGTTCGGAGCCTGTCCTTGAGGTGAGTAATGCTCTATACAGGGCATCTACAGAGCGGGGCCTGTCCTTGAGGTGAGTAATGCTCTATACAGGACATCTACAGTGTGGGGCTTGTAATTAAGGTGAGTAATACTTTATACAGGGCATCTACAGTGTGGGGCCTATCCTTGAGGTAAGTGATGATCTATACAGGGCATCTACAGTGTGGGGCCTGTACTTGAGGTGAGTAATGCTCTATACAGGATATCTACAGTTCGGAGCCTGTCCTTGAGGTGAGTAATGCTCTATACAGGGCATCTACAGAGCGGGGCCTGTCCTTGAGGTGAGTAATGCTCTATACAGGACATCTACAGTGTGGGGCTTGTAATTAAGGTGAGTAATACTTTATACAGGGCATCTACAGAGCGGGGCCTGTCCTTGAGGTGAGTAATGCTCTATACAGGACATCTTCAGTGTGGGGCCTGTCCTTGAGGTGAGTAATGCTCTATACAGGGCATCTACAGTGCGGAGCCTGTCCTTGAGGTGAGTAATACTCTATACAGGACATCTACAGTGTGGGGCCTGTCCTTGAGGTGAGTAATGCTCTATACAGGGCATCTACAGAGCGGGGCCTGTCCTTGAGGTGAGTGATGCTCTATACAGGGCATCTACAGTGCGGGGCCTGTCCTTGAGGTGAGTAATGCTCTATACAGGACATCTACAGTGTGGGGCTTGTAATTAAGGTGAGTAATACTTTATACAGGGCATCTACAGTGTGGGGCCTATCCTTGAGGTAAGTGATGATCTATACAGGACATCTACAGCGCGGGGCCTGTCCTTGAGGTGAGTAATGCTCTATACAGGTCATCTACAGTGCGGGGCTTGTAATTAAGGTGAGTAATGCTCTATACAGGACATCTACAGTTCGGAGCCTGTCCTTGAGGTGAGTAATGCTCTATACAGGGCATCTACAGTGCGGGCCTGTCCTTGAGGTGAGTGATGCTCTATACAGGGCATCTACAGTGCGGGGCCTGTAGATGCTCTATACAGGGCATCTACAGTGCGGGGCCTGTCCTTGAGGTGAGTAATGCTCTATACAGGGCATCTACAGTGCGGGCCTGTCCTTGAGGTGAGTAATGCTCTATACAGGGCATCTACAGTGCGGGGCCTGTCCTTGAGGTGAGTGATGCTCTATACAGGGCATCTACAGTGCGGGGCTTGTCCTTGAGGTGAGTAATGATCTATACAGGATATCTACAGTGCGGGGCCTGTCCTTGAGGTGAGTAATGCTCTATACAGAGTATCTACAGTGCGGAGCCTGTCCTTGAGGTGAGTAATGCTCTATACAGGATATCTACAGTGCGGGGCCTGTCCTTGAGTGTGATGAAGTAATGCTCTATACAGGATCTACAGTCGGAGTCCTTAGATTCATGACGGGGCCTGTCCTTGAGGTGAGTAATGCTCTATACAGGAATCTACAGTTGGGCCTGTTCCTTGAGGTGAGTAATGCTCTATACAGAGTATCTACAGTGGGGGCCTGTCCTTGAGGTGAGTAATGCTCTATACAGGACATCTACAATGTGGGGCCTGTTCTTGAGGTGAGTGATGATCTATACAGGACATCTTCAGTGTGGGGCCTGTCCTTGAGGTGAGTAATGCTCTATACAGGACATCTACAGTGTGGGGCCTGTCCTTGAGGTGAGTGATGATCTATACAGAGTATCTACAGTGCGGGGCCTGTCTTGAGGTGAGTGATGATCTATACAGAGTATCTACAGTTCGGAGCCTGTCCTTGAGGTGAGTAATGCTCTATACAGGGCATCTACAGTGCGGGGCCTGTACTTGAGGTGAGTAATGCTCTATACAGGATATCTACAGTTCGGAGCCTGTCCTTGAGGTGAGTAATGCTCTATACAGAGTATCTACAGTGCGGGGCCTGTCCTTGAGGTGAGTAATGCTCTATACAGGATATCTACAGTGCGGAGCCTGTCCTTGAGGTGAGTAATGCTCTATACAGGACATCTACAATGTGGGGCCTGTTCTTGAGGTGAGTGATGCTCTATACAGAGTATCTACAGTGCGGAGCCTGTCCTTGAGGTGAGTAATGCTCTATACAGGACATCTACAGTGTGGGGCCTGTCCTTGAGGTGAGTGATGATCTATACAGAGTATCTACAGTGCGGGCCTGTCCTTGAGGTGAGTGATGATCTATACAGAGTATCTACAGTGCGGGGCCTGTCCTTGAGGTGAGTGATGATCTATACAGAGTATCTACAGTGCGGGGCCTGTCCTTGAGGTGAGTGATGATCTATACAGAGTATCTACAGTGCGGAGCCTGTCCTTGAGGTGAGTGATGATCTATACAGAGTATCTACAGTGCGGGGCCTGTCCTTGAGGTGAGTGATGATCTATACAGAGTATCTACAGTGCGGAGCCTGTTCTTGAGGTGAGTGATGATCTATACAGAGTATCTACAGTGCGGAGCCTGTCCTTGAGGTGAGTGATGATCTATACAGAGTATCTACAGTGTGGGGCCTGTCCTTGAGGTGAGTGATGATCTATACAGAGTATCTACAGTGCGGGGCCTGTCCTTGAGGTGAGTGATGATCTATACAGAGTATCTACAGTGCGGAGCCTGTCCTTGAGCTGAGTGATGATCTATACAGAGTATCTACAGTGCGGGGCCTGTCCTTGAGGTGAGTAATGCTCTATACAGAGTATCTACAGTGCGGGGCCTGTCCTTGAGGTGAGTGATGATCTATACAGAGTATCTACAGTGCGGGGCCTGTCCTTGAGGTGAGTAATGCTCTATACAGAGTATCTACAGTGCGGAGCCTGTCCTTGAGGTGAGTGATGATCTATACAGAGTATCTACAGTGCGGGGCCTGTCCTTGAGGTGAGTAATGCTCTATACAGAGTATCTACAGTGCGGAGCCTGTCCTTGAGGTGAGTGATGATCTATACAGAGTATCTACAGTGCGGAGCCTGTCCTTGAGGTGAGTGATGATCTATACAGAGTATCTACAGTGTGGGGCCTGTCCTTGAGGTGAGTAATGCTCTATACAGAGTATCTACAGTGCGGAGCCTGTCCTTGAGGTGAGTAATGCTCTATACAGAGTATCTACAGTGCGGAGCCTGTCCTTGAGGTGAGTGATGATCTATACAGAGTATCTACAGTGCGGGGCCTGTCCTTGAGGTGAGTGATGATCTATACAGAGTATCTACAGTGCGGAGCCTGTCCTTGAGGTGAGTGATGATCTATACAGAGATATCTACAGTGCGGAGCCTGTCCTTGAGGTGAGTAATGCTCTATACAGGATATCTACAGTGCGGAGCCTGTCCTTGAGGTGAGTAATGCTCTATACAGGACATCTACAGTGCGGGGCCTGTCCTTGAGGTGAGTGTATGATCTATACAGAGTATCTACAGTGCGGGCCTGTCCTTGAGAGTAGTAATGCTCATACAGGACTATTGTCCCATACTTGTCTTAGTAGTTATTAGCTTAGGTTATGAGTAAGCCTGTACTGAAAATATTATAGCAACTATCACAAAACACTAGTATAAGTAGCTACTATGAAAACTACCTCTAGCATTCACATAATCAACTCTTTCATCTCTGGTTTGAGAATACGACTTAAAATAAATTCTCTTTGAAAATAGTAATTGTATACATAAATGAAAACTTAAATATAAATTTTGAACTTTTAATTAATAAAAAACCATGGTTTTTGAATGTATATAATACCATATTTAGCTTGTCATTTTTTCAAGCTCAAACATTATTTAAATCACAATAAAGTACTACATATATTTTTGCTGGTGTGTCCTCTAAGGCCTTGGCAATGCCCAAGACGGCGACAACAAACAATTCGAGTCGGTTCGGCAAGTTCATCCAGGTGAACTACAAGGAGAACGGATGGTCCACGGGGCTGTGGTCCAGAAGTACTTGCTGGAGAAGTCGCGTATCTGCTCCCAGGGACGCAACGAGAGGAACTACCATGTGTTCTATTACCTGTTGGTCGGCGCCTCGGACATTGAGAAACAGCAGCTACACTTGCGCGGGATACAGGACTACCACTACCTCAGCAGGGTGAGGCCAACATTATCAAGGCACAACATCAATATTTTAAGGGGAAATTTGATCATTTATGTGCTTAGCTTCAAGAACTTACCTAAAATATTTGTTTTCTTTTGCTTCAGTTAAAGAAACATTTCGACTTTGACAGGTTACAAAGCTTTGCTGATAGAATTATTGACTGTTAGTAAAATACACATGTTTATTTTTTTTGGAATTGTGTTCAGCCGTGAATATTACATGTTTGCATGACCAACATTTGTCCTAGTTTAATGATCAGTTTAAGAATGTTATAATTGAGGGGGTCAGGGTAAATACATGATAACCCTTATAGACTTAGGATATTTTCTCCATTTAAACGTCTCTAAAACCTGTGTATCTAGCTAAAATAAATAAATATAATATTCGTTGATATTAACTATCTTCAAAATATCGACTGACTATAACACCACTTGTAGTTCAAGAGGTAAGCCACCTGAAATCCGAGCTAACACATTTTTTTCATAAAATGAAGGCTATCATATTATTGCCTCGACCCTCTAAATTGATCTATCTAATTGCAATATGAATGTTTTTAAAATTAAGTTTTTTTTACATAATATTTAGTGTCTAAAGTTACTTAAATTTGTACAATATAGTATTTTTTTTCAACATAAAAGTTTTGTTTTTAATATTTAGGCTTAGATTTGGCTTTGGAAATATCTCATGTTTGATTTGACTTTGCTATGAATAAAAAAAAGTGTCAAATAGCCGAAGCTGTTACTAATTTTGGAGAGGAATTCACCATCTAGGTATCTAGATGTGTTATCTGATGGCTCGTGAATAAAGCTGACGATTTCCGCTCGTCCATCATAGACTCTGCCTTAAAATATGAGTGAAGAATGACCCTGGGCACAGGATGACTCCTGGATAGCTCAGTGGTAGAGCATTGGCATACTAAGTAAGCCAAAGCTCCTGGTTTCAATTCCTGTGTCCAGGTGTTATTTTTCAATTTTCAGGAAAAAAAAAGTCTTCTCTCACCCCCCTTGAATCCACGGTAATCATGATAACCCGGGGGTGATAATCGTGTGTGTGTTATTGCAGAGCGGCTGCTACGTGCTCGACAACGTGGATGAGAAGTACGAGTTCTCTCGGCTGAAGCAGTCCATGGAGATGGTGGGGTTCACCACGGAGAAGCAGCGCCGCCTGTTTGCTGTCCTCTCGGCAGTCCTGCTGCTGGGCAACGTAGAGTTCCAACCTCGCAAGTCTGCCTACCACCACGATGAGGCTGTGGCAGTCAGAAACCCGGAGGTCGGTTCCTTGCTCCGTCACCGGAGTCCCCTCCCATTACTATCGGACAACGCCGGAAATACGGGATTCAGACTAAGATTTCACTCGGAGAACTACCGGCAACAGTAGTCACATGGTCTTAACTCATCACTCCCGTGTCTAGTTGACATTGACAAGGAGATTTGTTGTTCGAATCCCTATCGGATGTATCGAGGGTGTTTGTCCTAAATCATTTCCCGCCCTACATCCTTATAAATGCAGGTACATTTGATCTAAAATTGAACCGTGAAAACAAGATATTCTGAGGATTACCGTTCTAATAGTGAGGAAGGCTAGTGTTGTATGTTGTATGTGTTGTACATTGTTGTCAGGTGGTGGCACTCATCTCAGAGCTGCTGAGAGTGAAACAGGAGACTCTCCTTGCTGCGCTCACAGCCAAGAGGGCCCGTGCCTCGGGGGAGACCCTAGTCATCAATTACCGATTGCCCGAGGTAAGTCCTCGCAAGCCTTTGACTGTTTGTTACATGGCAGAAGATTAATATAATCTATGAACCCGCTTTGATGGCCTTTTGGTTTAAGGTGTCACTCTTTTAATAGCCTGGACTGGCGATGACGAGAAGATCGGGGTTCGAATCTCGGTCAGGTGTACTGAGGGTGGTTTTCCCTAAATGTTTTTCCATTCTTCCTCGATGCAAATACGGGAACTCTTCCTCTAAAATTGAACTTTCCTCATCTGTGACACATTAGCATAATTGATGTATGCATATGACTCGAATGGGTAGTAAGACACATTGCTAAAACAAAATGTCAGTATTTGATCATTTGGGTGAAGGTCTGATGATTTCATCGCTGCTATTGGAAAGAAAGTAATATTTGTGCCCCCCTCAGGCCATCGCTGCGAGGGACGCCATGGCCAAGTGCCTGTATGGGCCCTCTTTGACTGGATAGTGCTCCAGGTGAATCATGCCTTGCTCTCCAAGAAGGACACCCTCAGAGACCACCAAGGTCACTCTATTGGAGTGCTCGACATCTTTGGCTTTGAGGATTTTGGACTTTGTAACAGGTAGAGGCGAGGATTGGGATATTATTTGGGTAAATTCCTTTGGCTGACACCAAAACAAGGAGGTAACAGCTGACACCGACAAAGAGGACGACTGAACGGACAAGGTAACGAGCCTGACGAGCGACTGCACTGAAGGAGTACGTGCACGACAAAGAGGTAACGGCTGACACCGACAGAGTAAGCTGAACGGAAGGAGTAACGGCTGGCACCGGACAAGGAGGTAACGGCTTACCACGACAAGGAGTAACGGCTTACACGGACAAGGAGTAGGCTACACCGGACAAAGAAGGCTGAACGGACAAGGGGTAGTGACACCGGACAAGGAGGTAACGGCTTGCACCGGACAAGGAGGTAACGGCTGGCACCGGACAAGGAGGTAACGGCTTGCACCGGACAAGGAGGTAACGGCTGGCACCGGACAAGGAGGTAACGGCTGGCACGACAGGAGTAACGTGGCACGGACAAGGAGGTAACGGCTGATACCGGACAAATAAGGTCACGGACTGTACCACCGGACAAGGAGGTAACGGCTGGCACCGGACAAGATAAGGAAGGAGTAACGGTCACCTCTTGAAGAAAACAACTCTTGACAATCCGATCCTCTGACCTAGGTTTTGTTCCATCAGAACTCATGAGGAGGGAGTGTTAAACATGCAATGGGCTTCTCTAAAGAGGAAACAAGAAAAAAAAGGGAGCAAAAGAAAATTGGTAAAGGAATCGCAGCAATGTTAAGTGCTAATCTATTTTTGTTTTTTCTTTGTAGAGTTTTACATATTGCTCATTCCTTATCCTCGTTACTACACCTTCTCCCATGCATAACAAAGTAAAATAAAATTAGTAAGACACCTTAGCAGAAATTGTAAATGTGAGCATCTGTCACACATAATCATCAACTGTTTCCAGCTTCTGGCCTGGTCATTTTATTAAAATGCCTCCAGCTCCTTGGTCCTTCATCTCCGCGTTCTCCTTGTGATGGTTTCCATGTGTACAACATCCTAATACATCTTGTCCCCACACATGCTTTGTCTCACTTGACCCTACATATCTCTAGGAGACTGTAGGTCCGGTTGATGGTTGTCTGTTGCTAGCTTTGAGCAGTTCTGCATCAACTACGCCAATGAGCACCTGCAGTACTACTTCAACCAGCACGTGTTCAAGTACGAGCAGGAGGAGTATCGCAAGGAAGGGATCCGTTGGACCAACATCGACTTCATGGACAACACCAGTGTCTGCACCTCATAGAGGGCAAACCCTCTGGTCTGCTGTGTCTGCTGGACGACCAGTGCAAGTACGAGACAATCCATCTACTAACCTAATTACCACTATGTAGCGCTGCGTCAAGTCCAATTTGTTCAAATCAAAGTTGATTATAAATAATATGAAATATTCCCAAAGAAAATCATTTATGAAATGTAATATTTCAAACAGGATTAACAAATTTGGTCCCAAGCTGATTAATAAAGTTATTATCAAAATAATTTAATTTTAACTATTTTAGTCGCTGTATGGATTAAGGCAGGCATGTCAAACTTGCGGACCACAGGCTGCATGGGGCCCAATTCCTGTCACTTTGTGACCCCCGGATCTTCTGATGAACCAACATACATTGTGGCCCAATTTGTCTTTTTCATAAACGACATAGGAATACAATATTTAATATTATGACATTGGAAATGGGTCATTATTTGCTCTCGATAAGGAACAAACAGCCGAGCGATCGCGTTTACTGATACACAGTTGTCATCTGTTCTGAACCGACTTCAACAGGAGATCTAAAGCCACTCTCACACGGGATGCAAACATAAGTTATAAGGATATTACATCCCTTTATAAAGAACACTAAAAAACTTAAAAGCAAAATTTGACAATTTAAAATAAAAAATAAAATGTCACTCTATTCATAACTCTCTACTTGAGCAATATTTAATTTATGTTGCCCAAAAATAAGTTTTCCGGAAAGTCTGAGCCTGTACATTCATGTTCCACTTTTTTTTTTAATTGAATGACCACAATGCATTACTTTTTTTTTTAACATGTACACCTGTAATCTACAAGAGCAATTTAGGAATTAATGTATATAATCAAGATAACAATAAATAAATTTGGATATATATATATATATATATATATATATATATATATATATATATATATTTGGCGAAGCTTCATATTTATCGAAGGCTGAATTTGTTTAAAATCAAAGTTTCTCACATCCCTAGTAACGTTATCGAACAGTTCCTGTTGATGTTGTGTTTTTGTTATCGATCAGTTTCTTCTGGGGCAAACCAATGAGACCCTGCTTCAGAAGTTCAACTCTGTTCACAAGGAAAACAACTTCTACGAGATCCCTCAGCGGAGGGAGGCGGCGTTCATCGTCAGGCATTACGCCGGGAAAGTCAAGTATCAGGTAATGTGGAGCGTCATGAGGTACTACTTCAATTTACCTCCTCGCTAGGCCTATCTGAATCTCTGCCCACTAATTTGAATCATTCAAATAAATTATTTCATAAAAAAAAGTATTTGAATAAAATATTTAATAATAAACTTTAATCAAATTCAAATAAAACATTAGTCAAATTTGAATTAAAAAAAAAAATATGAGTTGATAAATCATGACCGTTAATGACCGGACTTAAAATATGATGAGATTCGCAAGTTTTTTTGATCAATTCAAACCTTAAATCCATGATAACTTCTCTAAATGTGGGACTTATACTAAATTTTTAATTAAATCATGTCAAATCCAAATATAGTGTCAATTTAGATTTGAATTTTTGAATCTGATTCAAATATCTTTTCCCATATAAAGATTTGTAATCAAGGTAGAAAAGAAGAATTTCCGTTTCCTGGACAGACGCTACCTCCAAGTCGGAGGTGTAGCAGTGGGTACACGTATGGTATGGCCGGCCTCCTTCTCTGTTAACCTCTTCAGGGGCAAACTAGAGACCAACATTTTGTGATCCTAACCCTTGCAACCGCTTTGCTGGATGAAATTTATTGACAGCTTCATGATTTGGGCGGATTTCGAAACTAATTCATTACAGTTCCTGAACAGGTTGAATAACCATAGCACCCTCAGATTCATCTAGAACATTTTACCAACACCATATCATATTGTTGGATCTGTAACTGAACATTCATGAGGGAAACATAAACACCATAAACCATCAACACCATCAACACCACCTCCATTTTCAAAGCAAACAAGTTTGGACAGGCTACTAAAATAGAAAAAAAATATATAGAAAAAATCAAGAAACAGGCAACAACAGAATCTAAGTAACTATGATCTACCTCTAGCCGTGCTGCCATAGTCCAGTCTGTGTTTTACTCTCTTCTGTTGGAGAAGGGAACTGATGTACCCAGAATATTACATAATTACAGTCAAATCTCGACCACACGATCCCAGGAATAACGTCACTCTCGAAATGACCCTTTTTTGGGAAACCGTGAAAAATGTGGAAAAAATGGTCGAAATTTTTAAGTCGGCTGTAAAATATGTTTGTTGCACTTATTTAGGTCACTGGGCTGCGATTAATTTTGTAAGCGCTGTATTACTAGTGACTGGGGTAGGTCAGGCCTGAAAGCCGGGGACGTCTGCTCAAGAGCACTTGAGCGCCAGGGCGCTAGCGAAGAGCTGTAGTTCCAGTTCTATAATCTGAAAGACTTCATCGAGCAAACTGGCGCTAAAAAGAAGCAGGCCTCCATAATGGACTTGATTAAGAAATAGGTAGTTTTTTCCATGTTGTGTCTAAAAAAATGCAATTTTTGCGTATGAGGGTCTAGGGTGGAACAAAATCAGTTAAAATTCCAATAACGACCCCTTCGAAATAACGACCCTTGGGAACCGTGAAAGGTCGTAAAATCTAGAGTTGACTGTATGTGTTTTGTTGTGTTTTAATTGTGAGACCTACAGTTTTCTGGTGTGTAGGCCCAGCACGTCTATCCTCATATTAATGTTTGATTTAAAATAGCCGCTTGACTCTATTTTTCCTTTGTAATCAAGGTTGTTGTTGTTTTTGTAGGTGACGGAGATGCGGGAGAAGAACCTAGACCTCATGAGACAGGACATTGTTGGAGTACTCAAGAACAGCAGTATGGCTTTTGTGCGGGAGCTTGTGGGAGCCGATCCTGTCGCCGTTTTCCGCTGGGCCATCGTGAGGGCCTTCTTCCGAGGGTACTTTGCCTTCCACGAGGCCGGCAGGAGGCAGAGGTTGGGGAGGGGTGAGCACGATTAATATTATTTAAATCTGTGCAAATCTGAACTTTTAAATTCTGAACCAAATACAAATCTTTATCAGCTCAGAAAAATGTCTGAATCAAATACCCCTCCAATACTACTGTGTGTCCTCTGCTTTTCTGACTGAGCTTGTGTGAATAACAATTGTCTCAGGATCTCCCTGAATAACCAGAGTGTTTTAGGATCTTATGTTGCATTGTATTAAACTCTTTCTTTGCAGATGGCAAATCGGGTGTAATCCAGAACCGGTACCGAAACCATACACCCAACGAGAATCTCATCAGGTAAATAAGCAATTTCTCTTAATTGCTATTCTGCGACCACTTATCTGCGAGGTTCCAGAGTCTCGGGTTCATAACCCTGAATGTCTCGTGTAGAGGTTTGCGAATGGGCATTTCTCACTCCGAGTCGAGCTTGAATGAAACAAACACATTTTTTGAGAATGAAAATTTTTGTGAGGACAGATATCGGACAAATGCGGAATTTTAAATAAACTTAAAGTTGTACAAGTTAGGTCTTTTTAAATCAAACAAAATTAAATTTTTAGAAAGATTATCTGCTATGAAATTATATCTTTGAATTGAATTAGTTAAACTAAGAATTTTTTTTAGATAAAATCAAAAATTCCGAGTACTCAAATCTTTTTTGAGATTTTTGAAAATCTTCCAATTGTGTAGTTTGAACAACATGTAAAACTCTTCTCCAACTCAGAGTTCCGAGCACTCGCACACATCTGATTTTATTTCTCCTATTTTGGTCCCAGTTCCG
This sequence comes from Timema podura, assembly GCA_033556935.1. NCBI lineage: Eukaryota > Metazoa > Arthropoda > Insecta > Phasmatodea > Timematidae > Timema > Timema podura. The sequence continues at coordinate 59,096,359 of JAVRXN010000012.1, read as the reverse complement.
AGTGTCCATACCGAAATAAAGTCTTTATTTCGCATAATCTTGTAATAAATTGTAAATTTTCATGTTGGAATATAATCTTGCCTCAATGTTTAACAGCTTCTCAACTATATTTCTTTGTAAAACTAATTTATCATTTTTTAATTGTGTAGTTTAAATCATCTGTATTAATCAGTATTTAGCATCCAACATAACACGAATATCAGCAATAATCAAGCCATGCTTGTGCTCGATACACAGAGAACTGCATTTTACTGACTAGTGTCTGCTCTTTATTCTTTTCACTGAATGTAATAATGATTTAAACTTCCCTTGCCATCAATTTTGTTTGTTAGTTTCAAAACACTGATAATTATTTATTTAGTCGGTTTTGATTCTTTGTGTACCTATAGAAGTTGTAAACATATTTATTACTAATTATATACCCACTTCGGTGGCTGCAGTAGATTAGACTGCCGCTAACGGGGAGATCAAGGTTCGAATCTCGGTCGGGTGTACTGAGGGTGGTTTTTCCTAAACGGTTTTCCACTCTCCCTCCACACAAATATGAATACACTTTCTCTAAACATAACCTTCCCAATCTCTAAAACTACTAGCGTGATTAGTACATAAGCGTATAACCCAAATGGGTAGTTAGACCCGGTGCTAATAAAAACAACTATTTACAGGGTTGCTACTTACCTTGAAAACCTGGGAAACGAGGAATTTAATACAAAAATACTGGAATATCTGTGAATTTGGGACATTTAAATAAAAGTTTTAAATAATATTTCCATTTGTGTGGAAGAAAAATTGCAACTCAAGTGTTCACCCCAAGCGCGCTGATTTGAAAATGTTTTATGCCAAGATACCCTTATTTGTGGTGATTAAAATAACTTGATTTTGTTATTTAAAATGTTGGATTTCAAAATTATACCTTCTTCCAAATATAGGGATTGGGCGGTGACAATCAATTTTTTTAGAGAGGCAGCCATCATTACCTCTTTGTCCAGTGGCAGCATTGTAAACTGTGAACTGTGTTCTTCTTTTCATTGTAAAAGCCATATTGTGTTTGTCCCCTTTTATATGTTTCTATCCATCTCTCTTGTACCTTCTTTCAAATATAACAAAATTAAAAGTTGGTAATTTTTTTTTTTTTTTGCTAAAAATTGTAAATAAAAAAACTTCAAAATTAAATGATTAGAAAAATACTGCTGAATTTTAGGGGTATATGAAATCCACTTTTTCTTTCTCAAAGCCAAATCGAAGTTTGAACATTTTTAGAGCTGGGCCGATCAGCTATTTTGCCGATTAGTCCGATGCCGATCATTTGTTGCCGATCAGGCCGATCCCCGATGCCGATTATTTTTGTTTTCAATTTTAATAAGTGTATAAAGTAAAATGACCCTTAAAGCAAAAAAAAAGTTACTTTTACTAGTTTTATAATGTCCAATATAGTTTTGTTTTAGTAACATTTAAATAGAAACTTTTAAAATGTAAAGGTTGTTTAATTATTATTTTATATTGTTATTGTTAGGACAAGTGAACCTGTCATTTAACAAAAACAAATCACATTAATAAATAGCAAATATACTGGTACATGTTGGATAATTAAAATATGATTTCACATTTATGATTAAATAGGCCTACTGACCCTTTCATTAGACAAAGACAAATCATAATCAGCAAATTTAAATTTAATTTTAATGATAAAAAAATAATCAAGGCACACATATTTTTGCACACAAGGAGAATAGGCCAACATCTATTTTGTTTTTAGATGAAATAGGAATTTTTACATCCAATGTCTATTAAAATATGGCTCAATACTAAACAATTTTTAACAATCGTAATATTTTTGTGAATTGTGATTTAGATATATCATAACATAGGTTTTTGTGATTCTACAAAGCATTCCATCATAATTTAACTACTAAATATTAATATCGTATAGAAATAAGTGGTTTCTTAAAAAAAAGTATAATAAAAAGGCATCACCATTTTTAAATAGCAATCCAATCTTTTTATTAACAATTTAAATAATCTTAATGAAAAATAACATTGTTTTAACTACATTTAAATAAAAACTACCTTTAGAAAATCGAATGAATGGTGAACGGGTCAAAATGAACAGATCATTGAACTGAACCAGATACAATGAATCGTTCATTTAAAAGAACGATTTTGCCCATCTCTACTTCAATATGATAAAATAAATAATAAATAACATAATGTGCAACGAAAGTTATTTTTCGTGGGTTTTTTTTAAGAAATACTTTAAAACTTATTTTAATTTACTATTAAAGAAAATGTAAAATTTAAATATTAATATATATTAATTCAATTCATATTGAAATATGAGCGAAACAAATTCCCTGCCAGTGGAAAGTTTTGTACTTGCATTAAAAGAAAAACGGTTTCCATTTAAAACAAAATGTGCGCATGTGCGAGATTATTACGTCCGATGTTTCATTTTTTGGGCATCTTTAACAAATCGAAATAAAAACACCCATCTGCTAATATTTTATTTTATGATTATTAGATTTGTTACTTGTGAGTATTTTTATTTCTAATAACGTGCATAAATTGGAAAAAGACCTATGGTAAATATATTTATTTTGATATATTTTGTTTGGAATGTTGGATGTGCTGTTTATTTCAAACCTAAGTCGCTAAGAACAAGCTAATTATTCAAAGATCACATACGAGAGAGCAGAGATAAAATATTATTTTTTAGGACTTAAAATATACCCACACATTTTGAATAATCAGCATAAATAATCAGAGATTCAAACACCGATCATCGGAATCGCCGGTTATGCGATAATCGGCCGATGATCGGATTAATAATCGGCATCGGCCCAGCCCTAAACATTTTTTATTTAGTGTTTTATGTTTGAAAGAATTTTATATTGTGGTTATTTAAATTACTATATGTACCAAAATTACTTGGAAAATGTTTTACTGCACAATTGTCTGTAATATTTCATTCTAATGGGATAAATTAAGCATTACTACTTGTGATTCATTTACTTCAGGTTTTAAATTTGAATTCTAATATTTACTGTATTTAACATCTCACAAAAGTAACAATTTAACAGAAGTTGAGTATTTTAACCGTTGATATTTTTATTGGCAAAACTTTGTAATTTTCGAATCCGAAAGCAAAGTCAAAAGCTGATAGTTGTTTCAAATCTTCACACACCCCTACTTTAATTTTAAATCTTTTGTCTTTGCTCAAAATATTATGGCCATAATAGTCGGATCAAACATATATTCTACTTCTTATTTTTTTACCAATGGTCTTAAGTTGAGGTAGATACATTTTCTGGACTGGAAACTTTGAATGGTTATAGGGTTATTAAACTAAAATTGTAATAGTGCAGTTGGTACTATTTTTTCTTGCAATTTCATTTTAAAAAATGACAATGAAGTCTACCATCAACTGTAGATTTTTACGGTTTAGATAGGTTAATTTTTATTAAAATTGACATAATTGACCACTATTCACAAATAAAAGGCCAAGTAGTCAATCTCCTGAAAAATATTAATTTTTGTTTTAATTCGCACACATTTAATGTATTAAAAAAAGCTTCAACGAACTTTTAAAATATTTTGATATTAATTTTAATATGCTAAGTAAGAGTTTTTAAAAAAGTCTCTCATATTTCAGTGTTTCTATTTATACCTCCTGAAACGAAACATTGGTTTCCCAAGTAACGTAAACTTCTCTATTTCGCCTAAATCGTTTTAAACATTAATTATATGACCTCGATCGAGTCATTAAAAAAAAAAAATTAAATTATTCTTGTCTTCATTCTAAGTTGTTTGTTGTAAAGAAAAACTGAAAATTCCTCCATGAAAACGCAGGTAATTTTGGTAGTAAGAAAATGGTGGCAACCCTGAATTAGTTTCATCTGTCCTGTCAAAAAGCTTATTGGACACTGCTTCGCATTTATTCTCCATGCTGGGTGACTGTAAAGAGGGTTTCTTGTGTCCTGTAGCCATCTTGTGACCGTATCGGCAGTGAATCTTGCTATTAACCGGATTGCGTAAGTCACCTCTGGTTGCGCCTAACAGGCCACCTAACAAACTGGCAGCCTTATTCTGTAACAGGGGAAAAATAGTTCCTATGTGACATTTTCAACATTCATTTAAAATATTTCAACTATACCTGGTGGGGGAAATGGTTTTCAAATTACATTTTATTTATAAATATATTCTCACTAAACTGATACTAGGCGCCCATTCTAAATAATTGTTTGGACAGCTTTCTTTAAGATATTTAATTTTTATATTTCACCATTTCAGCTTCAGCTAAATTTGTTTATGTTGCCAGCAAAATAAGTTGATATCTTCCTTTGGTTGAAAACTAGTGTAAGATTAAGTGGTTTGAATTTAGCAGGGATAGTCAGCACACTTACCTGAGTGATACTGGCATAGAAATTGTTTAGATAAAACACTAAAAAACATATTTTAGGACAAACTTTTGCTGCTATTACTCACCGTCTATAACTAGTTCCCAGCCTCTGGCCCGGTCACTTTAGTAAAATACCATCACGCTCTCTCTCTAGCCCGAGTGCTGCCATCTATACAGTGTACTCACAACTGAACAATCAGTTGTTAAAAGCTAACCTTGCGTGTGGCCGTCTTTAAAAATGTGTTCAAATGTTGTTGTTGTTTTAAGTGTTTTATCCAAACAATTATTCATATTCTAGTATCACTAAGATAGGTGTTCTGGCTATTTTTCCTAATTTAAACCACAATTTAACCTAGTGCTTTATTTCAAATGTAAGTTTATAAATTAATAGATCCAAAAAAAACAATCTATATACAATATTAGTGTATTTTTTATAAGCTACAAATGAATGCCTTCTATAAGAATTACAGAATAAATCTGCCGGATCGCTGTCGTTGCATTTCCCACCCTTTTGTTGATTAATCTCAACTTTTCTCTTTTATTTCTTGTAATGTTAGGATTGGATGGTGCCGTACCCCCCTCCTCCCCCTCCTTGACATCAATGGCATGTGTTCGCTCATGCCTGTTTAATGTTGATTGTTGGCCTGTGTACATTTAATCAACCATTCATTTTATCCCTTAGGAAATATTGCTATTTTTGTTCATACTTGCTATCTAACTCATTTCTTTCAAATCCCTGAAATGTGTTTTGCATTTGGGTATTTTTAAACCGTGCATGGAGTAGCAATTGATGTGTCACAAAGGCTTGTCATGTTTTTGTGAATCAGCGGGAATGTAGATAGCTCTTTTTTAGGAACCTAAATTATTTTGTTGATGTCACGCATCCTTTTTGTCTTTATTTTTCTCGATTCCTAAATTTTAATATATTTTTTTTAACGATTGCTCCTCGTTAACAATTTTTAATATTTCACTGTGCATACTACCTCACATTAAAATATGTATTTGTAACAACAAAAATTAAATAGAATTAAGCAAAATAGCCGTACATGTTTGATTTGTGCAATAATACTAGAATACAACAATCATGTTTAGTACATTCACAATTTTCAAGTACTAAAATGAAACAACAAAATAAAACTAATGATATTCACAATTCTAAATCTTGCTGTTTCATTTAGTTATCAGAACTTTCACATACTTGTACTGCTCTTTTAGGAAGTTGCGTTGCTCGTTTCAAACTCCCTCCTGATGAGTTTCGATAGAATGAAACCTAGATCGGGCGATTGGGCGTAAATAATCGATCTTCTTCAAGAGGCAGCCAATCAATACCTCTTTGTCCAGTGGCAGCAATGTGAACTGTGTTCTTCTTTTGATTGTAACAGTCATATTTTTATATGTTTCAATACATCTTTCCTGTACCTTCTTCCAAATATAATACAATTACTGGTATTTGAGAGCTACAGAACAAGATATCAAGATTGATTTTCGATGCTTTTGATAGCTTTAAGAATCAAATCGAGTCTGACATTTTTATTTAATGTAGGAAAATGAAACGCCTGTTGCTACTACTCACATATTTATACAGCTTCTTGCGATAATTCTTACCATGGGAGTTAAATTCCTCCTAAAACTTGTTCCAAAATACACAACTATGGGTGCATTTTATGTTGTTTGTGATAAAATTAGTAAACATGGTACCTTAATTTATGCACATTGTCTTATTATTGTTGCTGTGTTTTACTATCCATATATTTACACTATTTGGGTTGGAATGAGGAAGGTAAAATTTAGAGGAAATGTACCCGCATTTATGTTTAAAAACATCAGGAAACCACAAAGGAAAAAACACCTTCTTGATATGTCTATTGGTGTTATCGAGACATGTAAAAAAGACCAATGTTCATACAAACCAATATTGATAAAGCCAGCACACATCCAAGCAAAAGGTGACTACTGTACTGTACTGTACTGTACATTTCCAGTTTCCCCCTGAAACACAGCAACAGTATCTGTAGTCCAACAAGGGCTTCATACACTTACCAAATACAACGAAGCAACAACGAAACACACAACTCAAACAATCGACTGTCGTGGCCGATATTTCCGTCGCACAACGAAGAAAACACATCGAGCAGACAACAACGAACCTCGGAACAACCGATCTCTGAAGACAACGAAATCAAGACGGCAGCGGTTGGGAGGGCCAGGCGAGACTCGCAGAAGAGCCAGGCCGGAGCGTTGGAACGGGTTCTGTGCCCAAACGACGCCAGAGTCATGGAACGAGCCAATCAGATTGTAATGTACGTAGTCGATGGGAGGGGATGAAATTGTTGGTGGTGGTGATACTAACCTCGGTGGTTTCGGGTAATTCTTACTCTCTCTCTCTCTCTCTGTTACACACTTTTGTTGTTCTTCTTGAGCACTTCTCTCTTGTTGTCATTTGTAACCGGGCAGGAAGGCACTTTAGTGACAGCACTAACAAACTCTAGTGGTCACGGATGAAACAATTAGTGTGTTTTCGCGATTGGATTAGCATCGATGCTTATGATATACCCTTTGATCCCCCATTTCTGGGACCTCACTAGCTTTCAGCACACATAAGCTTTGCAGCTTTTCGCAGTGCAAACCACTCCACTCCCATGAGAAGGAAACCTGGGAAAACGCCCTCCACACAATGCACCCGTGAGCGCCCCCCCATGCAGGGGGTGTCACCACAAGGGGGAGGTGGGATTTAGCCGGAGGGATGACTAATACCGAGCAGAACCTGCCCGGGACTTGGTCCTCCCTCCTTTACCCGGCGGGGATCACGAGGAGGTACCCACCTCGGTGTTCGTAACCACCTCCCCATCGATGCTTATGACTAAAACATTTTCATGCTATTGGTATCGAAACTTGTTACTATGAGCCAGACCTCAGTTTTGGTAACACTTTCCTTGGCCAAACTAAATAGCCTGGTTTCAACAAATAAGTTGAGAATTGCACGCCATCATCATCATCATCATAAACTATTTCCAGCCTGTGGCAGTTTAGTAGAACGCCTCCCTCGCCCTCTGTCCCCCCACCAGTCTTCTCCTCTCACTGATATTAACAACTATCAAAATGGTGGAGAGCAATATTACTAGTTAGAAATACTTGACAGTAAGTATTGTTTATTACCCATATTATATTAAACATACAAATAAGATTGCTATACTCAAGAATTTAATATTGCTTTTGCCACTTGTTCACTTTATATTATTTTGTAAAACTTAAAAACGTTTTTCTATGAATAATAGAAGTGGGGTACAACTTGATCTAGATCATAATATCCTTACATACATACATACATACTATTGTACCGCTAGACTTTTTATGGCAACATTAACTTAGCTATCTTATAAATATTAGATTTAGTCAAAATTACTGTAATTCCAGCTATGAATAAAGTTAAAAAAGGAATTTTTAATTGATTTGCGGTTTATGTAGGTTTACATAAATTAACCTGCCAGCTGTTACATCAGATAAAATCTACATTTTGGTCTACGAAACACAACTCAAAAGTCGTTTTCACCCTCCAACTTGATCAGAACCACTTGGTTGAAACCAAGATGTAACCAATTCGATCACAAAAACCTGCCTCATTCTTCCTGGTCACAGAAAACTAATATCACTGCAGGAAGTGAACATAATTATTTATTCCTTGGGACCGAGGTGATCCTAAAGTCTTGCTTGGTAAATGTTTCTTCACTTTTCCTCCTTGAGTTTCCATTTTAAATGGATCTTTGTTGAATGTTGGCGCCAATAGCATTTGTACAATCCTACAATCACCAGCACTTAACTAACAATGGCTTAGATTTAAATACATTATGAATATTGTACCTTAAATTGTATAGTTTCAGTTAAATTTTGTTTGTAAAAAATATATGGTTGTTTATGTTTCCAATTTAGAATTGTATTTAATATTCTACAACTTGAATTATTTGTTTGTAGCTTTACTAGAAAATAATATTTAATGGTGTAAGCTAAACATTTTCACAGGCATTGTTAATTTTTCAAGTGTGTTTTATGATACATCATCATCATCATCATGAACTGTTTCCAGCCTGTGACAAGGTCAGTTTAGGTAAAATTCCTAGTATTCCTCCGACCTTCTATCATTCTTCTCCTCTCACTTACACACTTTCTTTTATCTGTTCCTCTCATCTCTTTTTTTGGCCTCCCTTGCGGGTTTTTTCCCTCCAAACTTCAACTCTCTCCTATCATTATCCTTGGGATTATTTCCTTTCCATTTTCATCAAATGACCATATCATCTCAGTCTTGCTTCCTCTACTATCTCATGTACTCCAACATTCTCATTACATGTCCATACCATCTCAGTCTTGCTTCCTCTACTATCTCATGTACTCCAACATCCTCATTACATGACCATACCATCTCAGTGTTGCTTCCTCTACTATCTCATGTACTCCAACATCCTCATTACATGCCCATACCATCTCAGTCTTGCTTCCTCTACTATCTCATGTACTCCAACATCCTCATTACATGACCATACCATCTGAGCCTTGCTTCCTCTACTATCTCATGTACTCCAACATCCTCATTACATGACCATACCATCTCAGCCTTGCTTCCTCTACTATCTCATGTACTCCAACATCCTCATTACATGACCATACCATCTCAGTCTTGCTTCCTCTACTATCTCATGTACTCCAACTCTTGCCCAGATAACTTCACTCCTAATCCTGTTTCTTCTGGTGACAGCTAACACACTCTTCTCCATTCCTTCAACCTTCCTTGTACTACTGGCTTGTTAGGCCTGTCATAGATTCATACGCCTTATAATCTAACTTAAGACTAGGAAAGGCACAACTTCCAGTCCCCGGTCATTAATTTATCACTGTGAACAGGTAAACCCATATTTCACCGATGAAACTTTTTTTTGGCCATGCCGGGAATCAAACCCAGAACTCTTAGATCTATAGAAAGACACACTACCGATTGAGCTTAGATGCAGGACTTTTATATTATTTACTTGAACTATTTTTCATTTTATTAACAACTAACAACAGTACTTGGCCTTGTGAATGTGAGGAATGCCAGGCCTCCACCGTGGCTCGGATCCCACGTTAAACTGTAGGTCCTCCATTTCATCTCACAATCACCCTACCATTACACATTAGCGTAAGTGCGTATAACCCGAACGGGTAGTAAGACGCGGTGCTAATAATAATAATAATAATAATAATAATAATAATAACAGTACTTGGCGTTGCTTTAAACAGATGGAAAATAAATCTCTTCATTTTTATTTCTTCCAATCCAGTTTTTAATTGATTAAAAAAAAATCAAATCCAAATTTTAAAATACTGGCTTCAAAGTGCACATGTTAATCCACAAGGGCTACTAATTTTTAAATTCCAGACCTCTCTGTGTAAGAGATATGCAACGCTCATGACGAACACACCCCAAACACTATTTTATTAATACAGGTATATATTTATTCCTCCCCAGTCTTGACATGAGGTTATATGATTGAAGTGCACCACTCACTGTTGCATTGTGACTCTTCACTCCGATGCTATTGTTGACTCAATAGGAACACTTAACAACAATTATCTTTTGTGGTCTAAATCAATCATTGTTCACAAAATCTGTGTAAAGGATATTTTCAGCTTTATTTACAGTAATCTTCAAGATTAGCACCGGCAGAAACCTGAAATGAAAATGAGCTTAATCTTGAAACCTTAAGATAACTACTATCACTGCATTCTTTGTTTATAGTTCCAAACTTTGAACTGATACTTGTTGTAAATTTTATGCAAAGAAATAAATATATAGAGGCCTTGAAGTCCTCTTCAGAAGATTGATAGATAATGTTGTTGAATGATTTGCTACCTCTTGGGTTTGCTGCTATCCTAATAATTATGGGCTCCCCTTATAGGCTTCTTTCCAGTGTTGAAGATTGAAGTGTTGCATGTTTTATCACCTCCTGGGTTTGCTGCTAGCCTAGTAATTATGAACTCCTCTTATAGGCTTCTTTCCAGGGTTGAATATTGAAGTGTTGTATGTTTTATCACCTCCTGGGTTTGCTGCTATCCTAATAATTATGGGTTCCCCTATAGGCTTCTTTCCAGTGTTGAATATTGAAGTGTTGCATGTTTTATCACCTCCTGGGTTTGCTGCTATCCTAATAATTATGAACTCCTCTTATAGGCTTCTTTCCAGTGTTGAATATTGAAATGTTGCATGTTTTGTCACCTCCTGGGTTTGCTGCTATCCTAATAATTATGAACTCCTCTTATAGGCTTCTTTCCAGTGTTGAATATTGAAGTGTTGCATGTTTTGTCACCTCCTGGGCTTGCTGCTAGCCTAGTAATTATGAACTCCTCTTATAGGCTTCTTTCCAGGGTTGAATATTGAAGTGTTGTATGTTTTATCACCTCCTGGGTTTGCTGCTATCCTAATAATTATGGGTTCCCCTATAGGCTTCTTTCCAGTGTTGAATATTGAAGTGTTGCATGTTTTATCACCTCCTGGGTTTGCTGCTAGCCTAGTAATTATGAACTCCTCTTATAGGCTTCTTTCCAGGGTTGAATATTGAAGTGTTGTATGTTTTATCACCTCCTGGGTTTGCTGCTATCCTAATAATTATGGGTTCCCCTATAGGCTTCTTTCCAGTGTTGAATATTGAAGTGTTGCATGTTTTATCACCTCCTGGGTTTGCTGCTATCCTAATAATTATGAACTCCTCTTATAGGCTTCTTTCCAGTGTTGAATATTGAAGTGTTGCATGTTTTGTCACCTCCTGGGCTTGCTGCTAGCCTAGTAATTATGAACTCCTCTTATAGGCTTCTTTCCAGGGTTGAATATTGAAGTGTTGCATGTTTTATCACCTCCTGGGTTTGCTGCTATCCTAGTAATTATGAACTCCTCTTATAGGCTTCTTTCCAGGGTTGAATATTGAAGTGTTGTATGTTTTATCACCTCCTGGGTTTGCTGCTATCCTAATAATTATGGGTTCCCCTATAGGCTTCTTTCCAGTGTTGAAGATTGAAGTGTTGCATGTTTTATCACCTCCTGGGTTTGCTGCTAGCCTAGTAATTATGAACTCCTCTTATAGGCTTCTTTCCAGGGTTGAATATTGAAGTGTTGCATGTTTTATCACCTCCTGGGCTTGCTGCTAGCCTATTAATTGTATGTGTTCTATCTGATATTTTTTCCTCTTCTCCTTACACATTGAATGACACTGTTGTACTTTTTGTCTGATTGTGTTGCACGAGTCATATTAATACTAAACTTTCATGTTGTATATTATGTTTTAAACTTGATTTGCTAGAAACAATTTAACATGTCGATTGGATATTGTGATGCATTCAACTAATAGTGTGTAGGTAGGTATTTTTTCACTTATAGTTGAGTTTGAATGAACACATCAAGGCTTGGATTCACTAACGTTAGAAGCGGCCTCTATCTAGGTGCTTTACAAAGATTACACGTTTCGTGGTTTTGTTTGACGTTTAGTTTTGTAATAATACAAGAAATGCCATTGCGTTGTTTGAATGTAAAATTTCAACAATAAAATGTAGGTAATTGCTTTGTTAGCACTATCTAAATTGAAACAAATTTTTGTGATTGACAGACGTATGTTATTTTAATTTCTTTATTATTAATTGGATTACCATTAACTAATTATTGTATTTTAATCCATAACAATAATATGCCCCCATTTAAATTTATTGAAGTGGCAATCATGATTTTTAATAGTTGCGCCTACTTTTGAGTGGTGGCAAATAAAAAAGGTGCAACTTTGCTCTCAAATTATGCCTGCTTCATTTAGTGGGTAGGTATTTGGGCACATCTTTCAAACTTCCGCAACTATTTGCTGCCGTTAGTGAATCCAGGCCAAGAGTTTCATTTTAGTTTGTGTAACTTTACTAGGATGTTTTATTTAATGATGTAAGCTCATTGTATTAGCAGCCATTGTTAAATAGCAAAATTTTTGCTACAAATATTTCAAGTTGAATTTTTGAAATGTATCTATGCATCAAACATAGATATATATTTTTTTAAAGAATAGTATTAAAATAAAAAATCCTACATATTTAGATTAGAACTTGGCTCACTATGAAATCTTAAAATTTAATCAAATTGATTAAATTTGAAATTTTCATGATAAAATTGAAAATTCTAAGTTCTCAGATTATTGGAGTTATGGAAGAATGTTTAACAACTACGACTCAAACTCAAGCTTTTGAGCACTTACACACATTTAACACAATCGCTAACAGCTAGCCTACAACCTGAACTAGTAATCATCATCATCAACTGTTTCCAGCCTGTGGACTGGTCATTTTAGTAAAATGCCATTCTTCCTCCGTTAATTACTACCGTTCTTCTTCTTTCACTTGAACATTTTCTGTAATCTGCTCCTCCCATCTCTTTTTTTTTTTGCCTCCCTTGCAGTATTTTTGCTACACACTTGATCATTCAACACGTAACTGGATGTATGACTGTTAGAATGGGTGGACAATAAGTAAGCTTGTTAACATTTAGTTACTATTTATATATTCTACTATATTTATATTTACTTTTATGCTCATAGCTTTTTCCAAGATTCAGAATTTGAAGGTAAATTGGAGTTTTGGATTCAATTCAAGTTAATAGATTTAAATTCGAATGTTGAGTTCTCTCAGGCTTACCAAATATAAGCTAAACTTTTGTGTTCTCTTTAATTCTGTCTCCTTATTTTTGCCACCTAAGATTGTTCTAGTCGCTGGAAACAATGATATGATTGTCAAACGAACCCCGGGTCTAAAAGTGTACTTGACCTTGTCTAGGAAGAACAAGTCATTTCGCCCTCGTGAGCGCGGGAAGAAAGGTTTGAAGAACCTGCAGTCTGTGAAGACTCTGGCAGGACGCACCCAGTCCAACCAGCAGCTGTCGGGGGTAGGAGGAAAGGCGCGCAAACAGCCACTCACTGTTACCGCGCAGTTTCAACAGTCTCTTCAGTCGCTCATGGACACGCTCAACCAGGCCAACCCCTTCTTCATTCGCTGCATCAAGAGCAACGGAAACAAGGCAAGCTGTGTGCATAGCTACCCTCCTGTTCCATAGTCCCTCTCCTGTTCCATAGCTCCTCTCCTGCTACATAGTCCCTCCCCTGTCCCATAGTCCCTCTCCTGTTCCATAGTCCCTCTCCTGTTCCATAGTCCCTCTCCTGTTCCATAGTCCCTCTCCTGTTCCATAGCTCCTCTCCTGCTACATAGTCCCTCCCCTGTCCCATAGTCCCTCTCCTGCTACATAGTCCCTCCCCTGTCCCATAGTCCCTCTCCTGTCCCATAGTCCCTCTCCTGTTCCATAGTCCCTCTCCTGTTCCATAGTCCCTCTCCTGTTCCATAGCTCCTCTCCTGTTCCATAGTCCCTCTCCTATTCAGATATATCATGATTGGATCTTCCTTGTATTGAGTTATAATTGAACCATGTTCACGTTCACACAAAGTCCACCTGTCAAATGACGGTTATAATGTGTCTGGCGCAGATCCCCAACGAGTTTGACGAGGACACGGTACAGCGCCAGTTGCGGTACACAGGCATGCTGGAGACAGTGAGGATAAGACAAGCTGGCTACAACGTTCGACTCACCTACGATGAGTTCATTCAACTTTACCGCATCCTACTTCCCAAAGGGCTCGTCAGGTGAGTCATCGCACACTAAATGTTTGGTGACAGGGAAATTATTACAATCTCTTGAGTTGGATATAACAGGTTCATTCAACTGAACTGCGTCTTGGTTAGTCCAAGGGCACTTAAACACATCTTGGTCCAAACAAGAGCACTTTTACACATGTTGGTTCAAACAAGAGCACTTAAACACATGTTGGTTCAAACAAGAGCACTTTTACACATGTTGGTCCAAACAAGAGCACTTAAACACATGTTGGTTCAAACAAGAGCACTTAAACACATGTTGGTTCAAACAAGAGCACTTTTACACATGTTGGTTCAAACAAGAGCACTTTTACACATGTTGGTTCAAACAAGAGCACTTTTACACATGTTGGTTCAAACAAGAGCACTTTTACACATGTTGGTTCAAACAAGAGCACTTTTACACATGTTGGTTCAAACAAGAGCACTTTTACACATGTTGGTTCAAACAAGAGCACTTAAACACATGTTGGTTCAAACAAGAGCACTTTTACACATGTTGGTTCAAACAAGAGCACTTTTACACATGTTGGTTCAAACAAGAGCACTTTTACACATGTTGGTTCAAACAAGAGCACTTTTACACATGTTGGTTCAAACAAGAGCACTTGTTCTGTGCTTCAGTTCCCAGGCAGACGTGCGTGACTTCCTTCTGACCCTCCAATTGAACCGGGACAATTATCAGTTAGGCTCCAGTAAGATCTTTCTAAGGGAGTCTGAGAAGGTGAAGTTGGACTTCAGACTTCACCAGCAGATCATGGCCAGCATCGTTACCATCCAGCGCTGGGCCCGCGCCATTTTGGAGAGGAAGAGGTTCTTGCGCTGGAGAGAAGCTGCCATCACGATACAGGTACATCCGCACTGAACAAACCGTACATACCGTATTGAAAGTAACCAAATACAACCGATTTACTCCTAGTTTCCCTGTCTTTTGCATATCTTATTACTGAGATTTTAAAATTAGTGTCGTAACTATGTCTTAGCCATTGGCCTGGAAATACTTTTTCCCTATGTGTTCACTCATCCGGTGGATTTTAAACTTGAATAACAGTGTTGACCAACAGACTGAAACAAAAAATCTCTTAAACATGTGTATGAGTAACAAGATATGTAAAATATACTAGCATTACAGAATCTTAGTTCAGCCGGTAGCGTGTCTTTCTACTGAGTTTGATTCCTGGCATGGCTGAAAAATGTATCATTGGTGAAATGTAGTTAAATCCTTTCTCAGTGGTGAATTAACGACTGGGGACTGGATGTTGTGCCTGTCCTAGTATTGAGTTAGATCATAAAGTCTAGCAAGCCGGTAGTGGCAAATATATGGCTTGAATAAAAAAACTGACCACAAGCTGGAAATAGTAATGGATGTAAAATAAAGAAAAAGAAGGAAATTAGGTGTATTTGTTTACTTTCAAAGAGATCGTATTTTTAGGGTGGGGCCTATATCTGGGAGTGGATTATTTACAGGTCGATAAGGAAAAGCTTTTTGAGAGTAAAAACTTTTATCGCATCTTCTAAAATATTCTCAACCAATTTCTCAGCTGACAAATAAAACTATCACCGGTGATAGCAGTACGATGACTTGAAATTAGTAAGACAGTGCTATTCCAAGACTTCAAATTTGATCCGAGTCTTTGTTTACTAATTCAAATTTAAGTCCTGTTTGCAAGAACGAAGCTGAGTGGGCCAGTAGTGTAATTAGTGTCGCTGTAGTGTGAATGGGTTTATAGTAAAAAAAAAAGTGTGTGGACTAGTAGTGTGGATGTAACTACACTACTCTGCCATTAAATGTTCTGACATCACTTCTTGACTTAAGCAGCACGTCTTGCTACCTGTTCAGGTTATACCTGTATGTACTAATTACGCTAGTGAGTTAGAGATGAGGAAAGTCACATTTAGAGGAATTGTACCCCCATTTGTGTGAAGGGAGAGTGGAACACCATCCTTATTGCATCCTAACGGGATTTGAACCCCTGATCTCCCTGTCATCGGCCATTTAGTCTATTGCGAGAGTGAAGCCTTATACTATGCGGCCACCAAAGCGGGTTTCTGGTAATTAATCCCCGCGCTTAGCAATCATATTAACGACACCACTGACCCACACAGCTTCGCTCTTGTGTACCAACCAAAGTCTACGCTTCAGAAAATTTGCTGATCGTCTCCGAAATGAATATTTTAAAGTGGAAATAATCAAATTCAATGATAATATATTAATTTTCAGCGCCATCTTGTTTGTTTAAGGTGTCATGGCGAGCACTTTTGGCCCAAAGAAGTGTGGCACAGATCAGAGCTCAGTTGGCGGCCGTGCTTCACATCCAGGGTTTGTGGCGAGGCTACAAGACCAGGACATGGTACACAAGGTTGACGAGAGGGGCGCTGATGTTTCAGGCGCACGCCCGTGGGTTCCTCGCCAGGCGCAAACTCAGGCAGTTGCGGAGTGGGCAGCATGAGGTGAGTTTGATGTTTGCAACGTTTGGTGTCTTACCCGATTTATTGCACTCACGGGTACAAACAATGTTTCACCCACACAAATAATACAAACGTAAATGAGTATTTTATCGAAATTATTGTGGGATCTGAAAATAAGGCTTTTACACTTAGGCTAGGCAGTGAAAGGGCAAGTTTTTTGGAGCAAGAATATGAGATTATCATGTGTCTAAAGACAACTCTGTGTGGAAAGTGTACACTCTCATGCCCTCGAGTATATAACAAAGGAGCTTCTAGGCAACAGCAACCTTTGATGTGGTGTGTTGTAACCTTGGGTGTGCTGTGTTCTAACCTCAGTTGTGGCGTGTTGGCCAGGCGCAGCAGAGGGTGGACGCACACTCGGGCCAGAGCACGGATGAAGCGTTCATGTCCAAGGAGTCAAGTCAGGAGGAACTGGACGAGAAGTTTGCTGAGGATCACGACACGCAGGACTCTGAGGAGTGAGTCAACCACCAATATCGCTGACTAACTCTTGGACCTTTAGTTTTCCCTTCCAGTTCAATTTATATCTAATGCGGCCATTTGTGCCATCTCTCACTTGTTTGATCTTGATGTTCAGCCGAGCGGTAGCAAACACAAGGAGACCATATTTACCTTTCTATCCTTGCGTGGTTTGATGCATCACTCCCGCGGTGCACTGGACTGCCGATGATGGGAGATCGGGGTTCAATCCTGACCGAGTGTACTAAATGGTTTCACACACAATTGCGGGGTACACTTCTTTTAAATTCAACCTTCCTCATTCCTAAAACATTAAAGTAATTAGTACCTAAACGTATAATCTGGACGGGTAGTAAGACGCTGTGCTAAAAATAAAACTGTTTCACGGCAGGAGCAGTGGAATTCAAGAAGATAGCGAGACTGAACCGGTGCCTCCGCGGCGCACCAATCAGGCTACGAGGAATGAATATCGACCAATCACTGTTGGGGACAGGAAAACTACCAGGTAGGTTCCATCTTTTTGAATAGATTTAATATATTGTTTTTAACATGAAATTTGTATACCTTATTTATTATTTATTTTATTCATAGTAAACATAGAAAGTGACATGATGAATATTATTTATTTATTTATTTATTTATTATTTAGCACCGCGTCTTACTACCCGTTCGGGTTATACGCTTAAGTACTAATTACGCTAATGGATTAGGAATTGGGAAGGTTGAATAGAGGAAGTGAACCCGCATTTGCGTGGAGGGAGAGTGGAAAACCATTTAGGAAAAACCACCCCCAGCTCACCCGACCGAGATTCGAACCTCGATCTCCCCGTCCTCGGCAGTCGGGCTCAACACGACTAGCGCGTTAGCCAACTACGCCACAGAGGCGGGTATGAATATTATTATTATTATTATTATTATTATTATTATTATTATTATTAGCACCGCGTGTATTACTACCTGTTTGGGTTTGACGCTTATGTGCTAACTAAGCTAATGGTTTTAGGGATAAGGAAGTTTACCTTTACCCGCATTTGCATGGAGGAAGAGTGTAAAACCATTTAGTTGTAAGTCACGATGCTGAAAGGAATCTTATGTCTGTGGAGACATAGCTTCAGCCAGCAAACCACATGTGTTCGTTTGTTATTTGTGTTCCAGAGCGAATCAAGAGACTGATGATCCATTGGTGATTGAGAAACATTCCAAGAAAAAGATGTCGGTGAAGAGGACCAAAGCCATTAAGACGAAGCTTAATCAAAGCACATATCAAGAGGAACGAGTCAGAGAGACAACAGGTGAGTTACACCTGTCAGGCCGGACAGGTGAGTGATATGTGTCAGTCAGTACAAGTAAGGGACAGACAAATGTCAGACGAGCCAGGACGGAGAGCTACGTGTGTCAGAGCAGGCCAGTGTCAGATGGTACAAGTGAGTGACAGACAAATGTCAGACGAGCCAGGCCGGTGAGCTACATGTGTCAGATGATACAGGCCAGTGTTACACGGTACAAATGAATGACAGACACAAGTCTAGTTGCAGTTGATCTGTTATGTTCCAGAGTCGAGCTTTCTGTCTGTCACTGAGAGGAAAGGTAGCAGTGACTCTCTCACTTCCTTGAAGAGCATTGAGTCTCAGAGGAGTACGGACTCTCAGACGAGTGCACCCGTGCGGGATACCTTGCACAAGGCCAAGAGACAGATACAAGCTCTCATAGGTCAGTCTTCACTCACTTGTACACTCTGTTCACACAACTCAAGAAAAACAAATATTTCAAGTTTAAATTAATAATTCTAATGTATATTTAGATTAACTGCACAAAACGATGTGCTAAGTTCCAAGTTTACAAATGAATTCCTGTATTTTTAAACAAAATGTGTTTATTGTCCAATAGTTAGAGTAAATAACCTTTTGCGCTAAGTATCCTCATTGTAAAGGAGTTCTCTCGGATGGCGAGTACTTGCACTAAACATCTCCTGTGTCACATCCAGGCGCGGTTAAGACCCGGGACAAGTGGGAGGTGAGCAACTCGTCTCTAGCGCAGAGTGACGGAGAACCGGAGGACCCTGTCACAGACAGCAGAGTGCCACTCGCAACAGACACGCTGGTGTGGAGACGACGGCAGGACCTGCTGCCCGACTTCCCCAACACTGCCCTGTAAGGTCACGCTTCTCACACTCGAATTGATCAAATATGCCCAAAACTAATCATTTTGATCTTTTATATTGACTTGAATTACAACACACTCTTGAGGGAAAAACATATTCTTTTTAATTAACAAAGTCACCTGCTTCAGTGGCTGCATGGTCTAAGGCATCACTCTCGCAATATACTATACTGCTGATAACGAGATAGGGGCTCAAGTCCAGGTCTGTTGTACTGAGTGTTTCCACTCTCCTTCTGTGCAAATGCATGTACATTCCCTCAAAATTCAACCTTCCTCATCCCCAACACATTAGTCTATTTAGTACAAAGGGCTGTAACCTAAACAGGTAGTATTGGAAGAGTTTTTAACATAACTTCATAATAATAACGGACTGTCTCCTGGTCAGCCCTGCTCCAAGTGTCGTCACCACGAAAGTGACAGTGACGAGATCTGCCAACGTGAGTGAGATGAGCCGCCCTGCCATGCTGGAGGCAACTAACAGGCTGGTCACCCGTAGGGAGGGGGTGGTAGGAGAGAAAGGGAGGCTACCCCCTCTTAAGAGCAGCATGAGCCAAGACGCAGGATGGGAGGTTCCTGTCCGGGCCGCGCGCCGGCAGAAAGTGAGTCCTTCATTTTAAACCCCTAATTTCAGGGATCTAAATTATAATTTTTATTCTGTGTTTTTTTTTAATATTATTTTTAATGTGAGGTAAATACATCGCCGTTTTGAAGAAAAAAAAAATACCCAAAGGCATCTCGAAACGCCCTCACCCTCATGTCATCCAAGGTGTATTTTATTTTATTATTATAATAATTATTCTTGGGCTGATACAAAGAAATTAAATTAAAAATATTAATTGACTTTGAGTGAAGTTTTTGTGATGTTGGCACTTAAAAGCTTAAAAAAAATGCTAACCCTCAGTCTTAGTAAATGGAGATTTGAATAGGTCAAGTTTGATAGACTGATATTCGACTTAAGTTGAATCCACTATTTTACAATTTTAAATTGTGAAAAGAAAATTATGAACCTCATAAGAAATAGAAATATAATAGAAAATAAAATAAAAATAGTAAATGTTTAAAAACATCATTATAATTATTTCATTATAACATTCACACATGTTAAATAACTGGTCTGGGATCTGGTTGTTGATTTAGTCCTATAATTATGTTGGTTCTGAACCACCAAAAGGCAGTATTAAAGCTTTAAAATAAATTTCAATTGAAAACATGTTAAAATATTTTTTTTGTAAGGATTTGAGTCTCGAATCCTTGAATCTCTTTTATCCTTAAGGATTGGAGGGTCTCAATTCTAACTGATACTTTAAACGCTCAACCCCCTAATTACAACCACCTATAATTGATTGTGACAAATGCCGGAAGCTAGTGCCTGCTTCAAACCCTCTGATCGCTTACTGCAGGTGTGTCGGAGCGTGGGAGACTCGGAAGTTTCCGGAGGGAGTACATACAACTCTGTGGACGGGGGCTCTGCGCTCCTCCTGGACACCATCAGGGAGACGGGCCTGCCACCCTCGGGTAATGACGTCAGCCGCACCACCCTGTGGGGGACACGCAAAGAGCCCCGCTCCAGCGACGGCAGCGAAAGCTCGTACAGTGGGCGGCTGTCCTCCCAGGAGGAGGCTTGGTCCCCGGTGTCGCCTCATGTTGAGATGACCTACCCCAAGTCTAAGCTCCCCATCCACCACATCACCACCAAGAGGAGTCGTAGCGGGGGTATCACCTCCCTGGACCTCAAGAGGCGCAACAGGTACAGTCTTGTGATGAGGCTCATAAGAGGTATCTTTTGATGGTGATGATGATGATGATGGCGTACTTGGGCTACATCATTCTGTAAGCCCAGTTTGTGTAAAATTAGCCAGCACTTATGTACCGTTGCCCGGGGGATGCCCAAATGTATTAATAGTACACCCTTTCTGTGGAGGCTCTTTCCTTGTCCTGATAAGATGATGATAGTGAATATGACAAGATAGAGCCATTGAAGATCTTAACCTAACTTAAGCCTAATTAACCAAACTCTGGTGACCATGGGAATTATTATACCACAAGGCCTATTAGGGGTCTCAGGGTATTTGAGTATCCAGCTCTAGTCCAAACTCTTGCTGTGTCTGCTGATGGACACTCTTCTCTACTTGTCTGGTTGTTATTATGAATGTACACTAAGAGAAACCGATTAAAAAAAACTAAGGTGGAGTGATAGGGATTGTGTGTTAAGGGCAGTATTTTTTCAACTCTAATTTATTGCATTTAAGCTTGACTTTGAAATAACTTGAGCACTCAGAAGTGTATAAAAGTACCGAGCACTCAGAAGTGTATAACGGTACTGCCTACTTACTTGCCACTGATTGTGTTTCAGCGATCCTGCCACCATGAAGCTGGTACCAGAGCCTGACAAAGCGTCGGATCTCCTCGAATGGAAGGGGAGCACAATGTTTACTATCGCAGGCCACAGGTTCAGGAAAATCACCAGGTGAACAAGCGCTCTTGACATGTTTTGATTGTAAATAGCTCATCCCTAGGATCTGTTGAAGGTTTGTCATGATAATGATGATGATTATTGTGCACAGGTTCACCAAGGATGACAGGTGTGTGTACTGTGACCAACCCATGGATGCCATTGTCACTCAAGGTCACAAGTGTTCAGGTCAGTTGTCCAACACAAAGGCAATACACCCACTTGTTCAAATTATTTTAAAATGTGACTTTTTTAATATTCATTACTGTTTCCAGCTTAGGTCAGTTATTTATTCAAGCCATATATTTTCCGCTACCAACTTGCTAGGCCTGTTGTAGCTTCACATGTCTTACAATATAACTTAAGACTAGGACAGGCACAACATCCAGTCCCCAGCTTTTAATTCATACTGTGAATTGAACCTGGGTCTCTTAGCTCATTAGGCAGACATGCTATCGGCTGAGCTAAGGTGTCAGATTCAATATGGTATATGACTTTCAAAATAATTGATTTCAATAATCCTTTGGGGTTTAATTGATTGGTTTACAAAATTAATTTAATTTCTCAAATAGAGTGAAGTGTTATTATAAAACCTAGTTAAAAAAACAAATTAAAATATCTCTAAGGTTCATGTTTAAAACAGTCAGCTGTGTCTCTAAGGTTTATGTTTAAAACAGTCAGCTGTGTCTCTAAAGTTCGTGTTTAAAACAGTCAGCTGTGTCTCTAAGGTTCATGTTTAAAACAGTCAGCTGTGTCTCTAAAGTTCATGTTTAAAACACTCAGCTGTGTCTCTAAGGTTCGTGTTTAAAACAGTCAGCTGTGTCTCTAAGGTTCGTGTTTAAAGCAGTCAGATATGTCTCTAAGGTTCATGTTTAAAACAGTCAGCTGCGTCTCTAAGGTTCGTGTTTAAAACAGTCAGCTGTGTCTCTAAGGTTCGTGTTTAGAACAGTCAGCTGCGTCTCTAAGGTTCATGTTTAAAACAGTCAGCTGTGTCTCTAAGGTTCATGTTTAAAACAGTCAGCTGCGTCTCTAAGGTTCATGTTTAAAACACTCAGCTGCGTCTCCAAGTTAAACGTCTTTGATAAAATGATCTGCTTAAGCTACAATTTATTAATTTATTGTTTAAAATGAACAAAACAGAAACTAGTTTCAGTGGTCGAATGGTCTAAGGAGTCACTCTCACAATAGACTGGATTGTTGACAATAGGGAGATGAGGGTTCGAATCCTGGTTGGGTGTAATAAGGCCTGTTTTCCCCTAACTTGTTTTTCACTCTCTTTTCCCACACAAATGTGGGTACACTTCTTCTAAATGCAATCTCTAAAATATTACCATAAATAGTACATATTAGTATAATCCAAGGGTCCTGGGTTTGTTTCCTAGCATGGCCGAAAAATTTATCATGGGTGAAAATATAAGTTTCCCTTTCACATTGATAATTTAACGGCGGGGGACTGGCTGTTGTGCCTGTCATTGTCTTGTGTTAGATTATAAGGCATATGAAGCTATGACAGGCCTAGTCAGCCGGTGGTGGGAAATATAGCGATAATATTGTGTGTCTGTTGATGTTATCGGCAGACTGTAAGCAGCTGTTCCACACAAAGTGTATCCAGAATGGCGGAGTAAAGGAGATGCCATGTGTGTACAATCAAGGCCCAGGAGGGGGCAAACCAGGGCGACGGAAACACCGCAAGCCCTCCCGCACACATTATGATCTTGGGAGTGGAACGCCACTGCCAACCAAACCCCCGGTGAGCGGCAAGTTCAGTCTAACCGGCACCTCCCAGTTTACTGACCGCACGGACGACATCATCAGCGATGCTAAGGAGCTGCAAGCCATGCAGGACTTCATCACTAGGAAGGTGCGCACAATAGACTATCTCGGCTGTGTGTATGTCTAGTAGAACACACTTTAGGGGTGTGCAAAGATGTGAAAGGTGATTTTAAGTCAAGTCAAAGCTTTGCACACACCTACAAAACCAAGAGATTGTTACTTTTCAAACACATGTTTATTGTTTGTGGCAAGACTCGCTGCTGTTCAAGAGAGACCTTTGAGTGGTTTGACAGCCTTATACATGAGTATCTTACTGCCTGTATCGAACCCTAGCGTCTTGGAGGGGTGAGCTCACTTACTGATGTTGTCGACAGATCTACATGATTGAGGCAGAGGAAGGCAAGAAGCCCAGTGAGGTGGACAGAGTGTTCAAGGCAGCACTCAAGGAGTTCAAGGACAACCTGGTGGCCACCTACAGCATCATCAGCAAGTCTGACGCCGTCAACATAAAGTACAAGGATCTCATCGCCAACTTTGTTTATGTGAGTTATTTAGTATTTCAATGATAAAAACTTTAAACAAATTTGGAAATTCGTAACCCTGTGCGAATCAAATCCAAACTCTATTTTCAAATAATTTGGGAAAACCACCCTCAACATACCTGACCGAGATATGAACATAATGTCCCAGCCATTGGCAGTCTAGTCTACTGGCGAGAGTAGCGCCTTATACCAGGTGACCACCAAAGCAGGTTACTTCTTTTGAATTGAAGTCTTAAGCTTTCAAAGCTTCACACACCTTCATTATTTATTCATCTTTGTATAATAAAATCATTGAGAATATATTTTATCGCAGAATGATTTGTAATATTTAATTATAAGTAGATAAATCAAGTTATCACAACATGTGATCCAATCACTTCATTCTTTCACAAAAGACTGGACTGCAGATGACAAGAAGATCAGGGTTCAACTACCAGTTGGGTGGTTTTCCCTTCCATCTACTTGCACATGCAGGTACACTTCCTCCAAATTCAATCTTTCTCATCCTTGACACATTAGCGCTATTTATTACATACACAAATAACCCAAATGGTTAGTAAGACACAGTAACAAAAAGAAAATTAACAAACAAAACAACTCAGATCTATATTAAACATAAATTTAGTATTTTAGGAGTAGCTTCCAATAATTTTATTGCTGAAGCTTCATAACTGTCTAAACTTAAATTTTCTTTCGAAATGAAGTTAATTCTGCTATTTCTTTTTTTTTTTTTTCGAAGTAAAGTTAAAGTTTAACAAGCTTCACAATCACGTCCACCAGGATGTAAAATAATCTTTGATTCAAGGGTTGCACCTCGAGATCTGATTACGATTCGTTCCCACAGGCCCTGCAGACTGTCCGCACCAAGGAGCAGACGCGAGAGGACTTTCCCGTCACGATGGGGGTGAACGCTTTCCGGGGGTTCATGAACGAGTTCATGGCTACAGCGCGCGTGGAGGAAAAACCGAGCAAGGCGAAGCGCAAGAAGGACAAGAAACGCAAGGCGGACGACGCGATACTGTACGCCGGCCACACCTTCCTGCTGACTATCATCAACATTCCGACTGCTTGCGAGATCTGTACTTCGTTCTTCATGTGGCCAATTGAACGAGGACTAGTTTGTCAGAGTACGTACCGTACATAGTCGATTACATTTCACAAGGATGGACAAGACGTGTTTTATACCTAGCCTACCTTGACTGATTACACTAAATAAAATAATTAAATTACATGTTGTGATAGTAACTTTATTTATTATGTTGCTCGTGATGTGACATGTTATAGTTAGGGATGTGATCATCGAATCCTTAAGAACCTTTAATAATCAAAGATTCGAGAAAATTTCCATTTTAAAACTAAAGTCCATAAAAAAAAGAGAGAGAAAAAAACACTTTTTAGATTGAAATTTATTTTAAAGTTCTAATACTGCTTATTGTTGGCTCAGAACCAATTACAATTATAGGATTATCTTAATAACCAGACCCCAGACCAGTAATTTAACACTTTTTTTACACATGAATGATATAGTGAATAGATTATAAGAATGTTAACTTTGAGTTACTATTTCTATTTTATTTTATATTTATATTTCCTCGTGTGTTCATAATTTTTTCCAAGTATCAGATTCACATTCAAAATTCAAAGTTAGATGGAGATTCGAATTTATAAAATAATGAATTTGACCCAACTCTAAAGATAATGTTAAAAAAATAACATTTTTTTAAATTATGTATCAAAAGTTACATAGCTATGTAACATATAACTATTTTATCAATTGTAATTTTTTTTTTTTTTAGATATTTGAACTTGGGTTCACTTTTGAAAATGTCACGCTCTTTGATTTGACTTATCTTTGAATTGAAAAAGTGCGGTTTGGTGAGAATGTGTTGTTGATCTGTCCTCCCCCAGACTGCAAGTTGACCTGCCACAAGAAGTGCTACTCCAAGGCGTCGGCGGTGTGCGGGAAGGACGGAAACCCGGGCTCCAACTCGTCTGGGGTGTTTGGTATTCCTCTGCACAAGATGATCGTAGGAGACTGCAAGGTGCCCGTGGTGGTAGACAGACTCATCACCACCATCGAGATGTACGGTCTGTACACGGAGGGGCTGTACAGGAAGTCGGGGGTGAGTTGGGCTGTACATGAGGTCAGGGGTGAGTTGGACTGTACAGGAGGTCAGGGGTGAGTTGGACTGTACAGGAGGTCAGGGGTGAGTTGGGCTGTACAGGAAGTCAGGGGTGAGTTGAGCTGTACAGGAGGTCAGGGGTGAGTTGGGCTGTACAGGAAGTCAGGGGTGAGTTGAGCTGTACAGGAAGTCAGGGGTGAGTTGGACTGTACAGGAGGTCAGGGGTGAGTTGGACTGTACAGGAGGTCAGGGGTGAGTTGGACTGTACAGGAGGTCAGGGGTGAGTTGGGCTGTACAGGAAGTCAGGGGTGAGTTGAGCTGTACAGGAGGTCAGGGGTGAGTTGGGCTGTACAGGAAGTCAGGGGTGAGTTGAGCTGTACAGGAAGTCAGGGGTGAGTTGGGCTGTACAGGAGGTCAGGGGTGAGTTGGACTGTACAGGAGGTCAGGGGTGAGTTGGGCTGTACAGGAAGTCAGGGGTGAGTTGAGCTGTACAGGAAGTCAGGGGTGAGTTGGGTTGTACAGGAAGTCAGGGGTGAGTTGGGCTGTACAGGAAGTCAGGGGTGAGTTGAGCTGTACAGGAAGTCAGGGGTGAGTTGAGCTGTACAGGTCAAGGGTGAGTGAGCTGTACAGGTCAGGGGTGAGTTGAGCTGTACAGGTCAGGGGTGAGTTGAGCTGTAAAGAGGTCAGGGGTGAGTTGAGCTGTAAAGAGGTCAGGGGTGAGTTGAGCTGTACAGGTCAGGGGTGAGTTGAGCTGTAAAGAGGTCAGGGGTGAGTTGAGCTGTAAAGAGGTCAGGGGTGAGTTGAGCTGTACAGGTCAAGGGTGAGTGAGCTGTACAGGTCAGGGGTGAGTTGAGCTGTACAGGTCAGGGGTGAGTTGAGCTGTAAAGAGGTCAGGGGTGAGTTGAGCTGTAAAGAGGTCAGGGGTGAGTTGAGCTATACAGGAGGTCAGGGGTGAGTTGGACTGTACAGGAGGTCAGGAGTGAGTTGAGCTGTACAGGAGGTCAGGGGTGAGTTGGGCTGTACAGGAGGTCAGGGGTGAGTTGAGCTGTACAGGAGGTTGGGGGTGAGTTGGGCTGTACAGGAGGTCAGGGGTGAGTTGGACTGTACAGGAGGTCAGGAGTGAGTTGAGCTGTACAGGAGGTCAGGAGTGAGTTGAGCTGTACAGGAGGTCAGGAGTGAGTTGAGCTATACAGGAGGTCAGGGGTGAGTTGGACTGTACAGGAGGTCAGGGGTGAGTTGAGCTGTACAGGAGGTCAGGTGTGAGTTGAGCTATACAGGAGGTCAGGGGTGAGTTGGACTGTACAGGAGGTCAGGAGTGAGTTGAGCTGTACAGGAGGTCAGGAGTGAGTTGAGCTGTACAGGAAGTCAGGGGTGAGTTGGGTTGAACGAGTTGTCTAATGTATTGTTGCTCATTGTCTGCTGCTAGTTGTCTGCTCTAAATGTCTTTGTGTCGGTTTCCAGGTGAGCTCGAAGGTGAAGGAGTTGAAGGCTCGCATGGAGGACGCCAGTCAGGAGGACGTCAACTTTGAGAACTACCACGTGCATGTGTTGGCGGCTGTGCTCAAGAGTTTCCTGCGGGAGATGCCGGAACCGCTGCTCACCTTTGACTGCTACGAGGACTTCCTCCGGGCAGCCAACCTCACTGACCCCCAAGACAGGGTGTCCACGCTGTTCGCTATTCTTAAGAAGCTGCCCAAACCTAACTACGACCTCATGGAGAGGCTCATCTTCCATCTCGCTAGGTTAGTTGAGGAAAAATAACTAGGATCTCATGGAGCTACTCATCTTCCTTGACTCTATAACTAGTCCAAATGTCATGCTGATATTTCTCTTTGAATGTTTTGTAATTTTCTATTAATGGTGTCAATATTTAACACAACTTTTACTAAATACGTCTGTTTTAAAATTTAATTTTTATAAGGTTTTCACTTTGAAAAAAAAAAAATCCTGCAACTATTTGTCATCATTTAATAACTATATTCTGTTATGTAATGTCGTGACATCGTCTGTAATTCTGTGACTACTCTATCATGTAATGTCCTGTGCTATTCCATCGTAATGTCCTGTGATACTTCCATCTTAATGTCTGACTATTCGTCATGTAATGTCCTGTGAACTTCATCGTTGTCCGTGACTACTTCCATCATGTAATGTCCTGTGACTACTTCCCGTCATGTAATGTCCTGTAACTACTTCCCGTCATGTAATGTCCTGTGACTACTTCCCGTCATGTAATGTCCTGTGACTACTTCCATCATGTATGTCTGTGATAGTTCCCGTCATGTAATGTCCTGTGACTACTTCCCGTCATGTAATGTCCTGTGACTAGTTCCCGTCATGTAATGTCCTGTGACTACTTCCCGTCATGTAATGTCCTGTGACTAGTTCCCGTCATGTAGTCTGTGACTGTTCGTCATGTAATGTCCTGTGACTACTTCCCGTCATGTAATGTCCTGTGACTACTCCATATGTAATGTCTGATCTTCCCATCATGTAATGTCCTGTGACTACTTCTCATCATGTAATGTCCTGTGACTACTTCCCATCATGTAATGTCCTGTGACTAGTTCCCGTCATGTAATGTCCTGTTACTAGTTCCTGTCATGTAATGTCCTGTGACTACTTCCCATCATGTAATGTCCTGTGACTACTTCCCATCATGTAATGTCCTGTGACTAGTTCCCGTCATGTAATGTCCTGTTACTAGTTCCCGTCATGTAATGTCCTGTTACTAGTTCCTGTCATGTAATGTCCTGTAATCCTGCACAGGGTGGCGCTGCACGAAGATGCCAACCGCATGAGTTCGAGCTCCCTAGCCATCGTATTTGCCCCCTGCATCCTGCGCACCAACAAGGCGATTCCCGCCCAGGACTCTCTGCATGACATCGGCCGTCAGACTCAATGCATAGAGACAATCCTCTCGGAACAACTCAGGAAGGTGCGAGCGACCTTGGCTGATATAGATACTCTGGACACAGCTCGACACACTGCGACGCATCGCCTCTCTTCTCTCCGGAGCTCCAAGGTACTAAATGGTTTGGTGGTGTGGTTTATCGTTTGTCTGTGGATTTTCAGAATTATAAACCTCTTCAAATAAGATAAATTAAAGCTTGTTACCAACATCATCATGAACTGTTTCTAGCCTTTGGACCAATCATTTTATCTCACTATTCCTCTTTCTTTCGACTGTTATTCTCCTCTCACTCACTCTTGTAGGAGACCCTTGAAGAGCAAGAGTACCTCTACCTTCTTCCAAATATAATACAATTACCTCATAATGCAGAAAGAATTCCTCGCCTGTGTTATTGATAATTGTGGATGAATTAGCTTCAGTTTGGTCTAAGTCAAAACTTCCGCCTTGAAAATGGTGGGAATTTTGTTTGGGTTGGGGTTGTTTTTTTTTATCCTCCATAGAAGTTCTTCCAATAACCATGTGGCACTGAAATAGTGAAGTGTTGGTAAATTTGCTAGCGTTTTATTTTTATTTGTGCTCCATTTTCTAAGATTCTATCATATTTATTTAATACGAATAAGTATAGAATGGCCGCTTGAATTCTCTAATCCTTCAAATCCTAAAGAATTGTAACACTCTTAAAAAAGTATCTTGAATACAATAGTTATGATTACCTTGACTTTCAATAACAATTTTAAAAAGTTGGTAAAAGGAATTATGTAGATTGGTGTAGTTGGGAAAATAACAAAATCACAACAAAAAGACATAATTCTATTAATATAATTAATTTACTAAAAAAGTGTTTTTGTTGCTTAAGGGCCAGCAGACATTACAAACAATATAGCAATTTTGCCTGTGGCCCCAAGTCTTAAGTTTAAGTGCTCACACATTTTAATTTAAAAAATTGTACATTTATAAAGATTTAAGAATTTGGTTTTTTGATTTGAAAGAAAATGTGTAATTAAGATTGGAAACATATGATTGTGTTGTGTAGATCTTCAGTCCCGAGGAACTCCTGCCTGCCGATACGTCCAGCACCGTCTCCGCTCCGGACGATGAAGAGGCCCTGTTGATGGGACACATCCAGGAGATTCAGAAAGAGAAGGAGCTCTTGACGTCGGCCCTGCCCAGTCTGACTCGCACCACTTCCGACGATGATCTGCTCTCCACAGACATGGATGACGGCAGTCTTGACGACGTGGCAGGTCACATAGAGGACACTGAACATGAAGGTACGTCCAACCCACGAATGGCAGATCTATTGTGTGGCGCGCCGATTTTAAAATAAACGTTAAACAAAACTTTTCCCAATGTGGTGTAACTTTTTGAAGTCGTTAATATTTCGACATCCATGTCATTCACACGTCACAATGAACTTGGTGAAGTCAACGGTTAGAAATCGTCTTGGCTTGCAATAGAGATGTACCCAATTCAGTAAAATCGATTACCGATACCGATTGTTTAACATAATTGTTCATGCTACGGCTATTTACACCAATTAATCCCGATTATCGATTATTTATTAATAACTGTTGGGAAATATTCTCAAGAAAATGATAACAATTAATGTAATTAATACAAAAATATATTTTATGCATAACGGGCGAAAGTTGGACTAGATTTTTAGTTTTATCAACGGTATGAACTTATATTTCTTTATCTGGTTATTGATAATAAATAAAATGATAGAATATTAGGAAAATGGTAGAGCACAAATAAAAGTAAAAATACTAACACACATTTACACACACTTTGATATTCAGTTATACACACTCTCTCATGGTGCTCTTACAGTGTCCCTGGTATCATCCCACGCTCGACGACCCCGCTCTGTCCCCCAGAGACCCCTGGTGTCTCGCTCCATGTCCGGGGGCGAGCCAGGCGGCGAAGATGTAGGGAACAGGACCTCTGCCCCGGTTCAGTTCCTGGCCACCACCGGCAAGAAGCTGCGCCGACAGTCTTCGGCCGACAACAATCCTGCGGTCCGCTTCCCCCCACCCTCCTTGGACGGTGATACGGACGAAGACCCCATCATGGTGTGATTTCACATGCACATGTTTTAGGTCATTTTATAGAAGTTTGTGTGTGCGCAAGCAAACAAACACTTGAACTTGTTTTTATATTTCCTTGAGATAGCTTTACTATCTTTAATTTGTAGGAGTGTGCGAACTCTTATTTTCTTGTTTAAAAGTGAAATCGAATTAAATACTCCCCAAGGTTGATTTTAAGCTCTAATTAGGGCTGTGCCAATCCTGATACTCGACTCCTCAATACCACTCTTCAATACTCAACACGGTTGCTTTTGAGAAGTAGTGGAGAAAAGGAGAAACAACAATAATCACATCTCCAGTGGCTGGACATTAGTTGCTAGTCGTGGTCATTCTCTTCGCCCAACATGCCATTCCTTTGCAGCTCATCAACACGCTCACAGTCGACACAAGGTTCATTTTCGATTATTAAAGGGAACTGTATTTCAAAAATTAACCTAAGGAGAACACTTATTTTCTATTGAAACAGTCGTAAGGTCGATTTTCCTCAGCGCTTTGGCAAGGGAGTGGTGAGCGAATGAATCGGCCATCTCGCAGCTGCGTCGTTTTTTCGTAGTTATACTAATTATTATTTGAATGATTTTAAAATAATCAGCATTAAATATTAATTCTTTATTTATTGGTTTTAACTATTTTAAGCAAATATATAGCCTAATTGACTTGTTTCCATATCATGGCATATGAAACCAATTAAACATTTTTCTTTTGACCTAATTTCTATACCTACCAAATGAGAATTTATTTAATTTCATGTTGAATGGTATCGGATAGGATATCGAGTGAGTATCGAGGAGATGGTATTGAGCAAGGTATTGGAATCGAGAAAAGTACGTTTCGGCCCACCGCCAGCTCTAATGCTATAATTTTGTGTTCAGAAAAACAAACCTTTTTATTTATATATAAAAAACAAGTATAATTTTAACACCAGGTAATATTTGTTGTAAACATATTTTTTTCTAAAAAATTCTGAAGCTGATAAATCAAAATTGTTTATACAAGTAATTAAATTATTTAAAAAATGTTTACATTTAAACATTATTAATTGTAATGTCCATAATAGCGAGAAAAGACAAACATTTAAACTAAAGGATTATTATATGTCACTTGTTTTTCGGGCAAAGCTTTTTAGTCTTCGAAGCTGTAGTTCATTTTTTTAACTCAAGTCACAGTTGCTTCACACACCTTTATTAATTTGTATTGAAAGAAAATGTATTACATTTAATTTTTAATTGGTTGTTTTTTTCTTAACTTGTGTACTGAGTGCTGCTGTTTAAGGGTAGGAATTACTCTTTTTTTTTTACTACCAGCCTCTTGTCGAGATCAGACTTAATGTCGGACAGAAACGTTCTTTGTTCCTAATTTGAGTTTGGTGGATGATACATTCAAATGTATTTTGCTGTTTAACTATGAGAAGGCTCAATGGCTGATTGATTTTATAACAATGGAAATTCGTAAAAATAAACCAAAATAAACTAGAGACGGGTCGAATTCATTGTTTTACGAATTCAAATATTGGAAAAAATGACCTTAAGAGGAAATGGAAATAGTAACTTAACGTTAACATTCTTTCTTATTACATTCACACATTCAGTTAAGTGTTAAATTATTGGTCTGGGGCCTGGTTGTTAAGTTCATCCTATAATTATTATAATAATTGGTTCTGAACCACCATTAAGCAGTATTAGAGCTCACAAACAAATTTCACTTAAAAAATTGAAGGGAAAAAAATTTGTTAAAGACTTGAGTCTTAAATTTGAATTGTTCTCAAATCCTCAAATATATCATATCTTTAAGGATTTTTCCAAAAGGAACATAGAGCTGGGTAATTGTTATCTCTACGGGAGCGGGGAGGTTCAATCATTAGCTCAACGCCCTCATTGCCCCTTGGTGGCTTCCGTTCACCGATGAAATCCTAGAAACAAGATTCGATTGGGAGACTCAGCGAGATGTAATCCAAACTTGTCAAAACTATCTTCATTTATCTTTTATATTGTGTACTGGCCGTGCGAATACACTTACAGTATGGCCCCCTATCCCAGTATCCGCAGTTTACTGCAGCCCAGTTTTATTTGTCTTAAATTAAAGAAAAAAATAGTTTATAAGTGTCAAACCACGCGCCGAGCGAGAACCGGTCGTACTATCAGTAGCACAAATGTGCCTACTATGTACTGTACATTACTTGACTCATCAGTCATTATTATCATTATCATCAGTGATCATCGAGACAAGAAGAATGGAGAAAACTTAGTATAATTTAGTGTAAAATACATGTTATTATTACTTTATTTAATGTTGGTAATGTCTTACTGTGAATAATTTATCAATTAAACATTATCGTATTTATGTATGTTATATTGAATATCACGTTATATAATAGTTCGGTATTATCCGTGGTTTCATGTAACCACTGTATATCTAGGAGCATATTACCCGCGAATATGGGGCCCTACTGTAGTTATGTATCCGCACACAGTTAACCCCACTTTTAGCTAAACTTGGCATACCTATTGATTTTGTTACTCTAAAAAAAACCTTTAAAAGATATAACAGTTCAAGGGAGACATCCTTTATAAAAACATGACCAAACATTTTTACTTAACTTCCCGAGTCGATATCGGATACATGAACCGACCCATCGATGTGGTGGGGGTAGCTAAGTTATTACAATACCAAACTTTAATATTCTTTTAAGTGTTTATTTATATGGTGTAAATTAAGACATGTGTTGACTCCTATATTTCTCGAATTCGAATCTTAAATTTTCTTTCATATCTCTAATCCAAATTTGACTCTTTAAAAGTGTACAATTTTAGTTTAAAGTGAAATGATTTAAAATTGAATTTAATAAAGTCGTTTTAAGGTTTAGTGTTCCTGATAAATGATCTTGTGTTTATCCTGTAATATCAAACAACAACAGAGAAAATTTTATTTCATTAAATTAATTAAATAAGTACATTTTTATGCCTTTTTGTGATTTTGTCATTCTTACAACTACACAAGTTAACGTAACACATAATGTATATTAACAATTGTTTAAAATAACTGTTATTTGAAGTCAAAGTTTTAATATTAATTGTATTTGAGATTTTTATTAATAGCAAATCTGTCTAATACCCGAGGATTTAAGGATTTGGGGATTCAGATATTCCATCGCTAGTAGAAATCTTTTTTAATATTGTCTTCTGGTATATTAATTGTGTAGTTTGTTTTCTTTCGGCTTCAGTACACATTGTATTACATTTTATTTTACAATACTAGTTCTTGTGTTTGTTCGTCTTGTACACAATTTGACGTATTAGAGAAATTGTGTTTGTCGTGTTACCTATCAGACCTTGACTCGCCGACTAGGACTTAATGAAGGTTTCCTTTGAACCTTTTAACATTGTATATGCTGATATAATGAAACCACCATCGGCAAGACTCGGTTGTCGATGATCGCTGTTGGTCACTTGTGTTTATTAAGTTATTTTTGTGTAAAAAGTGTATGGTTAACCTAAACTTAACCGGTTTATGATAATTGTGAATCATAATCTATTTTATATAAGTCATACTCTTTTATTTCATTTTACAATGTAGCAAATAAAATTTGTGATATTTTGATTTTGAAATATTTGTGTATTATCGAAATTACCAATTAATATTAATGATATTTGGTTTTTTATGAGGTATGAGGCACACTTAAGTTGCAATGTCCTCATGATTCACTGAGTGAATCTTATTGGACTTTAATAAGTTCCGCTTTGATCTTTTCAGGCACAAATTGGTCTTTAACTTCACTATTCACCAATGAATAAGGGATACCTCTTTTGTTTTAGGAAGTCACGATGCACGTTTCACCCTCCCTACGAAAGAGTTTTGATTGAACAAAACTAGGGATGACAAATTCAATACCTCGATACCTTCAATTCTTACTAGTATTAAAAGAATCAAGAATTGATCTTAATATTACGATTATTGATATTTGATTTTTAGCTCTCAATGAAAATACTGGTAACTAAACAAAACACCAAAATTCAGAATGAGTTGTAATCAATTATCTCTCGTATTAGGTTAATTGCTATGTATTTTGGTTAAGTTAATATACATATTTGGCGAATTTAAATATTTTTGTTTTCGACATCTGTTTATTATATATTATTTACAAATATTTGACTCAGTGAGGTATTATTTGTAGGTAAAAAACATACTTACTATAGTAATTCCTAATTAGTGTCTTAATCATATATAATATGCTTTAATACTTGGTCAAACAAATCTTTTTCTTTAGTTTTTTCACTATGCTATGAAGTTAAGTAAATATGTTTTTGTGAGGTTGGATGCTTGACAAAATGATGAAATAGGAAATATACATAATCGAAAAATTGAGGTTGAACTTATGAATTGGAATCGAAAGAAACATGTATCGTGACATCTCTAAATAAAATATAGGCCGAGGAATTGAGCCAAAATGTTTCGCTTTCATTAAGACGCAGCCATTACCTCTTCGTCCATTGTCAGCACTGTAATGGCCATGTTGTTTTTTTACCCCTATATTAATGGCATTTGCTCAATTTATTGTCAAACTCTTGTAATCCCGTGAACATGTTCTAAATAAAATTATGATTCAGAACTTGGATTTTACTGTGAATCTTTGCTGACACGTCATTAAATTGCCGACCTTGAAGCCCTAATCACAGTAGAACGTCCAACTACTATGTTAGGAGCTTGTATTAGACCGGGTTGTTCTAACATTAATGTTTGCAATGTAGATTGCTTTTGTCATACAATGAAAATGTGTTTATTGATTTAACCATTCGCAGAAGCACTTGATATTGAAAAGAGGCTCTTTTAAAAAAAAGTTGAACTCTGTGTGTGATCATATATTCATACTAAATTAAGAAATATTAAATAATTGTTACAAACTACAAATCAACATAATTTTGCTGTTTTTGAATTCTGGACTTAAATTATTCACATATAATTTGTTTTAACATTGGGTTAATGGTTATTGTTTTAAAGGTAAATATTGGTCAGATTAACTTGTCCTGGTTATTTTTTACAGCGATATATCTGTGCCGACTTTAGTTTCTTGAAATCTTAATAAAGATACAGAATGTTGTTTAAATGAAATAATAGAGTATGTGAAGAGTTGTCTCGTCCAGGTTGCGAACCCAAGGACGGGTAATACAGTGACGCATGTACATTATGTTGTTTGTTTTAGTTGTGTACAGTTTCAATGTCATCTGTGATGTAGCAAAATAATAATAATATAATAATAATGCCATTTAGACAGAGCGGAAGAAAGCTAGACCAAAATGAAACTATTGATATTGGAAGTGTTTGTAGTCTCACGTCTATTACTAATCATTGTTTACATATATTTTTCATCAATTGTAGACATGTGAAGTAAAGTATGTGTGGAATAATTCTTATCAAACACGGGACTGAAGCATTTATAATAGTTGTAGGTATGGGCGCGGGTTGTTTTTTGTTTTAAAGAAACTTGCATTTAACAGCATGAGATACGTCGCAAATAAAAACTGTCCGTTACAAAATATAACTAAATATATTTTAAATAGTTCAAATTGTTATTTAAATGTAACTTTAAAAAGTTAGATGTTATCTGCGTAAGGGTGAAAAGATGATTAAGATCAACATCTAAATAAATGTTTGTGTAGTTCCAAAAAATAATATTATATGTATAATTAATGTGTGTTGTGAAGTTACATGGTTAATTACAAAAAAAAATCTCATTTGTTACTACTCGTCAACACTGTTAGTGCCACAATCCAGTTTGATTGGCTGCGCTAGTTCTGTCGTTACCCAGTAGATAGGGTAGTTGTCTGTAATGTCAATAAAACAGAACCTTCTCTACCTTATAGCAGTTTAGGCAGATAAAAACTATAAATCAATCAGAAAAATCTCTTCATAAATAACACTGTGGCGATTTTTCTTGTACAACTTGCTAATAAACACACGATGAAATATCGGTGGCACTTTTTGCACACAAATCCATAATAGGTGTGGCACTAAAAGGGTTGAGTAGATTACACGTTACTGTTTGTGAATCAAAAATGTAAATTAAGTTGCACCAAAATGTTAAAATCCTCACTTGACTATTTTCTGTCTTCTCTACTTATATATAAATCAATGTCTATTGGCTGTGTTGGTAAGACTAATCAAGAGGTAACTCGTTATGTTAGATAGTTTCCTCTCCTTGCAGGTTATTTAATTACTCCTTGTAGTTCTACTCTGATACAACGTGCAAGTACACATTGCTAGTTCCACCATAGCGCAGTCGAGGTGAGCTTCCACTGTAGATAAATTGTACTTTACATTGCTTGACTCGTGTATCAGAACAGCACAGATCGTAACTGGCTACTTTAGTAGGTGTTGTGAACAATTCGACCAACATTAGCTCTCTGTCAGGTATTGTGAGAGGGTACTAGCTCTTGTCATTTATTGTGGCAGAGCACTAGCTCTCTGTCAGTTATTGTGGGAGGGTACTAGCTCTCTGTCAGTTATTGTGGCAGAGCACTAGCTCTCTATATCAGTTATTCGGTGGGAGGGTACTAGCTCTCGTCAGGTTATTGTGGGGAGGATACTAGCCTCTCTGTCAGTTATTGTGGGAGGGTATTAGCTCTCTGTCAGTTATTGTGGGAGGGTACTAGCTCTGTCAGGTTTATTGTGGGAGGGTACTAGCTCTTGTTGCAGGTATTTGTGTGGAGGGTACTCTAGCTCTACTGTCAGGTATTGTGGCAGGGTACTAGCTCTCTTGTCAGGTAGCTATATCTGTGTAGCGTGCTGGTGTTGCAACACTTTATTACACACTGTACTTGCTGTGGTTCTATTAACAAAGGAGGTAGAACTGACTCCTTTAAAGCTAGTAGGTCTCATGTGCAAGAACCCTGGAAGGTCAAGTTGCCGATCTATGAATCTGTAGCTCCAAGATTGGCTCAGTGTAGAAGTTAGTTGTTTCCTTTCAAATGAAATGTTAAGACTGTTTTTATATAATATATTATCTTACCAAGTTAAATAACTCGCTCCAATGGTGATGTTTAGTGTGTTATAAAAGTACTCGACTGTTTTCCAAATTTATTCCTAGGACATGAATTTGACTACCTTGATTTGGACAATTTGTTCATGTCTGATGGAAATCAGGGGCGGCAGCTCCTGTCGTTAACTTGTTCATTGTTGTTGTTTGTGTCTAAATTATTACAATTTTTAATTACTAATATACTTTACTACACTAAACATTCTAATTTTCATCCATTAGGCTTTAGCATTTTGGTGTCTTTATCTTGGTTTTGAGATTTGTTGTGTTTTTTCAACTAAATTTTGAATTATCTGTTTTAACATTACAATATAAAACTTGAACGACAATTCTAAATATTCTAAGTGTGTAGAAAACAATAATACTCAGTGTGAAAGTAGTTTATATATAATTTCTGTTTCCACCATTATTATTAT
Source organism: Timema podura (assembly GCA_033556935.1). Lineage (NCBI taxonomy): Eukaryota > Metazoa > Arthropoda > Insecta > Phasmatodea > Timematidae > Timema > Timema podura. The sequence continues at coordinate 59,057,841 of JAVRXN010000012.1, read as the reverse complement.
TATTATAAATAAGTATTTTGTGTAGTATCATTGGTGTATTTTCTCCGGCGTCATTGAGGGGGAAGGGGGTTAATTCTTGTACAGGGTGAACACATTCACTTGGGAAATTAGCCAGGGTAGGGAATTTAAAATTTGCCAAGGAAATCAGCGAATTTTGTATTTTATTTGGGAAAATGGTATACTTTGCCAGGAAGATGTCTTAATTGTATCACATTCAAACATTGTTTTTATCATAGTTAGTTTTAGTGCATTTCAAAAATAACCATCAATAACAAATTGAGTATTTTGATTATTTTAAAATATATTTTAATTCCCGATATGGATTTTTGGATTGGGGAATTTATATGACCGAGAATGTTAGCCGTCACGAGGAGAAATAGGATAAGAAATAATGATATCCGGGAAAGTATTAGCTTCTTACCTGAACCAGACCACACGTGTTGTAATACACTGTAAAGACACCATTGTGCCGAGTACTTACAGCGAGGAACATTTTAAAGTGTATTTATCACTCAGGGTCTCTTGTTTATGAAATATCAAATGTAAAAAATTCCATTTCAGACGTTTCGGCTCTCGTAAAGTGAAACCCTGGTCAGGTATTTTTACCAGCTGTCCGATATGTTTCCTTGATTAGTTATAGATTGCTTAGAATAAACTTAGACATGTATTGTTTTCACCTCTTATTCTTGACACAATTTAATTTCCCAGAATGACCCACTTCGCTGGTCCAAGGCGTCATTATCGCTATAGATCAGGGTTTGAATCCTGGTTAGTTCCCTGACCCACCTAAATTGTGAAGGGAGGACTTTTTTAAAAGCTAGAAGTGGTTGTTTTTCCTCAACAAGATAATAATTCAAGTGAATGTGTTTCAAACCTTCCAATTAACTTTGTCCCTCCGCAAAATTCCCCATTTACATCTTCGTTCTAGACAAATTACTGACAATCCCAATATATTGTTTCCTTGTATCACCATATATTGGATGTATTTGTAAGGCTTCCATTGTATCTTCCACAGCACAAGATTTTGACATTTTTTACCAACTGGAAATTATTTTTTTAGTATTACAAATTATATAAGTTTGGCATAATTGGGCCGTGCCTTTATTACACTCATCTTAGTAACTTTGCCTTTTCATGAAAACAAACACTTGACTAGATTAATTTTTAGACTTTTGGAGGGTTAAAGTAAAAACGTAAAACGCTTTTCCATGTTCTGTTGTACGTTTGTTGACAAAATGTTTGTAAATCTATGTTCTGTTTGCTATAAAAAAAAAGGTTAGTTTCGAAACTAGAATGATGGATGAATGTCTGAATGTATCAAGGGAAATAAGTAGTTGGAATTATTCAAGATTATAACAATGGAAATAATTTTATATCTATTTGTAATAAACCAACAAATATTATTGTACAGATATATAACCATACATATATTATAGTCATAAATAAATAGGTTTTATTTTTCTTATTTAAATCCCCTTTTCCTGATTCCCAGTAGAGTTAAGTGTTAACACAATCCAATGAGTCACACACACAATTAGCTGCCAGAAGCAAGAGAAAGTTAACAATTGTACAATGTACATGACCCACATGGTCTAACGCGCTTCTCTCGCAGTAGACTAGACTACAGATGACTGGGTTCCAGGTTCGAATCTTGGTCAGGTGTGCTGAGGACAGTTTTTCCAAAATTGTTTTCCACTCTCCCTCCACGTAAATGTGAGTACACTTCCTATAAATATAACCTTCCTAATCCCTAAAACCATTAGCGTAATTAGTACATAAGTATATAACCTAAACGAGTAGTGAGATTCAGAGCTAAAAAAAAGTTGCTAGCGAAGCTTGGAGAGATTTGAAATAATCTACAGTAGGGATACAGCTGCATCAGACACCATAAACTGTGAGTGCAAAATGATCCTGAGCACAGGACAACTGTATAGCTCGGTGGGAGTGCCTGAGTGCATTCGTTATTAACACTGAAGGAATTGTTTTAGAGGGAATGTACTCGCATTTGTATAAAGGGAGAATGGTAAATCGAGAGTGACACAGGCCTGACCTTTAATGGAGGTGTTTTAATGGTCTAGGGTGTTACACTAGGAATAAATTTGACTGACAACAGGGAGATAATGGTTATAATTCCAGTGTGGCATAGGCCTTGTGGAGTTTTTTTTTTTTACGTGAATACGTCTTTAAATTTGCTACCATACAGGGGCAATCCAAAAAACCTAATGATAACAAAATTGGGGGATACAGTTTGGTGTTGTAGTTTCGAATCTTTCCTCACCATCCAAAATTAAATTATACCACTGATAGCTAAAGGATCAAAGAATTCATTATGATAAGTGAGAACAGTGACGCATCGCGCGTGGTGGAGGAAGCGCGCCATTTTGAGGTTATTTTTGCTGCATATCGAGATTTTTTTTAATGGTTTTCCACACTCCCTCCATGCAAGTGTAGGTGAAAAAAAGGGTGTACCAAAATATACTGAAAATAAATATGGCACAAAAAGACTAAAATCCCATAACTATCAAAGAATAAAGAGACGTGATCGGTGAGGGGCGGTGGCAACTCGATAAAATATTATATTAAATGATAAAGTAATGTGGTTATTGCAAAACTAGAACTAATACAGAAATATTTAAAGTTTAAATATAAGATTGATGTCTCAGGGCCATATTCCATAGATTAAAAGAGAATGAATAAATATACAATAGCTACTCTAAAGTTGCAAGTAGAACCCCTTGACACAAAATCAATTTACTCACGATTTGATCTCTATTCTCTTAACTGTATGGACATCTGTGGCTGAGATTTTCGAGCTGTCGTCTGCATACTATTGTGTAAGAGAGAGAAAAACTTTTGAGTATCTCTTTCTCTCTTACACCAATTACAAGGCAACGAGGGATTTTGTCATCGTTGAATATAATGAGATACATCAATCATGTGTGATTATTTAAATGAAATAAGTGTGTTAGTAAAAGCTTTGAAGAGCATAACAAATTTAGAAAGTGGTGAATGTTTTTTTAAATAAGTTGATGTAGGCTACTATATACGATGATTTTTGAAGGAAAATCGTAAGGAAGGATTTATTTCTTATCATAATCCTATATAATCCTTGCAGTAGTATTTAGTAGGATAAAATACCTACTTCCGTTCTAAATGGCCGTTTATCCTTTCAAAATACTAATATAATTATGATAGTACTCTGGTACGAAATAGAACCTTACATATTGGGATTCCTACTAAAATCAGGGTTTAGTAGATACCATACTTCCTACGAGTTTATAAATTAATTCTAGATGTTTAGTAATAATAGAAAAAAAAATGAAATATACTTGAAGAGGATCAAGAGCTATGAATGAAAATCCCTAATCACTTTCAAGTGAAGTATGTAATAATTATAAATATTTATTAAAGACTATGTAGACAAAAACAAACCGACAATAGATAACCAGAAAGAAAAACAATAATAAAAATAAAAATCATATCTAGCACCAAGTCTTACTAGCCGTTCGAGTTATACGTTTATGTACTAATCACACTAATTACACTAATTGTTAGAAATGGGAGAGGTTGAATATAGAAGAAGTGAACCCGTATTTAGTTGGAGGGAGGCTGGAAAAATATTTAGGGAAAACCACCCACAGTTCACACCGAGCGAGATTCGAACCTCGATCTCCACGTTCTTGGCAGACTAGCTCAACATGAAATTAGCGCGTTAACAAACTACGTCACCAAGGTGGGTGTACCAAGAAAAAAATTCATCGTGTGCTTAGAGGCTGGCACCACTTGGGGTATTGGCTGGCGATTGTTGCCCCTTGTGAATGACACCACATAAACACGTGACTAAACCAGCAGTCACCGGGTGGGCGATAGTCGTGCTGTGCTGAAGGGTAGCTATCCTACAAATCACCAATAGTGGGTTACTTGTGATTGAGTGTTGACAGGGCGGGCAACTCAATTGCTTCGTGTGAAACCCCCAATCTACCACTATGTTAAACATCACAGCAATAGTTGGCCAGCGATAGTTGGTGGGGGGATAGTTGTCTCGTGTGAAACGGCTCTAAATCCCATAAGTTTGAAGGAGTGTAAGACACTCAAAAAGGTTTAATTTGGTATTGTATGACAATAATATAATATATTGTGGGTGGATTTTCGCTAAATCCTTACATAAATACAATTAAAAAAATTGTACATTATGATAATGTTATTATCTACTTACATAATAATATAAGCATAGTGTGATATATAACGCGCAGATATACTTAAATAATTTAGGTACTATAATTAAAATTATTATTGTGTATCACAGTTGTCAGAGATTTTATTTTTATAAAAAAAGAATTACGTATATCATAGACAGTTTCTTCCTGGAACATCTCTTGGTGCGTTTCATTCTCCTAGTAGACCTTAACAGAGTTATCCTGTTTAAGAAATAAATCAGATACTAACTGACAGAGCCATCTATGATATATATAGAAAGTACATCATAGACATTTTAGTAATAAGAATGAATAAATAGTATACCATTTGTTCCACAGGTGGCTCTGTCAGTTAAAAAGTTGTCTTGAAAACGGCGAAAATCCTTTGAGAGGTAATAGGCAACTATGACACGCCAAGAGGTCGCTTACATTGATTTATTTCCTCCATTTCAAGTGAAATATTAGATTACCGGTAAGACACGATACCGACTGGGCTATGGCGTCGAACGACATAGTTTTTAACTACACATTGATTATCACAATGTACTTACATTGGAATCGATGCCATTTTCAAGGCTTAGTATAAAACAATTTAATCTAGAATTCTAGATGTTCAATAATAATAGTAAAAAAGATGGAAATATCCTTGAAGAGGGTCAAGAGCTATGAATGAAAATACCTAATCACTTTACATTACTTATGATTAGCTTAAATAAATTTCAAGTGAAGTATGTAATAATTATAAATATTTATTAAAGACAAAAACAAACCGACAATAGATAACCAGATAACTTTCCGTTCCAAGAAAAATAATAATAAAAAAATAATATCTAGAACCACGTCTTACTACCCGTTCGGGTTATACGTTTATGTACTAATCACACTAATTATACTAATTGTTAGAAATGGGAGAGGTTGAATATAGAGGAAGTGAACCTGTATTTGGCTGGAGGGAGGATGGAAAAATATTTAGGGAAAACCACCCCCAGTTTACCCGAGCGAGATTCGAACCTCGATCTCCCCATCCTTGGCAGACTAACTCAGCACGAGACTAGCGCGTTAACTACGTCACCAAGGTGGGTGTACCAAGAAAAAAATTCATCGTGTGCTTAGAGGCTGGCACCACTTGGGGTATTGGCTGGCGATTGTTGCCCCTTGTGAATGACACCACATAAACACGTGACTAAACCAGCAGTCGCCGGGTGGGCGATAGTCATGCTGTGCTGAAGGGTAGCTATGCCACAAATCACCAATAGTGGGTTACTTGTGAGTGAGTGTTTACAGGGCGGGCAACTCAATTGCTTCGTGTGAAACCCCCAATCTACCACTATGTTAAACATCACAGCAATAGTTGGCCAGCGATAGTTGGTGGGGGATAGTTGTCTCGTGAGAAACGGCTCTAAATCCCATAAGTTTGAACGAGTGTAAGACACTCATAAAGGTTTAATTTGGTATTGTATGACAATAATATAATATAATGTGGGTGGATTTTCACTAAATATTTATGTAAATACAATTTAAAAAAATTGTACATTTTGATCATGTTATTATCTACTTACATAATATAAGCATAGTGTGATATATAACGCCCAGATATATTTAAATAGTTTAGGTACTATAATTAGAATTATTATTATGTATCATAGTTGTCAGAGATTTTATTTTTATAAAAAAAGAATTACGCATATCATAGACAGTTTCTTCCTGGAATACCTCTTGGTGCGTTTCATTCTCCTGGTACACCTTAACAGATTTATCCTGTTTTAGAAATATAATCAGATACTAACTGACAGAGCCATCTATGATATATATAGAAAGTACATCATAGACATTTTAGTAATAAGACTGAATAAATAGTATATCATTTGTTCCACAGGTGGCTCTGTCAGTTAAAAAGTTGTCTTGAAAACGGGGAAAATCCTTTGAGAGGTAATAGGCAACTATGACACGCCAAGAGGTCGCTTACATTGATTTATTTCCTCCATTTCAAGTGAAATATTAGATTACCGGTAAGACACGATACCGACTGGGCTATGGCGTCGAACGACATAGTTTTTAACTACACATTGATTATCACAATGTACTTACATTGGAATCGATGCCATTTTCAAGGCTTAGTATAAAACAATTTAATCTAGAATTCTAGATGTTCAATAATAATAGTAAAAAAGATGGAAATATCCTTGAAGAGGGTCAAGAGCTATGAATGAAAATACCTAATCACTTTACATTACTTATGATTAGCTTAAATAAATTTCAAGTGAAGTATGTAATAATTATAAATATTTATTAAAGACTATGTAGACAAAAACAAACCGACAATAGATAACCAGATAACTTTCCGTTCCAAGAAAAAAATAATAAAAAAATAAATATCTAGAACCACGTCTTACTACCCGTTCGGGTTATACGTTTATGTACTAATCACACTAATTATACTAATTGTTAGAAATGGGAGAGGTTGAATATAGAGGAAGTGAACCTGTATTTGGCTGGAAGGAGGATGGAAAAATATTTAGGGAAAACCACCCCCAGTTCACCCGAGCGAGATTTGAACCTCGATCTCCCCATCCTTGGCAGACTAACTCAGCACGAAACTAGCGAGTTAACTACGTCACCAAGGTGGTGTGTACCAAGAAAAAAATTCATCGTGTGCTTAGAGGCTGGCACCACTTCGGGTATTGGCTGGCGATTGTTGCGCCTTGTGAATGACACCACATAAACACGTGACTAAACCAGCAGTCGCCGGGTGGGCGATAGTCGTGCTGTGCTGAAGGGTAGCTATGCCACAAATCACCAATAGTGGGTTACTTGTGAGTGAGTGTTGACAGGGCGGGCAACTCAATTGCTTCGTGTGAAACCCCCAATCTACCACTATGTTAAACATCACAGCAATAGTTGGCCAGCGATAGTTGGTGGGGGATAGTTGTCTCGTGTGAAACGGCTCTAAATCCCATAAGTTTGAAGGAGTGTAAGACACTCAAAAAGGTTTAATTTGGTATTGCATGACAATAATATAATATATTGTGGGTGGATTTTCGCTAAATCCTTACATAAATACAATTAAAAAAATTGTACATTATGATTATGTTTATATCTACTTACATAATAATATAAGCATAGTGTGATATATAGCGCGCAGATATATTTAAATAGTTTAGGTACTATAATTAGAATTATAATTGTGTATCACAGTTGTCAGATATTTTATTTTTATAAAAAAAGAATTACGCATATCATAGACAGTTTCTTCCTGGAATACCTCTTGCTGTGTTTCATTCTCCTGGTACACCTTAACAGATTTATCCTGTTTTAGAAATAAATCAGATACTAACTGACAGAGCCATCTATGATATATATAGAAAGTACATCATAGACATTTAGTAATAAGACTGAATAAATAGTATATCATTTGTTCCACAGGTGGCTCTGTCAGTTAAAAAGTTGTCTTGAAAACGGGGAAAATCCTTTGAGAGGTAATAGGCAACTATGACACGCCAAGAGGTCGCTTACATTGATTTATTTCCTTTATTTCAAGTGAAATATTAGATTACCGGTAAGACACGATACCGACTGGGCTATGGCGTCGAACGACATAGTTTTTAACTACACATGATTATCACAATGTACTTACATTGGAATCGATGCCATTTTCAAGGCTTAGTATAAAACAATTTAATCTAGAATTCTAGATGTTCAATAATAATAGTAAAAAAGATGGAAATATCCTTGAAGAGGGTCAAGAGCTATGAATGAAAATACCTAATCACTTTACATTACTTATGATTAGCTTAAATAAATTTCAAGTGAAGTATGTAATAATTATAAATATTTATTAAAGACTATGTAGACAAAAACAAACCGACAATAGATAACCAGATAACTTTCCGTTCCAAGAAAAAAAATAATAAAAAAAAAATATCTAGAACCACGTCTTACTACCCGTTCGGGTTATACGTTTATGTACTAATCACACTAATTATACTAATTGTTAGAAATGGGAGAGGTTGAATATAAGAGGAAGTGAACCTGTATTTGGCTGGAAGGAGGATGGAAAAATATTTAGGGAAAACCACCCCCAGTTCACCCGAGCGAGATTTGAACCTCGATCTCCCCATCCTTGGCAGACTAACTCAGCACGAAACTAGCGAGTTAACTACGTCACCAAGGTGGTGTACCAAGAAAAAAATTCATCGTGTGCTTAGAGGCTGGCACCACTTCGGGTATTGGCTGGCGATTGTTGCGCCTTGTGAATGACACCACATAAACACGTGACTAAACCAGCAGTCGCCGGGTGGGCGATAGTCGTGCTGTGCTGAAGGGTAGCTATGCCACAAATCACCAATAGTGGGTTACTTGTGAGTGAGTGTTTCAGGGCGGCAACTCAATTGCTTCGTGTGAAACCCCCAATCTACCACTATGTTAAACATCACAGCAATAGTTGGCCAGCGATAGTTGGTGGGGGATAGTTGTCTCGTGTGAAACGGCTCTAAATCCCATAAGTTTGAAGGAGTGTAAGACACTCAAAAAGGTTTAATTTTGGTATTGCATGACAATAATATAATATATTGTGGGTGATTTTCGCTAAATCCTTACATAAATACAATTAAAAAAATTGTACATTATGATTATGTTTATATCTACTTACATAATAATATAAGCATAGTGTGATATATAGCGCGCAGATATATTTAAATAGTTTAGGTACTATAATTAGAATTATAATTGTGTATCACAGTTGTCAGATATTTTATTTTTATAAAAAAAGAATTACGCATATCATAGACAGTTTCTTCCTGGAATACCTCTTGCTGTGTTTCATTCTCCTGGTACACCTTAACAGATTTATCCTGTTTTAGAAATAAATCAGATACTAACTGACAGAGCCATCTATGATATATATAGAAAGTACATCATAGACATTTTAGTAATAAGACTGAATAAATAGTATATCATTTGTTCCACAGGTGGCTCTGTCAGTTAAAAAGTTGTCTTGAAAACGGGGAAAATCCTTTGAGAGGTAATAGGCAACTATGACACGCCAAGAGGTCGCTTACATTGATTTATTTCCTCCATTTCAAGTGAAATATTAGATTACCGGTAAGACACGATACCGACTGGGCTATGGCGTCGAACGACATAGTTTTTAACTACACATTGATTATCACAATGTACTTACATTGGAATCGATGCCATTTTCAAGGCTTAGTATAAAACAATTTAATCTAGAATTCTAGATGTTCAATAATAATATAAAAAAGATGGAAATATCCTTGAAGAGGGTCAAGAGCTATGAATGAAAATACCTAATCACTTTACATTACTTATGATTAGCTTAAATAAATTTCAAGTGAAGTATGTAATAATTATAAATATTTATTAAAGACTATGTAGACAAAAACAAACCGACAATAGATAACCAGATAACTTTCCGTTCCAAGAAAAAAAATAATAAAAAAAAAATATCTAGAACCACGTCTTACTACCCGTTCGGGTTATACGTTTATGTACTAATCACACTAATTATACTAATTGTTAGAAATGGGAGAGGTTGAATATAGAGGAAGTGAACCTGTATTTGGCTGGAAGGAGGATGGAAAAATATTTAGGGAAAACCACCCCCAGTTCACCCGAGCGAGATTTGAACCTCGATCTCCCCATCCTTGGCAGACTAACTCAGCACGAAACTAGCGAGTTAACTACGTCACCAAGGTGGGTGTACCAAGAAAAAAATTCATCGTGTGCTTAGAGGCTGGCACCACTTCGGTATTGGCTGGCGATTGTTGCGCCTTGTGAATGACACCACATAAACACGTGACTAAACCAGCAGTCGCCGGTGGGCGATAGTCGTGCTGTGCTGAAGGGTAGCTATGCCACAAATCACCAATAGTGGGTTACTTGTGAGTGAGTGTTGACAGGGCGGGCAACTCAATTGCTTCGTGTGAAACCCCCAATCTACCACTATGTTAAACATCACAGCAATAGTTGGCCAGCGATAGTTGGTGGGGATAGTTGTCTCGTGTGAAACGGCTCTAAATCCCATAAGTTTGAAGAGTGTAAGACACTCAAAAAGGTTTAATTTGGTATTGCATGACAATAATATAATATATTGTGGGTGGATTTTCGCTAAATCCTTACATAAATACAATTAAAAAAATTGTACATTATGATTATGTTTATATCTACTTACATAATAATATAAGCATAGTGTGATATATAGCGCGCAGATATATTTAAATAGTTTAGGTACTATAATTAGAATTATAATTGTGTATCACAGTTGTCAGATATTTTATTTTTATAAAAAAAGAATTACGCATATCATAGACAGTTTCTTCCTGGAATACCTCTTGCTGTGTTTCATTCTCCTGGTACACCTTAACAGATTTATCCTGTTTTAGAAATAAATCAGATACTAACTGACAGAGCCATCTATGATATATATAGAAAGTACATCATAGACATTTTAGTAATAAGACTGAATAAATAGTATATCATTTGTTCCACAGGTGGCTCTGTCAGTTAAAAAGTTGTCTTGAAAACGGGGAAAATCCTTTGAGAGGTAATAGCAACTATGACACGCCAAGAGGTCGCTTACATTGATTTATTCCTCCATTTCAAGTGAAATATTAGATTACCGGTAAGACACGATACCGACTGGGCTATGGCGTCGAACGACATAGTTTTTAACTACACATTGATTATCACAATGTACTTACATTGGAATCGATGCCATTTTCAAGGCTTAGTATAAAACAATTTAATCTAGAATTCTAGATGTTCAATAAAATAGTAAAAAAGATGGAAATATCCTTGAAGAGGGTCAAGAGCTATGAATGAAAATACCTAATCACTTTACATTACTTATGATTAGCTTAAATAAATTTCAAGTGAAGTATGTAATAATTATAAATATTTATTAAAGACTATGTAGACAAAAACAAACCGACAATAGATAACCAGATAACTTTCCGTTCCAAGAAAAAAAATAATAAAAAAAAAATATCTAGAACCACGTCTTACTACCCGTTCGGGTTATACGTTTATGTACTAATCACACTAATTATACTAATTGTTAGAAATGGGAGAGGTTGAATATAGAGGAAGTGAACCTGTATTTGGCTGGAAGGAGGATGGAAAAATATTTAGGGAAAACCACCCCCAGTTCACCCGAGCGAGATTTGAACCTCGATCTCCCCATCCTTGGCAGACTAACTCAGCACGAAACTAGCGAGTTAACTACGTCACCAAGGTGGGTGTACCAAGAAAAAAATTCATCGTGTGCTTAGAGGCTGGCACCACTTCGGGTATTGGCTGGCGATTGTTGCGCCTTGTGAATGACACCACATAAACACGTGACTAAACCAGCAGTCGCCGGGTGGGCGATAGTCGTGCTGTGCTGAAGGGTAGCTATGCCACAAATCACCAATAGTGGGTTACTTGTGAGTGAGTGTTGACAGGGCGGGCAACTCAATTGCTTCGTGTGAAACCCCCAATCTACCACTATGTTAAACATCACAGCAATAGTTGGCCAGCGATAGTTGGTGGGGGATAGTTGTCTCGTGTGAAACGGCTCTAAATCCCATAAGTTTGAAGGAGTGTAAGACACTCAAAAAGGTTTAATTTGGTATTGCATGACAATAATATAATATATTGTGGGTGGATTTTCGCTAAATCCTTACATAAATACAATTAAAAAAATTGTACATTTTGATTATGTTTATATCTACTTACATAATAATATAAGCATAGTGTGATATATAGCGCGCAGATATATTTAAATAGTTTAGGTACTATAATTAGAATTATAATTGTGTATCACAGTTGTCAGATATTTTATTTTTATAAAAAAAGAATTACGCATATCATAGACAGTTTCTTCCTGGAATACCTCTTGCTGTGTTTCATTCTCCTGTACACCTTAACAGATTTATCCTGTTTTAGAAATAAATCAGATACTAACTGACAGAGCCATCTATGATATATATAGAAAGTACATCATAGACATTTTAGTAATAAGACTGAATAAATAGTATATCATTTGTTCCACAGGTGGCTCTGTCAGTTAAAAAGTTGTCTTGAAAACGGGGAAAATCCTTTGAGAGGTAATAGGCAACTATGACACGCCAAGAGGTCGCTTACATTGATTTATTTCCTCCATTTCAAGTGAAATATTAGATTACCGGTAAGACACGATACCGACTGGGCTATGGCGTCGAACGACATAGTTTTTAACTACACATTGATTATCACAATGTACTTACATTGGAATCGATGCCATTTTCAAGGCTTAGTATAAAACAATTTAATCTAGAATTCTAGATGTTCAATAATAATAGTAAAAAAGATGGAAATATCCTTGAAGAGGGTCAAGAGCTATGAATGAAAATACCTAATCACTTTACATTACTTATGATTAGCTTAAATAAATTTCAAGTGAAGTATGTAATAATTATAAATATTTATTAAAGACTATGTAGACAAAAACAAACCGACAATAGATAACCAGATAACTTTCCGTTCCAAGAAAAAAATAATAAAAAAAAAATATCTAGAACCACGTCTTACTACCCGTTCGGGTTATACGTTTATGTACTAATCACACTAATTATACTAATTGTTAGAAATGGGAGAGGTTGAATATAGAGGAAGTGAACCTGTATTTGGCTGGAAGGAGGATGGAAAAATATTTAGGGAAAACCACCCCCAGTTCACCCGAGCGAGATTTGAACCTCGATCTCCCCATCCTTGGCAGACTAACTCAGCACGAAACTAGCGAGTTAACTACGTCACCAAGGTGGGTGTACCAAGAAAAAAATTCATCGTGTGCTTAGAGGCTGGCACCACTTCGGGTATTGGCTGGCGATTGTTGCGCCTTGTGAATGACACCACATAAACACGTGACTAAACCAGCAGTCGCCGGGTGGGCGATAGTCGTGCTGTGCTGAAGGGTAGCTATGCCACAAATCACCAATAGTGGGTTACTTGTGAGTGAGTGTTGACAGGGCGGGCAACTCAATTGCTTCGTGTGAAACCCCCAATCTACCACTATGTTAAACATCACAGCAATAGTTGGCCAGCGATAGTTGGTGGGGGATAGTTGTCTCGTGTGAAACGGCTCTAAATCCCATAAGTTTGAAGGAGTGTAAGACACTCAAAAAGGTTTAATTTGGTATTGCATGACAATAATATAATATATTGTGGGTGGATTTTCGCTAAATCCTTACATAAATACAATTAAAAAAATTGTACATTATGATTATGTTTATATCTACTTACATAATAATATAAGCATAGTGTGATATATAGCGCGCAGATATATTTAAATAGTTTAGGTACTATAATTAGAATTATAATTGTGTATCACAGTTGTCAGATATTTTATTTTTATAAAAAAAGAATTACGCATATCATAGACAGTTTCTTCCTGGAATACCTCTTGCTGTGTTTCATTCTCCTGGTACACCTTAACAGATTTATCCTGTTTTAGAAATAAATCAGATACTAACTGACAGAGCCATCTATGATATATATAGAAAGTACATCATAGACATTTTAGTAATAAGACTGAATAAATAGTATATCATTTGTTCCACAGGTGGCTCTGTCAGTTAAAAAGTTGTCTTGAAAACGGGGAAAATCCTTTGAGAGGTAATAGGCAACTATGACACGCCAAGAGGTCGCTTACATTGATTTATTTCCTCCATTTCAAGTGAAATATTAGATTACCGGTAAGACACGATACCGACTGGGCTATGGCGTCGAACGACATAGTTTTTAACTACACATTGATTATCACAATGTACTTACATTGGAATCGATGCCATTTTCAAGGCTTAGTATAAAACAATTTAATCTAGAATTCTAGATGTTCAATAATAATAGTAAAAAAGATGGAAATATCCTTGAAGAGGGTCAAGAGCTATGAATGAAAATACCTAATCACTTTACATTACTTATGATTAGCTTAAATAAATTTCAAGTGAAGTATGTAATAATTATAAATATTTATTAAAGACTATGTAGACAAAAACAAACCGACAATAGATAACCAGATAACTTTCCGTTCCAAGAAAAAAATAATAAAAAAATAAATATCTAGAACCACGTCTTACTACCCGTTCGGGTTATACGTTTATGTACTAATCACACTAATTATACTAATTGTTAGAAATGGGAGAGGTTGAATATAGAGGAAGTGAACCTGTATTTGGCTGGAAGGAGGATGGAAAAATATTTAGGGAAAACCACCCCCAGTTCACCCGAGCGAGATTTGAACCTCGATCTCCCCATCCTTGGCAGACTAACTCAGCACGAAACTAGCGAGTTAACTACGTCACCAAGGTGGGTGTACCAAGAAAAAAATTCATCGTGTGCTTAGAGGCTGGCACCACTTCGGTATTGGCTGGCGATTGTTGCGCCTTGTGAATGACACCACATAAACACGTGACTAAACCACAGTCGCCGGGTGGGCGATAGTCGTGCTGTGCTGAAGGGTAGCTATGCCACAAATCACCAATAGTGGGTTACTTGTGAGTGAGTGTTGACAGGGCGGGCAACTCAATTGCTTCGTGTGAAACCCCCAATCTAAACCACTATGTTAAACATCACAGCAATAGTTTGGCCAGCGATAGTTGGTGGGGATAGTTGTCTCGTGTGAAACGGCTCTAAATCCCATAAGTTTGAAGGAGTGTAAGACACTCAAAAAGGTTTAATTTGGTATTGCATGACAATAATATAATATATTGTGGGTGGATTTTCGCTAAATCCTTACATAAATACAATTAAAAAAATTGTACATTATGATTATGTTTATATCTACTTACATAATAATATAAGCATAGTGTGATATATAGCGCGCAGATATATTTAAATAGTTTAGGTACTATAATTAGAATTATAATTGTGTATCACAGTTGTCAGATATTTTATTTTTATAAAAAAAGAATTACGCATATCATAGACAGTTTCTTCCTGGAATACCTCTTGCTGTGTTTCATTCTCCTGGTACACCTTAACAGATTTATCCTGTTTTAGAAATAAATCAGATACTAACTGACAGAGCCATCTATGATATATATAGAAAGTACATCATAGACATTTTAGTAATAAGACTGAATAAATAGTATATCATTTGTTCCACAGTGGCTCTGTCAGTTAAAAAGTTGTCTTGAAAACGGGGAAAATCCTTTGAGAGGTAATAGGCAACTATGACACGCCAAGAGGTCGCTTACATTGATTTATTTCCTCCATTTCAAGTGAAATATTAGATTACCGGTAAGACACGATACCGACTGGGCTATGGCGTCGAACGACATAGTTTTTAACTACACATTGATTATCACAATGTACTTACATTGGAATCGATGCCATTTTCAAGGCTTAGTATAAAACAATTTAATCTAGAATTCTAGATGTTCAATAATAATAGTAAAAAAGATGGAAATATCCTTGAAGAGGGTCAAGAGCTATGAATGAAAATACCTAATCACTTTACATTACTTATGATTAGCTTAAATAAATTTCAAGTGAAGTATGTAATAATTATAAATATTTATTAAAGACTATGTAGACAAAAACAAACCGACAATAGATAACCAGATAACTTTCCGTTCCAAGAAAAAAAATAATAAAAAAAAAATATCTAGAACCACGTCTTACTACCCGTTCGGGTTATACGTTTATGTACTAATCACACTAATTATACTAATTGTTAGAAATGGGAGAGGTTGATATAGAGGAAGTGAACCTGTATTTGGCTGGAAGGAGGATGGAAAAATATTTAGGGAAAACCACCCCCAGTTCACCCGAGCGAGATTTGAACCTCGATCTCCCCATCCTTGGTAGACTAACTCAGCACGAAACTAGCGAGTTAACTACGTCACCAAGGTGGGTGTACCAAGAAAAAAATTCATCGTGTGCTTAGAGGCTGGCACCACTTCGGGTATTGGCTGGCGATTGTTGCGCCTTGTGAATGACACCACATAAACACGTGACTAAACCAGCAGTCGCCGGGTGGGCGATAGTCGTGCTGTGCTGAAGGGTAGCTATGCCACAAATCACCAATAGTGGGTTACTTGTGAGTGAGTGTTGACAGGGCGGGCAACTCAATTGCTTCGTGTGAAACCCCCAATCTACCACTATGTTAAACATCACAGCAATAGTTGGCCAGCGATAGTTGGTGGGGGATAGTTGTCTCGTGTGACGGCTCTAAATCCCATAAGTTTGAAGGAGTGTAAGACACTCAAAAAGGTTTAATTTGGTATTGCATGACAATAATATAATATATTGTGGGTGGATTTTCGCTAAATCCTTACATAAATACAATTAAAAAAATTGTACATTATGATTATGTTTATATCTACTTACATAATAATATAAGCATAGTGTGATATATAGCGCGCAGATATATTTAAATAGTTTAGGTACTATAATTAGAATTATAATTGTGTATCACAGTTGTCAGATATTTTATTTTTATAAAAAAAGAATTACGCATATCATAGACAGTTTCTTCCTGGAATACCTCTTGCTGTGTTTCATTCTCCTGGTACACCTTAACAGATTTATCCTGTTTTAGAAATAAATCAGATACTAACTGACAGAGCCATCTATGATATATATAGAAAGTACATCATAGACATTTTAGTAATAAGACTGAATAAATAGTATATCATTTGTTCCACAGGTGGCTCTGTCAGTTAAAAAGTTGTCTTGAAAACGGGGAAAATCCTTTGAGAGGTAATAGGCAACTATGACACGCCAAGAGGTCGCTTACATTGATTTATTTCCTCCATTTCAAGTGAAATATTAGATTACCGGTAAGACACGATACCGACTGGGCTATGGCGTCGAACGACATAGTTTTTAACTACACATTGATTATCACAATGTACTTACATTGGAATCGATGCCATTTTCAAGGCTTAGTATAAAACAATTTAATCTAGAATTCTAGATGTTCAATAATAATAGTAAAAAAGATGGAAATATCCTTGAAGAGGGTCAAGAGCTATGAATGAAAATACCTAATCACTTTACATTACTTATGATTAGCTTAAATAAATTTCAAGTGAAGTATGTAATAATTATAAATATTTATTAAAGACTATGTAGACAAAAACAAACCGACAATAGATAACCAGATAACTTTCCGTTCCAAGAAAAAAAATAATAAAAAAAAAATATCTAGAACCACGTCTTACTACCCGTTCGGGTTATACGTTTATGTACTAATCACACTAATTATACTAATTGTTAGAAATGGGAGAGGTTGAATATAGAGGAAGTGAACCTGTATTTGGCTGGAAGGAGGATGGAAAAATATTTAGGGAAAACCACCCCCAGTTCACCCGAGCGAGATTTGAACCTCGATCTCCCCATCCTTGGTAGACTAACTCAGCACGAAACTAGCGAGTTAACTACGTCACCAAGGTGGGTGTACCAAGAAAAAAATTCATCGTGTGCTTAGAGGCTGGCACCACTTCGGGTATTGGCTGGCGATTGTTGCGCCTTGTGAATGACACCACATAAACACGTGACTAAACCAGCAGTCGCCGGGTGGGCGATAGTCGTGCTGTGCTGAAGGGTAGCTATGCCACAAATCACCAATAGTGGGTTACTTGTGAGTGAGTGTTGACAGGGCGGGCAACTCAATTGCTTCGTGTGAAACCCCCAATCTACCACTATGTTAAACATCACAGCAATAGTTGGCCAGCGATAGTTGGTGGGGGATAGTTGTCTCGTGTGAAACGGCTCTAAATCCCATAAGTTTGAAGGAGTGTAAGACACTCAAAAAGGTTTAATTTGGTATTGCATGACAATAATATAATATATTGTGGGTGGATTTTCGCTAAATCCTTACATAAATACAATTAAAAAAATTGTACATTATGATTATGTTTATATCTACTTACATAATAATATAAGCATAGTGTGATATATAGCGCGCAGATATATTTAAATAGTTTAGGTACTATAATTAGAATTATAATTGTGTATCACAGTTGTCAGATATTTTATTTTTATAAAAAAAGAATTACGCATATCATAGACAGTTTCTTCCTGGAATACCTCTTGCTGTGTTTCATTCTCCTGGTACACCTTAACAGATTTATCCTGTTTTAGAAATAAATCAGATACTAACTGACAGAGCCATCTATGATATATATAGAAAGTACATCATAGACATTTTAGTAATAAGACTGAATAAATAGTATATCATTTGTTCCACAGGTGGCTCTGTCAGTTAAAAAGTTGTCTTGAAAACGGGGAAAATCCTTTGAGAGGTAATAGGCAACTATGACACGCCAAGAGGTCGCTTACATTGATTTATTTCCTTTATTTCAAGTGAAATATTAGATTACCGGTAAGACACGATACCGACTGGGCTATGGCGTCGAACGACATAGTTTTTAACTACACATTGATTATCACAATGTACTTACATTGGAATCGATGCCATTTTCAAGGCTTAGTATAAAACAATTTAATCTAGAATTCTAGATGTTCAATAATAATAGTAAAAAAGATGGAAATATCCTTGAAGAGGGTCAAGAGCTATGAATGAAAATACCTAATCACTTTACATTACTTATGATTAGCTTAAATAAATTTCAAGTGAAGTATGTAATAATTATAAATATTTATTAAAGACTATGTAGACAAAAACAAACCGACAATAGATAACCAGATAACTTTCCGTTCCAAGAAAAATAATAATAAAAAAATAAATATCTAGAACTACGTCTTACTACCCGTTCGGGTTATACGTTTATGTACTAATCACACTAATTATACTAATTGTTAGAAATGGGAGAGGTTGAATATAGAGGAAGTGAACCTGTATTTGGCTGGAAGGAGGATGGAAAAATATTTAGGGAAAACCACCCCCAGTTCACCCGAGCGAGATTTGAACCTCGATCTCCCCATCCTTGGCAGACTAACTCAGCACGAAACTAGCGAGTTAACTACGTCACCAAGGTGGGTGTACCAAGAAAAAAATTCATCGTGTGCTTAGAGGCTGGCACCACTTCGGGTATTGGCTGGCGATTGTTGCGCCTTGTGAATGACACCACATAAACACGTGACTAAACCAGCAGTCGCCGGGTGGGCGATAGTCGTGCTGTGCTGAAGGGTAGCTATGCCACAAATCACCAATAGTGGGTTACTTGTGAGTGAGTGTTGACAGGGCGGGCAACTCAATTGCTTCGTGTGAAACCCCCAATCTACCACTATGTTAAACATCACAGCAATAGTTGGCCAGCGATAGTGTGTGGGGGATAGTTGTCTCGTGTGAAACGGCTCTAAATCCCATAAGTTTGAAGGAGTGTAAGACACTCAAAAAGGTTTAATTTGGTATTGCATGACAATAATATAATATATTGTGGGTGGATTTTCGCTAAATCCTTACATAAATACAATTAAAAAAATTGTACATTATGATTATGTTTATATCTACTTACATAATATTATTATTATTATTATTATTAGCACCGCGTCTTACTACCCGTTCGGGTTATACGCACTTACGCTAATGTGTAATGGTAGGGTGATTGTGAGACGAAATGGAGGACCTACAGTTTAACGTGGAATCCGAACCACGGTGGAGGCCTGGCATTCCTCACATTCACAAGTCGTGATTAATACACGTCTTGTCAGAGGTGAAGGAAGGGTTTGGCAATCAGATAAATCTGTGCCGGGACCGAGGATTGAACCCCGGACCCTCAGCACAGAAGTCTGACACCTTACCCCTAGACCACCAGGTCACCTGTTACTTACATAATAATATAAGCATAGTGTGATATATAGCGCGCAGATATATTTAAATAGTTTAGGTACTATAATTAGAATTATAATTGTGTATCACAGTTGTCAGATATTTTATTTTTATAAAAAAAAAGAATTACGCATATCATAGACAGTTTCTTCCTGGAATACCTCTTGCTGTGTTTCATTCTCCTGGTACACCTTAACAGATTTATCCTGTTTTAGAAATAAATCAGATACTAACTGACAGAGCCATCTATGATATATATAGAAAGTACATCATAGACATTTTAGTAATAAGACTGAATAAATAGTATATCATTTGTTCCACAGGTGGCTCTGTCAGTTAAAAAGTTGTCTTGAAAACGGGGAAAATCCTTTGAGAGGTAATAGGCAACTATGACACGCCAAGAGGTCGCTTACATTGATTTATTTCCTCCATTTCAAGTAAAATATTAGATTACCGGTAAGACACGATACCGACTGGGCTATGGCGTCGAACGACATAGTTTTTAACTACACATTGATTATCACAATGTACTTACATTGGAATCGATGCCATTTTCAAGGCTTAGTATAAAACAATTTAATCTAGAATTCTAGATGTTCAATAATAATAGTAAAAAAGATGGAAATATCCTTGAAGAGGGTCAAGAGCTATGAATGAAAATACCTAATCACTTTACATTACTTATGATTAGCTTAAATAAATTTCAAGTGAAGTATGTAATAATTATAAATATTTATTAAAGACTATGCATGGGTTCAAACCCAGCCAAAGGTGGGTAACCACCAATATAATGGCACCCCATTAATACTCCAAACAGATGCTGCTACTTTTCCTTTAATTTCCACCTTTTTCAACTCTTCTAAATTTTTGTGAATGGACCAAATGTATAAAACAATAGTCTAGGGTAGACATGGTTCATTCTAGGCTATCAAGACGTTGCTAAAACATTCATTTAGATGAAATTAACCCTACTGCTGTTGTTTGGACATCCTGTAATTAGTTAGGTCAAGCCTGTTTTAATTCGATTCACAGACATTTAAAACTACAAATTTCTAACTGTATTATATTAACAGACTGGTCTAGTGGTCGGCGTTCTTTATAACAGATTCAGAAGTCCTGGGTTCAATCCCCTCATCACTTCTAGATTTTCACTGAAGTTGCGAGTCTGGAACAAAGTCAACTCGGCCTCTCTAGGAGCTACTTGAATTTAAAGTAGAAGATCTGTTCTAGAAAATTGCAAAAACAGTCCGAGTGTGGGTTCGTTGTGTGGAACACTAAGAATACCTCTATTTGCAGAAGTTGATTCTCTACACCACCGATAGACAGACTGCTGTCTCGATTGCGGGTTTACTACATGGAATTTATATATATACAGAATGTTCGTAAACTAGTAGCCCCAATTGCACATAGAGATTGTTTTAACCCAAAGTAATGCAAAATTCCTGTACACTTACATCCGGAAACCTATTCCAATACCATTAAATTGTGTTCAAAGTCTCGGCGTACAACGTCGGGAGAGCAAAGCTGTTCAAGCATGCGTGTACAACAAGTTGCATAGGAGTTAGGCGAGCGCCACTGCATCTGTAATGACGGCAAGCACCATGATGTAGAACTGTTAATGACCCTCGGAACGTATTCGCATTTCTAGATGGACTTGTGTGTTGTTTACTATTAATTGTGGTGTATATGCATGCTTGAACAGCTTTGCTATCTCCATAGAGTTCCGTATGGAAGTGTAGAGGGATTGTTTATTACCTAAGGTTTAAACAACCTGTGTGTGCAGTTTGGACTAAGAGTTTCCGAACACCCTATGTATGCAATTTTTTCATACTCACAGAAATTATCAAACTGTAGAAAACAATATATAGAATGACTGGTAATCATCCAATGATTGGCATATTGTTCAAGAGTACACAGAGAGTGTAAGTGCCAAAGGACATAGGCCTAAACCTCAAAATGGAAAATTTACAGGAAATAGAAAAAAAAAATAACAAAAAATCATTTACTAAATTGTTTTAACTAAATTATTATTATTAGCACCGCGTCTTACTACCCGTTCGGGTTATACGCACATTTTAACTAAAATAAAATAAATATTCACGGTATTTAATGATAGCTATTCAAATAATATAGCTAAATTCAACTGCTCCTTTAGTGTCCACCACTGGACCTGTTACTTATACCTGCTCCTTTAGTGTCCACCACTGGACCTGTTACTTATACCTGCTCCTACCACTGGACCTGTTACTTTTGTCAGGCACTATATTCGTACCTACTCCCAGCCTGTTTTTTTTTAGCACTGCGTCTACTGCCCGTTCGGGCTAATTACGCCGATGTGTTAGGCATGAAGATGGTTGATTTTAGAGGAAGTGCACCCACATTTGTTTGGAATCAGTGTTGAAAACGTTCAGGAAAAATCACCCTCAGTGCACCAAACCAGAATCGAACCTTAATCTCCCTGTCATTGGCAGTCCAGTCTAGTGCGAGAGAAGCCAGGGACCAAAAGTTGGCAACCTTTTTGATATCGTGGGCTATATGGGTTTAAAAACCGTTTGGCTAATTTGAAAAAAAGCAAAAAAAAAAAAGTAGAATAAAAAGTTCAATTCTACATTTCCCATGTAGTAATTAATTCCATGTTTTGAACAAATTGTGTTTGCTAAATATTTTGTGGGCTAGATAAAATCAGTCAATGGACCACAGGTTGCTGACCCTTGCCTTAAATCATTTTATTACCAAGAGGGTCCCTTCAACTTTAATCAACCTAACAATTTATTGTGAGAATACATCACACACTGCTCGTATTGTGGAAATAATATTTTGTACTACGAAAGCTTTCCTCCTAAAAACTCCTTTGTGACTCCTCAAACAAATTCTTAAGTTAGGCTTCTTGTAGATATGTAAGGTTGCACCAGACTTGATCTCAGCGCTGTGACAAGAACACAAATTATCTTTTTAAGGTATAAAGAATGATAACCTAATAAACTTGAGTATTTTATATTCAGCGCATAACTTTGCATTGTTTATCGCTCTTAGGCTATGCTTGAGTTGTCTGTTGACCCTTTTTAAGACATTTTATTATCCTTTCCAAATAGGTTTTTTGACACAAGGTCCCATTTCCATTGGAGATAACTTTAGCCAACTAGAGAAGTTACAAGAGCTACTTTAACAGGGTGGCTACAAAACATTTTACAAAATTCCCCGACTTTTCCAGGCAACATTTTTCAATTTTCCCAGACTACTTTTTCATTTTTAATGGTGGATGATGCCTTGTTTTATTTATTATTGATCACATATTAAAAAAGTTTGTATCTACTAAACAAACAGTTTTATCAGTTATTTTAAAAATTAAAGTGTTATTTTATTTAGGTATTAACTTTTGTTTTAGTGTTTGGTTGCGAAATTAATGAGATATTTTAGACATTTTTTTAAATTCCCCGACTTTTCCTTATCTTTAGTTAAATTCCCTGACATTTCCCTGTGATCCAAAAATTCCCCGACTTTTCCAGGTTTTCCCAGTCTGTAGCCACCATGTTTAACAAAGTCATAAGATCCGCAGCTGTCACTTAAAGATTATCAATACTTACACGATATAATAATAAAAGGTCATCATCGAACATAATACCATTAAAGGTTGCAAGTTTACTTTGGACAGTGCAGCTAATAAGCTACGGCCATAATGTTACAGTCTAGGAAATACTTTAGACCTTTTGTACCCACAATATTGTGACATGTTTGGAAGTTTAGAACCAAATATTAAGGCCTACAACTTTCAGTTAAGTGTGTAGGTCTTAACCCTTTTATCCTCCTTCCAATTTAATATGGCTATTTGCAAACAAAATGTAAAAGCCCAAGACCCAGAAAAAAATCTGAAAGGCTCAAATAAATAACAGCAAGTGTGAGAATGGTTGGAATTTTTACTGAACTAAACACGTCTGAAGCAGTTTTTATTTTAAAGTCTTGGCAGCAATATATAAGATAGGCACCCTAGAATATGCTGAGCTGGACAATGATTGTATGGGCCAACTACTAAACAAGGATTTGTAAAGATAGGAATAAGCTTAGCACAAAAGTAATTTGATATTTAAACTTTTTGAAATAAGTGGTTCTCTAACTTTCACATATTAACTGGACATTGAAAGGATAAAAGAGAAAGACACACAGTTACCAGAAAACTGAAGCCCTCAGTATCATGATTAACACAACAAAATAATTATGACATTTTCAGGGTACATTAAATAGGTTTACCGCGCTTCGTGATCCAAAGACTCCAAATGCCAAAGAAAGGCTATATAAACAAGTCATTACATAATCATATGGTATAAAGCTTGTTCCAAAACAAAAGATTTATTAAAAATATAGGCAGGTTTTTCAAAAAGGTGATAAAAAAATACAAACAGATTAATAATGCAAGTGAATTGGTAGATTTATTATGCAAATTAATTTCTTAATGTGAACATTTGTTATTGAGCAAAACTTTAAATAAAAAAATTAAAACACTAAGCCAGAACAGCCTTAATCAGTACAAATTTTAATCCCAAAAATGAGTGAATGCATAAAAGATGAGTGGATGAAAGCTCAGTTACCACCACGGAGACGTAAAACCAGATGAAGAGTGGATTCCTTCTGGATATTGTAGTCTGATAGGGTTCGGCCATCTTCCAACTGTTTGCCGGCAAAGATCAACCTCTGTTGGTCTGGTGGGATTCCTTCTTTGTCCTGAATTTTTGCCTTCACATTTTCTATCGTGTCTGAAGCTTCAACTTCCAAAGTTATGGTTTTGCCGGTAAGAGTTTTGACGAAGATCTGCATACCGCCTCTCAGTCGTAGAACCAAGTGAAGAGTGGATTCCTTCTGGATATTGTAGTCTGATAGGGTTCGGCCATCTTCCAACTGTTTGCCGGCAAAGATCAACCTCTGTTGGTCTGGTGGGATTCCTTCTTTGTCCTGAATTTTTGCCTTCACATTTTCTATCGTGTCTGAAGCTTCAACCTCCAAAGTTATGGTTTTGCCGGTAAGAGTTTTCACGAAGATCTGCATACCACCTCTCAGTCGTAGAACCAAGTGAAGAGTGGATTCCTTCTGGATATTGTAATCGGATAGGGTTCGGCCATCTTCCAACTGTTTGCCGGCAAAGATCAACCTCTGTTGGTCTGGTGGGATTCCTTCTTTGTCCTGAATTTTTGCCTTCACATTTTCTATCGTATCTGAAGCTTCAACTTCTAAAGTTATGGTTTTGCCGGTAAGAGTTTTCACGAAGATCTGCATACCGCCTCTCAGTCGTAGAACCAAGTGAAGAGTGGATTCCTTCTGGATATTGTAGTCGGATAGGGTTCGGCCATCTTCCAACTGTTTGCCGGCAAAGATCAACCTCTGTTGGTCTGGTGGGATTCCTTCTTTGTCCTGAATTTTTGCCTTCACATTTTCTATCGTGTCTGAAGCTTCAACTTCCAAAGTTATGGTTTTGCCGGTAAGAGTTTTGACGAAGATCTGCATACCGCCTCTCAGTCGTAGAACCAAGTGAAGAGTGGATTCCTTCTGGATATTGTAGTCAGATAGGGTTCGGCCATCTTCCAACTGTTTGCCGGCAAAGATCAACCTCTGTTGGTCTGGTGGGATTCCTTCTTTGTCCTGAATTTTTGCCTTCACATTTTCTATCGTGTCTGAAGCTTCAACTTCCAAAGTTATGGTTTTGCCGGTAAGAGTTTTGACGAAGATCTGCATACCGCCTCTCAGTCGTAGAACCAAGTGAAGAGTGGATTCCTTCTGGATATTGTAGTCGGATAGGGTTCGGCCATCTTCCAACTGTTTGCCGGCAAAGATCAACCTCTGTTGGTCTGGTGGGATTCCTTCTTTGTCCTGAATTTTTGCCTTCACATTTTCTATCGTGTCTGAAGCTTCAACCTCCAAAGTTATGGTTTTGCCGGTAAGAGTTTTCACGAAGATCTGCATACCACCTCTCAGTCGTAGAACCAAGTGAAGAGTGGATTCCTTCTGGATATTGTAGTCGGATAGGGTTCGGCCATCTTCCAACTGTTTGCCGGCAAAGATCAACCTCTGTTGGTCTGGTGGGATTCCTTCTTTGTCCTGAATTTTTGCCTTCACATTTTCTATCGTATCTGAAGCTTCAACTTCCAAAGTTATGGTTTTGCCGGTAAGAGTTTTGACGAAGATCTGCATACCGCCTCTCAGTCGTAGAACCAAGTGAAGAGTGGATTCCTTCTGGATATTGTAGTCGGATAGGGTTCGGCCATCTTCCAACTGTTTGCCGGCAAAGATCAACCTCTGTTGGTCTGGTGGGATTCCTTCTTTGTCCTGAATTTTTGCCTTCACATTTTCTATCGTGTCTGAAGCTTCAACTTCCAAAGTTATGGTTTTGCCGGTAAGAGTTTTGACGAAGATCTGCATACCGCCTCTCAGTCGTAGAACCAAGTGAAGAGTGGATTCCTTCTGGATATTGTAGTCAGATAGGGTTCGGCCATCTTCCAACTGTTTGCCGGCAAAGATCAACCTCTGTTGGTCTGGTGGGATTCCTTCTTTGTCCTGAATTTTTGCCTTCACATTTTCTATCGTGTCTGAAGCTTCAACTTCCAAAGTTATGGTTTTGCCGGTAAGAGTTTTGACGAAGATCTGCATACCGCCTCTCAGTCGTAGAACCAAGTGAAGAGTGGATTCCTTCTGGATATTGTAGTCGGATAGGGTTCGGCCATCTTCCAACTGTTTGCCGGCAAAGATCAACCTCTGTTGGTCTGGTGGGATTCCTTCTTTGTCTTGAATTTTTGCCTTCACATTTTCTATCGTGTCTGAAGCTTCAACTTCCAAAGTTATGGTTTTGCCGGTAAGAGTTTTCACGAAGATCTGCATACCACCTCTCAGTCGTAGAACCAAGTGAAGAGTGGATTCCTTCTGGATATTGTAGTCGGATAGGGTTCGGCCATCTTCCAACTGTTTGCCGGCAAAGATCAACCTCTGTTGGTCTGGTGGGATTCCTTCTTTGTCCTGAATTTTTGCCTTCACATTTTCTATCGTATCTGAAGCTTCAACTTCCAAAGTTATGGTTTTGCCGGTTAGAGTTTTCACGAAGATCTGCATTCCTCCCCGCAGACGCAGCACCAGATGAAGTGTGCTCTCTAGAGGAAAAAGACGCAACATTTAGTACACTACTCATGTTCAAGTTAAAGTTTAAACGTAAACTTGGTATGCTCATATTCACGACTGTCTACATACAACATACATAAGTAATATTTATAATACATCGCAATTGAATTAAGGTAAGTATACAATTTTCTATCATATTCATGTTTAGTTGGGTGACATACATAGTTTTGAAAAACACTTTTTTAATAAAGTTTTCATACTAAGCTTTATTGTCTTTAAAAATATTTACCATATAAAAATTAAGGCTGCTGATATTTCCATGAAAATATTTTAAGTAATTTAAGTAGCCTCAATGTTGAGAAAAAACTTATTTACCAAGCCACCACTTTAAATATTTGCAATAAACATTTATAGTGTCAGAAAGTTACAAAGCCTAAATAAACACAAACTGATCCACTAAACTTTTTTAATCCAACTTTTGATTCAGCCTTTATGAATAGTCCATATACCATCTAAACAGCATTACCTTGAATAAAAAGGCGCACCCTTCTAGCTAATGTGACTTGGTTTCACGTTTTAAGTATGAATAGGTAATGATTCAATGCTCACCCTTCCTCAAACATACATCTCTTAGAAGTTGGTTATGTAATCTGTATTTGAAAAAAGGTACAGGAAAGGCAAATAGAAAACATACAAAAGGGAACAAATAACTTGGCTTTATTAAATTAAAAGAACACAGTTCCCACTTTACATTGCTGCCACTGGACAAAGAGGTAACAACTGCCTCTAAGAAAATCTATTGTTACCATGCCATTCCCGACCCTTTCTTCAAGGGACAGCTACTACCTCCTTGTCCAATGGTAGCAGTGTGAAGCATGAACTGTATTGTAAAAGCCATATTAGGTGTTTCTTTTACATGTTTTTATCCACCTTTCCTGTAACGTATTATTTATCTTGAAGAGATGAGTTTGTTACGATATAATTCCCTCAAAAGAAACAAATGTTGGAAAGTTGTCTCACCTTTCTGAATGTTGTAGTCTGAAAGAGTGCGTCCGTCTTCCAGCTGCTTGCCAGCGAAGATGAGTCGCTGCTGGTCTGGGGGATGCCCTCCTTGTCCTGGATCTTGGCCTTCACATTCTCGATAGTGTCGGACGCCTCCACCTCGAGGGTGATGGTCTTGC
The DNA here is from genome assembly GCA_033556935.1 of Timema podura. Taxonomy (NCBI): domain Eukaryota; kingdom Metazoa; phylum Arthropoda; class Insecta; order Phasmatodea; family Timematidae; genus Timema; species Timema podura. The sequence continues at coordinate 59,029,591 of JAVRXN010000012.1, read as the reverse complement.
CCGTCAGGGTCTTCACGAAGATCTGCATTCTCACAGGTCTACAAACAGACAAACAAACAACTTTAAGTATCTGTGCGACACTTTTTTTGTTGACAGAGTTACTTCCCTTTGTGTTAGGTATGAAGAAGTGTATCCATATGTGCGTGGAAGGAGACTAGAAAACCACCCTTAGTATATTCTAGCTCTGATCTTTCAATACAGTCTATTGCAAGAGTGACTCCCTAAACCATGTGCACACCGGAGCAGGCTGGTCCAATAAGCTAAGGCATCTATCTAGTAATAGACAACTGCCGATGACCGGGCTAAAGGGGTTCGAATCCAAGACCTTTCCCCTCAGAATTCCCTAAAATTCTTTACTAACATTGTCTACTAGGAATTAAAAAATATATTACACAGCTACAAACAAAAATTTTCCTGGCTTTTTTTTAATTCACCAAATTTCAGACTTGTTCCCATTTATCCCAACCAGTTCAAATCCCCAGCCAATTCCAGTTGTCCTAAATGGTAGACACCCTGATATAGGCCTACCTGCATTTGTGTGGAGGGAGAGTGAAAAAACCATGCTCAGTACGCCCCAACAATATTCGAACCTCGATCTCGAGTCTGTGACTCCACAGAAGGTAGTGATCTGAATTTTAACAACGTAAATTTGTCTTCCATATAGCCTTGTGCGACACCTCACGCTACCTTATTTTCTCTTTCCATCACACTGCATACAAATCTAATCTCACAATAACATGTAACTTATATACAATGCATCTTGTTAACATCGAGAAACAAACTCTCGCTTTTTAAATGTTTCAGGTGGAGAATTAGGACAGCTATTTAATGTAAGTTCCTCAACTTTCCCCCTCTGTTAAAATACTGTATACCACTCTTTAAATGCGTTACAAGCCTCAGCAGGTAGCACGGGTGCACACAGTAATTCCACAAAGAACCAAACTATAGCGCATTCACGACCTTAGTTTACTTGGATTACAGCTCAAAAAGTTACTAGAAATAGTCCCTAATGTATCACTACGCCAACAGCTGACATGTCACTTTAAATAACTGTAATGAAAACGTATGGTAATTTATTAATTTAATAGTTCACTTTCACAAAATGTCTAACAAACACAGCATCAAAATGGCGACCGACTAAGTTAAACCACATGATTGAACGTGACGGAAACAAGTTCTTTACAATGATGCACCCAAGTAGTTGGAAAAATATTTTATTCAGTTAAATATTTCTAAATTCTTAAAATAATTATATATAAAATGACAAATATTTTCTCTTTTCTAAGTAAATATAATGCCTGTATTAAAAGGTATTAATGTATGACCTATATTAAACATAGATAACATTACAAAACAAATAATAACTACATTTAATTATGTTTAATGTATTGCTTAGGATTGGGTAAAAATAAATTATTAAAAATAATGAAAGAGTAAGAAAATTTCAGTCTGTTATCATCCAGGTAAAAACCTATCATGAACCGATTCTAAAAGGTGTGTTCAAACCTCTTGTAATTAAGATTTGTTTTTTTCCTTCCCCTTGGCTTCTCTCACTAGGTTGTAAATAAACCAAATTTATTTAACTTTAAATTTGGTTTACTATCTTATTGTGCAGCTTCACATGTCCGCTGTAAAACAATTACAGAACAGAAACGTAATCACGTGACAAGCTCTAAGCCAATCACAAGACTTTCGCCTCATCAGCGAGAGCTGTTCCGCTTAAGTTCAACTTATCCCTTCTTTGTCCACCATCTTGTACCATGACACAGCGTTATAATTTGAAAACATACATCGGGATCGGGATCTTAAATATATGTCTATCAACTAGACAGTAAAAACATGATAATCAGCTTTTTTAAGTTGGCAGCATGTGAATTGCTGGACTACAAGCATATTCTTTCAATTTTCACCTAACTTGTGATCAACCTAAGCTTTCTTTTGGATGAAAAGGCTTCATTCAAACTTTAAAAGGGATTTGGAGAAAGTGGGAAATTTGATTGCCAGCCCTTAATTATACTTTGTTGCCAAGCCTCCACCTAACCAGAGTTAGTAAAAAATATTAGTTTATGGACAGAAGATAATTTATGCAGCCTACTCCTATAATTTACAAGTAGAAAATTTGTAGTAGTCTAAGCTACAAGTTTACTTCGTGGTAATCAAGTTAAATTTTTGAGGATTATTACTAATATTTATCAAATATGATTTTTAGTGATGCAAGTTAGTTCATTACTTACCATCCAGCCGGTTACCTACTAAAACACGTAGATACTAATAATTAACCTTAATTTTCATAGGCCTTGATCAATATTCTTATTTTGATTGTGAAATGACACTTTGTAGAGTCAGGGTGGCTACAAAACATATTTTACCAAATTCCCTGACTTTTCCAGGTTTTCCAGGCAACATTTTTCAATTTTCCCTGACTACTTTTTTCCATTTTTAATGGTGGATGATGACTTGTTTTATTTATTTTTGATCATATATTAAAAAAGTTTGTATCTACTAAACATAAACAGTTTTATCAGTTATTTTAAAAATTAAAATGTTATTTTATTTAGGTATTATTAACTTTTGTTTTAGTGTTTAGTTTCGAAATTAATGGGATTTTTAGACATATTTTTTAATTCCCTGACTTTTCCTTATTTTTAGTTAAATTCCCTGACATTTCCCTGTTTTCCCTGTCATTCAAAAATTCCCTGACTTTTCCAGGTTTTCCCTGTTTTCCCTGTCTGTAGCCACCATGAGAGTGATGTAATAAAGAAAACATGATACTGACATTCACTCAAAAACACAGGAGTAGCATGACAAGACTAACTTAAAGCAAACCAATTGTAATTTTAAAAAAGGTGGAAAAAAATATGAGACCGGACAAGAGCTAAATTTGTATTTAGAAATAAATATTGCTTACTGGACTGTTATAAATATTAGGATTGGTCCGATTGTGTAGAAAATGAAATACAGTATGTTAGCGTCAAGATAGAAAGTTTTAAGAAAAATGTGCTTTCTAATAATAAATTTCAATTATTTGTTCATTCTTTTTTAAAAACTCAGAATTGATAACGAAATAAAATTGCCAAAGGGAATTGACTAGGCTTTAAAAGTTGGAATAGAACGAATATTCTTAATTTTAATCTTCATAAATGTATTTTATCACGAGTTAAAATTAAACAAAATGGTGGCCAAAGTAAATTAGGCCAACACCCTATTAGGTCTATAATAGACTTTGATGTGAATGTGGAGCAGTGGATATTGTTAATATTAAACAATTTACAATATTTGTTCTAGGCATACATACGATAAAACTAAGTACTAAAGGTAAAAATGTGAATGCCGTCTATAAGTTACTTTAAAAAAATATTTCATACTTTGTGAAATAAAATTACAAATCTAATAAATATGTAGCAATAGGTTCTTATTTTTACTTACATTTAAAAACGCTATACGATGAAATCAATTAACACAAATTTTCCGTTGGAATTATCTCTCTAAACGTTTGTAATACGATCAGTTGGTTCTCTCGCGTTTAACTATACTCAAAATGTCAGCCGTTCAACGTTTTATAACTTCTGTAAAGATGAGTCGACAAAGAACAGCTCCTTCTTGGTTGTGATTGGTCAGGAAATAATGACGCCATCTTTACAAAAATATGTATACATGGAGCCAACCTACAAAGGAGTTTTTCAACATCAATAATGTTAACTCATACTTATAAATTTGATAATAAATGCTTAAAATATTCATATTCTATTATTAAATTATACTTTACATATATTTAAAACCTTCAAATATGTTTATGTTATAAAATTTTGTATAAAATGTAAAGTTATACGTTGCCTACATCTGCTTGGACTCTCGAACCATCCATATGACGTCATGTGTTTTTGTTTGAAAGAAATTAACAATTCTTTTATTTCGTAGTCATGATGACTAATTAAAATGATAAATATTATTCTTTATCACACCATATTCTAACAATAAAAAATACATTTATCTTGGTTTTGCACTTTTAAATTAAAATAGCAGAAATTGTCTGAGTGATGAGAAATGTATTATAATTTATTGATAACAGAAAATGAACAACCCACTTCGGTGGCCGCATGGTCTAAGGCGTCACTCTCGGAGTAGACTAGAATGCCGATGACAGGGAGATAGAGGTGCAAATCTCGGTCAGGTGTACTGAGGGTGTCCCCCCTAATGGTTTCCCACTCTCCCTCCACGCAGATGCGGGTACACTTCTAATATAACCTTCCTCATCCCTAAAACTATTTGCGTGATTAATACATAAGCGTACAAACTGGGAGTGTAGCAAGACACGGTGCTAAAATAAATTAACATACACCTCTGCATTATTGCATCATAATATTAGTTTATGTTAAAGAAATAAAGTTATTTTTCTTCATCAAATATTGCCCACATAATATATTATTTGTGCGATATCACCAGAAGACTATTTGTCCTAATATGAGTCATCAAAAAGTCAAATTATCTGATTTATAAAACTAGAACTATAACTATATTTAAAAAAAAAGAAATGCACTTGCTTTCTATATTGTTATAACTTATAAGATAGGTGTTTTTTTAAATAACACTGAACATTAATTAACCATAAGCGAGTTTAAAAAAGACGACAGGTAGTAGTTGTTATTGCTTTTGTTAGTGTCGCGTTTGACTTGCTTCACATCTTGAAATTATTGAAAAGCCTAATGTGGATTACACGAAATGAATTACATAAAAATAATAGTGAAAAACAATATCGGTGATAGAGGTCGGAATTGAACTCAAGTCTCCTAAATAAATGTATAGGATGATAAAGACCACAACATAAATCGAGGTTTGGATCCTGGGCGGATGTTATAAGAATAGTTTTTTCTAAGGTTTTTTTTTTACTTTCCCTCCAAGCGAGTGCTGGTGCACTTTCTATAAATTCAACCTTCCTTATCCCTATCACATTAGCGTAATTAATACATATGGATACAACCGAAACGAGGTACTAGAACAAAACTAATAAAGATAAAGAGAAGGCGTTGGAAGAAAGTCTAAAACGAAACCTTTTAAAAAGTTGGTATTTTGTAACATGTCTTTTTTTCCTTTTTCCGATGTAAAACTGGGTCGCCTGGAAATCTTACAGGTACACTTTTCTGAAATGGCGTTATTGAAGTCCGAGAAATGCATGTTTTTATGTTAATAATATCTGACTCGGCTGCTGGCTTTCACCCGGCGTCATTCTGAAGAATGAACCTTTATTAATTTTGTTTATATATTATATTTTGCGTCTCATGAAAAACTACTCTAAAGAAACGCCTGGCAACGTGTTTGCAGATATTCTTGGACACGGATTGTTGGAAAAGTGCCAGACTTGTAAATACATTAATCGGATTAAAACGTGGCTTGCATGAAGTATTTTGAGTTCCAGTGCGTAGACCTCAAATGAGGGCTATTTACTAACAGTCAGTGGCGCACCCAGAGTTTTATTTTTGGGGGCGGGGGAGAGCATACACTCAAGCCTGTAGCCAGAATGAAATCTATCGAGGGGGCGATCAAGGGGCTACAACTCCCTAACCACAGAAAGGCAAGAAAATGTATGAAAATTAAATATTTCTATAAACTATTTGTTATTTCTGGTTTTTTTTCAATGATCCTTTTCACTTGATTCATTTATACTTACCCACTTCGGTGGCTGCATGGTCTAAGACGCTACTCTTGCAATATACTAGACTGCCGATGATGGGTAGATAGTGGTTCGATCCCTGTCAGATGTACTGAGGGTGGTTTTTCATAAAGTTTCCCAACTCTCTCCACGCAAATGTGGGTACACTTCCTCTAAAATTAAACCTTACTCATCCTTAGACCATTAGCGTATTTAGTAAGTAAGAGTATAACCCGAATAGGTAGTAAGGCACGTAGACAAAGAAAAGTTAGGTGTAATAGTACCTTCTGGCTCAGAAACTACCTCACTCCTTATTTCCCTAGTACGCCAGCTACCTAACCCAGGGACGAAGCAAGGATGCTTCTAAAAGGTTTCAGCACCAAACAGGATGTCAGTGAGAAAGAAGACCGTTGGAAATGTTATAGTCGGATCGATATAGGAAGCTCTCGTGGAACTAACCATTGGTCGCTGAATATATCTAATTTGCTGTCAACATTGACAGACGTCATCCGTAAAAAAAAAAGACAGTTGGCGAGCTCATGGCTTGACGTACTACTTCATGAAAATATAATTGTTAGAAAATATTATTTGTCTTTCTTACGCCAATTTGAAAAGTGCATTTGTCATAAGAAGGGCCTTTTCTTCCGGCTTTTAAAGTTACTGGATCTATTTTCACATATTCATACGTCAAGTCATGTGATCTGTAGCTGTCACTTTATATAGATATTATCAATACTTATAAAATAATAATAATAATATAGTAAAATGTAATTAATGTAACTACAAAACTATGTATTTTCTAAAAGTTCCTTCCTGTGTAAATTGGACTGTATGTTTATAATTCTTTCTTCATATCCCCTTTCTTCCAGCGGAGTTGAATGGTTGGTAGCGACACTGCCCAGTAGATAAATGATAATTTTTGTCTCTTATGAACTACTAAATGAATTCTCACACGTCATAAAATTTTCTGTTGTGAACTATATTTTTTTAGAGGAAGACCAAATAGAGTCAATTTTCATGAAGCCTAGTCTCATAGCTTCGCAAATATGCTTAAAAGAAGTTGAAAAATTATCGTTACATTTCCACAATATATTTTTCTTTTAATAAAATTCAAGATTTGGATGGTGAAAGAAAAATAAACCCTGTTGGAATCTTTCAACTTCATTTGGGCGTAAAGCTAATTTTGAAATAACGCACCACTGTTTGAATATTGCGTTTTAGAGTTGAACGTCTGCGCGGCAATTTCTTGCCTACAGAGACGGCCCCTTGTAACCCCCCAAGGGGAGCCCCATCAAACTGTGTTCTGTCAGCTGACACTATCTTAAGATAAGAGGAGTAATGTCGCAAACAGGTTCTGAGGTGACGTGTTACTGAGCAATTGTGTGCATCTGCATAGTCAGATTTTCACGTACTTCACTTGACACAAGATATCAATGCCGCTGGCCTCAATTTCAAACCCATCTTTCAAAATGGCACTAAACGGTAAAATAGTTTCGGAAGCCAGTAAAGTTTCATTATTGTTGTATGTATAAATGCATATGCTTGCATTTATAAAATATGAAAACGAAACATTGAATGTAAGAATCAACGGAAGTCCCTGATCTGTTGAACAAGCAGAAGAAACAAGTTTCACTCTTGTTAGTAATCACAGCTGTGCTTTGTTCACACGCAACTAGCGATGTTGCCAAGTATTGATTAACCTTCAAGTCAAAAATAGATCGAAAACTGTCATTTTTTTATACTCTGTAATCAGGTTTTAAAATAAGTATCAAGCAAGGTTATAATATTTAAAAATAAACCTGTTTTCAAACGGTTCTAGTATAATAAATATAAAATCAAATCATTAAAGGTATCTATTTATCTATTCTAACACATAAAATGTAACAATCAATACAAGGTTTTAGACGGTTACTATGCCATGCAATTTGCTGCATTGTAATGTTTACTGTGTTTAATATATCTGGCAGTTTAGAGGTCAGGGGCCATCTTGATCAAAGCGACTTATTCAAACACGTAGCTACGGTTTGAATTGATATAACAGTTTCTTAGTTGTTGAGGTTGTCAATTTATATCTCGTGGGACCTGAACAACCCTGCAGACATTAATTCCTTCCCTGTGCGAGAATAGAATATTTCTGCCTGTACTGCGATACGAACCCGGACCCTTTAGCATCATAATCAGAAGTTTTATTTACAACAGGCGGACCAGAGAATGTGATCTTTTTACAAGCTGCAAAATAGGGACGGAACATTTATTTTCTTTACAACAAAGTCGTGACGGTTTTGTTTTAGCTAGCATAGCGTCTTACTACCCGTTCGGGTCAGGCGCATAATAATGTAATAATTATGCTAATGTGTTAGGGATGAGGCTAGATTGATTTTAAATGAAGTGTACTGGCATTTGCGTGGAGGGAAAGGGGGAAAACCATTTAGGAGAAAGCCCCTTCAGTAAACTCTACCGGAATTCGAACCCCGATCTCCCCGTCGTCAGCAGTCCAGTTTTTGCATGAGTGACGTCAGATACCATGCAGCCACTGAAGCGTTTTTTTCTCCAATCTAATGCTCTTAAAGATATTCGAGTAACTTGTCCTGAAAAGCTTAACGTAGTACAATCACATGTGGAAAAATGTCAGATCTGCCCCAGTTATGAGTATATCTGGCCCAAATCTGGCCAGATATAATTTTCTCCACATGGAACAGCTCTAATTTACACTTGAATTGAAGCCAATAATGTGTTTATGAGACGTTATAGTTACTAACGTAGAGTTGGCTCAGTGTTAGGCTCTGAAATAGAAATGGATGGTTCAATCCTTGGGGGATGATTTATTTTGTTAATTCAACCTTAAATTGGATGTCGATACATTTCGTACCTAAACTCTAAATTGAATGTCAACAAAACTTTTTTTCTTGTACTCTATTTTTTAAGATATCGAGCGGGGTTGTATTCATGCCCCCCCCCCCCCCCCCCCAGTTCCGGTGGTTATACCCGGGGGTACGTGTACCCCAGGTTGAAACCAATGACCTAGACTAGCGGTAGTCCTAGCCGTAGAACAGGCAACGAGGCCTGAACATCTGATCAATAGTGTGACGTCACATACTAGCAGCGAGGTGACTTGGCAACACCGAGTTGGTGGGCATTAACTGTCTCTCCAGCTGCTCCTAGCAGTGGTACAGTCTGTTCAAACATGTCATGGCACTGCAAACGTAATTGGTATAGTCTTCAAACCAATCATGGCCGTTTCTAATGTTTTATCAAGCAAGCAATTGCGACCTTTTTTTTATCGGCAGTTTATTTGTTCGCAAGAAATCATGGGAATTGCAGTCTGTTTAGTTACCATACAACCCGCCTCGGTGGCGTAGTTGGCTAACGCGCTAGTCGTGTTGATCGACTGCCTAGGATGGGGAGATCAAGGTTCGAATCTCGGTCGGGTGAACTGGGGGTGGTTTTCCACTCTCCCACGCAAATGTGGGTTCACTTCCTCTAAATTCAACCTTCCCAATTCATTAGCGTAATTAGCACTTAAGCGTATAACCCGGACGGGTGTTAATATTATTATTATTATTAGCACCGCGTCTTACTACCCGTTCGGGTTATACGCACTTACGCTAATGTGAAATGGTAGGGTGATTGTGAGATGAAATGGAGGACCTACAGTTTAACGTGGGATCTGAACCACGGTGGAGGCCTGGCATTCCTTGTTAATAATAAAAGTTACTTTTACACTACCCATGTGATGAGGATGGATAAGAAGGAAGAAGACTGCAAGGGAGGCTAAGAAAGAGATGGAAGAAGCAGATAACAGAACTTCTGCAAGTGAGAGGAGAATGGAAGCAATTGAAAGAGGAAGATGGAGGCATTTTACTAAACTGACCCGGCCACAGCTGGAAACAATCGACGAGATGATTTTACCTTTTTTTTTTTGGAGACACGTCTTACTACCTGATCAGGTTATGCATATATTATGTACTAATTATGCTAATAAACTAGGGATGAGGAAGGTTGAATTTAGAGAAAGTATACCCACATTTGCATGAAGTTGGAATTAAAAACCATTTTTGAGAAACCACCCAACCAGGATTCGAACCCTGATTATCGGCGGTCCAGTCTATTGCGAGATTGACACCTTTCAAGTCGATAGTGAGTGATAAATATGCCAAGGTATTGAAAAGAACAAGCAATACAGTTAAAATATGTATAACTGCGTTCGGTGGAGCAAAGATTACCAACCTTTGATTTATTTTACCGCGTCTCTCAGTCCTGTTGGTGTTGTACACATCTATTGATTGTAGGGGTGTGAGAAGCTTCGAAAACAATATCAGCTTTGACTTCACTTCAATATTTTGGCTTTGGTCTACTACGAAACTTCACTATATATATATATTTCTCAATCTATGTTAAATTACCATTAAATGTTACCATTCTGAGCTATACAGCAAAAGTATTAATATAAAAATATCAATCAAACAATTTAACTCTGTCTGTAGCGTGTCTATGTCTACTGAGCTAAGGGTTCCGGTTTCGATTCCCGGCAAGGACGAAAAATGTATCATTGGTGAAATTGGGTTTACCCTTCAACAGTGATGAATAAACAGCCCGGTGACAAGATGTTGTGCCTGCCCTAGTCTTAAGTTAGATTATAAGTAATATGAAGTTACGACAGGCCTGTAGTGAGGAAATATATGGCTTGAATAAAAAAACTTGGTGACCTGACGGTCTAGGGGTAAGGTGTCAGACTTCTGTGCTGGGGTCTGGGGTTCAATCCTCGGTCCCGGCACAGATTTATCTGATTACCAAACCCTTCCTTCACCTCTGACAAGACGTGTATTAATCACAACTTGTGAATGTGTGGAATGTCAGGCCTCCACCGTGGTTCGGATCCCACGTTAAACTGTAGGTCCTCCATTTCATCTCACAATCACCCTACCATTACACATTAGCGTAAGTGTATATAGTCCGAATGGGTAGTAAGACGCAGAGCTAATAATAAATAATAATAATAATAATAGTAGTATAAAAATAATAAAAACTGACCACATGCTAGAAACAGTAATGGATGTAGTAGAATAATATCTGAGGTAATTCAATTGTATGTTGTTATGATAACTTGATGTATCAGGATAAATTGGAATATTACAAACAATTTGCTATAAAACATTTCCTAGGGGATTTATTGCATCAAGTTGTATAAATAAGCACATTATTTTGTCAAGCATAAAACAATCAACAAAAATAGAATTCAATTTTGATTTGGCTCCGAGAATATTTTATTTATTTGATTCAAATTGAAAAAGTTGACTTTGCACACCCTTGTGTTAATAGAGTAGGGATGAAGATAGTAGTATTTTAGAGGAAATGTACCTGCATTTGTGTGGAGAGTGGGAAACTATTTAGGGAAAACCACCCTCAGTATATCCAGCCGGGATTTGAACCCCGATCACTCCGTTTAATATGAAAGTGCCACATTAGACCCTGTGATCACAGAATCCAGGCTGGAGACAAGAGTGAACTATAGGTTTTATGACACGGGCGTGGCAATACAAGCAATAAACATATCAAATACATAATTATATTCATTTATTTATTATATAATACATAACTATACAAAAAAACAAATTAATGTGTAGTGCATGGATATAATCTTAAAAAAACACTGTCAAAACTATATAAATTCTGAGGTTTTAAAAATTAAGTAAATTAAAGCAAAGGTATCAAATAAAAAACAAACATTTTCAAATCCCTTGTCCGAGAATAGATGTTTCCTGGTGTATGAGAAAACCTCCTTGGTTTGATGTTTGTCTCTAGTGATGAAATAGAGTCGATGCGACGTAGAAATGTGGTGACAGCTAGCACAAGATTGTTGTTGCAAACATAGGCTGAACGTTACTAACAAGGAAATAGTTGTTATTTTCTTAGTAATATTATATTATCAATCAAAAATGTTAATAAATGCTTCTAATAATACTTCCCTACGGATTATTCTATATGCGCTATAACCCGAACAGGTAGTAAGACGTGGTAATAATAATAATAATAATAATAATAATATAATAATAATAATAATAATAATAAAATAATTCTATAATTGGCTTTTTCGCGAGTAAATGAAGGAGCAAAAATTTTGATGAAATTATTATGTCATTTGTTTGTGGTTGTGGCAATAGTCATGAAAATAATAAAATGGTTGTATAAAAGTTTTGATTGCCAAACATGACTGCAGAGCAACATTTGATCTTGTAGATAATATGGTTTGGCAGATGGATACATGAAAGTAGATCTGTTAACTTTTGATAGCAGTAAGTTACCTGAACTCCTGTGGTGGATGGACTGTATAGATGTCATTATTCTTGATTATTACATTCAATTCCTTGATTCATGATACTTGTTCTTCACACAGGTACGTAATCACCTTTAATTAATTTCATCTCTATTTGGTGGAAAACGATTACATAAAAACCTAGTTAATGTGATTATGTGGTGGTCGAAATAACCACAAATAACTTTTCCTCCTTTAATGAACCTAATTTGTGTCAAAAATAAGTCTTAACAATAAAGAACTTTAAAAGTAATCATGTCTAACTAAAGTCATTGATTGAATGACTTAGAAATGTATAAAAACTGTGTAAAGTGATGAAAGTGATAGAGAAAGAAGGAGAGTTAGGTTAGGACTTAAAGAAACAAAACAGAATGCTTTAGAAAGCTCTACAGAGTAGAGAGAAGGATAGAAGACCTATTGGAAGACGACAGATGAGTGGACTCGAGACATGTGGCAGCTCGGGAGAAGCTTGGAGAGATCGACAGGAATAGGAAGAGGATGACCCACAGAGGTGAAAACACCCAGTTGATGATGATGATAAACAAATAAACTCCTATCTTCATTTCTTTAAAACTTCCATCTTCTGATCTAGTTCAAACTTACACGGATTTTAAATTGTGAGTTTCAGTTATGAACTTTATAAATATCAAGATGCAAAACTTTTCCTGTGTATGTTGATTTTCTTCTTTAACATTTACATTATATTATTATATTTATATACATTTTGTGAATCCTAAATAAGGATTTGTTTCTAAAATACAGCGATGGACATACAGGGACAATTGAACAAGTACCTAAGAAGAGTGGTGAGAAAGAACCAGGATGGACCGAACAGGGGACAAATGAACACATGCTAGGAGAATGTTTTGCAACGATCAAGGAATGGGAAGAGACTAGGAGAAGAGATTCAAAAAATGGTGAGAAGATCAGGTGGACAGACAGGGAGACAGATGAACAAGTTCTAAGAAGAGTGGATGAGAAGATCAGGTGGACAGACAGGGAGACAGATGAACAAGTCCTAAGAAGAGTGGGTGAGAAGATCAGGTGGACAGACAGGAAGACAAATGAACAAGTCCTAAGAAGAGTGGGTGAGAAGAGAACCATTTTGGATGTGATTCTTCGGTACAAAGGAAACTGTATCACACACATCCTTAGGAGAAACTTCTTCTATAAAACGTCATGGAAGTAAAGATTGAAGGAAAGAGGAGCTTAGGAAGGAGGAAGATTCAAATACTTAGATGAATTGCAGGAAAGAAGAAAATTTGGAAGATGAAGTAGGATGCAGAGGACAGGGCAATAGCGGTCTAAGTTCACTGACAAAAGGAATGAACCTGTCGCAAGACAGAACAAATATAATAATAATAATATGATAATAATAATAATAATGATAATGATAATAATAATAATATAATAATAATAAAGATAATGATAATAATAATAAAAATAATAATAATATAATAAGATCAAGTCAAAAACAATATCTACAAAATAAAAATTGGTACATACCAATTACTATTTCTATTGATTCTTATATACTATAAGAATCAAGGGCATCAAGGAATAAAATCTGACATCTCTAGAAATAAATAAAGATATAATATTACAACAGTTTATTTTCAAAGGGTCCCAACTAAGCGTAGAAAATGGAAAGATGTAGACAAGATAACTAAGCCCATCCTCTTTTTATCAGGCAGTAAAGTGTTGGCCAGCGACTGATATGTATCCATTCCAATGGCGCGTCAACACAAAGGCAGCGATTCACAGCTCGGCTTCTCTTAGGTCAGTCGTAGTGTTTTCATCTGAAGTGTGTGTTTAGGAGTTGGATGATATTCTCGAGGTGAAAAGATCAGATTCTTGGTACTTCCCTAAGAGGGAGAATGTTTACACATTTCTCTGCCTTGCCTTCTCAAAAGCTCATGACTCTGTATGTGTCTCTCTAAAAGTAGAGTACACAAAATATAAAGTACCTTATTAATATTTCCAAATTTGTTCTTCCGCCTAAGAGAAGCCTTTGTTAAAAAATCAGCCTTTTCGAATGTGATACTGGAAAGAGAAAGCACAAGAGAAGTGTGTTACTTTAAATAAAAGGTTGGGCACATAACATTTGTGGTGTTTCTACAAAGGTCTCTACATAATACACACATACCTAATAACGATAGTTCCTTGCGAGGTAGGCAAGAAACTGTGCATATAACTAAAAAACAACACCCAATCCATCCTCATAACTTTCTCCACACTTCCCTATCCTTGCATACTCCTTTAGTTTCAACAACATCCATACACGAGTCATATCATGCTCTTTTATTAATAAAACTATCAACTTTTTTTCTCTTTTTCTTTGAGTCAGTTGGTTTATGCACATGTGCTATTGAGTCCATTGGTTTTAAAGCACATATGCACTTTGAGTCGTTGGGTTTTATGCAACGTGTGAATTCAGAGTAGTGGTGTATGACACATGTGCAAATTAGAAAATCAGTTGTTACAGACCGGGAGTTTGGCATCAGTATGGTTAATCCACTATGTGGGCATTTTTGGACAGTGGAATATTATGCCTTTGCACTGGGTCAATTGTTTCATTGTCACATGTCTTATTATTGATAGGATGGTGTTAATGCCAAAATCCAAAAATTGAGCAGTGAATGAAGTGAACTTGTGTATTGAGCATGCAAATTAAGCCAGAACATGAGCAAGTATATGAGTGCAGTTGGTTTTAGCGGCCAATGTACCCTTGAGTCAAGTATGGTATTGTTAAAAGACCAACATGTACAAAAATGAGCACAGTTGGTTTTTGGCGAAGACATATTGATTACATTTCAGTCCCGCTCTCTGTTTTCAGCGAACGTGTGAATCCAGAGTAAGGATGGTAGCTTTGAACCCACTTTCATGCCTCGCTAAGATTAGAACCAATAACCTCACAGACCGGGAGAGTTGGCTCAGTACTGCTGTGCCTGAATCCTACTTATGAGGTCGGGACTCTAGTTAAAATCTTGGGACAGGATGGAACAACTATCTCCAATGCCCTTTGCCTGGTCAAATGCTTGTGCATTGCTTCCAAGATTTCCTTATTAGGTTGATGGAAATGTGTGCATTAAATAGAACCAAATATAACCAAAACACTGAGCAGAGTGAATGAAGTGAACTTGGTTATTGGAGAGAACCAAACATAACCAAAACACTGAGCAGAGTGAATGAAGTGAACTTGGTTAATGGAGGAACCAAACATAACCAAAACACTGAGCAGAGTGAATGAAGTGAACTTGGTTAATGGAGAGAACCAAACATAACCAAAACACTGAGCAGAGTGAATGAAGTGAACTTGGTTATTGGAGCGAGCCAAATAGTTTTTTAGCACCGCCTCTTACTTCCCATTGTACAATAGTCTAATGAGTTAGAGATGAGGAGGTTGAATTAAGAAGTGTCCCACATTTGTGTGAGAAGAGCTGGAAGAGAGTGGAAGCCATTTAAAAAGACCACCTTCAGTACAACCAACGGAATCAAACTGATCATCATATGCAGTCTAATATATGGCGATAGTGACCCTTAGACCACGCAGCCGTCCAATCAAGTTAAACCCGTACTAACCCCCTCTATGGTCCATGACTTGCGTTTGAGTTAGGTTTCTCATCCTGTCTGGTTGACGGATGGCGGATGGCAATGGAAGCTGTGGACCGGGGGTGGCGTGAGGCTTGTTGCTGAAAACAAGGCTCAAGTTGAACATGCGACATGGAAGTGCTGGTCCAGGTGCTTTGGGTGCGGCTAAGGCACCCTAGAACAGAACATTAACTACTCAAGCTCCGTTGTTCAACTTTCAAGATGACTGACAGCTAAAAATGTTACATCTCAATTTTCATAGGAAGAGCCTTTTCTGACAGCTTGAAAACTTCAAGATACACTTTTATATATTCATACATCATATCATATTATGATCTGCAGCTATCACTTTAGATAGATAGATATTATCAATACTTATACAAAGTGTGCAAGTGAGAGGAGATAAATAAAAGTGACTACAGGAGGAAGAATGGCGGAAGAAAATAGGAAGATGGAGGCGTTTTATTAAACTGATCTGGTCACAGGTTGGGAACAGTTGATGATGATGTTAATCTTGGCCGTGAACAAATGCGCTTGTATTTTCTAGAAGGACCTCCCTATGAAAATTGGAACTGTAATGCGATCTCTTGATTAAATTGTTGTTACTTTTTAATTTTAGCACCGCTCTTACTACCCGTTTGGGTTATACACTTAAGTACTAATTAAACTAAAGGATTATGAATTGGGAATGTTGAATTTAGAGGAAGTGAACCCGCATTTGCGTGGAGGGATAGTGGAAAACCATTTAGGGAAAACCACCCCCGGTTCACCCGACCGAGATTCGAACCTCGATCTCCCCGTCCTCTGCGGTCTAGCTCAACACGACTGGCGCGTTAGCTAATTACGCCACGAGGCGGGTAAATTGTTGTTACTCAACTCAAGGACCAACTCAGGGTGAGCAGGCCTGAAAACTAAAATATGTTTGCGCCCGAGATTCAAACCAGCCTCTCATCTGAGGCCAGGCTAGTTGCAGTGAGAGGGGGTAAGGCCTAAGAGTGGCCCCACCTGAAGTAGGGCATCCTGAGGGCCTGTTGACAGGAGCACCGATGCAAGGGGACAATGGCTAGGAGGCTCCCCAACAGTTCCAAGAGTCGTCCGACGCTGCTGTGAAGATGTGACGCAGGGGGGTCCCTGGGAACTGCTTGAACTGGATGAAATCTGGGAGACCCGTCACGCCCTGGACACACAGATGTACTTGTGTATATTACAGGTCTGAAGAGGAGTCGGCCGAATAAAGGAATTATACATATTTATATTTGCAAAACAGACGTAAAACTTTGAAAAAATGAATATTTTTTAAGGGTGTGCAAAGCTTCAAAATGTAACAGCCCAGATCTCCTTAACTTTGTCTTTGGCATCAACGGTAACCTTCGAGGCTTCACAACATTAAGAAGAAGGTTAAAACTTTTATATACTATGAACACATTTGAAAATTTTCACTAAATACTAAATATATCAACATATAATCATTTTTCTAACGCTACTGAACATAATTTTAACACAGACTAGAGATTAAATGACTACTATAAAGTAAGCAGAGATAAATTCAGATGTCAGCATTAACTAACTAATAGTGACGGTGCATGTGAAACCATACCACAAGTGGCTACGGAAAATTACCGTGGCGAGTTAAGGTATGGTTTCAGTTCTAATGCAGAGGTGAAGACATACGAGTTTCAAACACAGTAGAATGTAGTTAAAGAGAAACGATATTTTACACTTACAATTTGTTTATTCGCTATCCTGTAAAATTACACCGCGTCTTACTACCCGTTCGGTTATACGCTTAGTACTAATTACGCTAATGGAATAGGAATGTGAGGGTTGAATTTAGAGAAGTGAACCGCATTTGCGTGGAGCGAGAGTGGAAAACCATTAGGAAAAACCCCCAGTTCACCCACCGAGATTCGAACCTCGATCTCCCCGTCCTCGCGTCGAGCTCAACCACTAGCGCGTTGCCATATCCTGTAAAGTTACCCTAGTGACTTTTGATAAGTTTTCACATCCCCGTCACATATAGTGGCCTTTTTTTTTCTTCTAACATTTCCTTTTTAACTAATGTATCTTTATAAGGATCCAACACCTTAGCTCAGTCGTTATCGAGTCTGTCTAATGAGTTAAGGGTCCCGGGTTCGATTCCCGGCATGGCCGAAAAATGTATCATTGTTGAAATGTGGGTTTTACCCTTTCACAGTGATGACTTAATGGCTGGGGACTGGATGTTGTGCATTTCCTAGTCTTAAGTTAGATTATAAGGCATATGAAGCTACGACAGGTCTAGCAAAAATATATGGCTTGAATAAAAAAAGAGACCCAAGCAGTTATGGATGGAAAGTAAATCTCCACGAGAAAAACCTCTTTTCACTTTGTGAGGTAGTTGTATTATATTCGGAACAAGGTAGACCTACAGGAAAGATGGGAGACGTCGCGCCGAGAGCGTGGGGCGTGAGAGAGAGACAAATAATCTCCGGTCTAGTAAAGGGAGTAACGAACCGTCCACGACTCTTCAGTTGGGGTCCCCAGGACCTGGAAGATCCTGGTGAGCTGATCCAAGTCTGACTCTCCGGAGAGAAACGGGACTCTCAGAAGCAACTCTGCAAGGATACATCCCAGGGCCCACATGTCTACACCAGTCCCGTACATCCGGGCTCCAAACAGCAGTTCCGGACACCTGCGCCGGACACACACATAAAATAACAGCTCGAGGTACACTTTGAACCCAAATATCTTGTTCGAAACTGAAAAATGACGCCCAGACAAGGGAATCAATTCACGAATATGATAAATGAAATCGCTACACCCATAACTAAAAGATCATTTCCATCTTCTAAGCTTTGCTAGCTCTGTACAGTTAATTGTACAAGAGTTTGCTTCCGTCCAACCATATTGAACGATCGGACACTTACCTGTACCAGCGCGTGACCACTTGGTGGGTGTAGATCCGGTTGGGAGAGCCAAAGAACTTGGCCAGCCCAAAGTCCCCGAGCTTAAGCACCCCGCTACTGTTGACCAGCAGGTTGTTGGGTTTCAGGTCCCGGTGGAGGATCCAGTTGAGGTGCATGTACTCCAGTCCTTGGAGCGTCATCAGCATGTACGCCTTGACGTTGGCCGGGGTCAGCACGATGCTTGTGTCCTTGATGATCACCTCCAGATCCGTGTCCATAAAGTCAAACACTAGCGACACGTTCGACTTGTGACCAAACACATCTAGATCAGAGACATTGAAATACCACTGAAACGTTTGATAAATATAGCCTTGGTTGGGTGAGAGGTGTGTGGGACTTACTGAACTCTGTTATTTCACCAACTAGTAAGACTGAGATTCTTAAGTTACCAGATAGAAGAAAGCTAAAGCTCGTACATGAATAACAAAGCTTAGAAGAGAGAAATAATTTTCAGATTACGGATAAGGACACTTCAAATATAATATTTCGTAAACTGACAAATTACACGTAGACGGGGAATTGAAGAGGAGAACCTAAGCTTGGCACACCAGTGCTCTATCCAGGACAGGACCTGGATAGTTCAGGGGCAGAGCATTGGTAAGTTAAGCCAAGGGCACAGACAAATAATATACCCAGACACTCAACCTCCAGATTAAAATGGTTGCGCTCCTTTTGGCGTCTTGAGTCCAATAAGATCACCGCGGTTAGTCCTATCACAACCCAACAGTGACACTAGAGAAGCCTAGTGTTGAAGGACTCAAGCTGGCAAAAGAGCGCAGCAAAACCCCGTATTGTTTGTCTGTGGCCAAGGGTCTATGGTTTAATTCTCATGTCCACATATATCTTTCAATTTATGAATGCCTTTAGGTTAATGTTATCTCTTGAATATTCAGATTCTTTCGATATATTTTATTGGGTTTGAAGAGTAGCAAATAGGATGTTCATCTCGATAGTATCTTCTATAGCACAGAGGGGGTTGATGATCTTATTTGAAGTTTTCAAGCTATGTGATATGGAACAAATCCAAAATTAACAATACCAGTACTCGCCGTGATTATCATTTACAGCTATTGAGTAAAATATGTTCAAAGTCATTAAAGAAGGTGTGAGCACAATGAATTGTTAATTTAAACATGTTAAAGGTTTTTCTTCCCATATGAAGATATTCTTATGAGTATTCAAGTACAGATATTGGTATTTTATTTTAGATTTCCAATACCGTACCGAGTGAAGTTAATAACGTTCACTCACCCATCAAATTAATAATATTCGGATGTTTCAATTCTTGCAAGAGTTTTATTTCCCTCAGAGCCGTTCTGTTGATTCCATCTTTAGCTTCTGCCCTGCTCCCTAGTTTGATCTGCAACAATCATGAGGACAAGGTTTTAAAGCCGTCACTAAACTCAGACTATATTTAGCCAAATTATAACTTTGGTGTTGTGGTGCATACCTTTTTAACAGCAACTATGGTGTCATTGAGCGAATCTCTAGCCTTGAACACTGTGGCAAACTGAAAACAAAAACAGGAATGAAAGCCAACGTTAAGTCTTGTCAGTAAACATCGGTGTTGGCGGGATCCGGCAACTTCTAGTGTGAGGCCTGTAAAGTGTCTTACTACCTGTTCAGGTTATACGCTTGAATGTACTAACTACACTAGTGGTGTTTAGAAATTAGGAAGGTTATATTTATAGGGAGTGTCCCCCTTGGAGGGAGAGTGGGGAAAAACACCCTCGTTACACCCAACCAAGATATGAACCTCGATCTCCCCACCATCGACAGTCCAATCTATTGTGAGTGTGGCGGCGCCTTGGACCCCTGAATTAGGGTAGGTCTATTTAGACTTAATTTGTTCAGTCAAAACGAGGGGGAGGGGGGAAAGAAATGTTGATTTGGGTTAATTTTAGAGGAAATTCCTCCGCATTAGCACAAAGAAAGAGTGGGAAAATCACACGTGGAGCACTCCACCCCAGAATTAAAACCTTCAACATTCCCGTCAGCAGTGGGAAAGTGCGATTTGAATCTAGCGGGTTAGACCGCACGCCCACTGACAGGCCTACGTAGTACTGGAAGGAAATATTCGTCTGAAAGGAAGGTGGATACAAATGTTTAATTGTATAATTTTTGCCCTAAAGTTGAAAATCTACGCCCAGGAAGGGGCACATGAGACCTAGCTCAATAAAGACAAGGGGGCATGGTGTGGAAGATATTCTGATACTAGATCGGGTCATCAGTTGTACACTAAGTTTAGGCTTACTTTGAAATATGGTTAAGCCTGCATGATATTGAGGAGACATGGTTTATGGACTGAATAATCTTAGCAAGGAACTGCTGGGTGTTGTTATCTGTATAAATTCGCAACAGAATGTAAAGATTTCTAAGAAATACTATAAGATGTCAAATGGTTTCAAATAGGCCTACAGCCGCGCCCAAAAATAAATTAATTTGAAAGCATGATTGTCATGCTCGATTAACTTGAATTTGATTTTTGAGTATTATATTTCACCTATAAATATCACTTCTAATCTCTGCCCAAACCCCTAGTTAGCTAGGGGGTCATTGCCCGATAAAACAAATTGTTTTGAATGTTCAGTCTTGCTCAACTGAACCTAGTCAAATTTTAGTTTGATTCTTTTATAGAATTATGACAGTATAGTTCCAAACAAGTATTAATTTTAATACGTTACCTGACCTTCACCTAAAAATTCAATTTTTTCATAACGTCTTAGTTTATTTATCGAGCCTTCATCCATTTTATAGCGAGATTTTAAAAACAATTTCAAACAAGCAGATTTTAGCAGTATAATACAGGTAGACAACATAAAATTAAAAAATTTACCACGTATTTTCCACGATAAATAGGTGTAGGAACAAATGCAGTGAACGCACAATATTAAAAGTTTTACTTTACACCAAGAGAGCGAGCCAAATGAAAAGGATAATACAAATATCTTGTCACTTTAAAGTGAACGAAATGCACACTTTTAATTTGTTTCCTACATCTTCTCTCTAGGTTTATAGGTATAAAAATTTATTACCTTAGTTACCTTCCTACTGACCTTCTCAACTTCCCCCCCACATTAAAAAAATGAAACATTAATGTGTTCTGTATTATGACAGATCCATTCCATTTGTCAGTGAGATTAGAACACTAATAGATCCTGGCCTCTGCCTCTTCCTTCTGCTCCCAGAATTTTCTTCTTTCCCTCAAGTCATCCAACAATAATTGGATCCTTCTTTTTAAGATCCTCTTTCCTCCAACATTATATACCTAGGTTATTGAAAACCATCCTATCAATTTTACTCAGAGAGTAAAGTAATTTTACCCTTAGGTTCCCTTATCACCCTTATAAACGTATTCTTTCTCTAGATATCATCATATATATTTTATTACCTGAACGGTATACTTTATCTATATATTCTCTAAATATTTCCACCGTTACCCTCGGTACTGTACCTATCTGTGTTTGGCACCCGTTTCATTTAGCTTGACATGCTGAAAGGGGATTAACTTTATTTGTTTTAACATCCCTGCCTACCAATACGTAAACGCTATTCTGCTGGAAGACACTAGGTTCACTTTGGTTGAAGTTAATTAGCTTTAGGTTGTACTCGGATATTTCTCTTACAGGATGAGACCTCCTCTCATTGGGACTGCCTCAGTCAGTTTGGGGAGCTGAATAGGATTGCCAGGACATTTCAGTATCAATGTTCATGTGAGCTCAAATGTACCGGACTCTGTAGTGCGTTAGAATAAGGAGCGTATGGCGTTCATCTCTATAGAGTTGGAGTCCCACTCCCCTTTTGGTGGTCCTGAAACTACTGGTGATATCTTCATCTTGTACTCAGAGCCTCTGATACATTATGGCAGTCCATCATCCAAATATTTGAGTTATTATAAATAAACGAACCTAGTGTAGAAGTAGGTCATTCAATGATTATATTATTAAATCCTCTTACTTGTTATATTAATTATCCTTAGTTCTACTCGGAGGAAATATCGATTATTTCAATCAAGCGCTACTATCGCCCTCTACCTTTTAGGAAGCTGGGTGTGAACTAATGGAAGTTTTTTTTCTTATGTTTGCCCTGCTTTAACAATTATTGATTAAATTAGCGGCTAGTTTAAGACTTTATATAGCTGATATTGAGTAATTTTATAAAATGAACTTTTACATCCATTACTCTTTCCAGCCTATGACATGTTTTTTCTTTATTCAAGCCATATATTGTCCACTATTGGCTGGCTAGGCCTATCTGTTACAACTTCATATGCCTTTTTATTTATCAATATGAAAGGGTAAACCCATATTTTCGGCCATGCCAGGAATCAAACCCGGGACCCTTAGCTCAGTAAGCACCCACATTACCCACTGGACTAAGGTGTTGGACTATTATTACTGTGTTAATTTTTCGTGAATTTATATTTCATTGCTTTAAATTTTTGTTTTGCTTGAAAAAAACCAACAACTCCATGGTATGAACTGTCAAGGGTGCTATACCAACCAACCTGCCCCCGCTATTAGAAATTATTGTGCCAACATTTAAATACATTTTGGTTGGTATAGCTATCTATCTTGTGGGCTCAAATATGGAGATTTTTTTTAGTCTGTTATTTATCAAGAAATTAATTAGGTAGTTTTTTTGTTGTTGGAATGATCATATTGAATAATAATCACAATTAATGTTAATTTGCATTTTTCTTATTCTCTTTATATTTGGCAATCCTAGTTCTTAAGGTAGATACATTAAAATTATTAGTACATCGGTGTATAGGGTTACCTTCCAAGATTCTGTCTGCCCTGTAAGCGAGTTAGTCATTCTTTTGAACACCCAGTGGTCCGGAAAAAAGGAGTCATCATGACACTGCTGATATTTCTCTGAGGCTATTTAAAGCTTAAGGGTTGTGTCCACAAAAAATATTTTACAAGTATTTGAATCTTGAGCAGGAGGGAGTTATCACAACCCAGACCTGGAGGTAATCGGCGCCAAGCAGTCCCAAGCTTCAAGTATGCTCTCACAGAGGACAGAGCATTATTTCATGCCCACTTCTGAACAACATAACTCATTTATACCTCTCAGTAGTTTGTCATCAGGAAGTCATGAGTGAACTTGCCAAAGGCTTATTTTAAATCTATAAACATTACTTGCCTTTCCTTAAAATTCCTCCACATTTAGAAACATGTTTTCTAAGATTCAAATTTGAATTAAAAAAAACAATAATTAAAAGTAAAAATTAACAATATTCACACAAATATTTCAGGTAGCATCTCGTATGAAAATTAATAAATAATAAGTAAATCTAATGGAAATACTTTTGGCAGATTTTAATAATACTTAGCACCCTGTCTTACTACCTGTTCAGGTTATACGCTAATGGGTTAGGAATTGGGAAGGTTGAATATAGAGGAAGTGAACCTGTATTTGCATGGAGGGAGAGTGGGAAAACATTTACAGGGGAAAACCCTCAGTTCACCCGAGAGAGATTCGAACCTCTATCTCCCTGTCTTCGGAAGTCTAGCTCAACACGAAACCAGCGCGTTAGCTAACTACATCATTGAGGTGGGTAGATTTTAATAAAAAAAAGTATTTGTATTATTTGACACATGCAATTTATATCTTGTCGAATGTATGTGCTAAGGAAAGTGAAAATAAATGAAAAGCAAAACTCATTAAACATATAAAACATTAAATATTTATTCATCTAATTGTTAACAAAGCAGCATCATCAACATCACCCTTTGTTTCCAGCCTGTGGCCTTAATCTCCCTCTTTTCTTCCACCATTCTTCTTCTCTCACTCACATACTTTCTGTTATCTGTTCCTCTCATCTCTTTCTTGGTCTCTCTTGCTCTCTTTTCCCTACGTACTTTAAATTAACCCATTAAGGGTGTAATATTTTTTCACGTAATTGTAAATAGTGGCAGAAATTAAATGTGTGTAAAAATAAGCTATTTTTTGCAGTGCTTCAAAATAAATGTTTTCTGGCTTTTACTTTTTTTTTTAAATATATTATTTTGTTTTAAATTTAACTACGGTAAATACTTTTTAAAATGTCACATACTGACACAAAACCAATTTAATAGTATAAGTGATACAATCACCTTGGCCTAACTCCATTACATCCATTCACTGCTTGAATCACTGTGTGTGACACTGTCCACAACATTATCTGTATCACTTTACTCACTTATTTCAATTTCTGAATCCCTAATTACTAATAAATCTAATAAAACTTCAATTTATTTTGTTAGCGAAACACTTTTCCCGCAGTTATGGTCCGTGTTGTTTAGTATGAATCCAAAGATAACTAAACTATAAACAAACTAACTAATAAACAAGCTCACTATAAAAATGACAATTTCATGGCCTACTTGATGTGAGAACATGGTCTAGAATAAAATGGTATTTAGATCGTGCGGGGAAAAAAAGAAACCTGTAGTCTTTGAAGTGATTGGAACAGTTCCGCAAGTTGGCCGTTGGACCATTTTCTTACTATACAGAACATTTCCATATGTCTACTCCGATGGGTTGGTAACAATAACAATACAATACAATATTATACTATCCCTCTCAGAACAAAGTATGAATGTGTATTATGAGAAAGAATGCCAAGGAGAATGGTGGGGATGGATTTTGAAGGGGAAAAACAACAAGAGAGAACTAGGAAGAGATAAAGGAGCAGATAACAGCAAGTGTGTGAGTGAGAGTAGAAGAATAGTGGAAGGACAGAGGGAGATGGAGGTATCTGACTAAACTGACTCGGCCACAGGCTGGAAACAATTGATGATGAATGATGATTATAGCGAGTGCTGTTTCTTATGTCGCAGAATCTCCGTCGGAGTCAGGTGAAGAGTCTTCTGACAATGTTCACAGTTGAAAGGTTGCGAGTTTGGTTTTCGGGAGCCTGGAGGTTCCTCCTCTTCCATCCTGGAGTCTGCAACAACACCTGCTTTAGTTAGGGTACCATGTACTAACTAAGATAATGTGTTAGGGATGAATAAGGTGGACTGAAAGAAAGTATACTCATATTTACGTGGAGGGAGAGTGGGAAATTTCTTAGGGAAAAAACACCCAGTAAGTACGACCGGGATTTGAACTTTGAACTCCCTGTCATCGGCAGTCTAGTCTATTGCTAGAGTAGCACCTTAGACCATGAGGCCATCGACTCTATGGTTGGTTGGTCATCGCTTGAAACACTACATTTTAATAACCAAGCCCACGTCCAAAGTTTACTTTCAAACATATGTTGAGATATTGAATTGAGACCAAGATATTGTACTGCATTATTAACTGGGCTGTACCGCTGAGCTACTAAAGATGGCCGTCATAGTTCAGTTGGTTGGTTCATTAGATTGAGAATGAGACAAAATGTATTGTACCTGCGTTATCTTGTTTCTGTGGACAGGTCTGCGCATGCAGGAGACGCTCCATGGGGCTCAGAGACGCTACCATGTCACAACTCGGACAGTGCCAAGTATCAAACTCTTGGGTGACTTCTTCTTGCAGCAGACTGTACAAGATTGGAAAAACCAGAGCTAGGATGTGCAAACTTCAATATGTTCAATTCAAAGTGAAGTCGAATCAAATAATATGAAATATTTCCAAAGCCAAATTGAAGTTTGAATATAAAAAAAGTCAAATGATGAAACCAAAGATTCCATTGCATACATGATTAATATATTTTGTCCTAAACTAAGTTACTATCACAACATGTAATTTAACTATATTACATTTTTGACATGTAAACATTAATCTGTGATGTACATTAATTACTTCACAAAATGACAATTTTTTTTTTTAACACAGATGTGTATTTTAACTTTAAAGATTTTTATCGCCAAATCTTCTTAATTTTGGAATCAGAAATTCTATTTTCGAATCAAAGTCAAAGCTGACGAATGTTTAAAGCAAAGCCGAAGTTTCCCACATCACTAACCAAAGCAGACACCAAGTACAAGTTGAAGGTTTCAAAAAGTGTCTTAATTTACTATATTTATTTACTCTAAGGAAGGAAGGGCTCAACAAATGGTCAATCTCACATTAATTTTCAGTCGATTGTGTAATAAAACGTTACTGTCACCAACCTTTGAGTCTTATAAACTTGCAAATATATCAAGTACTTTCAAATAATATTTGAGTTTAATATGAAAATATACATTTTCATATTTGAGTTTAATATGAAAATATACATTTTATTTATTCTACTTTTTTTTTTTTTAGAAGGTTGAGGATATAAGTATTTTAAAGAATAAATACTATATGATAAAGTAGAGTAGATAAAAGATGGGCGATAAAAGGAATTTGCTAAGTTTACAAGTTAATCAAGGCCCAACAAGTTGCCGAAGCTTGTTCTATGGTATTAGGGACTTGATATTTGCTTTTCAGGGGTGGGGGGCAGAGCCCTCTAAGATCCCCCCCTACTACTCCCTTGGCCTGAAGACAAGGAAGCCACTCACCAGTTGTACGTGAGGTAGCTATTGACCTGGACTCCGCCCTTCACAGGATGGGGGCAACTCTCCCAGGAGGGGTGGAAGGGATTGGGGCACAGAGGAGCAAACTCCCCAGCACCCGGGCCAACGTGCAGTCTCTTCAGGTCGGCCGCCATCAGACGCTTCAAGGTGTACACAATCTCTGTGTGCATGAACCGAGGGAGATCTGATGACAGTTCCCTCTCCAGGCGAAACGCTGAACTAGCACTCTTGCTCTCGTCCCGCACAACGGGCTGTACGGCTGCACAGGTTCAAACACGAGTTATTGGTTGCGTATCGATTGTGTTCACACACTGAGCATGAAAGTTGGTGACATGACGAGAAACTCGACTTCTCTCAGTCGAATATGAAATGTGATTGTGTTTGTCTTATAATCGGCCAAATAAATGAAATTCCATGTGTGGAAAGACAAGCTCAAGTTCCTCATTAATTACTCAACTCTTTTATTATCTCTGTTTAAGGAAAACCTCTTTTCCCTTTGTTAGATATTTTGTTGTACTTGGAAGAGAACTCATCAAGAGGGAGAGTGAAACGTGCAGCGCAACTTCCTAAAGGGGGGAGGGGGGGGGGGGGAACACACAAAAGGGAGAAATTAAACCTAGGTCAGGGGATTGGGCGGTAACGATAGATTTTCTTCTATACCTCTTTGTCCAGTGGCAGCAGTGTGAAGTGTGAACTGTGTTCTTCTTTTCATTGTAAAAGTCATATTTTGTTCGTTCCTTTTCTATGTTTATATGAACCTTTCCTGTACCTTCTTACAAATATAATACAATTACCTCATAAAGCGAAAAGAGGTTTTCCTTATTGAGATATACATTCAGTAAAGTGTTAGA
The DNA here is from genome assembly GCA_033556935.1 of Timema podura. Lineage (NCBI taxonomy): Eukaryota > Metazoa > Arthropoda > Insecta > Phasmatodea > Timematidae > Timema > Timema podura. Next base: position 59,001,773 of record JAVRXN010000012.1, on the reverse strand, counting down.
TTAATGATCTGGAGGCTGGTTGTTGAGTTTGTTCTATAATTATGTTGAGGCTCAGCTATCAATAAGTAGTATTTTTAGAGTTCTAAAACAAATCATAACTCAAAATTAGAAGATTTTTTAAAATTCAATCTTGAAAGAGATATTTTCTCAAATCCCCAGGCTAATTATGATGAACTGAGGCTGATGGGTCTCGATCTTGATAGTTACAAAGCCCTATCGCTACTTGGCCTCCAAGAAGAACAAGATGACACAGTAAATATACCTTCTAATCGAAGATTCAGAAGTTCCTCCCATTTGTTGCGTAGCTTGGTCGCCTTCAGCAAGAGATTAGTGGCAGCCTCTGGAACGGGAAACTCCAACAGCAGCCAATTGTCACACACTAGCCTGTCACACATTATACACACAACTGTCACACTGCCAAGTTACTCGTCATGGCGGAGCAAGCGGACATTTGAGGGGCTTGGGCGTAACATATCTAAAATTCTGCAGTTTCATGCTGGGCTACTTTAAAATACACAATGAATAATTTATTTATATAAGAGTCGACTTATTCCAAATTTTAAATCAAAAATTATTCTAACATAATTTTATTTTGCAAAAGTCAACTCCTAGAATCATAATTAATAATTTAGGGCTGGGTCCTCAAATCCTTAAAATCCTCAAGGATATTCAAGGACTTGAGAACATTTCAGATTTGAGACTAAAACAATTTTTTTTAAATTATAAGATGAACTTAACAACCAGGCCCCAGACTAGTAATTTAACACTTGACTGAATGTATTAATGTTATAAGAAAGAATGTTAACATTTAGTTACTATTTATATTTTCTATTATTCTATTTATATTTCCTCTTATGTTAATAATTTTTTTCAAGCTTCAGATTCGAGGGTTAATTAGAGATTCAGATTCTTGATTTGGATTCGTAAGATAATGGATCCGACCCAACTCTATACTAATTTAATATATTTTTTAAAGTAGATACTACAAGAAAGGTCCGTGGTTTATGCCCAAGCCCCTCATTTGTAAAAATGATTAGATTCTATTTCCCTTCTTGCCTCCGCCAGGTGGGGGAAAAAAAGATGCAATTGAAAGTTGCAGAACATGTTACATGATGTGTGTAGGACGTGCAAAAAGAGAGCATGTTACATGATATGTAGGACGTGCAAAAGGCAAGAGGCTATCACTTAAATAGATGAACAAATCCCAAAGATATCTTCTTAAAATAAGATAATAATGCAAAATTGAACAGAAACTCCAGTTCTTAATGATACCAAACAAAAGTTACAGCTAAAGGGTGAAAATTATTATAACACAATTAATTGAAAATTAGTATGAATTAAATTAACTATAAGATTTAATAACTATCATATGGGTGAGGGGTGAATAAACACATGTGTTTTGTAGCGAGAAGCCCCGACAGCGAGTACTGTGACTCACCGTGAGAAGTCGCTGTTGGTATCAATGGATTGTGAGAACAGTAGGAGCGTCTGCGCTGCAGGAATCCTCAATGTGGTGACCAAGTAAGGTTTCGTCGTTTCCAGGAGGGACCTACACAAGGTGACAACGCATGTCAACTGTATGTGTCACAACACCTGGTTTTATCGATTACAATTCTCACATGTGTCAATAGTAGATCTTAGTATCAGGATTTTTGATACCTCAATTCTTAGCTCTCATTTCCCAGTGAATTAAACTAAACATTGAAAGAAGGATAGAAGGTTAAGGTTAGGTCGGATATGTGGAAAAGGATTGAAAGTGTAAAACTAGAAGGATCAAGAATTGTAACATCTTAAAAAGAATAAAAAATATTGGTTTAATAAAACTAAACCTTCTTTGGATTGAAAATGTATCGGTCACTAATTTGAGCTCACATGTAACAAAGCAGTTGGTGTTTGGAGCTGACTGGTAGCTTGGAGGTGTACCCTTGAGGGACCACAATGTCTGACTCTTCCAACTGCAGTACCTGCGCGTGGTTCCCGAAGAACCCCATGGGGTGGAGGGCCACATAAGGTTTACCCGTCGTGTGAAACAACTGCTCAGAGACCGACTGTCAAACAAGAGACGAACATTATAAAACATCGGTCGATCTGGTTCACCCCAAGAAAATAAGAGACCCAGAGCCTTTGATGGACGCACCTTGCAATGGTTGAACTCGTCTGCCACTGCGAGTTGCGGGTACAGCCCTGCACACAGGATCACCTTCAACATCATCACGTCCTTGTAGCTGCACGCCGTCGCTCCGGACAACAGGCTCTGCAAGTTACATTACAACTGTGAGTACCTAGGTAATATTTAGGTCTGAGTTTATTTAGGCATCTCACGGTCTGGAGCTATGCTCTCTCTGCTGAGTAATTGTTGTAGCACCACGTCTTACTACCTGTTTGAATTAAACACACCTGCTTCGGTGGTCGCATGGTCTAAGGCGTAACTCTCATAATATACTAGATTGCCAATGACAAGGAGGTCGAAGTTTGAATGTCGGTCGGGTGTATTGCTATCTTTCCGCGCAAATCTGGGTACATTTCCATTGAATTCAACCTTCCTCCCTCCCTAACATATTAGTGTAGTTAGTATGTACGCGTAGAGCATGAAAGAGGTGGTAAGAAATGCTAAATGAATAATTACATATATGTGAAGAGGATGGATATTGGAAGAGTGGCGAGGAAGTGTATGGAGGAGGTAGTCGGAAGAGGACCGAGAGGAAGATGGATGGAGGAGGTAGTCTGAAGAGGACCGAGAGGAAGATGGATGGAGGAGCTAGTTGGGCGAGGACCGAGAGGAAGATGGATGGAGGAGGTAGTCGGGAGAAGACCAAGAGGAAGATGGATGGAGGAGGTAGTCGGGAGAAGACCGAGAGGAAGATGGATGGAGGAGGTAGTCGAGAGAAGACCGAGAGGAAGATGGATGGACGCTGTAAAGGAAGACATCCAGATGAGGGGTGACTGGAGGACCATAAATGATGAAGAAATGTATCTAGATAGAAAGAAATATAAGACTCTCACAAATTGTACCCGGTTCGCTGGAACAATAAACTGATAGTGACGATGTAAGAGATGAGAAAGGTAGAATTTATAGGTAGTATAACTACCTTTACATGAAAGAAGAGTGTAAAACCATTTCAGAAAAAAAAATCACATTCAATACACCTTACCAGGATTCCAACCCCATCCTCCCTGTCATTGATAGTCCAAGCCGTCGTGGGAGGGATACCTTATACCGCTTGATCAACGAGCAGATCTCAGCTCAGTGGTCAACCTTTCTAACCACATGGTCATGTAGTGTAACGTAAGAAAGGTACCGTCACCTTGATAACAGAAAATATCCCGATTTGTTGGTGTGATTGTTTTATCGACACAGAGAGATGGGCGTATGTTGCACCCATTGTCACACATGCAGCAGAAACATGGAGGGTGGAAGTAAGAGAGATCAGGAGAGCATGTTGGCTGTCACCAAGAGAGACAGGAGAAGAACGGTTGAAGGAGAGAGGAAGATGGAGGCGTTTGAATAAACTGACCCGGCCACAAGCTGGAAACAGTTGACGATGATTGTGAGGGAATTGTATCGGTAGTTGAAGTCCGAGAAAGGTGTGTGAAGGACATTTTCAAGAAATTGTCAAAGTAAATTATATCAATAAAAGGATCCACTCCGGTGGGTCAAGGTCAATAGCGCCCTCACCTGGACCTGTGAACTGTCATTGCTGAGCCTGAACTCCACATCCTTGATGTCTATCTCCCCTTCCTCATTCCCCCCCTCCACAGCCAGCTCCCACACGTCCAGTTTCAAGGTCCGCCTCTTCTTGGGTGCTGCCTCTCTGTGCTCCCTCTTGAGGGAGCGTAGCAGCCTCAGCTCCCCGTGACGCAGGGCCCTCTCTGCGCTGCTCAGTTGCTCTGGGGGGATGGAAGTGTCCTTCAGGAGTCCTGCGTCCTACATAGCAAGTGTATATGATTATAATCAAATTTCATTTTTCATCATTTGAGGTATTTAACGTGCAATTACTGAACTAACTGATTATATCAGCACGTAAGAATTTCTATGAGCGAGAGCGAAATAACCTACCAATTTTGCCGGGAAATGTACTGTCACATACCTGCCAGGGTTCTTTTACACGCCAATATCGATAAGGGAGAACTTGATTTGAAGTCCCAATAACAGAGACATCCTATACCTACCTGCAGCAGGTCCTTGAACTGTCGGCGCAGTTTGATCATCTCGTAAAACCTCTGCTCCTCCAGCCCCCTACGCCGACACCACTGATGCGACCCCCGGCCCCTGCCCTCGCTGGAGTTCTTCACCTCAAGCCACTCCTTCAAAGCATTGAGGAGAGTTATGGGGTCTCCATGATCAGACTCGAGCTGCTTGCGAGAGGTCTGGGGTGTTAAACACAGGACAGCTGTGAGATTATACAACTCAACAAGAAAATATTACTAATGCAACAACAGGATGACTGTCAGGTTATACAACTCAACAAGAAGATATTACTCATGCAACAACAGGATGAATGTCAGGTTATACAACTCAACAGGAAGATATTACTAATGCAACAACAGGATGACTGTCAGGTTATACAACTCAACAGGAAGATATTACTCATGCAACAACAGGATGACTGTCAGGTTATACAACTCAACAAGAAGATATTACTCATGCAACAACAGGATGAATGTCAGGTTATACAACTCAACAGGAAGATATTACTAATGCAACAACAGGATGACTGTCAGGTTATACAACTCAACAGGAAGATATTACTCATGCAACAACAGGATGACTGTCAGGTTATACAACTCAACAGGAAGATATTACTCATGCAACAACAGGATGACTGTCAGGTTATACAACTCAACAGGAAGATATTACTCATGCAACAACAGGATGACTGCCAGGGTATACAACTTGACAGGAAGATATTACTCATACAACAATATGAGTAATTCTAAATACGAGGCAAGGCGAGTTCTACGAGAGGATGGACTAACCTCGCAATCGGGATCCCTGAACGCTCGGTTGGTGAAGGGGCTCTGCACGCTGAGAGCTGCAGCTAGTGACAACACAGGGTCCACCTGATGGAACAGGGACCCCATGATTAGCATCTTGCCCAGACTGATGTCCACAGGGAGGCGAGACAGCATGCGCCCCACCACCGTCAACTTCTCCTCCTCTGTCAGCGCCCCCTGCAATGACAGGTGGTTAGTGTGCTCAGTAGCACTTGTCAGTACAAAGGTGTTGCCAACTTGAACTAAATAACTCTGGGAGAAACACAACAATCAGATCCAAGGCTGTTAATTTGCCATTTTGGAGAGTGATAGCAAACCAAACTTCACAATCATAACTTAATGATTCAACTTAAGATTGACTCAGAGAGTTTTAAGAGAGTTTACTGAGTGGCGGTACTAGATACAACTTAAGATTGACTCAGAGAGTTTTAAGAGAGTTTACTGAGTGGCGGTACTGGATACAACTTAAGATTGACTCAGAGAGTTTTAAGAGAGTTTACTGAGTGGCGGTACTGGATACAACTTAAGATTGACTAAGAGAGTTTAGTGAGTGGCGGTATACTAGATACAACTCTCGATGTGAGCACACCTGTTGTTTGAGAGTCGTGATGGCATTCTCAATACTGTCAGGAGGCGGAGGTTCAATGAAGGGGAACTTGCGGGCGTCAGGTAGACCCATGGCCACCATCTGGAGCAACAAGGAGTCTAGAGGGACCCTCTGGATCTCAGGAGTGGTATACTGGGACATGGCGTGGTACTCCTCTTCAGAGTACAGTCGGTAGCACACGCCGGGCCCGGTCCGTCCTGGCCGACAAGTTACAGGAGGGAAACATTACAATGAATTAAGATCTAAGAATGAAGACAGGTTGGTAAATTTTCAAAAAATCAAGAGAATGAAGCGTAAATTAACCGAGCACAGTTTTGTTCCAATCCTAACAAGGCGGTGCTGGTGGTTAGCCAAATTACATTGAGTTTGGTTATGAGCTTGCTCTGATGGATAGAGAGGTTAAAATATTGGTCGGGTATCCTGAGGTTGGTTTTTACACTCTCACTACCCGCAAATGTGGGTACACTTCCTGTAAATATAGACTTCCTAATCCCTAAAACCATTAGAGTAATTAGTACATAAGAATATAATCCAAATGGGTAGTAGGACATGGTGCCAAAAAAAAAGCTTGCTCAGTTATGATGTGAATCAAAATATTCGAGATATTTAAAAAAACAAACCGATGTTTTAATATTTTTTTATATTTTTAGACTATAGATGTCACGATACCCATTTTTCTCGATTCTGATTTTCGATTCTGATTCTTAAGTTCAACCTCGATTCTTCAATTCCCGATTCCAATTCTTGAACATTTCTTTTTCATTATTTTTTCAAGCATTATTGCATATAAAATCCAACGTGCCTGATACCTTACTCCCCTCTTCAATGCGAAACTTGGACTCAACCATTACACCATATGATCGCTTGAAACTTTAATCTCACAATTTTATATATATTTATTAAACACAATAAAAGTCTTACAAAACTAAAAATTCAAATAAACTCAAAATTAATACAATAAACTGCGGCTTTTATAACGGAAAGAACACATTTCACAAGTTTCAAAAAATTTCAAGTCGTCCACCATAACTGATCTTACACGCGTTAGCTCGCCAGAAATTAGTGATATTGATAATCTATTGAATTAAAATAAATATAACTTTTATTGCTCCATTTTTACTAACTACGTCGATTTTCGTTCTATTTTTACTAAACTTATCTTATTCAAAGAGCTAAATAAAACATTAAAAATTGAAAAGTGACAGAGACATAATTACAGGAGAGCGGCGATTTTAATTTGATAGGAATATCATATATTTCGATATACATGTTGTGATATATCAATTAATGATAAATATATCGATACATTACGGAAAAATGCCACCTTAAGTCGATGTATCATAATATCAATAGTTTGTTTAGAATCTATTAATATATTCTGACAATTTCACTTAACTATTACTTTTTTTTTTTAATGTGTCAAATTTGTTAAGTTTTTACCTCTTGATACTGTCATAATGTCAGGTCGTGTCATATTCGAGACCATTTATTTTTCATATAGAACACCTCAAAATGTTACGGTCGTATTATACTTGGGATCGTACTATATTCAGACCATTACAGTATATTTACAATCTGCCCGCATTTAAGTGAAATGGCAACTAAATTAATATGAGAGCTAATCGATTATTACCTCATCTGAATGTTGCTGTTTTGTTTAGTTACCAGTTTTATTGAAAGCTAAGAATCGAGTAGCAAGAATCGTAATATTAAGATCGATTCTCGATTCTTTCGATACCAGTAAGAATCATAGGTATTGAGCCCTACTTTAGCCATAAAATAAGATCTACAAAATATTTTATTGTAAATATATTTACCATATTTTTGGCCTAAGCTGATGAATCAAACCAATAACACATAAAGCTGTTCCAAAACTTAAGATTTTTGTAAAATAATCACTAATTTGTAATGGACGCTGTGTTTACCTTGACAGTTTACACCATGGTCCTATCTTGTAAGCTGTACCATAGTGGAACAATGTAAGGTAAGCTAATTACCTCTCAAGGTAAAGGGAGCGTGAATAGCAGCACATAGTGACGAAAATTAAACAAGAGCGTGTGTTTAACATTTCTATTGGTGAAACTTGGCTTATGTTGAGATGAATTATTTTATCAAAGCAAAGTCGAAGATTTAGAAGCTTCATACACCCTTGGAAACTATATAAGATATCAGGAGTTTTAATGGTAAAAGGCGTGTCACTAGAGAGTTGTGGTTGAAAGTGGTGTACCTGCCCTGCCCTTTCTCTGCTCCGCGCTGGCCCGACTGATCCAAAACTCCTTCAGTCGCTGCATCTTACAGAGAGGGTCGTAACTCATCTCCTTCACTTTCCCCGAGTCGACCACGAACCTGATGCCGTCGATGGTTATAGAGGTCTCGGCGATATTAGTGGACACCACGCACTTGCGAACACCTTCTGGCGGGTAGTCGAAACACTGTGCACCACACGTTACCACAGTGGTAGAGCTTTCACTCAAGATATCCCCTTCAAATATATGTATTATTGTGTGTTTTTTTAATTGGTGTTAACTTTTTTTTTTACACTTCATTTAACTCTACTTTCAGGTTTTATGAATTTATATTAACTAAAAGGAAAGAATCCCAAAGAGAATGATGGAGACGAAATATGTAGGATAAATACTGCAATGGAGGTCAAGAAAGAGATGGAAGGAGCAGATAACAGAAAGTGTGCAAGTGATAGGAGAAGAATGGTGGAAGGGGAGAGGAAGATGGAGACATTTTACTTTAAAGTGACCCGGCCACAGGTTGGAAATGGTAGATGGTGATGTATGACACAAACCAATGGGTCGAGTTGTTGGTACCTTGTCCTGCTCCGCTATGGAGAGTGTACTGTGTAGAGGCAGGACCACCCAGTTCTGAGTCTTCTGAGAGTAGTCCTTGGCCGCTTCCACCACTGCGAGATCTCGCTCATTCCACTCAGGAAGATTAGCAGGTCTCCTTTCTCCTCCTCTGACAAACAAACAAACAAACAAGGACTTATGTAAGGACTTATTTTCATAGGAAGCCCCAGAAACTTGTGCTGATAAAATGGCGGGAATAACAATATCACAATTATTGTATTTATATTCTCAATATAGTTAATTAATGGTGCAAAGATAAATTATAGAGTAATCCAGTATTATAATATTTTAAAACTTTTCATACAAACTTTATAATTAGTAAATCAAATAATACATACTTCTACAATGCCAGATTTTAGTAATTTCCAATCAATGTTGTTGGTCGAAAGTTGGGCTTTCTATTTAAAGCGGTGGGGGTGTCCGAAGCGTTTACACTTTGACTTGGCTTCAAAATAAAGATCAGCTTCGACTTTGCTTCGAAAAAAATTCTGGCTTCGACAATTATGAAACTTTCCCAATAAAAAATATCGAGAGCTAGAATACTTGATTTATGTTCAATTGCAGCCATTCTGAGCTGTTATATATGCTTATGTACTAATATGCTAATTGTTTTAGGGATTAGGACGGTTATATTTGCGTGGAGGGAGAGTGGAAAACCATTTTGAAAAAAAAAACTTCAGTACACTCAAACTAGATTCGAACCTCGATCTCCCCGTCGTCAACAATCTAGTCCACTGCGAGAATAGCGTCTTTGACCATGTAGCCACCAAAGTGGGTCTGAAGTAATTAACTTGTAGGTTATGATAGTAACTTAATACATCAGAATAAAATGAAATTACAAACAAAAGTGCAATAAAACAATTCCAACTAATTTTAGTTCACACAGTTATAGATAAATGACCACAATATAATATTTTTTCATTCATAAAAAAGCCAAAAAAAGAATTTTCGGACTTTGATAATATTTCATTTATTCAATTCGAGTTCTCTTTGAATTGAAAAAGTGGTCTTCGCCCACCCCTACCAAGCCCAAGAACATTAATTTACCACTCAATGTGAACAAAAACAGAATTGAAGAAAAGGATTTGATCCCTCACTACAAGTAACATATAATATATTCTATCACAAGATGAGAACAAGATTGATTGCCTACTTGGATACTTCTCGTCGATGAGCTGCATGATGCGGACATAGGGGGCAGGATTGATGCGAGAAGTCTTTGAAGACTTATCTTCCGGCAAGACTGGTTGGAAGTACAGTTTTATGGGGTAGAGTCTCCCGGGAACCTGACAAACAGTTCCAAGATAAATGAAGGTATTTACACAGCACCATCTGTTGGAGGAAACAGGACTAAAACAACGCTGTGAGTAAGGCTATGAGAAGATTTGAATATAACTATGACTAGAATTTGATTAACAGTATTAGATCTTAATATAGTTCCTTTGTTTACCCTTTTTTTTATCCATTACTTTCACATGATCCTATATAGATGTCCTATCACTCTTTACTAATTTCCTTTTTATTCCTTTTGTCGTAGTCGTGTGTTTTCGGCCTGTGGCCGGGTCAGTTTACTAAAATAAGTATTTATTATAAGTGTATTTACAAATGAAGTGTGAGGTAAGTTTGACTCTCTTAGTAACATTAAAAATAATTTCTTGTATTTGTAATTGAGGTAGACAATGAAATATTTGTTACAGACTCATCTGTTCAACAGTGAACCTGGACTAGAAATGCTACCAACTCACCTGTACAACAATGAACCAGGACAATCAATCTCACCTGTACGACAGTGGCGTAGTTGGAAAAGTAACTAGAGAATAATTGTATGTTGATGGTGGCGGACATGAGCACAATCTTGAGATCTGATCGTTGGTAAAGAAGGCACTTGACCACACCTAACAGGAAGTCTCCGTGGAGGTGTCTCTCGTGGACCTCGTCAAGAACCACGACATCGTAGCCAGACAGGGTCGGGTCTGTCGACACCTATACACACAGGGTCACAACACGGTATACTCGGGTTATAGGAGAGATTCACATTTTCCGCAGTGGCGGCGTGCGGCCTACTAAGTAGGTGAAGAGGCTAGGTTTGGGGACAAGTGTATTGGTGGTGGCGTTGATATCAGACACTTAACCATAGAATACTATTTCTTCGTAAAATTGACTACCGAGGTTTATAAGGTTGTCATGTTCCCTCCCTTACATGTGGGCTAGACTGCTCCCCTCTCTAATACCTTCAGTTGGCCTTGAAACTTCACTATAGCAGATAGTGTTTCCCTTGTGACATGCTTTGTTTGTGCTCTAGGAGAAGCTCAGTCGTAAAAGGTACGCGTGTTTAGCATTAATGAAACATTCCACTAATGTAGTGACAATTGTAATCTTACAAACTAAAACAAAACAAGTTGTAATCTTGCATCCTATTACACATGAGAACATGGTAATAAACCAAGCATCCCGAAATAATTGAAACCTACAGTGAAACCAAGCGTGCATGAGTATGACATTTTTCAGCCACTGTTCTCGTGACATCTGTAGAGAATTCAGGACAACATCCTGTGTATCATGTGATGAAGTTGTGTACAAAAAAAAAGACAATAAAAAAAAGTTGAACTAGTATAGAATAGTTTTTCGTTTTGTCAATAATGTAATAAAATTATGTTTTCAATATAATAAAATGTAAAGTAGTAAAATTTACGAGTGTTTAGCATTCATGTCTCACACAGAGAGGTTTAGTATTCTAGGGCTAAGCCAACCTAAACACTATTTTAATTATCTTACTGACCCGCCTCGGTGGCGCAGTTGGCCAACGCGCTAGTCGTGTTGAGCTCGACCGCCGAGGACGGGGAGATCGAGGTTCGAATCTCGGTCGGATAAACCGGGGTGGTTTTCCCTAAATGGTTTTTCCCCTCTCCCTCCACGCAAATGCGGGTTCACTTCCTCTAAATTCAACATTCCCAATTCCTAATCCATTAGCGTAATTAGTACTTAAGTGTATAACCTGAACGGGTAGTAAGACGCGGTGCTAAATATTATTATTATTATTAATTATTTTACTGACGAAGCCCCGCGGTCAGAATACCTTTCTAGCAGATTTTTGGTCCCAGACCAAGCGGGAAATAATTTAGTATAAGTATTTGGGTATGTGGGGTATGTGTCTGTCTGACCATGCAGATTTAACATTTTTGGTGCTATGGTTGGGTGTTTAATTTAGCTGTTGGTGTACAAGGTCAATTATTTTGTAAGTCATGTGCTGAGAAAACATGTGCTGAGAAAAATGTGCGTAAAGTTCCCAAAATGATTAAGAAATAAATACCAATCTAACAACAGACTTGGAACCATTACCTGCCTCAACAGCAACCCTTCTGTGACAAAGACGATCTTGGTGTGCTGTGTCTTGCTCTTCTCGAAACGGATCTGGTAGCCGACTTCTGAGCCGAACTCGTTGAGTGTCTCGTAGGCCACTCGTTTGCACAAGGAGATACAGGCGATCCTGCGCGGCTGAGTGCAAGCTGAAGAACAAAAGTTGTTGAAGTGTTCTTACAGTAGTAAACTCGTTTCATAGGGCTTGGGATGTCATCAAATTAAAACTCTTTCAAGCATAGTTCTTTAACGAAGAAACACCAATGCACACTATGATTCAAAAAAATGATCAAATAAGTTAGATATTCAAACAAAAAAATAAGGTACAGAAACAATCATAAACTTTCATATCTCTACACCTACTTTTGTGGTTGAATGGTCTAAGGCAACACTCTCACAATATACTGGACCGCCGAAGGCGGGGATTTCCAGGTTTGAATCCCGGTCGGGTGACTTGTGGATGTATTTCATATCGAACTATGCTTTGTGGCTTGTGAATCAAAATAAATTGAATGATCTTTTCTCTATTTTTACTAACTAAGTTAATTTGTTCATATTTTTACTAATCTTTTATTCTTTTTCCAACAGCTAAATAAAACATTAAAAAATGATATCACAACAGCAGCCATATTTATCCCGCCATTCAAATAATAGCTATATCGATATATTAGTGACACCTAGGTGACCTGGCGGTCTAGGGGTAAGGTGTCGGACTTCTGTGCTGGGGGTCCGGGGTTCAATCCTCGGTCCCGGCACAGATCTATCTGATTACCAAACCCTTCCTTCACCTCTGACAAGACGTGTATTAATCACAACTTGTGAATGTGAGGAATGCCAGGCCTCCACCGTGGTTCGGATCCCACGTTAAACTGTAGGTCCTTCATTTCATATCACAATCACCCTACCATTGCACATTAGCGTAAGTGCGTATAACCCGAACGGGTAGTAAGACGCGGTGCTAATAATAATAGTGAAGGGGTCAGCACACCTACCAATCCTGTTGAACCCAGCTTTGAGCAAGTACTGCGGGACCTGAGTGGACTTGCCGCATCCAGTATCCCCAGCAATGACAACCACTCGATCCTTCAACACGGATGACACAATCTGCTCCCTGACACAGACACACAAGCACACAACGTGTCGGAGTTTGTGTGTCACAGATTGGAACAGCATTGGAAGAGGTGAATTAATATTGATTTTGATAAAATGTTTAGATATCTAACTAAAATAAATTAATTAGGCCTACACTAATGGTGTAGGGAGTAGAAAGATATGATTAAAAGGAAATGTACACACATTTGTTTGGGAGGAGAGTGGAATAAAATTTAGGAAAAATGCTCTAAGTACACCCGGTTGGGATTCGAACTCTGACCTTCCGGTCACCAACAAACCAGAGTAGATGAGCCCAACATTTAGTCCTTGTGCCCAGCAGTGCAAATTTACTGATTTAGGTTGAAAAAAAAGTAATATTTATTTTATAACTTTTCCCCAGTAGATTACTTGGAGAGTATTTTTAATTTTCACCGCTAATGAAAATAATTTAAGAGAGAATTTGTTTATTTTTAATTTTAGGGATTTTAGAGTGGACATTTTAAAACAAATAATGACTGTAGGCCAGTAGGATCATAAGCCTGGTGGATTGCAGTTTTTGGGCGGGCCTCACTCTCCTTTCGGGCAATACTACACTGTCATATTTGTTTTAGAAATGAAATATATTTCATAAAATATTTGAGGCAATTTTTGATGAAATATGTGTTGTTATTATTACATTACAGCACATTTCTTTAAAATAATATAGGTCTACACTAGACGAAGGACAATACAAATTAACAGGTGTCTGCTTGAAGAACTTGAGATTCAAGACTCGGAATTATAGCCAAAATATTTACGATCGCACCGGGAAACTTTACAGAAACTGCTCATAAAAGTTTATTACTTGATTATTAAGAAAAACAGACTTAAAAAATTATATAAGTATTAAGTCTTATTAAGAAACATTTTGTTCCTACTGTACCATTAAATTTTTAACAGCATGACATGATTAAAATTTTGCCATTTTGTTTGATAAAACATCAGCACACGTTCAATAATGTAAATGTTTTATCGAATATTTGTAAAATATCTGGGTTTATAAAAAATGTTTGACGGATCTTCAAAGTTACATAATTTTTTTTAACCAAACAACTTTAATACATAAAATAACATTACAGTGTAATACCAACCCTAGAAAAGCGACACATGAAACAATTTTGAGTGCAATTTGTTGTTGGCAAATTTTAATGATAGCCCAAAATGTTATCAGTTTATTAGTGAGCCACGAGGAAGGAAATTATGAACTAAGCACACAACCTTATCTTGCGCTAGAGTACTACCTGTACTGCGCGACAGGCAGGTTTGCCTGACTCTCTCTAAGCTTTCTCAGTTTTGTGAACTTCTCTCGCTGCTGGAAGTCTATGTAGAGGAGTAAGACTGAACGGAACTCGACCAGTCTATCCCAGGACACACTCCGGGACAAGAGACGCTTCCTGTCCTCATCAGCACTGCTAGTTAGACACACACTCACCAGGTGACTCTTGTCAAAGCTCTGTGGCAGACCAAGGGGGTTGTCTTCTTGGGTACCTGCAAGTACATAAATGAGGGGGCTCAATGTTTTACTTGTGCGGAAATACAACTGAGCTTGTGGGGCTCTACTTGGGGAGATACAACCGAGCTTCTAGGGCTCTACTTGGGGAGATACAACCGAGCTTCTAGGGCTCTACTTGGGGAGATACAACCGAGCTTCTAGGGCTCTACTTGGGAAGATACAACCGAGCTTCTAGGGTTCTACTTGGCGAGATACAACCGAGCTTCTAGGGCTCTACCTGGAGAGATACAACCAAGCTTCTAGGGTTCTACTTGATGAGATACAACCGAGCTTCTAGGGTTCTACTTGGCGAGATACAACCGAGCTTCTAGGGCTCTACTTGGGGAGATACAACCGAGCTTCTAGGGCTCTACTTGGGGAGATACAACCGAGCTTCTAGGGCTCTACTTGGGGAGATACAACCGAGCTTCTAGGGCTCTACTTGGGAAGATACAACCGAGCTTCTAGGGTTCTACTTGGCGAGATACAACCGAGCTTCTAGGGTTCTACTTGGCGAGATACAACCGAGCTTCTAGGGTTCTACTTGAGGAGATACAACCGAGCTTCTAGGGTTCTACTTGAGGAGATACAACCGAGCTTCTAGGGCTCTACTTGGCGAGATACAACCGAGCTTCTAGGGTTCTACTTGGCGAGATACAACCGAGCTTCTAGGGTTCTACTTGGCGAGATACAACCGAGCTTCTAGGGTTCTACTTGGCGAGATACAACCGAGCTTCTAGGGCTCTACCTGGAGAGATACACCCGAGCTTCTAGGGTTCTACTTGGCGAGATACAACCGAGCTTCTAGGGCTCTACTTGAGGAGGGAATGAAGGCTGACAGGTGGAATGGGTGCACAACAAATCTACTAAAATATTGCAAAGATGGGTTTGGGAAAACTTAAAAAAATAGAAGGAAACTGAACACATGTGGTCTTTGTCCAGGGCTTTAAGAGGGAAAGAGAAGGAAGGATGCGAGAAAGTTTTCTCTTGGTTAACACGGAACTGGCGGAATGGAATGGATGGTGGTGGGAGGAGAGGCAGTGAACAGGGAAAAATGTTTCTAAATTTAAGGTGATCTTATAACAGGATAGATCTTGTAACCGAGCGAAGGATTTTTGTGAGTTAATTAAAATTCATTCAAGACACAGTTTAGAGAAACTTAGGTTAATTAAGGTTATTATTTAAGTTCAGCAATTTATTTAAAATTTCATAAGTTAGGCCTACCTATTCTTGTTAAATCCTCTTTAGCAACCCGTCTTAAATCTGATGCTTTTTTCTGAACAGATTCATATTTCTTGAGAAATTTCCAAAAATCCTCTTGGTCTATGAAATTCTCATCCCTAAAGTAGACTTGGTTCAACTCGTGACGTAATCGCTCAAATGTAAAGTCGCTATTGCTTTCTTCATGCTGTGCCGCTTTTTCAGATTTGTTAGAGTACTTTCCCAGCTTCCTGTGGTCTTCGTATTTATTTTGTCGTGGTTGAAATTCTCGTGACGAAGAGCTGCAGGGTTCATGTGGGGACGGGCGGTTTTCAAACGAATCCTGTGAAGTTCTTCCATTTCTTCTAAAGTGGGAGCTCGAAGATTTATCGTCGTGGGAGTACTTCTTGGGGTAACTATTTTGTTCCCTAGAGTCATCTTCATAACGGTATCTTTTCATCTTTTATTTTCAGACAACGATAAATTTACTAGCCATAGGACATATCATAAAGTTAATAAGATGAAAATAGACACAACATTTGACATGTCAAGACAAAATATGTTAATGTTATGATCTGCTGCCTTTTGTATTGAATTAATCAGTCACTAAGTCACATTCCTTTTGCATGGCATTTATATTATTCAATATAATTAAGCATGTTTGCTCCTGACAAGAAAAATTATGATTAGTTTTATAAGAAATGTTTTCATTTGACAAATAATTATAGGGATTTGTTTTTTATCATTAATACTTTTAATGAGTTATGTAAAGACTTAATCAAGACGAAAATAAAAAATATAGTATGTTGTTTTGAATCTTACTGAGAGCTACCTAAAGGTTATTTATTGCAAACATTGGCTGAAATCACTAATGTTAACACATTCGGAGATAAAAATTGATATAGTATTGCTAAGAAAATATTAATTATTTCAGGATAAGTTGACATTAATGACTTACAGCCAATATTTGTAATAAAGAACTTTCTGCTAGCTGTCTGTTAACACTTATTCCACAGTAGATGGGGTGTGTATCTTAAAATATCTACATTTTTTAATAATTCGTTTAAAATACCTGATTCCAACTATTATGAACGCATCTGAATGAATATTTTTGTTCACTTTGGACTTGTCACATGGCACTTATAGCCTATATGGGGTTTGGACACCCCTCCCCCCATCAAAATTTAAACTTAAACTAAATTTTATTAAAACTTGGTAGCTTGTTCAATATAATATTGTGTATAAGGCTGTATTTATACTCATGCATAATGCATAACTAATAGTCATATCGTTCTTTCTCTTTTTTGTATTTGATTTTTATAGTACTTTCGATAAATCATCGTAATCTTGAGTCTAAAAATAAAATGTAAAAGCTCTTTGGATAATGTAATTAACTAACAAATAGCCACCCAGTCACCAACAATTCTAGTAGCTTCTCACACGCATGAAAAACATGACGTAAACCAGTATTAAACGGCGGATTGATACATGTATGGCCGAGTCGTTCCCGCCGGCCTTAAAATTGAAATCAAAATTGTTCCAAACAGTGTTGTCAGATGTACACCTCAATTTGACTGACTTCCTGTACCATTGTACGATAATTCGCTGCAAATGTTATCCTTGAGGTGTGGTGAAACATTAATAGGGTAGTTTTATTTGTGATTATTTAAAACAAAGGTTTCAAAATATTAAACACAAAATTATGTTTATGATTTAGCATGGACACACATCCCTCCCATCTCATCCTACAACCCATGATGTCCACTAATATCACATTTGAATATAGTTGAATTTACAATTTAATACAATAAATGAAATATTAATGTAAATATTCTAATACATACTCGTGATTAGTAATACAATTATTTATGAATTATTGAAAACTACGTTACATTTTCGTAAGCAGTCGCCTGAACAGCAAACCCTCCTTGAAGTAATAAAAAAAAAAAATTTTTAAGATGCTATAGGTACATTTTGTAAGACTCCAATAAGCTTTTATTCATTGAGAATTAATTCAAAAATATAAAATAATATATTTAAAAAAATTAAAGGGGGGGGGGGGAGGGTTGATCCACCTATCCCCAATCTCACTAAGGATTATTTTGGTTACTAGACCATTTGTGTCGGCTGCAACGTCACGAATAGCTAGATGACATTATCTTGATCATTTAAAAGCAGATTTTTAAGGTTTAGAGGTTTAAATGATTGCTTTGGTACTTTTCTTCCCTTCGTATTCTCGCTCGACCAAACCACGGAATTGAGGCCTAGTTACGTGCCTACGATCTTGTCTTGATCCTTTCTACCCTTATTCTTAATTTTTTAAAAAAACACGCTATATTGTGTGTTGCCGTTACTTGGAGCTGTGTGGTGCGCTGGTATTACCGATCAAGTTAATAAGATTCTCACAGGACTTCCTTCTTGCACTATTTCTCAATAATAACTCAAATTTACCCCGAAAGGTTGCAACCCAACCTTGACAGATACACTATGGCCTACACCATAGTGTAAACAAACAAGCTAAGGCTGGTGTATTTCGCAGTGAACGAAGGGAATACACACCATTACCTCGACTAACTACACTATGACTCTTTCTCATAAACTACAGTATGAGCGCCGGCGGAATTACTTGAAGGGGAGTGCACCCAGGAGAATTTACAATTAACATGTAACGAATTTGGACAGCAACCAATACGACTCAAGTTTTAGTTCCAAAGTTGATTTTTGTAAAATGGAAAAAAAATATTATATCCACGGTCATGTATTCATACATCAAGTCATGAGATCATTTTATTAATTTTAAACTATTTTATTAATAATTATCTATAAATAATGTATTAAAATGTTATCAATGATAACAGCAAAAAAAGTATATGTTTGTATTTTTATAAATGTTCATTCATCAGAAAATCACATTAAAAAAAATAGATTAGTTATAACTATTAATAATAATCATTCGCCAGTTTTTCAATAGGATCGCATAAAAAAGTGAAAATCATGTTTAAGTAGGCTCTACAATTGTTATTTATTAGCACTTAGTGTATTTATTCAGAAATATATTAACTTTGAGTGTATATTTTAATTATTGCATCAAACTGAAAACTATGTTACCGAGATCTAGCCTTATCAGTCTGTTGGTTGCCTGCGTAACTTTATTCAAATAACAATAATAGAAGAGCCGGGACTGTCGGTGATTGGTTGGTTTAGGGCGAATCAAACAAAAGACGCTAGCCACCCTTCCTTCAGGCTTGCCCAAAGTGTGGCCTTGGAAACCTGCTAACATGAATGTAAGCTTGATACCTTCAAAAGATGTTTGTTTAGGATTCAAATGGCTTGTCAATCGAAACTTAAAAATGACAAGTCTTAGAAATCATAAATAGCGAAGTAGAGTCTTCTAGCTGAGTATAGTTAATAAACATATAAAAATATAGAGTAGTTTTAATGAAAATTTTGTAACACCTTAATTAAAATTAGTCATGTTTATAATTAATTAAGTTAATAAAAATAGAGTGTCAGAAATACAAATCATTGAATAACTAACAAAAATGTAGCACCAGTCCCTCTTTACAAAAGTATAACACCAGTCCTATACAACAATGTAGCACCAGTCCCTCTTTAGAACAATGTAGCACCAGTCCCTCTATACAACAATGTAGCACCAGCCCCTCTATACAACAATGTAGCACCAGTCCCTCTATACAACAATGTAGCACCAGTCCCTCTATACAACAATTAGCACCAGCCCCTCTATACAACAATGTAGCACCAGTCCCTCTATACAACAATGTAACACTGGTCCTCTATACGACAATGTAACACCAGTCCCTCTATACAACAATGTAACACCGGTCCCTCTATACAACAATGTAGCACCAGTCCCTCTATACAACAATGTAGCACCAGTCCCTCTATACAACAATGTAGCACCAGTCCCTCTATACAACAATGTAGCACCAGCCCCTCTATACAACAATGTAGCACCAGTCCCTCTATACAACAATGTAGCACCAGTCCCTCTATATAACAATGTAACACCGGTCCTTCTATACAACAATGTAGCACCAGTCCCTCTATACAACAATGTAACACCGGTCCCTCTATACGACAATGTAACACCAGTCCCTCTATACAACAATGTAGCACCAGCCCCTCTATACAACAATGTAGCACCAGCCCCTCTATACAACAATGTAGCACCAGCCCCTTTATACAACAATGTAACACCGGTCCCTCTATACGACAATGTAGCACCAGTCCCTCTTTACAAAAGTATAACACCAGTCCTATACAACAATGTAGCACCAGCCCCTCTATACAACAATGTAGCACCAGCCCCTCTATACAACAATGTAGCACCAGCCCCTCTATACAACAATGTAGCACCAGCCCCTCTATACAACAATGTAGCACCGGTCCCTCTATACGACAATGTAGCACCGGTCCCTCTATACGACAATGTAGCACCGGTCCCTCTATACAACAATGTAACACCAGTCCCTCTATACAACAATGTAGCACCAGCCCCTCTATACAACAATGTAGCACCAGTCCCTCTATACAACAATGTAGCACCAGTCCCTCTATACAACAATGTAACACCGGTCCCTCTATACAACAATGTAGCACCAGTCCCTCTATACAACAATGTAACACCAGTCCCTCTATACAACAATGTAACACCGGTCCCTCTATACAAAAATGTAACACCGGTCCCTCTATACAACAATGTAGCACCAGCCCCTCTATACAACAATGTAGCACCAGTCCATCTATATAACAGTATAACACCAGGCAGCGCAGCGGTTCACGAAACTCTTCGAAAGAGCCAAATGTACTTTAAAGAAAATACTTTTTTTTTGTCGTGGCCAGAATCGAAGCCTAGATACTTGATTTAATATACCAATGCTCATTACATGAAAATAAAGCCAGATATTCATAGGGAGCCCGTTATTTGAAAATTGGAAATTCATGTTGTCATTATGTCATTTTATTGTTAGTCCATTTATTTGTAAGTTTAAAATTATTTCCACATATCAATAATATATTTAGTACACACTCCTTGCCTCAAACTCGATCGTGAATCAGCCAACGCGGTTTCGTCTTGAAGGACACGAATACCGAGGTTTGTACGTCCCTAGCCCATCCACCCCTCGTCTTGGAACAGTCTGCAAAACTGACCATCACTCTCCCCTCTCCCCACCCCCCTCATCTAACACCAACTGATAATGTCGAATGGGTCCAGGTAACACACGTGCCGTCTAGATTTTGTCCAACATCCCAATCTCTCTCAAAACAACGGCACAATAATATTTACAATAAATTGTATCTTGTGTGCTGGGGCTTTTAGTTAAGGACAAAACCAATTGTAAAGTTCAATTTTCATATGAAGATCCTTAGCCCACAGTGACAAACGTTACTAAAACTACTTTCATATATTGATACGCCAATTCATTGGATATGCTTCTGTCAATACATATAAAGTAATAATAATACTAATAATATTGTAAATGCTATCAATTTTTTTTAAGCACCGCGTCTTGCTACAACGTTCGGGTTGTACGCATGTACGTACTAATTACGATGGTGATTTTAGGAATAAGGAAGGTTATATTTAGAGGAAGTGTAGCCGCATATGTGTGGAGGGAGAGTGGAAAACCATTTTGGAAATATTACCCTCAGTACACCCGATCGAGATTCGAACATCGCCATCGGTAGTCAAGGCCGTAGACGGGGGAGAGGGGGTTCAACCCCCCCCCCCCCCGAAATTTAACGAATAAAATATATATAGCTTTATTTATGGTTAAAACAATATTAAAATTAATGCACAGGTGCAAATTAGAGGGCTGTGTTACCATAAAAAGCAGTTCAGATAGCTTCTATAGGTGTTTAATATTTAGAATTTATCCTAGACTCCAGCAATTGGGGATGTGCCCACCGATACCCTCCCTCCCCCCTGAAATTATTGGTGGGCTACGGCCTTATCGATAGTCTTAATCTACTGCAAGAGTGAAGCCTTGTACCATGTGGCCACATGCTTGGACATTGTTGGTTACAAGGGTAGTTTAAGTGAGTGCACTTCCTCTAAACTAGCCTACTCTTCTCTGCGCCTTGTAATTAAGCCAACAGTGTTAAATAAACCGCATCGAACTAAGCCTCGGGTTAAATTTCTTGTGATTGATTATGAAATGTCCGACACCTTAGCCCAGTCGATAGCGTGTCTGTTTATTGAATTAAAGATCCCAGGTTCGATTCCTGGTATGGCCGAAAAATGTATCATTGGTGAAATGTGGGTTTACCCATTCAAAGCGATGTATTAACGACCGGGGGCTGGAAGTTGTGTCTCTTATAGATATAAGTTAGTTTATAGGTCGTGTGTTGATATATTCAGTCGGGTCAGAAAGTGCACGTCAAATAGCTCAAATAAAAAAAAACATATTTTTTGAAAGACGGGGATTTAATGGGCTTCAATTTTGTTGTTTTATTCACAGTGATGTTTAAAATGCGGGCACATTTCCTTAAGGTTCTTCCTACAGTTACATTATTTCAAAGTCACGTCAACCATGCATACATTAAATTAGTAAAGTGATTTTAACAAATTGAATATTTATTTAAGAACAGAAGAAAAGTATGACCAAATGTTTAGAAAATAGATATTTATTTATTAATTATTGAATATACTGAACATGTTATTATTATTTTTAAATTATAGATTTTTTAAACGTTATTTATAGACATTTTATAAGATAAAAAATTGTAGCCATTACTGTACACATACACACACACACACACACACACATACGCATTTAAAAAATGACCTATGACTAAATTTTAATAAAACATCTTAATTTATAATACTGGCTCCAATAACATATTTTATTACCTAATTTATTTAATTCAAATATTTGATTATGTATTTTAAATTACTCACTTAAATAGTTAAATAACCATGTATAAATCTAGTTTTAGGAACTATCTTTTCACGGCGGACGAATTTGATTAGGTTCTCAACTACCTCCATTTCTCTTTATCAGTTTAAACGGAGCTTCCGTGGTGTGTGTTTGTTTGTGCTAAACTCTTCACATATATATATATATTTTTTAAAAGTGGGCGTGAAAGTGATATGTAGTTTTGTAGTTTCTTTTAAAACTTTTTTTCAATATGTTGCCTGCAGGAATTATAGGCAAGGAAATGAGCCAAATTAAAAAAAAAACACTTTTAAATATGTTTTTTCAAATCTAAGTAAAGTGCCTCAAGTGAGTTTTTTAAAATCTTTGTTTCAGTTATAGTATGAACATTTGTTGATAGTTTTAACTTTGAATGCAAACTAGACTTTTATATACATATTATAAAAAAAACCTGTTTAATTATTATAAATAATTAATAAAGTACTAGCAAGTAAATACTACCGAGCACAGTTGGGACTGGGTTCCCGCCATTTCGGAGTCAAATTGGGGTCAGATGAATAAGTGAAGGTGTTTTCCCTATAAATAGTTTCCCTACAGTAAAACGCGGTTACACTTAATCTCAAATCCTATCCTCGTCATTGTTAATTCACTAACGTAATTAATGTAATGGTGTTGCACTAAGATCGGCTCATTTCATTGTTGAATGCTTGTAGAGTAGTGAGTAGTAGCGGACGAACTATCGGCGGAGTAACACTAGAGCTGGTAAACTCTTTAACTCCGTCTGATGGGGGATCCTTTATTAGAATTGCAACTGTTTTCATTTCTCATGCCATGTACCATGTCTTCTTTTGTTTCAGGATTTTCTCTTGTTTCAGGATTTTATTATAGTGTACGCCTGTTTTTAGCTATAAATATCAGTGTGTCCCCTTCTTTTCGGATGACAGGTTAGGTAGGGCTAGGTTAAGTTACACTGTTATTTTATGGCTAAAAATATGGCGCTAAAGTTTTATTGAGTTTGGCTTTTCTTGAGCACGGTCGCAACCTCCCAGCATCCCACGGTGATCTCTTCAAATGGAAGGTTCGCTTTGGGATGTTTCGGTGTCTTGCGCAGTGTGTTTACGAACGGCTTTATTCGGTAAATGGTGTGTTTTTATTGTGTATTATTGTGTATTATGTATGTTGTTGCACGTCTGCATGCTTACTATAGCCTAATGGCAGAAGAGTTCTTCTCCCGGGCTGCCCCCTCCCCCCCCTTTGATAAAATATGTTTTAAAAATAAGCCTTAAGCCTCTAAAAAAAACTAGAATCATTAAATATATAAAAATAACTTCACAGTGGGCCTAAATGTTTAAAAACAATATGCACTTTTACCCAGCCTGTGAAAATATATTTCAATAACTACAATTAAGTTATTTTATTTGATAGTTCAGTTTAGACTCTCAGGCTGGAAGTTATTAATTTGTCATTAACAATTTGTTTATATTCCTTCATTTGTAAAAATAGCACCTATGAATGGTTTTATTCCTACATGCTGTTTTATCGGAATGAAGTTGGCAAATATCTACAAATTGATTTGTGGTTTCCGACCCTACGGGATCGGCAGAACCTTGTTCGATACCTGGAGGGTACAGAAGTGAAACTTTTATTAATTTATTACTACTTAGATTTTTTACATTTCACCAGTATTCAACTTTTGTTTTGCTATTATAGATTTCTATGTAATTTTTAATTCTATTTATTGTAATTACTATTATTTTTAATACTTTTATTAAATTTTTTTGAATTATTATAAGTTGCTATGTAATTTAACCCCTAACAATATAAATGGGGCAGCTCTGGGTACTGACAAAGGTAAGAACATTTTTATTGTGTAGTTGATTCCTGCAGGCTTAAAATATCAGTTGAAAAGTGCATTTATTTCAAATGTTTATCTCTTTATTTACTTCAAAACTTAAAAGTCAAATAATCTTGACTTAAAAACCGAAAAAATAACTATAACAAAACTCTTATTTTAAGACTGTGATTTATTATTTCATTTTCATAAATGATTTGAATAAATACTCATGAAAAAGGTTATATAATAAAAAGTACTTAAAAAATGACTATACGACATTTGTTCTATGCTATATTTCTTATATAAAAAGTACATTCATCTTCACAGTCTATTCTTGAAAAATTTAATGAAAAAAATACAATTTGAGGCCTAGTTCTATTCTTGAATAGAAATAGGCCTTGAAATGGCGTAGAGTCCTCACTCAGGAGAGTGCTTGAATGGACGGTAAAGAAACACAAACAAGCAGGGGGGATTGGTTTTTTTTATAAGGCTCCTTCAATTGTAAATTTTATAACTTTAAATTATCTAGATTATTTATTATAATAATAATAATAATAATAATAATAATAATAATAATGCAATTTATAAAAATAATTTTAATTAACAACTATAATAATATATAGAGGACTTGTAAAAAATAAAAACACGCACTTTTGATAAATAAACTTGAAATTAAAAAAAAACCAACCCAAAACCAAACGGCGCTGTGACAATAAAAGCAATAAATATTTACATGGGCCTAAAATGTTTTGATATTAATAAAAAATTAAGTATTTTGATACAAATAATTGGTAGTTAACTTTTCTAAAGGTGCGAACAGATAAATCGGGCAATAAGACACCAAGAGTTAGGAACATAAATACACCTGATGGCGGTGTTTCCAGTGCGTTCAAAATTCAACAATACTATACTTTAATACTCTACGCTGATATCAACGTCCAGAGTTCGATTCACAGTTCAGTAAAGCTACTAATGTCATTAAGTCCGTACACCAATAGCTAACCAGAGGGCGCAATGTTGTTACATTTCCTTACAATCGCTCCTGGTCATGTCCCCCAACGCAAACTGCTGATCGTCTTTAGAAAACCTCCCAACATATATATCAAATCACAAGTATAAAGTAACATGTTACTTCATATTACCTGCTTCAGTGGCCAAATGGTCTGATGCGTCATTCTCGAGTTAGACCGGCCTGCTGATGACGGGTAGATCGAGGTTCGAATCCCAGTCGGGTTTACAGAGGTTGGTTTTTCCCTAAATTTTTTTCGCTCTCCTTCCATGCAAATGCTGGTAGATTACCTCAAAATGCTTCCTTCCTCATTCCTACTCCAGTAGAGTAATTGTCACATAAGCGTAGTAACCTTAACAGGTATTAAGACGCTGTGACAAAAAATGTGTGTGTGTATGTGTGTGTGTGTGTGTATGTGTGTGTCTATGTGTGTGTGTGTGTGTGTATGTGTGTGTGTGTATGTGTGTGTTAGAATTTCTATATCAGTGAAGTGAAAGTGTACAAAATTACAAACTTTTGTATCAGTGAAGTGAAAGTGTACAAAATTACGGACTTGTGCATCATTGAAGTGAAAGTGTACAAAATTACGGACTTGTGCATCAGTGAAGTGAAAGTGTACAAAATTACGGACTTGTGCATCAGTGAAGTGAAAGTGTACAAAATTACGAAGATTTCACAAGAGAAGGGATGTGTGTGCAATGAAGAAGATAAGAAAGAAAGTTATTGAATTTAAAACAAATATTGTTAGTTTTAGTTTTATTAATTACGTCTCATAATATCACATGGAATTACATATTTATTCAATGTTTAGTCCAATTTTTCTAACAAGTTCATTTTAGTTATTTTTTTCAGTCAACATTGATAACATGTTACTATATTTCTAATATTGTTATTTTATAGGTATTGGAAATATCTATCAAACTTTAGTCAAAGATCATATGACTTTCTGTATGAATACATTAACATAATGTATAGTAAATTTGTTAAACTGTCACTTAAGGTTCTTCCTAAAAAAAATGGGACTTTGCTATATTTGCAATAAACTTATAAGATTTTATTTATGGTATCAGAATGATTGGTTAACGTGTGACTTTTCAGTTCTACTTTTTGTTGTCTACCAGTAGATCTGCATCATATTGCTGTTTCATTTATTAAAGGATATTATTCTTACACTTGTATATTTTTTATTCCAGCTCTACCAACAATAAGGGATGTGATTGCCTACAGCTTTGTTGTTCGACCATCAACATTTCATTGCACAATTTTAACAAGTCTTTAGTTCTAAGCTATAAATAGTGATACAATCATTTCAAATCATTACAGTATATATGTACATATGTCTTTTAGATCACGGTCCATTTTATAACTCTACAAAGCTGTGTGAAATATTTTTTATAGGCAACATTATTTTATGTTTAATGTGGTTGCTCAGGGTTTTCTTGGCACTAATTATATTTTACTGTAACTTTTTTTTTAAAAGTATCAGTTTAGTTTCTGTTTCAGGAAGTGGAGTTTATTTTAATTTGTTTGATCTAATGCAGTAATAATATTTGATTCTATATTTACAGAGTTTTAATTTAATTTGTTTGGTCTAATGTAGTAATAATAATTGATTCTATTTACAGAGTTTTATTTTAATTTGTTTGATCTAATTTAGTAATAATATTTGATTCTATATTTACAGAGTTTTATTTTAATTTGTTTGATCTAATTTAGTAATAATATTTGATTCTATATTTACAGTGTTTTATTTTAATTTGTTTGATCTAATTTAGTAATAATATTTGATTCTATATTTACAGAGTTTTATTTTAATTTGTTTGATCTAATTTAGTAATAATATTTGATTCTATATTTACAGAGTTTTATTATAATTTGTTTGATCTAATTTAGTAATAATATTTGATTATATATTTACAGTGTTTTATTTTAATTTGTTTGATCTAATTTAGTAATAATATTTGATTCTATATTTACAATGTTTTATTTTAATTTGTTTGATCTAATGTAGTAATAATATTTTACTATTATGTTTGTGTACGGTATGTTTTTAGTTTAATTTGTTTGGTCTAATCTAGTAATAATATATTATTATGTTTGTGCATGTTTTTATTTTAATTTGTTTGATCTAATGTAATAATATTTTATTATTATGTTCATGCATATTTTTAGTTTGTATTTCAACTTTATTGCCAACTATAATTTTCAATATGAATTACTTTATTTTGCAGTTTTTTGTTTTAATAGGATGCAAAATTTATGGTTACTGTTTGTATACAATTGTGTTTGTCATGATTTTTATTTTAATGTGAGTTTTTTTTGTGTGCGCTAATTCCAATTTTATAGAATGATATTTAACTATAAGTAGGCGTACTGGTACTTTGGAATTGTGTGCTATACTTGTTTTAATGTTAACAATTTTATTTTGTATTATTTATTTTATTAATCAGGATTTGTCTTGCAGTTGATTAAGAAAACTAGTGTATTTGTAGTATTTATTTTAGTCTAAGTAGTTTCTGATGTGTTCTAATCTTTAGTTAGTAATCATTACTGTTGAAAATAATAATCAAATCATATTACTTAATAATGAAATGAGGTATCGGCACTTAAAAATTACAGGTTTTATACTTACTAACCTTTGAAAGGTTAGAGCATGTACTTCATTTTAGGTGAAAAGAAAAAAGAAGATTGAATCGCCCATCACAGCACGATTTGGGAAACTTTGTCGATATTTAGAGGCGGATGAAACCATTTACAAGCCCCCAAGTGATTCGAAAGGTGGTTTTGACCAGATAATTGTTTTGTATCTTTGAGGTTGTTTGTGCCATTTATGTGTCTCCTGTTTGTTTTAACATTATTTTATTATGTAAATAATCATAATTTTTCCATGCTACTATTTCTCTAATAAGATTGAATCTACCAACTTTTTAAAATTCATAATTGTAATGAGGTAATGTAGTTTTAATATGTATATCTTATACTAATTATAATTTAATATAAGTAGAACGTGCACGTACTGTTGGTTCTTTGAGGTAGAGTTCTAGACGGTACATAGGCAGCATTGCTGAAATGTAGTTTTAAAGAGTTAAAGTAATAATTATCAAGACAATTTAGTGATTATATTTTGTTTAAAGTACACTAGGAACTTAATTTTGTATCGTTAATTTTACCAGCACACCTTTTCATTTCCATTTTTAAGATTATACAGTTTCCCAACCTTTCGCATCGTCCTTACGTTTCATGTTCCTATACAATATTAATGGTAGTATTTACAGAAATACTAAGCACCAAGAAACAACACTGTAGCATTTTCAATTCTTGCATTATTTTGAGAATATATTAAAATTCAAATTTAAGGATATTATATATATAATATCCTTAAATTATATATATATATATATATATATATATATATATAATATACTACTATAATAATTATATATAGAGAGAGAGAGAGAGAGAAAGAGAGAGAGATATATACAAAAGAAAATAATAAAATAAATATATGTTTTAACTCCAGTAGTAATCATTTAAATTTGAAAGGCCTCTAGAACTCAACCTGTTGGACTTTCTAAGGGTGGCATGATGTGTGTCATCTTTTTAAGGTCCCAAAGAACCCCTGGAATGTGGCCATAAGCCGGTCCCAAGCCCGGTTGAGAAACACAGAGGGCAGGTCTATAGCAGTGGAATTGCAATCACCGTTGAAAGGTAGCTCCAGAATATTTAAATAATATTTTTTTTTTCCTCTTTGTATTGACAACATGTGTACTTCAAAGATGACAATACATAAGGAAGGATTCATTCATAAAGCACTAAACTATTTTTACTTAACTTTTTTTTTTTTACCATCGGCCCAACCACTCCCCCTCTTGTAACACAAAGTAGACAGTAATTCCAGGGTCACAATGAACTAAGCTCAAATGTCTACATGGTGTTACATGAGGGGAGGTGGGGGCAAGAGAGTTGAATAAAAAATGCTGCGTGGTTTATGGATGACCCCTAATGAAGATTTAACTAGAGTAGACTGTTTGGTAGAATAATATTTGTTTCAGTTAGCCATGATAACATTTGACTACATTATTAGGGTTATTATAAAGATCTGAAGCACGACTTCCATTGGAGAGAAAGTAAAGCCGTTGATTGGTTCCATGTTGATTGTCATGTGAAATAACCCCTGGAATCAAAGTATTGTTGGCATTCATCAACACTCGCTTGTGTGAAACTGTTCTCTCTGTTTACTCTGGAACCAAAACAAAGCATCGAAACAGGTTCCACACATGTCAATATAAATGTCAACAGTTAAACCAGATATAAGAAGAATATGTGAAAATATTACACTCTCATCATTGAAATGTGTGCTGACTTTTTGTATTTTATACTAATAATAATAATAAACAAAGAATCAGATTCCATAGTCATTTAGTTAAGAATAAAACCTTATCATTTATTTCCCTCGAATAACAGGTTTACAGGGAGGCTCCATTTATTTATGGACATGAAACAGGACAAAATGTGAAGTTGCCTTCCCCCTGGAAAAATGTTTATTTTCAATTTAAAGGTATGTGACCTTGAACCAAGACACTTTTTATGTGTAATATTTAAGGGGTTCTGTTGTGTGGTACGAAATATAAAAGGGTTTCCTGACTAAATTTAACCAGTCTAAAGAATGGGGCAATAGTTTATCAAGTCGGTGTGTCACAACTTCTCGGCAATCTTCTTACAACTTTTTTTCCTGGTCTTAACTGGCCTTTTTTTGGTCAAGGATTGTTAAAAAAAAGTCAAAATCTTTGGTGGAAAAACATGTGAGAATCAAACATATGGACTGGATAGAACTAGCTCAAGATAGGGATAGGGTGTAATGAGGTGGATTGGACAGAACTAACTCAAGATAGGGATAGGGTGTAATGAGGTGGATTGTACAGAACTAGCTCAAGATAGGGATAGGGAGCAATGAGATGGACTGGATATAACTAGCTCGGGATAGGGTGTAATGAAGTGGATTGGACAGAACTAGCTCAAGATAGGGATAGGGTGCAATGAGATGGATTGGACAGAACTAGCTCAAGATAGGGATAGGGTGTAATGAGGTGGACTGGACAGAATTAGCTCAAGATAGGGATAGGGTGTAATGAGGTGGATTGGACAGAACTAGCTCAAGATAGGGATAGGGTGTATAGAGGTGGATTGTACAGAACTAGCTCAAGATAGGGATAGGGTGTAATGAGGTGGATTGTACAGAACTAGCTCAAGATAGGGATAGGTTGCATGCTTTTGAGTTCACAATGTCATAGAGCAGAGATTTTCAAAGCGAGGTCCGTGGGCCCCCAGGGGTCGGTCACCAAGGTTCGTGCAGGGGGTCTGCAAGATCGTCCAGGGAATCCGTGACATAGCTTTATATATTTTTTATATCTTATATAATTTTATATAAAAGGGTAACTATTACTAAACACAATGGAAATTCCTTACCATATTAAAATCCGACGAGAAAGTGAAACCTAAAATTGGGGGGATGGCTAAGGCCCTTTTGTCCTCGTGTTTGAGAGGAGCATTTGGAAACCCACTTTTATATTAGTTTTCTGGTCAACCAGCACAAACCACTTTCAGAAAAAACATTTACTTGTGCGAGTAAGTCTTTTCTGCTATTTGTGGTGTGAAAAAATGTGAAATGAAACCGTCATAGTGTGAAATGTGACTTAAGGAGATGTCACTAAAATTGCTACAGATTTCAATGATATTTTAAAGTAAGACAAGCAGTTCAATTCCTCACATAAATTGAATAATTATAAATGTACAAATATAATACAGGTTATATTTTCTTTTCATTTTTATTGTAATTTATTTTTACATTTAAAAAAATTATGTCTAAAAATGTAAAAATATAATACCTAAATTTATTTTATTTCCATTTATGTTGTATTTATATTTACATTAATATATATTATGACTAATTTAACCCTATAAAATACTATAGTTTGTCATTTATCTTACAGCAAAGAGGTCTGCGTGTGTGTTGTTCCCTGTTTAGAGGGCTTGTGTGATTAGGATGTTTGGGAACCACTGCCATTGTAAGTATATCGTTACCCCTCCTCTAGATCAACTCTTGTGTAAACAATACCGCTAAAAAACTAACTCCAATCACAGGAGCATTGAGCAGATGTTCCTGTACTCTTAACTAATTCAGTCAAACCTGATCTTTATTATACTTTGGTCCATTCTTATTTAATATGTTAGCAATATTAGTTTTACAAACTAGTCGAGCCTAAAAAGATTGTCTGCTATTCAAAATAGAATTTATTAAATCTTTCTATTAGTTACTAGATAGGAAATGTATCACTATTGAAATTTATTCATATTTGGATTCAATGTCTATCGATAAATTAATTATTTATCAAAGTGGCATTTATGCTTAAAAAAATCAATATTTAAATAGACTCGAAAGTACTTTCATATTACATTTCTCTAAGTCCGGTTACGATTCTAGCGGTATAACTTACTTAAAATATATAATAATCTTTTAACATTGTAAACCACAAACAATAATAAAATATATTCAAACAGATATGTTTCAAATATTGGGGATGATAAACTTAAGAAAACAACATTCAAATGATTGATTTTCAACTTTTGGGGGGTGGCGGGGGGTGGTGGTGAAAATAATCATGTGCTTTTCACGGGGATAACAT
The DNA here is from genome assembly GCA_033556935.1 of Timema podura. Classification (NCBI taxonomy): domain Eukaryota; kingdom Metazoa; phylum Arthropoda; class Insecta; order Phasmatodea; family Timematidae; genus Timema; species Timema podura. The sequence goes on along the minus strand of JAVRXN010000012.1, from coordinate 58,969,705 downwards.
TTTAGAGATTAAAAAAAGACCAGAGAAATGTAATACAGCTGTCCCTCACACTAGGCGAATAATTGGTTCTGATAAATAATTGCGTAACACGAACAGGCGTACAGAGGGAATTGATTTTAACATGGGTGGGATAGGAAAAAAGTAAATGAAAACCTAAAACTTGTAAATTAATGCAATTTTTATTAATTTATCTAACTAGTACAATACTAAAGGTAGCCCACACCTTTTGTCAATCTTCAATATCCAGAAATCTGTAAACAAATGCAATTTACAATAAATTCATCTAATTAAAACAATGCTACAGGTACACTCATTGTTAATCTTCAATCACATGAAATTAACTGGATCTGGCAAATATGGATAAGCACTCTCTTCTCCTTTCTTGAAGACCCTGGGACGGTAGGCTCTTGCTCTCTTGAAGGCCCAGGGACGGTAGGCTCTTGCTCTCTTGAAGGCCCTGGGACGATAGGCTCTTGCTCTCTTGAAGGCCCTGGGACGATATGCTCTTGCTCTCTTGAAGGCCCTGGGACGGTAGGCTCTTGCTCTCTTGAAGGCCCTGGGACGGTAGCTCTTGCTCTCTTGAAGGCCCTGGGACGGTAGGCTCTTGCTCTCTTGAAGGCCCAGCGACGGTAGGCTCTTGCTCTCTTGAAGGCCCTGGGACGATAGGCTCTTGCTCTCTTGAAGGCCCTGGGACGGTAGGCTCTTGCTCTCTTGAAGGCCCAGGGACAGTAGGCTCTTGCTCTCTTGAAGGCCCAGGGACGGTAGGCTCTTGCTCTCTTGAAGGCCCAGGGACGGCAGGCTCTTGCTCTCTTGAAGGCCCTGGGACGGTAGGCTCTTGCTCTCTTGAAGGCCCTGGGACGGTAGGCTCTTGCTCTCTTGAAGGCCCTGGGACGGTAGGCTCTTGCTCTCTTGAAGGCCCTGGGACGGTAGGCTCTTGCTCTCTTGAAGGCCCTGGGACGGTAGGCTCTTGCTCTCTTGAAGGCCCTGGGACGGTAGGCTCTTGCTCTCTTGAAGGCCCTGGGACGGTAGGCTCTTGCTCTCTTGAAGGCCCTGGGACGGTAGGCTCTTGCTCTCTTGAAGGCCCTGGGACGGTAGGCTCTTGCTCTCTTGAAGGCCCTGGGACGGTAGGCTCTTGCTCTCTTGAAGGCCCTGGGACGGTAGGCTCTTGCTCTCTTGAAGGCCCTGGGACGGTAGGCTCTTGCTCTCTTGAAGGCCCTGGGACGGTAGGCTTTTGCTCTCTTGAAGGCCCTGGGACGGTAGGCTCTTGCTCTCTTGAAGGCCCAGGGACGGTAGGCTCTTGCTCTCTTGAAGGCCCTGGGACGGTAGGCTCTTGCTCTCTTGAAGGCCCAGGGACGGTAGGCTCTTGCTCTCTTGAAGGCCCTGGGACGGTAGGCTCTTGCTCTCTTGAAGGCCCTGGGACGGTAGGCTCTTGCTCTCTTGATGGCCCTGGGACGGTAGGCTCTTGCTCTCTTGAAGGCCCTGGGACGGTAGGCTCTTGCTCTCTTGAAGGCCCTGGGACGGTAGGCTCTTGCTCTCTTGAAGGCCCTGGGTCTGTAGACTGCCGATCTTCAACTTTTTTGATGAAATGGTCAAGACTCAGCTGACGGGGAGCTTCTTCCTCTCTCTATAGGGTGCTTTGTAGCAAACCAAAGAACTCTGAATCTCTGGCAACTTTAGCACTTTTATCCATGTTAGGGTCATTCTCTTCAATGATCCTAATGCACTGTGCTTGAAAATTCAGCAATTTGTTTTGTTGAAGTTGTTTGATAGGCTTAACAACATAGGACTCTTCCTCTTCATTCTTTATGCTACTCTCCATTTCTAGAAGATTTTCATTGGAGAGTTTTGTTGAGTGGGATTGGAGCGAATCATCTACATTTGCCTGGTCTACGTCTTCAAATCCAACATCTTGTATGTCAACAATGTAACGTCTTGAATTGAAAGCTTGTGTTTAGGATCAAAATCATGAGAATCAGAAACTTCAGGCCAAATATTTTTCAAAACTCCCTTTATACAAGACTTCTGCCTCTACATCTCCATTGCTGTCAATACCATCCCCACCCCCTAACACCAAACTGTACAGTAAAGATCATTGTCCTGACTGGAAAGTGCGAGCACAAGCTCACGGCACCACCTTACAGGGTGACTGTGAAATTACAGCCTGCCATGCATTATTTTTATTATTTCTTAATCGCGTATAACGAGGGGTACCTGTATTTAACAGTCCCATTGTGCATTTTTCTCATTCATTTTAATCATGCCAAACATTATAATTAATACACACAAAACAAATTAAGAAAAATCATATCTGATGTGGCTCAACTGAAAATTAAAGTAGGTTTCCATACACCTTTGCCCTATATTCGTTACTAGCTATAAGACCACTAACTAGTTTTGCAATTTTCAAGTTTGTTGAGCCTCTCAGTTGTATGCATTCAGTAGACACAGTAGACACACTTTCCTAGTCATCAGCAGTTACACCTTAGACCATGTGACCACGATGTTAGCTGAGGCGGAGAATTCAAGGCTTGAAAGTATTTCAACAAGTGCATGCGCACAAGCGTCTCACTTGATTGGCCACCTAATAGATGAAATTACAACTGGTAGGCAGTGTTGCCAATACCACAAGAAAAACTTATTTTACTTACGTTAGAAAACGAATTGATATAAAACCATATCTTCGATTCTCAGCTGATTTTCAATATTATTTCCTAAATATTTCCACTCCCCTTGAAGGGTTACAACCGCCCCTCCCCACCCCGGCTAGGAACCACCGCTTTAAGGAGTCGCTCTTGTGTTAGACTGGATTGAAAGTGATGGGGAAATCATGTTTCGATCCCGCTCGGTAGTACCAAGGCTGGTTTCCCACTCTCGCTCTACACAAATGTGGGTACACGTTCCCTAAATTCAATCTTTCTCAGAAATAATTCTACTTCCTTACTTCCTAATTACTAAGATGACTTGATCTAACTTTGCCACTGTTCCATTCGGTAATAAATTATAATCTCTATCATTATTATTCACAAAATAAACTATTGCCATTTGACTTTCATAGTATAATATGACATCATAACGTAAGGGATCAACCAGTGTTGGTCAAGTCTGTATATGTTTGAACTTATATTTTATTAGGCTGAAGTACACTTTTATCTGTCTCATTTTAGGCTCTTTTTCCTTGTTATGATGCAATCTTTAGATATTATTCTCTTTATTACACACAAAAGTATTTAGAATCAAATGGTACCAAGATTTATAAATTTATAATACTTAATACATTTTAAAAACAAAACTAAATATATTGCCTAAATCACTTTAAAAATGTAAATATTAAACCTAATGATGTGTAACAATCCCTTAATCCTGTGCAATGGATGGATGTCATCCCATGATGCTTTGCAATACTTTTATAATCCTGAGCATTGCACACTAAAATGGCTGTGACATCATCATATGTGTACCACGCACGTTTAGTTATTATATTGAATAGGAATTTTATCTATGGTAAAAGATTTTAGACTTCGCCTAGAATTTATTTGTTATGGATAGTTGGGATCATCTACATTGAGTCAAGTTACTTAAAGTAGTTAAATTACCTATGAAGTAAAGTTAATTACGGTCGTCGTGGGTGGTTTTCATGCCTTCGTAAAGACAGTAAATTCTGTTTGGGGTTTAGTGTAATTTGTTTGAAATTGTTTAAGAACGTCTGAAAGATACCCCCTCACTTATGTGATTTTAATAGATAAATAGTGCAAAACAACTAATATAGTTATTTATGAACACCCATTTTTATTCTGAGTCACGAGAACATGGCTTTTCTGGAATTATATTTTGAATCGCACAAGAAAAGCAATACCAAATAGCTGTGGAACCTGGTCCTTCTGAAAGGTACAGAAAATTCTTTTGAACTTATATCACAAATGAAACTAGCCCTCTAAAATCGTGAATTTCAAGGTGCCACAGTTTCTATATTTGAAATTGTTGCACGAGAATATTTGGGGGAGATTGTAGAACTAGGTACCTACAACTATCCTACATAGCTGTGGAACCTGGTTCGATCTTATGGAAATTCTTTGAAAATTAACTTTGAAATTACATCACACATCAAATTAGCTATTTACAGTATTCCTTCGATTCTAAGATGCACATTTTCTCCCCATTTGAATGTCTCTAAAAACGAGGTGTCTTTTTGAATCGCAGTTTTTTTTTCCTACCAACTGTGAAAATAATACACTATGGGATAGTGAAGATAAAGCTGGCCCAGAAGAATAAGATTGATATTGATTCAGAAGGAAGTGATGAATAACATACCTAATGAAAAATTAAGTTACGTCTTAGAATCAAAGAAATAGGGTGTACCCGCCTCGGTGGCATAGTTGGCTAACGCGCCAGTCGTGCTGAGTCAGACCACCGAGGACGGGGAGATCGAGGTTCGAATCTCGGTCGGGTGAACTTGGGGTGGTTTTTCCTAAATGGTTTTCCACTCTCCCTCCACGCAAATGCGGGTTCACTTCCTCTATATTCAACTGTCCCAATTCCTAATCCATTAGTGTAATTAGTACTTAAGCGTATAACCCGACCGGGTAGTAAGACGCAGTGCTAAAATTAAAAATTAGGGTGTAATGCCATGTTTAAGGTGTCACACTTTTTATTTTTTAAATTGCGGCACGAGCACTTGTGAAAAATACATAACCTGATTTTAAAAAACTGACCCAGACAACAGGCTGGAAACAGTATTACAGTAATGGCTGTTAACAAAAAGGTAAAGGAGAGAATGAACACAGCAGTGTGAAAAAGTAAGTACATTTCTTTATTTCAAGGATATTCAATACTGACAAGAGTACAAAATAAATCTAAGCATGACATTATGTTTTCTTCACATCTCCAAGATAATTTAAAAGGGTAGGCTATCACAATTCTAGCAAAACTGCCCCTATGGAGTCGTTCTCAGACATAATTTGGGTACAAAGAAACAGATCAAACCCAAAATGAACAAGAAAATCTTTGTTATTAATAATGGACAAAGTATATATAAAAAATATGTACTAACATGAAGTGAAGCATTTCCATCTTTTTCCTTCCCAAAATACTGGATAGATAATTTTTATTTAGAAAGACAATATTTTCAAATTATTATTGTATTATCTTTCATCGCCTTTTAAAACAAAGTTATTCAAAGTTTTGAGAGTGAAACAAAAACTTTGTTTTTAATTTGGAAGAACAATTTGGTGAAAGACTTCTGGTCGTCTCTTTTAATAAAACTGTAATTTTTGTGATCCAAATTTTCTTCAAAATGTTTGAACATTGACAATGTTTTAAAGTCTCACCAGGGTTCCTGGCGGCAGTTTAACCACGCAACTCGAGGTTTGGTTAGTTCAATACACCAATTTAATTGACCACTAAATTAAATGGTTTATGCAGTTCTAATGCAGTTTCAAGTACAACAAATAATTTTAGTACAAAACAATTGATAAAACTTACAAACAGAATCTATTCAACATTTTCTTTATATGATGACTTTACAACAGTCACTTTTATCAACTGGTCTTAAAATATGGAGAATCTGTACATTTTGTTCCCCCCCCCCCACAATTTTGTCTTTATTTACAATATATTATATATTTATAAAAAAACTTTACATTTAATGTATGTTACATTTTTGTATTCAGACACTGGCTTTCAATTAGAAATATGCTCTAATGTTCTTTTTAAAAATAAATATGAAAAATTATTTTTATTAATTTATACATAATTATTAACAAGAGAGATGGTAACATTCAATCACATAACTTTACTTTACATTGTTATTTTATTTTATTTTTGTATTTTTGTATTTGCTAGAAAAATATCCACTATAAGTCTTGTATTGTTATGATTAATTTACAGTTTAGTTCTCAGTTCTTTGAATACATTAACATAGAGTGATAAATGGGATTTTTGTTTTATTATTTCGTTTATTTTAAGATTGTCAGATGGTTAGCACTTTTCTTAAAAAACCCGTATAAAATAATTACACGCACTCGAATACACATTAGCACCATTTCACACATCCTTATAAATTTATGTTAAGTAGTGTATAATTTTTTCCAGACAAAACTTTTTCAGCCACAAACTAAAATATTAATAAAAGTCTGCAAAATATTTGAACCTAATAAAAAAAAAGTGCACGACTTGCATTTTGTTCGTGACTGTACAACTAAAGTCGAAGGTTTGAGCTTCTGCAGCAAACGCAATTTCTATGGAAATTTGACTGTTGAAATCCCCCCCGCCCCTGTTTATTTATTAAATACAATAAAACTGTCAATTTATGGAGAAACTTAAGACACAAAAATTATTTCTTACAGCTAATGTATAAATAACAAAAATGGTAGTTTCTGGACTCAATATAGAAACACAACATACTCAATTATGGTAATCTAACTTTTATCACAGATACCAATATATACGATTGATGAAAATAGTTTCCAAACTAAAAGGTGTAGTGCCGTTAGTTTTGACAATAGACAACTGAAAATAATAAAACAACAAAAACATTAAGGTCTTTAAAAAGAAATTTACTTTGCAAGTTTACACTTTTTGTTAAAAAAAATAATTCTAGCAACTGTATTAATTTTGATATCAATACATTGAACATTGCATGAAAAATAGAAGTGAAACTACTTAATATTATACTAAAATGTGCAAAAATAAATGCAACATAAAAGTGTGAGGACGGTGTATTACCGTTTCAAAGAAGTAGGCTCCAAACAAGTCCCACTTCCGACGAATCTTATGCCATTGAAACTGTTGGCCTCGACAGAGAAGATCGTGAGAGAAACTTTATTTCCTTCACTTATTAATGTGTAAAATGTATAGGGATTCCATTACAGGCAGTTCTTACTTCTAAACAGGGATTACATTTTTACAAGCTTAAAATATGCGACAACTTAACAAGATGCATTACAACACACAACGGATGCCACAAAGGATTATCGAGACTATTCAAAGTAAAAACTTTTATTTCTGAGGAATATTATTTTTTTACAAAGTAACATTTTGTAAAATAACACTTTTGTCATGTTCTAACATCATAATTTTTCCAAACATTCTCTAAAGTCATCTGATAAATGTATTCATACTTCATGAAAAACAAGTTAACTTAAAATATGTATGAAATAAAGTGAACCAAGCAAAATATAATTTGTAATTACATAAATATGAAGAAGTGTATTTAAGTGAAAACACTAATACATGTTTACACACACATCTTCCTTAGGAGGTAGTCAAAAGAACAGGAAGTTGACTTCAGTGGTGCCAACTTAACCTTTTTACTAGTACTTCCAGAGGAAAATACCATAAAAGCATTTAAATGTTGAGGTGTTTGTAATACGTATTAGGTTTTTTACTTTTATATGTACTTCATTTTTTATGAAATCCTATCAACTCAATGGCATGAACCTGCAATCAAGTCATACCAACCAAGCGGCCGCCGCCTTTAGTGATGATAGTGCCAACATTTGCAAATAGAGGGTGTCATATGGTCAGCACAACTAACCCTGTGTGTGTTAACCTCAGTTTTCTAAACTGGGCCTGCTACTTATTTAATCAAGTAGCTCCTCATTTGTCCTCGGGATACCAAGTTTGACCTCGTTACAGGGATCAAACCCAGGCCCACATTTTATTATATTAAGATAAAGACTCAAAATGTTACTTTGTAAAGCTATGGGAGAGTTACGGTAACACTTTGCGACCAACAGAAGGGGCGAGTGCGGTGGTCTAGATGTCGGAGGTGTCGTCGAAAGAACCGGCGGGCAGGTGAGACGTGAACGTGGACGACGGACCACTGTGGTTGAACGGGGGGAAGAAGAAGTCTCCGTTGGGGCGCGGCAGTTTGCGCATGATCTTGCCGGACGTAATGAGGCGTCCGAAACCTTCCTGGTGGGCGAAAGCGTAGCCCGAACGGATGGAACGTCTGGTACGCCGGGCCGAGGGTGTACGAAGGACATCTTGAGATTGTCTTGACCTAGGAAAGCGAAAGATACGTTTTAATTTGGTTTCTTAGGAAAAACAAATAAAAGGAACAAGCTCAATATGGTGCGTACAGTGAAAAGAAGAACACAGTTCACACTGTACACTGCTGCCACTGGACAAAGAGGTAATATGGCTGCCTATTAAAAAGAAAATTGATTGCTACAGCCCATACCCTCAACCCAGGTTTTGTTAACCCTTCAGGAGGGAGTGTGAATTGTGTGACAAATACTTCCTAAAGGAATAGAGGAAGAAAAGTGGCACCCATTAACTGTTTGTCCAGTGGAAGCAGTGTAGAAGAGTGAGTTGTGATACTTTTTCCATTTCAAGGTTCCCATTGTGTTCATTCGATCTTCTCTTTCAGGTATTAAACTAAGGACTGTAAGTCTAGAGCTAAGAAGTTCTTTTTAAATAATACTGATTAAAGAATTCCCACATAACTTGAGATATTTATTTATATGAGTATGCAAAATTCACTATTGCCATTCAAAGCACAATATGTAATTTAATTAGTGTACTTTAGATTTTTGCCATGTAAATATATAAACTAGTCCAGACCTGAGTTGGGCCAACCTCTGTTTGAGTCGAACTCTGTCCGAGAGTGTAGGCCGGACGTCCACGAAGTAGAACCTCCAAGCAAGGACAGGGATCATTAGGACGATAACGGTTATGACGGTCGTGAACCAGAAGGTCGCTTCTTGCATCGCCTGCATCACATGAGACGCGAGATAACGAGTAGTCGTGACAGTGACAAAAGATTACTCTGGTTGCATGCCTATGTACTATGTATACTATTGGTTTTAGGTATTAGGGAGGTTATATTAATAAGTGTAACCACATTTGCATGGTGGGAGAGTGGAAAACAAAATTTTAAAAAACCACCCTCAGTACATGTGACCGAGATTCGAGCCTTGATCTCCCAGTCATCGGCAGTCCAGTTAGTTGCGAGGGTAACGCCTTGGACAATGTGACCACTGAAGCAGGTATAGTTATTATAATATTATTAAATAAATATAATGGGAGTTTTAGAAAATGGAGCACAAATAAAAGTAAAAACATATCATATTTACAAATGTTTCAATATTTCAATGCCACACTTTCTTGTCCTAAGATAATTAGTATCCTTACAATGTCTTTACCAAGTTATGGTGTCGGACTACGTAATTACTAAAGTAGGAGTGAAAGGGGATACGATAAAAGACAAATATTTTTGCAGTTTTTATAGCAAAACTATTCTTTGGCCAAAATAAACCAAATATTTCTCCAGAAGAAACAAATAGTTTAATTTTCTTCACAAGGTGATACAACAGTTGATGAATACATGTCGAGGTTGTACTAGAATTTGATGACAACTTTTTTTCTTCATTTAAAAAGTTTCTCGTCTAATGCCGCTATGCTCATGACAGATATTCAATGACTGTTGATATCACAATACGAAGAAAGTTATACTCTTTATGTTTCTATTTGGTTTCTTTTGACCAAACAAATATTTTGCTAAGAACAATGGCCTTTCCACCCCGTCTTAAAGACGTATATTTGAGTGAACGCAGACTGGAACAGGTCCCCGCTACTCACCATGCTAAGCGAGCCGACGTATCTGCCGCCGATGATGTAGTTGTAGGAGTATTGCAGCACAAAGTACCACACCACGGAGCCCCAGACCATAAAGTGGTTGAACACGGTCCAATAAGAAGTGTCGAGCGCTATCTGGGCTGTCACCACGATCACCAGGATGGTGGCTACCACGCTACCCAGAAGCATGTGGTCCGACAACACGTAGCCCTTTGGCGAGACTCCGTCTTTATACGTACCTGCTCAACAATACCCCATCTCGATTGGTCGAGGAGTTCTCGCACAACAAGCACATGGGAGTTACTGATTCTGATATATTTGGAAGAAGGTACAGGAAAGGTGGACCAAGTTCACACTTTACACTGCTGCCACTGTAGGTAGTTTTAATCTTTAGATAAAATATTTGTAAAGATGATGAATCAAAGATTTAAAAAATCAGAATTTGAAGAAACGTGCTAAGTGCAAGAAGTTAAGTTTCCCTGTGATTGCTTAATTTTTTGTATGATTTCTTCCCCTCAACATTAATTTTATATATTTTTTTAATTAAAAAATTAGAAATACAGTCCGAGAAAATTACATTTTAAGTGGATGCTATATTTCTTATTTTCAGTAGGAATGTAATGTTTTAACATCTTCCCAAAATAAAAACCGGGGAGAATCCCACAAACTCACCGTAAGGAATGAGAAAGAGTACGCAGGATGTGAAGAACCCGTGGAGCGCGCTCCTGAGGAATTCCTTCTTGTTGAACAAGAGGTTGGAGTGTCCTGGAGTGTACAGCTGGGGGTACATCAGACTGTACCTGTCACTGACGTCCTGGTCGAATATCCCCAGCCCCAGGACAGGCAGCGACGTGTAGAACAGGTTATACACCGAGATGAACATGGGGTCAAACACAGTCTGGAAACAAACCAACCGTACCTTCTGTGTCTTTTAGGAAGTTGCGTTGCGCGTTTCACACTCCTCCCTGACGAGTTCTGATAGAATGAAACCTAGGTCGGGGGATTGGGCAGTTAACTTAATTAGTTACAATAATGTGTTAGGGATGAGGAAGGTTGAATTAGATTGGGTGCACCCAAATTTGCGTAGGAGATTGAGAAACCATTCAGGAAAAATCACCCTTAGTACACCCAACACGGATATGAACCCCGAAATCTCCGTCACCACAGTATTGTGTGAGCGTGACATCTTAGACCTTGTGACCACTGGTTTTCCAATGGAGACACACGTATTCTCAACTATTTTGAAACATGTTTAATCTAAACTTTGTGTTTCTGTCACCTCTACCAACTCGATGATGGCCCAAGTACTGTCTCTTAATTCAGCCATTTTTGGTGGGGATTAAAAATGTAATTATTCTTTTACAAGGAAAAAAATGTATAAAAAAACTGTAACAAATGTCAATGTAGTCACATTAAATGAGCGACTACCAGTTGAGATAGATTGGTCGCATGTTTAGCTCCTAAGAATTTATTAATTTATAAATACACATTTTTACTTTACATCTATTATTGTTTCCAGCCTGTGGTCAGTTTTTTTATTCAAGCCATATATTTTCCACCACTGGCTTGGTAGTTCTGTCGTAGCTTCATATGCCTCATAATCTAACTTAAAGACTAGGACTGGCACAACATCCAGTCTCCGGCCGTTAATTTATCAATGTGAAAGGGTAAAAACACATTTTACAAATGATAAATTTTTAGACCATGCCGGAAATCAAGATCCTTAGCTCAGTAGACAGACAAGCTACCGACCGAGCTAAGGTGCCGGACTTATGAATTAGTAAATAGTTCAACAGTAAACAAGTTGATGGTTGCTTTGTTATGTGAATCTACTGAGTGAGATGGGAACTTCACCGACCTGTGCGCTAAAGCCACACCAGAAGGCGAACCAGAAGTGGCACAGGGTAAAGGCAAAGTTCTTGTAGAAGAAATAGCGGAGGAACTTGCACATGCGGTAGTAGGACCAGCGACCATGGACTAATAGGAGCCTCTCAAGGAACCTAAACTGCGCGATGGAGTAGTCCGAAGCTAGAACTGCCTGCATTCCTTCTTGTCCGCTGATACCAACGCCTATATGAGCGGCTGTCAACATACAATATTAGACAAGGAACATGAACCGTGAGGTGAAAAACAATCACATAACATTGCTATTCTTAATAAGACTTGCCTGAGGTCGGCTGCTAGTACATTTTATAACACTACTCTAAGATCACAAGCACTTTTTTTTTGTCTTACCAGGCTATCTGCAATCTTGCACTGTAGGGGCAGGGGGAGGAAAGGAGTGAGGAAGGTAAAGATTTAGATCAAATGTTCCTGAATTTAAAGGGAAAAAGAGTAGAAAACTAGTTAATAAAAACCCCGCTAAACACACCCGACCGGTATTTGAGCCCCGATCTCCCTTTTATCGGCAGTCGAGTCTATTAAGTCTGACGCCTTAAACTATTAGAACACTGAATTTATTTGAGGTATTTAACGAGCACTTTATGAACCGGCCGATTATATCAACACACGAGAATTTCTCTGAGCGAGAGTGAAAGGGCCTGTAACAATTTTTTCCGAAAAAGTAATACACGCCACAATCGACATGGGACTGACGGCTTTACTTCCCCTACGAAGGAAGTTTTGCTACGGATTGTTATCGCTCAAGACCCCAGCTGGGTTCGAACCCAAGAACATCGAGGTCCTGAGACGAGCACTTTACCCTAAGATCACCGAGGTTGACTTCATCCACTGAATAGTTTTGTTACTTGTTAATATAGCGACTAGCCACTTCTCCAGACGGGTGAGATAGTAAAGTGTGTAAGAGGGGGACTACATCAGTGTGAACACATGACTTGCCTATCGCAAGGTGTGGGGCGCAAGGAAGACTCTACAGCATTCAACTAGTCCCACTCAAACAAAAGTTGGGGTTTGTATAATATCCTAATTCAATTTTTATTTTTAATATTATATATTCCCCCACCTCTTAAATGTTGAAATATGACAGGAACACTTACCTTTGATCATAGATACATCGTTAGCTCCGTCGCCGATGGCCAAGGTCACAGCCTGCTTGTTCTTCTTGATCAGTTCTACCACCATCGCTTTCTGCAGCGGTGTTACCCGACAGCAGATCACAGACTTGCCTGCGCCGCAAACAAAAAACAAAAACAACTCATGATTCTAGACATAATGACACGTTGAAGGTATCAAGGAACTAAACACATCCTGTATCTCGTGCTAGAGCCGCCAAGTAGAGTTTAACAACAAGTACATCCGTGCCAAAAGTTTGTCACCACGTCTTAAGTAAGAATTACTCTAATTTAATAGGGATGAGCAAGGTTGAATTTAGAGGAAGTGTATTCACATTTACGTGGATGGAAAATTGTAAACGATTTAGGGTAGACCACTTTTAGTACACTCAACCAGGATTTAAACCAGATCTCCCTGTCATCGGCAGTCCAGTCTATTGCGAGAAGTGATGCCTTATAGACTATTCGACCATCGAAGCGGGTTGCACGGAAGTTAAAGTTAGATATATTTTATAGTACTATATAAATTAATGCTCGTTTAGGCTATAGTCAGTCTATACTAAATTAGGTTAGAGTATGAGCAAGGCAAGACTTAAAAAAATGTGGTATCATTCACATGGAATGAGAAGCTAGCCAGTGTGAACAAGAATGCTCTACCAAGATTCAAATAAATAAATGACCACTAGGGTTGAGTGAGCCTTGCTGGCACTGAGCCAACCCTGCCAGTTGTGTCAGTAAAGAAAGTCTTGTGTTAGTCATATATTTTTTTAATATGTCATCTATCAATTTATTTCTAAGCTCTCATAATAACTATTTAATGTGATTTGTATTTTAGTAAATCCAAGCATCTGCAACAGGGCTGTGAAGTTGGAGTCGGTAGAAAGGTACAGACCCCGACTCGTAGAATTTAGTTTTTTTGTTCAGAAATTGTAGTAAACTAAATAAATATATCTCTATAAGGAAAACCTCTTTTCACTTTATGAGGTAATTGTATTATATTTGGAAGAAGGTACAGGAAAGGTGGATAGAAACAAATAAAAAATAACAAACACAATATGGCTTTTACAATGAAAAGAAGAACACAGTTCACACTTTACATTGCTGCCACTGGACAAAGAGGTAATGTCCTTTCCTTATGTTAGTCCTTTTACGTGTCCCTATCTAAGTGTCGTATCATCCTTTACTTTTTTCCATTTTCTCCCTTTTGTGTTTTATTTTTTGGTTTCCTCCTTTAAGAAGTTGTGTTGCGCGTTTCACACTCCCTCCTGATGAGTTCCAATAGAATGAAACCTAGGTCAAGGGATTGGGTGGTAGCAATGGATTTTATTAGAGAGGCAGCCATTACCTCTTTGTCCAGTGGCAGCACTGTAAAGTGTTAAGTGTTCTTCTTTCCATTGTAACTGCCATATTGTGTTTGTTCCCTTTTATATGTTTCTATCCACCTTTCCTGTACCTTCTTACAAATATAATACAAGTAAACTAAATATATTGTTTTTATGTTCTAATACCCAAGTAGCCTGGTAATTAAAGTGTTGGGGATGAAATGCCCTGTGCTAACATCTTAGTATTTTAATGTATATCCAATACTTATAACAAATTTACTGTGTTAAAATTATTTTGATAAGTATTTTTTTATTTCTTATTATTAATATAAATTTGCCATTAATAAAGGAGTCAGAGTTGGAGTCGAAGGTTTAGCCTACCGACTCCGCATACCTGATCTGCAACCTCCCAATCTAAATCCTAAATAGTTCAAATGACCCCACAATTTTACAAAACCTTTGAAAGACTCTCAACAAAACATTGGCTGGTAACAGATGATGATGATTCGCCTGGAGAGAGGATGAAAACAACAGTTTTTACTGCCCTCAATGTCCTTGCGGACCAGAGTTAACAACATTTCCTCCTCTTTTGGAGACTACATCCTTGTTTTGGTTCTAAGTGTCCTTGTAGCGAGACTACAGCCATTTAGATCCTCGCTCTGCCCAATACAAACTGCACCCTCAGTACTCACATTGGCAGGAAACCTCCAGGAACAGTTTCTCGAGTTGGGGGTGGAGAGCGTGGACCAGCGAATGGCCGTTGATGACGACAGCGAAGCCGGCCACGTTTTCGCTCTCCTCCACGTTGCACCCTCGCTGATATTCTGACTCGCTGAGCAACCAATCACACGTCAGATTTTCACCAGGGTACATTATTATTATTATTATTATTAGCACCGTGTCTTACTACCCGTTCGTGTTATACGCACCTACGCTAATGTGTAATGGTAGGGTGATTGTGAGATGAAATGGAGGACCTACAGTTTAACGTGGAATCCGAACCACGGTGGAGGCCTGACATTCCACACATTCACAAGCTGTGATTAATACACGTCTTGTCAGAGGTGAAGGAAGGGTTTGGAAATCAGATAAATCTGTGCCAAGACCGAGGATTGAACCCCGGACCTCCAGCACAGAAGTCTGACACCTTACCCCTAGACCACCAGGTCACCCGACCTAACTAATAAAAGTTCATGTAAACCAAGAGCCGGCAACCCCTCGGGCCCGCTAAAATTTTCAATCCATAACAAGAGAAAGCCATATAGTCATTAGAAGTTGATCTTTGGGTCTTCTTAGCTCGCAAATATATCAAGTACCTACCGTACTTTCAAATAATATTTGAGTGGTTAAATAACCTTGATCAGTCATGGTCAGTAATACTAGAGTAAATTTAAATAATGTATAGGTATGCGCGAAGCTTCGAAATATCAAAGTCGAAGGATAAAACTTAGATAAACTATTAACTGATTTGATATATTTCACTAAATATTACATATTTCAAGATATGGTAGTTTTTGAACCGCTATTAACAAGTTTTTTTTAACACTGACTATTAATTAAATAATCTTATAGTCAGTATCGCCAACATTATTTTGTGAAAAATAAAATAAATACCCGCAAAGTTGTAGCACCATGGTTTATCATATACAAACCTTGTAGTTGTGCAATGGTCCTTTCTTACAGCCAATATTTAATCCTTGATATTCTTTCTTTTGAATTATCTATGACAAATTTATAAGCGCATTTTTGATACAACAGTTTTTCAACAAAAATCCTATCTATGACTTCAACTTCGACTTTTCTTGGCATATTTTAATTTTCGCTTCGACTTTGCTTCGCATTTAGAAAAGTGACCTTCGCACACCCCTTATAATTTAGTATGATAAGTGAACATAGTAATCATTCTATAATTTTTCCTTTTCAGGTGGAAACACAAGTATTTGGGAAAAGATTGAACGCAAGAAATAAAATATATAAGATATATATAAAAAGAAAAAAAGTAAAGTGGAGAAACAATTGGGTGACCTTGATAAGTCTTTGGGTCTATCCGGACCCAAAAATATTGCCGACCCCTAACGTAAATGATCCAGGTTCAGTGATAGGTATCTCTGATGATTTTAGGGATATTTAAAGTTTGTTCATGCGACACGCTGAACAGTACGGCAGCCGTGAAACTACAAATAATTCACAAAATGAGGTAGTACATATACTCACCATGAACATAACACGACCAACGAGAACCAAGAATACAACACAGCGTGACAAACCTCCTGTGTGTTCTCCCAACAAATAATCACATTATTTATCTTTATTTAATGACTGCATGTAATAGGAACTACAAAAATTAACTATACACTTCATTTATATTGAAATGTAGCAGTCTTACCTTGACTGATTACACTATGGCTCTATCTTATAAGCTACACCAAGCAAGGTTAGCTAACTACCTCTCAAGGTAAAGGGAGTGCACATACTCATCTGAGCCTCTGAATGAAGATATATGTTTATTGTAAACATTAAGTTTATTTATTTGATTGAATTAATTAGCAGGAAATGTTATCAAATAAATAGAATGATAAATATTACAGTTCTCAGGCCATGCATATTCAATTATTAGTGCATTTTGTTTTTAGCGGATTCTTAAGTTCAGTTTCCTCTGCTGAGTGGCACCAGAGCCAACTCTAGCAAGATGACATTCAAGTGGCACCAGAGCTATCGTGAGCAAGATAACATTCGAGTGGCACCAGAGCTATCGTGAGCAAGGTGGCATTCAAGTGGCACCAAAGCTAGCTTGAGCAAGATGGCATTTGCGTTGCACCAGAGCTAGCTCGAGTAAGCTGGCATTCGAGTGGCACCAGGGCTAACTTGAGCATGTTGGAACTCGAGTGGCACCAGAGCTAAATTGAGCATGTTGGAACTCGAGTGACACCAGTGCTAACTTGAGCATGTTGGAACTTGAGTGGCACCAGAGCTAAATTGAGCAGTTGGAACTCGAGTGGCACCAGGGCTAACTGAAGCAAGGTAGTATTACTACCACGAAGAGTAATTAAAGTGCACATACATGATGCTCCGTGAAAAGGGAGTTAAAACATAGGCATTAGCTACAGTAAAAGCAAGGGAAATAAAACACTAAATTGCTGAGAATACTAATGACTAGAACTACCCTACACTACACATCCTGGGATAACAGCGGCGTAGACAACCGTAGAACCATGCAGAAGAGGAAGTCGGACCGAGAAAAATGAATCAGTGTCAGTTATGTGTTGGCAAGAAACAAGAATGTTAAATAAAATAAACTACCGTGCTCAAGACAGATACCACAGTGCTTTAGACTAGACATTCACGACTGTAGCACGATGCACATCTTCATAAAATGTTATATACTTTTCAGAAAAAAACATTATTTGATAATTGGTGTATCTATATGAATTTTTCATTCATGCCTAATAAAAGGGAAGAATATTAAAGTTATTTAAATTTAAAAGTATATGTTGATGAAATATAACGAGACAAATGTGATAGCAAAATACTATATCTATATTTTAATAACTATTTAAGTAAAAACACAATCGTGCAGTATTCAATGGAATGGGTTCAAGAACATTTCAATTATGAATGAGGTATTTTATAATGTCTTCGTGGTACTGTACTGAAAAAACAGTCAACAACTTTGTAATGCCACTTTAGACCAAATTAACTTTATTTTAATCAATATAACTGTGTTTATAAGTTGAAAACTTTAATACTATATTTTTTTCCGACCTACTGTGGTTTAGTCTTGAGCATTAATTAGAACAAGATAAAAAGTGAGCGTCTGTGAAGCGATCGGCCCAATAAGTCATCTTGTACGACTGTATCTTAGTTGTGGAGCACAACTTGAATCTTCCGTGCTATTGGTTAGAGGCAACAGAAAGTTAGTAAAACAAGCGCTCATGTTGAGGTTAGTTGTTAGTCACGTTATAACATCACAAGATTAACAAGTAGAGATGTATATGTGTAGATTTTAGATTTGAACTTTTTTAGCAGGACGTTTTACTACATATTCAGTTGTTACGCATGAATCCCGTTTTCTCTAATATGTAAGGAATGGAAAGGGTTGGATTTAGAGGAAGTGTAGCAACATTTGTGTGGAGGGAGAATGGGGAACTATTTTTTTAGTACTGTTGTCTTGCTAACTATTCAGGTTATATGCTTATGTACTAATTACGCTAATGGTTTAAGGGATGAGGACGGCTGTATTTATTGGAAGTGTATCTGCATTTGCATGGAGGGAGAGTGGAAAAACCAACCTGAGTACACCCGACCGAGATTCAAACCTCGATTATCTCCGTCATCAGCAGTCTAGTCTACTGCGAGAGTTGCAAGTTAGACCATGAGGCTTCTGAAGCAAGTGCCATTTAGTTAAATACTTCTTCAATACACCCGACCTGGATTCGAAACGTGATCTCTCTGTCATCAGTAATCCAGTCCAACACAAGAGTTATGCGTCAGACCGTGCGACCATGGATGCAAGTATAAACTATGATCAAATAAATTGTTTTTTCAACTTTAGTTATTAATAAATAAACAAGCTAATAGTTTATTCAACAAAATACAATAAGCCAATGGCGTACCAAAAAAACTCAGGAAAATAAATATTTAATAACGTAATTGTTAGTATTTAGAGTCGAGACGAGCCCATCAAGAATATTTGAGATTTGAAATCCTGAATAAATACAAAACCAAAATGAACAAAACTTGCCAAGTTGACAAATATTAGCACTTGGATAGTTTTAAGGTGCCAAGACAAGAAGCAGAACAAAGTTATTGTTTTCGCAGTTTAACATTCATACAAAAGCACATAAATGCACCAAACATTTATCAACAATTTATTTAATATTTAACTAGCTTTATCATTTTTGAGTTTAGAGACAGAACAATGAAGAATTCTTAACAAAGTTTCCTTCACCAACAAAAGCTTGGGATAGGGTGGATGAGGGAATGTAATATTTGGGGATAGGGTGGATGGAGGGATACACTAGCTGTGAATAGGGTGGATGAGGGGATGTAATATTTGGGGATAGGGTGGATGGAGGGATACACTAGCTGTGAATAGGGTGGATGAGGGGATGTAATATTTGGGGATAGGGTGGATGAGGGGATATACTAGCTGTGGATAGGAACGTGTGAGGAGATACACTAGCTGTGGATAGGGGCGTGTGAGGGGATACACTTTTTGAGGATAGGAGGAGGTAGGGGGTACATTATAACTAAAAGGGAGCTGGAGATTAAAAGTAGTTCTTTGAATAATTCAATATTTAACAGCGTTATTTATCATAACTTTACCAGAACCACTCAAGTGGTAAAATACATGTTGAACTGTGAAATATGCTCTATCACTGCTTTCTAGGAGCCAAACTCAGGACTCCTAGGTAAGATAAACGTTCAAGATTTGTATTTGATCTAATCAAGACATGGCCTAAATGAAAAACAGGAGGCCTCATCCCCAGACAATGTGAAACACCAAACTTATTAATTATGTTTTTATCCCTCATTCCTGAACTTTATTTCATCAACAGCTAATTGTGTGCAACAGTGATATAAGAAACATGGAAAAGATTTTGATATATGAGAATTTTACTTTGTATACTTTTATTTTGTCACCGTGTCTTACTACCTGTTCGGATTATACGCTAATGGTTTTAGGAATCAGGAAGATTATATTTATAGGAAGTGTACCCTCACTTGCGTGAAGAGAGATTGGAAAACTATTTTGGAAAAACCACCTTCAGTATACCCAACCGAGATTTGAACCTTGATCTCCCCGTTAGCGGCAGTCTAGTCTACTGCGATATCAGCGCCTTAGACAATGCAGCCACCGAAGCGAGTTTACAACGTATACTTGAACTAATTATTATCTGCGTTAAACCGCAATTGAAGAATGACCCTGAGCAGGAGATGAATCCTGGATAGCTCAGTGGTAGAACATTCACGTCTAGGGTCCCAGGGTCAATAATAATCATCTCCACGTGTCATTTAATTGATTGAAACAACCATTATTATTTTTGTGCAAATGTTTATGTTATTTAAATAATGATTTCAACTAAGGATAAAATAATATATATGGGTAAAAAATGCCTTAAAAAGTTATAATATGTGTTTAAATAAATAAAATAAAACTGTAGAAATATTGAGCACAAATAAAACTATACATGGTTTTGTTTACAAATGGACTTTTGAAGAAGATTTTACAGAATACAAACATATTAGTTCACAGTCAACAGTGATAACATTTTACTATATTATTATTGTTATTTTATATGTAGTGATAATATCTATCAAAAGTGACAGTTGAAGATCACATGACTTGGCGTATGAACACACGAAAGTAGATCTAGTTACTTTTATATCAAATAACTCTTCCTATGAAAATTGGGGAATGAAAATGCTAGCACACACTTCAATACTTTGGATGACACATGTCATCTACCTCAGGAACTAGTTGACTGAACACAAAACGGCTTTAGTACGCCAACTTGATTGTCAAGTACCTATTTTGCTTGTATACTGAAAAGTCAGTGAGCTTGAATTGTAACATTATTGCATCGAGGTATCGTTTAAAAAAAGTTTTCACCCTTCAACAACAAAGTTGGCACCACTGAAGCCAACTCCCTGTTCAGTCGACTACTTCTTGAGGATGATTCCACGGAGTCATCGGAATATTGAAGTGTTTATAAAAGAGTCTAGGTGTGTTGTTTTTTTTACTTTTATTTGCGCTTAATTTTTCTAAAGATCTATCATATTTAATTAAATTACATATTACAATTAAGGATAAAGTGTTCTCTTTCATTATGAGTCTGTGTAACACCGATACACAATTTCCCATGCAGACAAGTCAACTCGCACGGAATATGGAAATTAATTCTTACAACGTAGATTGATATACCTTCAACGTTTCAGAATTATAGAAACTTAGAATAGTGTGCAAACTAAGTAAAGATGCATCTATTTGATATGTGAAAGCTCAAATTCATTTCAACAAGCTTTTGATTAATTATTTTCAATCATTCCGACAAAAGAAAAGTTTATAAAATTATTCAAAGAACATTTCTCAGCATTACACCACCAAAGGCCATGTGAACCAAAAGCACGGAGAGTCAAAAAAGTGTCACCATACAAAGAGAGAGAAAAAATATTAATTAATTGAGAACGAACATTACATAATTAAAAGTATAAATAAAAGAAAACCGTAAAGTTTCCTCTCCTGTGTGCGGTTCTCCGGTCTACGCTACCTGTGTGGGTCCCACCTGAAAGTGACTATGCTGACCGCGGTCGGGGCGGACTGTTGTTTGGCGACACTGCGTATGGACTCGCGCAGCTTGATCAGTTGCAGTTCTACTTCGTCGAACGTGTGTGCATCCACAATGAAGATGTCCACCATCTCGTCCGTCAGGAGCTGGCAGGAGTAGCCGATGTTGATGGCCGTTTCTGAACATGAATGAAACGATTCGATACTGGCGTGGAATACACACAAAATCAAAGAAGGAAAATTTAAATAATAATCACATAACTATGACTTTTATTCTTTACATTGAAAAATAACACCTGAACACGGGAATCGAACTAAGGACCTTGCTCTTACCAACGTGATTCCTGTGTCTGTG
The DNA here is from genome assembly GCA_033556935.1 of Timema podura. Taxonomy (NCBI): domain Eukaryota; kingdom Metazoa; phylum Arthropoda; class Insecta; order Phasmatodea; family Timematidae; genus Timema; species Timema podura. The sequence continues at coordinate 58,948,153 of JAVRXN010000012.1, read as the reverse complement.
TGTCATTTTTCAATTTAAAGAATATGATATATATATATAGAATTCCTTGTAATAATATATATTATTTATAAAAATTTAACTGATAAAATTACAAAAATTGAATATGGATATTTATTTGAAAAATTTAAAGAATTTTATTAGTGAAGCTTATCATTTGTAAAATTAAGAGTTTTATTTTCAAATCAAAGCTGACAAATATTCAAAGCAAAGTCGAAGTCTTTGAAGTTTTGCACACCCCATTGTATATATATATCTAATTCATTTTTTCCTTGAATCCTTGAGCAACCTTAAGGAGTTTAATGTCCAATTGTAATAAGTTGGTGAGAAAACGAGTATTTCAGTTGGTAATGGCTCACCTTGCTTGTCCCCCGTCAGTACCCACATCTTTATATCCGCCATGGCAAGGTTCGCTATGGCCTGCGGGACACCATCTTGAAGTTTGTCCTCAATCGCTGTTGCTCCTGCAACCCACAACACATCGTAACCAGAGTTAGCCGACAGTTAAAACACCACATAAGACGTAGGACCACGAGGAATATTACAACCAACTCTTACCCAAGAGGCCAGGGTTCAATGCTAACCAGGTGTTAACTCCACCAGCCACTCTCATGTTGGGTGTACCGAGGGGGGTTTTTCCTAAATGGTTTCCAACACCTCCTCACAAATGTGGGTACATTTCCTTTAAAATTCTAGCTTCCTCATTCTTATTCAATTAGTGTGTTTTTTAAACATCCATTACTGTTTCCAGCCTGTGGTCAGTTTTTTATTCAATCCATATATTTTCCACTACCGGCTTGTTAGAACTGTCATAGCTTATAATCTAACTTAAGACTAAGACAGACACAACATCCAGGCCCCCGGCCGTTAATTCATCAATGTGAAAGGGTAAACCAACGTTTCACCAATGATACATTTTTTGACCATGCCGGGAATTGAACCCAGGACCCTTAGCTCAGTACACAGACATGCTATTGACTGAGCTAAGGTGTCAGATTATTCAATTGGTGTAAATGATGTATATGTGTGTCCCAAACAGGTATTCAGACACAGTAGGGGGAAAAAAAAAAGATTTACCGCCCTTTTAATGGGATAATTGTTGAGTACTATATTAAAATTCACCCTCACCATCTTGTTCCATGTTTAAGTTGGTGTTGATGTGATCGATTAAAAATAATAATAATCAAACTAGTTATTGTGAATGTTTGAAGCACTAATGGTCCTTTAACCAGAAGAAGAAAGAACACCTTGTCTGTATTTGAACACACACCTAACAGCGTCATATCTGTTTCAATCTCCTCGTAGATGGCATCCAACTTCTCATCTCTGTTCTCCATAGACACTGCTGCCTCCTGGTGGCGATGTTTCCAGTTGTTGAAGAACACCTCGTCCAGGTCGCGGATAGCAAGACACAGGGTGCGCAAACCCTCGCCTGCAAATTTCTGAACACACACAATTTACTTATCGACACGTCCACACAACAGCTATTTAGTATTTCCTGTGTCTGGCTTTCGACAGGGGCGCGCCAAGTCTAGTTTTTTTCAATTCAAAGCAAAGCTGAAATGAAAATATAAAATATTCCCGAATCTGAATCGAAGTTCGTATTGAGGTGTAAGCATCGAAACTTCAACTTGGCTTGAAAAAAAAAATCTGTCTAAGACAATTACATTTAGCACCGCGTCTTACTACCCGTTCGGGTTATACGCCTAAGTACTAATTACGCTAATGGATTAGGAATTGGGAAGGTTGAATTTAGAGGAAGTGAACCCGCATTTGCGTGGAGGGAGAGTGGAAAACCATTTAGGAACCCCCCCCCCAGTTCACCCGACCGAGATTCGAACCTCGATCTCCCCGTCCTCGGCGGTAGAGCTCAACACGACTGGTAAGACAATTACAAAGCTTCGCCAATATAAATATTGTTAGCTCGATTACTCAATTTATGTTAAAATTATTACCATTATAAACTGTTATTTACTTCACAAATTAATAATCATATGAACATATTTGAGGTTTATGAATTTCCTGTTGTGAGAGTAACTTGATTTATAAGATTAGAATAAAATATTACAAACAAATGTGCAATAAAACATTTTATAAGTTATTTTAATATAATATGAAGTCACATAAATAAGTAAAATATAATTTTCCATGTAAAACAAGTAACAAAAAATATTAGACCTTGTATTGGGCTTTGAGATTATTTCATATGTCCAATTCAAGTTTGCTTCAAATTTAAAAAGTGGACTTCGCACACCCATAGTTTGATTATTAAAAAAAAAAAAAAAAAAGGCCAAGAAACATGCAGCACAAAATGATGAAACATTTAAAATATGTTGGGATTTTAACCAGCAAACAGTAGGCCTCAAAGTTTGCAATTAAAAACACAAAAAAACACATAATTATGTAATTTTGGAGGTACGTGTACCTCTAGCCGTACTGCCGTAGTCCAGACTTTCACCCTCTTCTACTGAAGAAGGGGACTGATGTACCCTGAAACTTACATAATTGTGTGTTTTGTTGTGTTTTAATTGTGAGCTTTGAGGTCTACAATTTCCTGGTAAGTGCGTAGGTCTTTATCTTCTATCCTCTTTTCAATGTTTCATTTAACACTGGTGTTTGGCGCCATTTTTCCTTTGTCCATTAGCATAATTAGTATACATGCGTACAGCTTCAACAAATAGTAAGACACAGTGCTAAAAAAAGTTAAGAAGTGTACCTGCATTTGCATGGAGGAAGGGGTAAAAAACCACCCTTGGTACACCCAAACATTATTTAAACCCGATCGCCCCGTCCTCGGCAGTCCAGTCTATTGCGAGAGTGACACCTTAGACCACGTGACCACAGAAGCGGGTTACCAAGTCTCGATGGTCTGAACTCACGTTTAAGTGCTCCTGCGTCTTAGTCTTGAGTTCCCTGTTCCCAGCTTTGAGGCGCTCGTAGATGACGTTATCCGCACCCTTGCAGTAGAGCCGCAGTTGTCCGTTGCGACGAAGGATAACGGACATCCTCTTGCGTACGTTGTTGAAGTCCAGGATACACAACAGTTCGTACACCTCACGTTGGCCCATCACCTGCACCCAAGAGCACCACCGCATTAGAACCATCTTAACTAGGCCATAGAGTTTGTAAAGACGATGCATGTGGGTTCACAGGAACAAGCTTACCTTGCTTATGGTGGAGTTAGCGAGCTCTTATAATAAGTATGGCTTTTTTTTATCCCTGCGTCTCGCTATCGTTTTGGGTTACACGCAATGAGCTAACTAAGCCAATGTGTTAGGGATGAGGATGAGGGTGTGCACCTGCATTTGTGTGGAAAGAAAGTGGAAAACCATCCAAGAAAACCCACCCGCTGTACGCATGACCGGGATTTAAACCCTAATCCCCATGTAATTTGCAGTCCAGTCTATTGCGAGTGACAACTTAGACCATTTGATCATCTAAGCGGGGAAGTAAATAAGTGCTTTACATTGAAAACATTACCGAGGTTCGTAGATAGAGTTTTACATCACTAATATCTAAAATCGTAGGTATCATTTTAAAGTGAATTGAGTCTTATCTAAAAACCTTTCATATTCAAATGATCTAAATGTGAATATGTATAATTTAAAAAATTAATACTTATATTCAGCTTTCCTGAGATATGGGCGTGTATTTGTTGAGCTTGATGCGTTGTAGTGTGGGGAAGATAGTATCTATAGACAGATTATCTGTGACAGTATAGTTTTACCATACCTTGGACTCTATAAGTAATCTATGTATAAAGGTGCTTTCCCTACTGACCTCAATGGTAATACTGTTGGGACTCCTCTCCTTAAAGACGAAGCCAAAGTTCCTGGCCGCAGACACCAGGGCTGCCTCATCCGGGGATTGTGCCTGGTACTCCAGTTTACCTACACACACATATCATTTAACAAATATATAAACAGAGAGTTATTGCAGGCGAGATCAAATGTTTAGATTTAAGTGGATCAAAAGTGAACAAATTACTTACGGGTAAATCAAAAAAATGCACAAATGCTCGCAAAATAGTGACGCTTTCTATTCTTTTCATGTATATATAAAATTAAATAAATAACTAAATATATATAAGTATTTTTACTACCACGTTCGGGTTGAACATATTTGTACTAATTACGCTAATGTGTTAGAGATGAGTACCTAAGGTTGAATTTTGAGGATGTGTACCCACATTTGAGTGGAGATAAGAGTTAAAAACTATTTACGAAAAACTACCCTCGGTAGACCCGAGCGGGATTCAATCCTCAATCTCCTCATCATTGGCTTCCAGTTGATTGCGAGAGTGACGCTTTAAACTATTTTATCATTCAAGCGGTTTTATTATTTTTAAGACACCTTCAAACATGGTGGTTTTGCTGATTCTATCTAATCTTGGACTTCTCAGCCTTATTTCACAACATTCCTATGTTAATCAGAATTTCACACAACATTTGGTTTTAAATATCTGACGGGACGCAGTCGTATCCATCCAAGCATCCTTGGTTTAGATCCTGAATGCGTTAGTATATGGCCTGATTGCCCTGAATTCACATGTATCAGTTTATTTATCTCGGCGTAAGATTTATATATTTAGTTATGGGTCCAGGTAGTCTCATGTTTCCTGTCAACAATTAGATTGGGGTTTGATTTAAATTAGAGATCACAAATTAATATTTAGGATTAATTTAATCCACACTTTAGCTATTTATGAAATAATGAATATAAATAATGTAAGGTTGAGTTGGAGTAACTAGTTCATCTCCGACTAATTGACTGTGCGAGTGTTTAACACACATCAGCCCTGTGTTGGTGTTATCACCAGTGTTTTTACAACGGCTGCCATGACGGCTTCACGCAACCCTCACCACACTTCCTTGGATGATTTACCTTCTTAGAAAGAGATCGGCCAAGGTTGCTTTCACTGTCGATTAAAAAATTGCGACTCGGTCCCGGGAGATCTTTTATAGTTTGTCCTGTTCTTTACTGCTTTTAAGGGTGGTAAATACTAAAAAAAGCAACATGTATTGTATCCTTATTTTAGAAAGTGGGACCAAGTTCGCTTTAGTACGTCCTTCACTAAAACACAGTGATCCTGTTGAAGTTAACATGAAATATATATATATTATGCTTCGTGTGGTATAAAACTGGTGTCTCACCGTTCTTGTCCTCGGGCATGACGGTGTGGCAGAGCGCCAGGAGTCTGAAGAAACTGTGCACATCCTCGTCACATTTCCTCACCGCTTGCAGCAGCGTCGAGTCGTAGAAACGGAACTCCGGCTCGTAGTTGGGGTTGTTGGAGAAGTCGAGATGTGGCGTGTGCTGGAGGGGAGAACAGAAAGAGGGGAGGGGGTTCATGAGTTACAACCTGAGGCAGGGCAGGAGGGCCCCAAAAGTGGCAAAGCGAGAATAGTTTCTTGTCATGTGGGATTCACCTGTGTCCAAATAATTTGTGACGGATCAAATATTTTTTTATATTTTTTGTCACTGCGTCTTATTGCCCATTCAGGTTATACATATATGTAATAATTAGGGTAAGGTGATAGGGATGAGTAAAGTTTGTATTTAGAATAAGTGTTCCCTCATTTGCGTGGAAGAGCAACTAGGAAAAACCACCCTCGGTACACCAACCAGGATTTGAGCCTTGAGCTCCTCGTCATCGGCAGTTCAGTCGATTGCGAGAGTTACTGTTTAGACCAATCGAAAACTGAAGCGCGGGTTTTAAATTTATCAAATCTTATTGTTCTCTTATATTTACAACATATTTAACTGTCTCTCTTGTAAAGTACTAGCTATAAATAACATAGAATCCTTAAAACTTTCTTATCTAAAGCAATTAAGGAGCATCACCTAAATCATCATCATCATCATGAACAGCTTCCAGCCAGTGGCCTCTCCACCACCTCCTTTCCTCCCTCCAACTTGGCCCAGTCCTTTCCTCCTCCAACTTGGCCCAGTCCTTTCCTCTCTCCTCCACATTCCTCCTTACTCCCTTCAGTCACTGTCCCTTGGCCTCACATGGCTGTACCACCTTAACGGTGCCCTCTCTTATCTATCCTGTCCTGTCCTGGTTCTTCCTTTAATATTCCTCTTATTCTATCATTTCTCATCCCTAAATAAGTTTTCTAAAAACACTTTCAACTTTTGTGTTCCCTACCTTTGTAGTATTTTTTTAAAAGAACATTATATAACTATTTTATATTATGTAATAATTAATAATGAACGATGCCAATAAACAATTTTCACTAATGAGAGTTCCTATGGTCACGCCATCGACACATTGGACACTCTTCACATGTGAAGTTGGTCACCGTAAGGGAACTATCACATGCAGGTAGAATGTATAGTATGATTTTGGTAGGAAGAACAGTAAATGTTAGTTACTTAAGTTACTAAAACAATTTTAATATATTCACACATCAAAACATATTTATCTGCAGCTGTCACTTTTAATATATATTATTAATACCTATAAAAATAACACAAATAAAATATAGAAATGTTATCAATGTTGGCGCAAAGAAATGTGTTTGAATTTTCTCTACTGTTCTTCCAACCAAAATCAGGGCGACTTAAAAGCAGTATCGCAAGCAAAATTTATATTTTGTAATTTATTTAGTATCCCCATGATTTTCAATACATAGAATGCTTACAGAAAACACAATGTTAAGAAAGATAATTATTATTCCAAAGAAGAATTTAAAATTTAATCTATTTGATGTATTTAACGTGCACTTTCTGAACCGACTGATTATATCAACACACGACTTATAAACTTAACTTAACTCTAGTAGAGACACAACCTCCAGCCCCCCCGGCCATTAATTCATCAATGTGGAAGAGGAAACACACATTTCTCCAATGATAAGTTTTTCAACCCTGACAGGAATCTAACCCAGGACCCTGTATGGCCCAGAGATTGTCAAAAAATTGCTCAAAAATGTAAACTAAAACTTGAGAAACAATGAAAATGTTTAAATGCAATGAAAAAACTGTTGCGTTTCACTCAACGTGAACAAGTACCTGCTGCTTCAGAAGCAATAAGCAACCCCCCCCCCCGACAGAAACATATCCAAGCTAGGTTTTATATACATTCATTTACATAAGTTCATATTTTCGAAATTAAATAACTAGAAAATTATTCAAACCATCAAAATATGACCTAAGAATCCCCAATGATAAAAAGTGGCTATAAGTGAACTATGAACCAGGGATCATGAATAGAGTTCAAGTGCACATTATCATTGGCTGTGATGTCCCAATTATAAGATGATCAATAGTAGGGACCCAGCCAAACAGTAACAAGACAGAAAACCACAAGTGAAGCAGGCTAAAATGCCCGCACACACAACGTAAAGTACACCTCCACGGACAGACCAGAATAAAGGGGAGTTAAACCCAACTACATGCTACATATCTTGCCTAACCTTAATGTTCTTGAGTTCTGTTAACAAATAGACAATTCTTTGTCCTTAATAGAATGTTTAGTTCTAGGTCATCAGCCTCTGTATAGTGGCAAGCCCTTGTCTCTGGAGTTCTTAAATCAAATAGACAAATTCTTTGTCCTTAATAGGAATGTTTAGTTCTAGGTCTATCAGCCTCGTGGTATAGTGGGCAAAGCCCCTTGTCTGCTGGAGTTCTGTTTAAATCAAATAGACAAATTCTTTGTCCTTAATAGGAATGTTTAGTTCTAGGTCTATCAGCCTCGTGGTATAGTGGGCAAAGCCCCTTGTCTGCTTACTAGAGGTCCCAGGTTCAACTCCTGGCTGGTACTGAGGGATTTTTCTCGAAAGGGGAATGATTTCCATAGTCACCAAGGTTTCGTTAATTTTTTTTAGCACCGCGTCTTACCAAGTATTTGGGTTGTACACATATTTACTAATTAAGCTAATGGTTTTGGGGACTAAGGAGGTTATATTTAAAGGCCGTGTACCCATAATTTGCGTGGAGTGAGAGTAGAAAACCATTTTGGAAAAACCACCCTCAGTAAACCTGATCAAGATTCGAACCTCTTATCTTCCAGTCATTGGCAGTCTAGTCTGCTGCGAGTGTAGTGCCTTAGAAAATGTGGCCACCAAAGCGAGTGTTTCATTAATCAAGCATAAGCTAGATTAAGATCTTCAATGGCTCCAATTTTTCTTATCATAACTGGGACAACATAGAACAATAACATCCAATTCTGACAGAACATTTAGATTGACCCTCCCACACTTGTCGTACAACCAGAATCCAACACTTTCCATGCTGAGGCCCAAGCAATGGACAAAGAAGGCACAAGAGAATATATTTGTTCAAAGTTATTTTTGTTCAATACCCATTCAGTTTATTCAAACATATATTCAATATGCTAATGTTGTAGAAATAGTGAAGGTAGAATTGAAAGGAAATGTACCTACATTTGCAGAGGAGAGTGGGAAATTGTTTATAAATAGACATTCTTGGTACAACCAACAAGGAATCGAACCCTGATCTCTACATCCTCGGCAATCAAGCAGCTACAGGAGCGATGGTTTAGAGTTTAGACCATGCTCCCAGTGAGGCGGGTCTGTTTTTTTTTTTAATGTTTGGTTACATTTTAAAGTCGTTGTACAGTTTAATGCCTTAGCAAATTTATGACTTCAATCTGAAGACATGTAGGCTAGTTTTGTATTATGTAATATTACAAATTATATTAGAATATTAAAAAAAATAAAAACAAATAGGGGGGGTGTAAGGCTTCAAAATGTCGAATGTTAAATCTCCTTAGCCTCAACTTCCACACCCATAATAACCTTCGCAACTCGACTAGAAAATGTTTCCAAGGAAAATGAAAACTAGGATATATAGTGGGTTTTGTTTATTTTTATATACCTTTATCTCTACCTAGATGCACTTGATGTGTGATAAATTAAAAGTAGCGTTACATAACAACAAAAACCTTATCTTCAACTTCAACTTCCTTTTCCATGTTTCAAGCTTCGCTTCATATTAAAAAAAAAAGTTACCTTCACAAACCCTAATAATGAATGCATTTGCCAAATATTTTAATCTTAAACTTATATTTTTCATGTGACAAGCTAAAATAAATAAATATATTCTTGAGTGAATTTTTTGATTCCTTCTACAAAGAACAAGATATTTCATCATAAAAACATTAAATTCCTGCTAATATAGTTTTTATGAACATCTTAAAATGTGATTACTTGACATGCTTGATAACAGTCACCGAACCCAATGAGTATTAATTACATCATGCAGGAACTAATCACACTACACACATGCACATGAAACACATGGTCACTAACATACTAGTCACACCTTGCTCTCAATAAAAGAACTGTCAGGATGGAAAGTGTGTGATAATTCACCCATAAGTTATTAACAGTTGCACCCCACACCAAAAGTAAAAAAAACCACAACAGAAATTTAAAATAAATTTATAATTAAGTAAATAATCATAGCTTTATCTTAAATTACACATTTCAAGGATGTGTTCTAGACCAGTGGTTCCCTCATTGAGAGTTACGAGTTGCGATTTTTGGGTGGGTCGAACAAAAGTTTTCGAAATGCGAACAACTGTGTAATCATTTGACATCCCGATAAAAATTAATTCCTACAACAACAAAAATTGATGCATTTCTGGGTTGTCTGTTCGACGAACGTATCCCAATCGTTCTACCGAAGCTTTGATGGTGCTGCTCCCTTTTACATCTTCGTATGACTGTGAAATTAGATTTTCGGCGATAATCAAAATAAGTGTGATTGTGGAACTCCTTGCGCCTGACTTCGCTGATGCCGTCATCAGAAACCGGAAACAAACGTACCCTTGAAGACACACTTCATTTTGAACAATAGATCCTTTTTAAATAATACATTTTAGTAAAGTAAATAATTAAAATAGGATATACAATATGTGCCTTAACAACCCAACAACCCCCCCCCCCTCCGATGACCATTAAAGGTGTAGTGGGCCTCAAAAGTTTGTCATACTAAAATTCTTGTTAGGTTTTAAAGAATTTGGGAAGCACTAGTCTAGAACAATATTTAAAAGTACGGTATTAGTATGTTTAAGAAGAATAACAACCAGGACAAAATTATAACCACATTCATATTTCTACTGAAACTGTGATGAAAACACAGCTTCCTCCTCAAACTAATAAACTTTTAAAGTCACAAAGAGTAGAGGATACTTTCTAAGAGCTAGTTGTGTATTTCTACATGTTGACAAGAAAACATGTACCCTCCATTTATTCTGAAGAGGTAACAAGCTTACCTTGGTTGGTTCCACTATGGTGCAGCTTAAAAGATAGGGCCATAGTTCAACTAGTCAAAGTAAGACCGCTACCTTTCAGGGTGAAGTGTGTGTGTATTTAATGTCAATTCAATAAACTAACCTAGTTAATAACGCTCCAAGTCATGTCGGAAATGTTAATTTTGCACTGTGGCAGACAAGATGGTAGCCTTCTCATTCCAGAATCAAACCAGTGTTAATTAACTCGTTAGTTTGATTGAGTAGGGCTGAGAGTAAGATGCTCATGGCTCCACTTGATAAATTCAAACACTTGCTTCACGAGTACAGAGTAATCTCTTTTTTTAAACGAGACTCAGAGTAGAACGGAACAGAAATGGATTGATTTACATTTATAGTGATTTAATATTATTGGACTATCTGACAAATAAATAAAATTAAATGTTTACGTAGATAAACAATTCCACTTTATGTTTAGCGCCGCGCTACACTACCCGTTCAGATTTCACACATTATGTACTAGTTACGCTAACATACTATAGATGAAAACATTTGAATTTAGAGGAAATGTGCTCACATTTGTGTGTAGTGAGAGTAGAAAACCATTTAGGAAAAAAAAAACACTTTAAGTATACTTGGCTGGGTTTTGAACCAGGATCTCTCCGCCACTGGTAACCAGACCAGATAAGGTTGATGCCTCAGCCTGCATGTCGTGAGAAGAAGAAAATATAGATAGGGTGTGAAATACTTTGAAACTTCGACTTGGCTTTGGAAAAAAAAACACTTCAATTTGGCTTGAATAAAATAAAATTTGCTTCGCCAATTACTAAGTTTCACCAATAAAAATATTGACATCTAAAATATTCAAGGTAGTTAAATTATTTTCCTTCTGAGATGCTATTAATATTACAAATATTCATTTGGAAAAATCTGAAGTAAATAACAATTATGCAATAGAACATTTTCTAAGTGATTTTAGTGCATACATATTTATAATTAAATAAATTAATTTTTTTCAAGCATAAAACGATTAATCGAAAATTTTCAAACTTTGATTTGGCTTTGAGAATATTTCATGTATTCGATAAGAGTTGAAAAGTGGACTTTCCACCCCTCTCCCCCAAAACATATTTTTAAGTAGCATCCAATTAAATGCTAAATATATCCATAGACAAATAAGAACCACAATTTATCAAACAAGCCCCTACCTAAATGAACCAAAATCGTAAAATAAAACATTGAGTGTCGAAAATCAAAACCATTCAATTTTTTTTAAATACGAAACATTAAATTACAAATTGCCGCACACTTTTAAAAGATGAATTTCCTTTTTTTTTGGGAGGGGGGGATGGACCCATATCGCGCAAAGTGGAGCCACGAGTGAACCAAGTTCCATGTTCTATTATAGTGCGTGCCGTGTGTGCGTACAGAGGAGTGCTGTCTTGTGGGCGTGCCAGGTCCCGCCAGAAGTTCCTCCTGTGTGCGGCCTACTGGGAGTGCTCCACAACAGGGCGTGCAGCGCTGGGGTGTGTTGTGTATACTCGTGCACACCCGTGCAGCCTACAAACATCCCAGGACACACCCACCAACCCCACACCCGGCACAAACAATTAATCATGAACCACCACCGGGGAGAGCATGCAACAGAGAGAAATAAACATGGTTTAATGCAGACATCTCATTGGTTCGTACTGAGAGACCAAAACGAATCATAATCCTTTCATTGACATCAAGGGATTTTTTAATTTCTTTCTTAGACTATAATTTAAAGTGAGAATTCAAAGAGGAGCGCCGCGCCATGTATATTTTGAGAGAGCTCCAAGAAAAAGCAAATACAAAATTAGCATTTTAGCGATACAAATAAATAAATGATAATTCAAGGTGTGATGGTAGGGATTGTGAGTTAAGGGCAATGTTTATGCCGTTTTTATAGCAAACTAAATAAAATATTGTTTCAGTAGAAACAAAGAGTTTAATTTTCTTCACATAGGAATAACAGTTGTTGAACATCTATCTGTTGATAGGAAGAGATATTCAAAAACTGTTGATATCACCCTATGGAGAAAATTAAACTATGTTTCTACTGGAACAATATTTAATCTATTTTGCCGTAAAGAATTCTTTACTATGAAAGTTACAAAGAAACACCAACCTTTTCTTGTGTCCCCTTCCATGACACCTTAGTAACATAGTTATGACAACATAATTATAATAATAGATTGCATTTTTTTTTTCCTCCCCCTAAAATTATAATGAGATTCAAGAGATATTTTTGTATGGAAAAAAAAAAAGTGGGGTTGGGGGGGCCTGTTCCTGTTTATTTAGTTTAAAGCTAGGGGTATACAAGAATTTGAAAACTTCAGACTGTGCTTCGACTTCCAAATTGGATTTAAAATTCCGGATTCAACTATTATGAAGCTTCGCCGATTAATTATTATTTTTTTAAAGTTAAAATACATATTTACATTTAATTTTTGTTATTCTTAATTGTTCTGTGCATCACAAATTAATGTTCCAATGACAAAAAATATTAAATAATTAAATTTCATAGTGTGATAATAGCTTATCAGCTTACAACGGAACATATAAATTATGTTTGCAAAATAACATTTGATGAATTATATCTAAAGGTGCGTAGGCACTAGAGGTAAATTTGAAGCCAGGACAAACATGTGCACTGCCTCATTTTGATGTATCGACACTAGTTGGCTTGATCATGTCAGCCTCGCTACCAATATGCCTCTAGTGTGCATGCACCTTTAAACCCTAAGTAGAATGTTAAAATAACATATAATATTATTTTAAACACTATAGAATTTTTTTAATGGTCTAAACTTTCAATTCGGTTAAGAAAATATTTCATATTATTCGATTAGACTTAGCTTTGAGTTGAAAAAGTGGAGGTGCCGTACCCCTTGTTGAAGCCAAATAAACAGAGGATTATATTCGTGTTGGTCTCTCCACAATAATTGTGCCACTAGACACGATATGGACTATTCTAAGAGTGTGTGCAGTGTGTGCAGGTGGTGATACCAACATAACAGAGATAAAATGGGTCCAAAGTGAGCAGGCATCCCCCATGCCGACAGTTGGGTCGTTAAAATTACTGAGAGTTTTCTACTCACAAACCATCCAGAGGGTTAATACAAGATAAGAGCCAATCGAATATATCCAAACAAATTAACGCCATTTTACACATTTGACTCAAAATACAAATGGAATATTGAAAAACTACAACAGCAATTTTCAATAAGATTACTTGAACTATTCAAATATTATGTTACCAGTAAAATTCAAAAGAGCAATTTTTTTTGTTCAGTGGGTCTCTCTACCTATTAAAGATGTACACACATATTCTAATTATTATTCTAATGTCCTTTCAAGTTGGCTTCCTACATTATAAATTACATTAATGTACTATATTTGGAAGAAGGTACAGAAAGGTAAATAGAAATATATAAAAGGAACAAACACCATTTGGCTGTTACAATGAAAAGAAGAACACAGTTCACACTTTACATTGCTGCCACTGGACAAATAGGTAATGGCTGACTCTTGAAGAAAAATCGATCATTGCCGCACAATCTCCCGGCCTAGGTTTCATCCTATTGGAACTCATCATAAGGAAGTGTGAAACGAGCAACGCTACTTCCTAAAACAGGAAACCACACTCCCTCCGTTTAATGTCTTATCTAAATAATTTTTACTCCAGTATCATTCTGGTAAGTGTGCTAGCTATCCTTCCTAATATAAATAATTATTTTTTAATTGTATGAAATCCAATAATTGTTGTTATAAAAGTAATTGAAGCTTGTTGGCAACTGTGACAGCGTTCCTCCTCCCAGAAAATACCGCACTGGATGGTTCGCGAGTTGAATATAATTGGAAAGTCTAATCAAGGACGAGCAGTACATCCTAGCATGCCCTCCTTTAAGGTCAACCTTACACTGGTTTGTCTACAGTTAGAATATAAAAGGTCGAAATATACTAGTTTACAAGTATATAATTTAGAAAATATTATTACGGTCAAAATATACAAGTAAGTTTTTTTAAAAACAAAAACAGCTGTACATTATTTTTTCCTTTCAAGTAAAGTTGTTAAAATGGAGTTAGAGGCTTAAACAACATAAAAATCTATCGGGGATAACTGTAAAATGATGTAATATAAATGTTAATCAAGTATTTAAGGAAATACAAAAAGAGACAGAGTGAGAAATGAGGAAGTAAGGAAAGAGACTGGCGTGAAAAAGCTGAATGCGAGAATGGACAGGAATAAACCGAGATGGTTTGGACATGCTAAGAGGATGGAAGACGGAAGACAACCAAAACAAACAATGGAAATGGAACCTGGGAAGGACCAGAAAGAGATAGTTGGAGTTGATTAAATTATAATTCTGTGTAACTATTAAAGTGATCATAAGATGGAAGCATGAAGAAATTATTATTATTATTATTATTATTATTATTACCACCATCACCGCGTCTTACTAGCCGTTCAGGTTATATGCACTTACGCTAAATGTGCAATGGTGGGGTGATTGTGAGATGAAATGGAGGACCTACAGTTTAACGTGGGATCCGAACCACGGTGGAGGCCTGGCATTCCTCACATTCACAAGTTGAGATTAATACACGTCTTGTCAGAGGTGAAGGAAGGGTTTGGCAATCAGATAAATCTGTGCCGGGACCGAGGATTGAACCCCGGACCCCCAGCACAGACCCCTAGACCGCCAGGTCACCTGCATGAAGAAATGAAGGGGTAGGTCTATTTGTTTGTATCAAGGCCTAACCTGACCCTCCTTCCTTCTCTAGCACTTGCATTTTATTATTTTACTCATTTAATATATTTTTAGTCAATAGGATGGTGACAGAAAGAACCCAAAGGAGAGTGAACAAGACGAAGTTTGGAGAGAAAACACTGCAAGGAAGACCAAGAACGTGATAAAGGAGCAGATAACAGCAAGTGTGCAAGTGATAGGAGAAGAATGGAAGCAATTAAAGGAGGAAGAATGGTGGAAGGACAGAGGGAGATGGAGGCATTTTACTAAACTAACGCACTTGGTCACAGGATGGAAACAGTTGATGATGATGATGATGATGAAGGAATTAGTTTGGTTTATAAACTGTGGATAAGTGATAATAGTAAATTTACAGTATTTAAAGTACTTATCAAATTAAATATTGTCCCACAGATCCAACTCTTTTGGTGAAATCCGATCGGAACTTTTAAGCCCAGTGTAAAGTCACCCTCGATACCAATACAAGTTTCTTTTCTTCTAACAATTATCAATAAACCGTGAAGAATAAACGCAAGTGTCCAAATCTGTAACAAGCCAATGAGGAGTGATGCTGCGCCAATGAGGAGTGATCGACCTACCTCGGTGACCTCGATAACATCGTTGGTTGTCTCGTCGATGATGTCACCATAGCACCGTGCGGCTATCGAGCACTTGTTGAACGTCATTATGTTCTGCAATGAGGGGAAACAAGAACTGCGTAAAATATAACGGCGACATGCGATTATTTTCTTTGTCATCTCTCACTCTGAGAGCTGTATTGGCAGCTACTGACAGCCTGTCCTGACGAGAGAGAGAGAGAGATAGTTTCTTGAAGTTATCTGTCACTTTGATAGTTCTGGTGTTGATGAACCCGGTTATTATAGTTCATATTTGTACATAGAACAATATATCTCTTTGAGGAAAGCCTGTTTTCCCTTTTTGAGGTATGTTTTGTTAAATATAAAGAGGTATAAAAACATTTAAGGAACAGGCATAAAATGTATTTTACAATGAACAGAATAACACAGTTCACACTTTACACTTCAACCATTGGACAAAGAGGTAATGGCTGCCTCTTGAAGAAAATCAACCGTTATTACCCGAAATAGGTTTCATTCCATAAGAACTAATCAGGAGGGAGTGTATAGCGAAAAACATATCCACTTTGTCCGGTGGCAGAAGTGTTAAGTGTGAACCAAAGTGAGGAAGTTAACTGTCGTAACTAACAAATATAATATCTTGGCCATAAATATTCCTGTTAAACATGGTATGATAGCCTCCCCTTCTGTGAATAAACTATTTGAATGAGTCTGTGGCTGACCTGAGTCAACGTTCCCGTCTTGTCAGAGAAGATGTACTCTATCTGACCCAGCTCCTCGTTGAGGGTCGTGGTTCGAGCCTTCGCCGCGGTCCCTGATTTTTCGTAGTACATTTTTTCATCCCAGTTGATGAGGAAACTTTGGGCAAATCGAATTACTTCAACACTGAAAAATAATAAATCACTTTTGAAAAACCAAAATTTAAAAAAGTACATCTGTTTAAGGAAATAATAATTAACTCTAAATAAAGTATGTGGAAAAAAAACACCCTAGTAGACCTGGCCGAGATTCGAGCCTCAGTTTCTGTCACTGGCAAACCAGACTAGATGAGGTTAACACCTTAGCCTGTATGCCCACCAGTGAAGGCAAGAGCAAAATCCCATATTTTAAATTGTTTTGACATTTTTCTATTTGTTTAAGTTAAATATTAATTTACTCAGGGATATATGTATTCAGCATTTGTTTATGAAAATTACATGGCTTTATGTTTAATTCTTTTTTATTGTTTTATAATATTTAATTAAATAAATAATATAGAACTGAAGAAAAATGAAGCACAAATAAAAGTTAAGCCCCTAATAAATATTTACAAATACTTCAATATTTTGATGTCTTTCATCTTCCTCAGGAAGTAATAGTAACAAGAGTGAACAGGAAATTAGCTTCAGCGATGCCAACTTAGGTTGTGAAAGATGAAACTTCTCTGGAGGACTTGAAATTCTTTGTAGATGGAAGGCACATCCTCCAGCAAATGTTAGGGTCACGAGAGAAGTTTTCATCTTTCAGAACTAAGTTGGCATTACTTCAGTAAACTTATTGTTTATTCTTATTACTAAAACTTTCCAAGAAAAATGTCGGGAAAGAGACTGAAATATTAAAGTGTGTGTAAATTTGTTTTTGGGTTTTTTTACTTTTATTTGTGCTTCATTTTTATACAGTTCTATCTTGTTTATTTAATTTTCACTTAATTCCCTTTATTTTATAAATAAACAAGGTTGTTAGGCGCATATTAGTTGTCACGAGGAGAAACAAGATTAGGAATGAAGTTATCCGGGAAAGAGCGGAGGTACAAGGAATACATGAGATAGTAGAGGAAGCAAGACCGAGATGGTATGGACATGTAATGAGGATGTTGGAGTACATGAGATAGTAGAGGAAGCAAGGGTGAGATGGTATGGACATGTAATGAGGATGTTGAAGTACATGAGATAGTAGAGGAAGCAAGACTGAGATGGTATGGACATGTAATGAGGATGTTGAAGTACATGAGATAGTAGAGGAAGCAAGACTGAGATGGTATGGACATGTAATGAGGATGTTGGAGTACATGAGATAGTAGAGGAAGCAAGGGTGAGATGGTATGGACATGTAATGAGGATGTTGAAGTACATGAGATAGTAGAGGAAGCAAGGGTGAGATGGTATGGACATGTAATGAGGATGTTGAAGTACATGAGATAGTAGAGGAAGCAAGGGTGAGATGGTATGGACATGTAATGAGGATGTTGAAGTACATGAGATAGTAGAGGAAGCAAGGGTGAGATGGTATGGACATGTAATGAGGATGTTGGAGTACATGAGATAGTAGAGGAAGCAAGGGTGAGATGGTATGGACATGTAATGAGGATGTTGGAGTACATGAGATAGTAGAGGAAGCAAGACTGAGATGGTATGGTCATGTAATGAGGATGTTGGAGTACATGAGATAGTAGAGGAAGCAAGACTGAGATGGTATGAACATGTAATGAGGATGGAAAAGGAGAGAATACCGAAGCGAATGATGGAGATGAAGTATGTAGGAAAAAGACCGCAAGGTTGTCCATAAAGAGAAGGGAGGAGCAGGTATAAAAGAAAGTGTGCAAGTGAGAGGAGAAAGATGGAAGTGATTAAAGGAAGAAGAATGATGGAAGGAAATAGGAAGATGAAGGTATTTTACTAAAGTACCCGCCCACAGGCAGTAAACAGTTGGTGATGATGATATTATAAACAAATGTGATTATTTTATTTATTGTCACAATTTTAATGATGTTGTCTATATTTCTTCACCCTTGTTCATGATATTGTGACGTCACCCACGTACCTAACATACAGAGAAATAGGCACGACGGTATTCAGAACTATAGCATAGGAGAAGAACACCAGCAGCGCGATGACGGTGGCGCCCCCGAGGGGTTCGCTGGGGACCAAGGTGTCCCACGGCAGATACACCTGGAAGTAGCGCCCCGTGATGGTCTCCCAGATACCACAGGCAATCATACAGAACAGGCACATGGACAGTAGAAAAAATACAATCTGAAACAGGACGAGGAACCACACAACACGTGTCAATGTGCGCACAGATAGGGCAGTCACCCTGGATGATTTATTACAACTTGTATAACATGAGAGGTTCCTAGAAGGATGTTTCCTGACAGACGATTGTTAAACAAAAGAGATTATAAAAAGGGTTGGAATGAATTTGAATCTTCATTCTACCTTCAAATCTTAAATTATAATCGGAATCTGGGAACATTTTTTATGAACACAAGAGGAACTAGAAACATAACAGAATAATATAAAATAGAAATAGTAACTAGATTTTAACATTTATACATTAAGTTTTAAGTGTTAAATTACTGTTTTGGGGTCTGGTTGTTAAATTTGGTCTATATTTGTTCTATATTTAAAGCTCTAAAATAAATTTCAATATGTATTTTGATAAAAGCTTCATTTTGTTTAACTTTTTAAATCTCAAATTTGTTATTTTCTTGAATTCTAGAATCTCAAATATCCTTAATGATTTAAGGAATTCGAGAGTTTGAGGAATCTCCAAGTCCCATCACTAGCGAATAATTTACTAATGGTTTGGAAATATGTATTAGCACCGCATCTTACTACCCATTTAGGTAATACGCTTATGTACTAATTACGCTAAAGGTTTTAGGAATTAGGAAGATTATATTTATAGGAAGTGTACCAGCATTTGCGTGAGGGTAGAGTGGAAAATTATTTTAGGAAAAACCACCCTCAGTACACCCGTCCAAGATTCAAAACTCAATCTAGTCATCGGCAGTCAAGTCTATGAGAGGAACGCCTTAGACCATGCGGCCACCTAAACGGTTCATTCCAAGTCTGTTTAATTAACGACGTAAAAGAGAAATTATACAGTAATCCTTAAGGAGGTATTATTGGAAGCGTTTGATAAAGTTTTAGATGAACTTTATAATTTATAAATCAAATAAGACACATTTCTAGAAGGACAAATTTTAGTGACTTTCGATCGATGTCAGGGGTCGAAATTGGGCCTCCTATTAGAATCAGGGTTTAACTCTCCTTTCCCTATCACTTACATTACACTATTTTACAGATAAGTTATTCAGAGATAGAAAACTGTCCCTTTTGACATTTTTATGTGCCAGTAATTGCTCTGCAGGCTACAGGTGCTACCCAGGATCACATCTATGACAATGTGTACCAAGATTTGATTAAAAAACAATACTTTAGTAGAAAACTTTAATAGGAATACATCTTAAAAACTAAAATATTATAAATTAAAGCAGTAAAATGCCAACTATGTGTATTGGTTCAAAGTAGTAGAAATAGCCAGCACACTTACCCGAGGGGTAGTTAGACAAATCAATAATAGACGGAAAAAACACATTTAAAAAAATAGATTTCACTGTCACAGTCAGCTTCTTCAAGCTTACACAGGCCAGTGTGCGGGATAACTCCCTCTATCTTTTCAAACCATGCTATATTACAAATAACAACTCTATCCTAATTTTATTACGAATTGAAATAAATGAAAGCTAGAAAAAAAATTACTAGGGCAACTTTCATTTGTCAAGTGATCTGCAGCTGTCATTTTTTAATAGATATCATCAATAACTATAAAATAAACCTAATGAATGCAAAAAAATATGGAACTTGTGTTATGTAAAAGATGCTACAAATGTCCATTTGTAAGAAAATCAAGGCAATTAATTATATACATCTATATATTTATTGAGTCTTAAAAAATGTAGTACTTAATTTATCAAAAATAAGAACAATAATATTTTAGTCAGTTATGTTTGAAAGCGTTAGTTTAAAATCCATGTCCATTCATAAACATTTAATAAAATAAATGATGCAGGTTTAGTGCTCAAACTGCAGGCTGGGCACTAGAGGATGTGACAGGAATCGGCGCTGAGTATTTAACTGAGGGTTTGCAGAGAGTTTGCTTACAAGTTTAAGAATATATATTTTATTTTTAGTACCGCTTCTCACCACACCTGTTTGGGTTACACGCTTGTACGTACTAATAACGCTAATGTGTCAGCGATGAGGGATGTTGAATTTAGATAAGGTGTACACGCATTTGTGTAGAGGTAGAGTCGAAAAATACTTAATAAAAATCACCCTCGGGTAAACTCAACAAGATTTGAACCCCGATCTCCCTGTCATTGGGAGTCCAGTCTATTGGGGGAGTGACGCCTTAGACTATGCAGCCTCTGAAGTGAGTTTTAAGGACAACACCAGAGTTTCATTATTATTTGAATTCATCCAATTCATTCGTGTCTGGTAATTTATTTTTATAAGGTTCTACATCTCAAAATTACATATAATTGGCTCTTCACTACACAAAGAGTCCTAAGCGTTCGCTTACCCCTATAATTATGAAATTCAGTAACCTATCGATGCTTGTGCGCTTGAACTTGGTCTTGCCGGAGTTCTGCATCAGTTTCGTATCCTTGCCGGCAAAGATGACGACGCCGTAACACCATTGGGTGTTGCGCAGGACACAGCCGCGCAGGACTACCTTGTCGTTATCCAGCGAGTACCTGACAACACAACAACAACAGCAGCTTGAGTCCCTGCCCCCACATATCTGATCGAGGACTCGACGTGGCGAGTATCAGGAGGTCCCAGAGTCAGCGATTGGATCACCACACCACTGAGTCAAAGAATCATTATATCTCAGATACCAGCCAATAGTTACTGTTTTTTTTTTTTTTTTTTGCACCGCATCTCTTACTCGTTTGGTTGTACACATATATAAAAATTACACAAACATATTAGGGATGAGAAAAGTTGAATTTAGTGTATCCACATTTGCAGAGAGGGAGAGTGGAAAATAATTTATTAAAAACCACCCTCGATATATCTGACTAGGATTTGAATCCCGACCTCGTCATCAGCAGTAAAGTCTATAGTGAAAGTGACGCCTAAGACAGATTGAATATCGAAGCGGGTTCTTTGTTAATTGGTTAAAGACATTGCCTGCTTGGTAAATTCCAAGCAATTTATAAAAGTGAGTTGCATCTTAACCTGAAGCACCGAAGCAATCAAAGCAGCATCACACTTAGATGGCAATGTACAGAGTAGAAAAAGAGGTTTCTTGTTTATCTAATGATAACACTTCCCCCCTTACTCTGATGAGTTTACACACTCACTCTTATATTTGCTCTTTGACTTTATTTCAAAATAAAATATTGATCATTTCCTCTCGTCGAGAGGCAGGAATAGACGAGGAACAGAATGAGGTCAACCCCCAGTCGGGGAATAGTCTCCCAGTCATCGTACTGTACCTGTGTCTAGTGACCCCTCTGGGTGCTCCTACCTCTTGCCCTTCCAGGTGAGTGTCCCCTCAAACTTGTTGAGGAGGTTGTTGGGGGTCTCGCAGATAATCTCCCCATCAAATGCTCCGATCCTGGCATCGTCCTGACCCATCTCCGCCGTCTCCACCAGGCACTGACGGCACTTGAGGTTCGTCTCCCTGCAAGAGATAAGTTGTGTTCTCACTACAAGCAGGGGTGGGTCTATCTCCTCGCTAACACACATGTTCAGGGGTGGGTCTATCTCCTCGGTAACACACATGTTCAGGGGTGGGTCTATCTCCTCGCTAACACACATGTTCAGGAGTGGGTCTATCTCCTCGCTAACACACATGTTCAGGGGTGGGTCTATCTCCTCGCTAACACACATGTTCAGGAGTGGGTCTATCTCCTTGCTAACACACATGTTCAGGAGGGAGTGGGTCTATCTCCTCGCTAACACACATGTTCAGGAGTGGGCCTATCTCCTCGCTAACACACATGTTCAGGGGTGGGCCTATCTCCTCGGTAACACACATGTTCAGAAGTGGGTCTATCTCCTCGCTAACACACATGTTCAGGGGTGGGCCTATCTCCTCGCTAACACACATGTTCAGGGGTGGGCCTATCTCCTCGCTAACACACATGTTCAGGGGTGGGCCTATCTCCTCGCTAACACACATGTTCAGGGGTGGGCCTATCTCCTCGCTAACACACATGTTCAGGAGTGGGTCTATCTCCTCGCTAACACACATGTTCAGGGGTGGGTCTATCTCCTCGCTAACACACATGTTCAGGGGTGGGTCTATCTCCTCGCTAACACACATGTTCAGGAGTGGGTCTATCTCCTCGCTAACACATATGTTCAGGAGTGGGTCTATCTCCTCGCTAACACACATGTTCAGGGGTGGGCCTATCTCCTCGCTAACACACATGTTCAGGAGTGGGTCTATCTCCTCGCTAACACATATGTTCAGGAGTGGGTCTATCTCCTCGCTAACACACATGTTCAGGAGTGGGTCTATCTCCTCGCTAACACATATGTTCAGGAGTGGGTCTATCTCCTCGCTAACACACATGTTCAGGAGTGGATATGTCTGCAGTGAAATGAGGCAGTCACACTGACCCGTCCAGCTCTGCAGTCTCGATGAAACAAAGCCCGTTAGGCTCGCTGGTGGACAGGAGAAGCACGTCAGCAGCCACAAACTGGTCGTTTTCCATGCGGATCACATCTCCGACCTGGACTTGAGCCCAGCGCTCCTCCACCAACTTGCCGTCACGCAGCGCCTTGGAGTGACGATTGTTCACATGGGAGTCACTCATGTGGCGTTGCTAAGGACATTCAGTTGAACCATCAGCAAATAGTATTCATTAGAATGAACTTTGTACTTACTGTATTAAAATTAGATTTTTAAAAATAGGCAAAGGTGTTCCAAAATAGAACAAAAGTATGTCAACAAAAACCTGGGAAATTATTGATCTAATTATCATTTAGTAGAGCATTTAAATGATTATTTAATACTAATTTCTAAATAAAACTAAGTTGGGTTCCACATGCCGACAAGTAGCAGTGGGAAGGAAGCGATGGCTCCGATACAGGGCCAGGGTCACCAGAACAGACGCTAGTTAGACAGGTGTTTCTAAGGTAAAGGTTCTTGTGACGTCACCAGAACAGACGCTAGTTAGACAGGTGTTTCTAAGGTACCGGTTCTCGCATCGTCACCAGAACAGACGCTAGTTAGACAGGTGTTTCTAAGGTACGGGTTCTCGCATCGTCACCAGAACAGACGCTAGTTAGACAGGTGTTTCTAAGGTACAGGTTCTTGTGACATCACCAGAACAGACGCTAGTTAGACAGGTGTTTCTAAGGTACAGGTTCTTGTGACATCACCAGAACAGACGCTAGTTAGACAGGTGTTTCTAAGGTACAGGTTCTTGTGACATCACCAGAACAAACGCTAGTTAGACAGGTGTTTCTAAGGTACAGGTTCTTGTGACATCACCAGAACAGACGCTAGTTAGACAGGTGTTTCTAAGGTACGGGTTCTCGCATCGTCACCAGAACAGACGCTAGTTAGACAGGTGTTTCTAAGGTACGGGTTCTCGCATCGTCACCAGAACAGACGCTAGTTAGACAGGTGTTTCTAAGGTACGGGTTCTCGCATCGTCACCAGAACAGACGCTAGTTAGACAGGTGTTTCTAAGGTACGGGTTCTCGCATCGTCACCAGAACAGACGCTAGTTAGACAGGTGTTTCTAAGGTACGGGTTCTCGCATCGTCACCAGAACAGACGCTAGTTAGACAGGTGTTTCTAAGGTACGGGTTCTCGCATCTTCACCAGAACATATGCTAGTTAGACAGGTGTTTCTAAGGTACAGGTTCTTGTGACATCACCAGAACAGACGCTAGTTAGACAGGTGTTTCTAAGGTACGAGTTCTCGCGACGTCACCAGAACAGACGCTAGTTAGACAGGTGTCTCTAATCACTGCCACATTCATCGCATATAAAATGGAGGTACACTAATTCTACCTGTGACGAGATTAGAGCTGCCAGGCCTTGTGTTGCAGAGGTCTATGTTCTGTAATCACTCAATAGTTCGATGACCTCAGTGACGGCAGTTGCTACCACGCTCATTGTAAGCGTCCTTAACAATGGTGATCATGAAACCCCTATGAGGTGTGATTTTAGAGTAGTACTCACAGAGTCATCGTAAGCGTTCTTGACAGCGGAGTTAGGTAACAAAGTGTGAGTGTGGAGCGATACTACTTACAAAGTCATCGTAAGCGTCCTTGACAGCGGTGAGTGCCAACACCCCTATGAGCGGCACGGCGGTGGTTATGGGCGTGAGTGAGGAGATGGCGGGGATCACCTGCAGCACCAGGAGACACAGAAAGTAGAAGTTGGCGAGTCGCTGGAACTGCTCAAACAGGTTGAGGGGCAGGAACGTCAGCACCGAGTACTTGGATGTCTTGATGTAGTTGTTCTGGAACAGCAGACACAACGCCGTCATCCTCCGGACAGAAAGAGAATACAAAAATATGGTCATGACGCCGGGAGTGTTAGTTTGGTACATTTTTGGGTTGTTCGACCGCCATTTCTCGACGCTCCTTGAGTCAGTCCCCGATGGTCGCTATTCCTGTACCCTAGGGGGCATCCATAAACCAGGTTAGCGTTACATGAGGGAGGGGTTGGAGGGGGGATAAAATAATATAAGAAAAAACCTACATAGTTTATGGATGAGCGCTTATCCCATTTTATGATTATAGCTATCCATTTTCATTTTTTTGATTTTTTTTTTACTACAGTAAAGTTATTCAAAGTTGCTTTTTTATGGATATGGTTTGTTTTTCACTAACACAACTGTACTTGAACAACCTTCGTAGGTTTGTTCGGTCATAGTCTCAATCTCATTCCGAATCAATTATTTCTCTGAAAGGAAACAAAACATAAAAAACAGGAATATTTGATTGAATTTAGGAAATGGATTTTTGACTATAAATAACATTTTGAAACCAAAGTTTGTGATGCTCGGCCATTAATTAATTCAGAAAATTAGCATTCTTTGTTAGTTTTACAAAAATTGGAAAAATTATCTACTATTAGCTTAAAGAGTTCATCTCATGGCTGATTAACCAGGATATTAAGATACGAGAGGCTGATTAACCGGGATATTAAGATACGAGAGGCTGATTAACCGGGATATTAAGATACAAGAGGCTGATTAACCGGGATATTAATATACAAGAGGCTGATTAACCGAGATATTAAGATACAACTGAAACATTGGTATGTATGTGATAGGACTAAGATAGAGTTTTTTATTTTTAAAAATACATGTTTTCCAATTAATTTAATTGCATATTTTATAAAAATGTTAAAATGGTTTTAGTAGTCTCAGTTCCACTGTTTTTTAAAGTAGAATACAGACAACCTCACCACAACACAAAATAACATCTGATTCAAACTGGGTGTTATCCGTGGGTCGAGACGGGCTCTTAAGAGTCGAGACAGTCGATTTGTACAAACTTGGGTGCATGTGACATACCGGAGGGTCATCAGAATGATGGCTTTCATCAATATCCGACCAACTAGTGCCATCTCTTGACAGCCACAATGACTAGAGGGGAGTAATAGCCATGTCTTGTGTCCCCCTACATTCTATCAATCAGACAAGGGGGGAAATAGCAGACATGAAACTGTCAGAAAAGAGACTTAATTGGAAGACCTTTGGAATGTTTTAAAACCCAGTTGGGTTTATAATGGTCTAAAATTTAACCAGGCCTCTTCTAGTTTGTTTTAGTGGTCACATGGTCTTAAGAGTCTTGTGTTGGAATAGATACTGGGGTTTGAATCTCGATAGGCTTTTTGATTATTTTTATAAATGGTTTTGAACTCTCTCTTAGTAAAAATGGGGGTACATTTCCTCTAAAATTCATCCTTCCTAATCTCTATTTTTTTTAATCACTACGCCTTACTACCTATTCATGAAAGTGGAAACCATTTATAAAAAAACAAACCTTCAGTACATCTGAGCAAGATTCGAATTCTGATGACCCTGTCTTTGGTAGTCGAGTCTATTGCAAGATGACTCTCTAGAGTTGTACTCTAGTGACTAGTCAGTCAGCAATATGTTGCTGTACTCACCGCGTACTTGAACTGAGAGTTGTACTCTAGTTAGTAGTCAGTCAGCAATATGTTGCTGTACTCACCGCGTACTTGAACTGAGAGTTGTACTCTAGTGACTAGTCAGTCAGCAATATGTTGCTGTACTCACCGCGTACTTGAACTGAGAGTTGTACTCTAGTGACTAGTCAGTCAGCAATATGTTGCTGTACTCACCGCGTACTTGAACTGAGAGTTGTACTCTAGTGACTAGTCAGTCAGCAATATGTTGCTGTACTCACCGCGTACTTGAACTGAGAGTTGTACTCTAGTTAGTAGTCAGTCAGCAATATGTTGCTGTACTCACCGCGTACTTGAACTGAGAGTTGTACTCTAGTTAGTAGTCAGTCAGCAATATGTTGCTGTACTCACCGCGTACTTGAACTGAGAGTTGTACTCTAGTGACTAGTCAGTCAGCAATATGTTGCTTTACTCACCGCGTACTTGAACTGAGAGTTGTACTCTAGTTAGTAGTCAGTCAGCAATATGTTGCTGTACTCACCGCGTACTTGAACTGAGAGTTGTACTCTAGTTAGTAGTCAGTCAGCAATATGTTGCTGTACTCACCGCGTACTTGAACTGAGAGTTGTACACTAGTGACTAGTCAGTCAGCAATATGTTGCTGTACTCACCGCGTACTTGAACTGAGAGTTGTACTCAGCAATATGTTGCTATACTCACCGCGTACTTGAACTGAGAGTTGTACTCAGCAATATGTTGCTGCACTCACCGCGTACTTGAACTGAGAGTTGTACTCGAGTTAGTAGTCAGTCAGCAATATGTTGCTGTACTCACCGCGTACTTGAACTGAGAGTTGTACACTAGTGACTAGTCAGTCAGCAATATGTTGCTGTACTCACCGCGTACTTGAACTGAGAGTTGTACTCAGCAATATGTTGCTATACTCACCGCGTACTTGAACTGAGAGTTGTACTCAGCAATATGTAGCTGCACTCACCGCGTACTTGAACTGAGAGTTGTACTCTAGTTAGTAGTCAGTCAGCAATATGTTGCTGTACTCACCGCGTACTTGAACTGAGAGTTGTACTCAGCAATATGTTACTGTACTCACCGCGTACTTGAACTGAGAGTTGTATTCTCTGTCATTGGCCCGGATCCTTCTCTCCGTCTCTGAAACACAGCAACACCCTCCAGGTCATTCGACAGTCACAAGGGTGGACTCCGGGGTGGACAGAGGGTGGACACGGGGTGGACAGAGGGTGGACTCCAGGGCCATTATCGCCATGTTATCACCTCTGCCCTTCAAATTGCCTGAATACAGTGACATGCCTGGAGTGCTTCATACCGCCAGTCTGTACCTCATATCGCCAGTATGTACCTCATACCGCCAGTCTGTACCTCATACCGCCAGTCTGTACCTCATATCGCCAGTCTGTACCTCATACACCCAGTCTGTATCTCATAGCACCAGCAGTCTGTATCTCATACACCCAGCCTGTACCTCATAGCACCAGTCTGTACACACCCAGTCTGTACCTCATACACCCAGTCTGTACCTCATACACCCAGTCTGTACCTCATATCACCCAGTCTGTACCTCATACCGCCAGTCTGTACCTCATAGCGCCAGTCTGTGCCTCATAGCGCCAGTCTGTGCCTCATACCACCAGTCTGTACCTCATACCGCCAGTCTGTACCCCATACCGCCAGTCTGTACCCTATACCGCCAGTATGTGCCTCATACCGCCAGTCTGTGCCTCATACCGCCAGTATATACCTCATACCGCCAGTCTGTGCCTCATACCGCCAGTCTGTGCCTCATACCGCCAGTATGTACCTCATAGCGCCAGTCTGTGCCTCATAGCGCCAGTCTGTGCCTCATACCACCAGTCTGTACCTCATACCGCCAGTCTGTACCCCATACCGCCAGTCTGTACCCTATACCGCCAGTCTGTACCTCATACCGCCAGTCTGTACCTCATACCGCCAGTCTGTACCTCATACCGCCAGTATGTACCTCATACCGCCAGTCTGTACCTCATACCGCCAGTCTGTACCTCATACCGCCAGTCTGTACCTCATACGGCCAGTCTGTACCTCATACCGCCAGTCTGTACCTCATACCGCCAGTCTGTACCTCATACCGCCAGTCTGTACCTCATACCGCCAGTCTGTACCTCATACCGCCAGTCTGTACCTCATACCGCCCGTCTGTACCTCATACCGCCAGTCTGTACCTCATACCGCCAGTCTGTACCTCATACCGCCAGTCTGTACCTCATACCGCCAGTCTGTACCTCATACCGCCAGTCTGTACCTCATACCGCCAGTCTGTACCTCATACCGCCAGTCTGTGCACCTCATACCGCCAGTCTGTGCCTCATACCGCCAGTCTGTGCCTCATACCGCCAGTCTGTACCTCATACCGCCAGTCTGTACCTCATACCGCCAGTCTGTACCTCATACCGCCAGTCTGTACCTCATACCGCCAGTCTGTACCTCATACCGCCAGCCTGTACCTCATACCGCCAGTCTGTACCTCATACCGCCAGTGTGTACCTCATAGCGCCAGTCTGTGCCTCATAGCGCCAGTCTGTACCTCATACCGCCAGTCTGTACCTCATACCGCCAGTGTGTACCTCATACCGCCAGTCTGTGCCTCATACCGCCAGTCTGTACCTCATACCGCCAGTCTGTGCCTCATACCGCCAGTCCCCCAACAAGAGTACCGATGCACTCGCCGGTTTAGTGGTCTGTTGGCTCCACTACTGGAGTAACGACGACGTTTTATTTGGCGACGCCTAACTATCGACCGCGGCTCGGCGCCCTGCGTCTGTCTTTCTCTGTCAAGAGGCGCCGCGGAGCGTCTTGCTCCAGTGCCGACTCACTCGGACCCAGAGTTCTACCCCTAGAAGTTAGGCTACACAGTGTAGTCATGTTCTTGTTATTTCTGACATTCCCACGCAAACAATTGTAATCGTCAATATTTCCTGGACCCAGCGTTCAGTAATTTGGTCTCAAAAACCTCCTCCAACATCGTCCCTCCATCACGAAAAGTATTTTTAAAAGGGGTGTACGAAGCTCCTAAACTTTAACTTAGATTATAAAAAAATTCCTGTTTCACCAATAAAAATATTTAAAGTTAAAATAATAAATTTATATTAAATTATGTTCCTCCTGAGTTGTTAGGCGCATTTCAAATTAATATTACTAAGAAGAAAACTGTAGACACAAACGTATATACCTTCCCATATTGTGTATTGTGGCTTGGAAGAGAAATGTCGTAAAGAGAATTTCAGTAAACTGCCCTTAACTAAGTTTCCCTCATAAAAACAAAACACAACATCTTGTTAGTCACAAAATATTTATAATAAATTTAAACCAAATTGAAATAGTATTAAAAAATTTCAAATTTTCAAAAATAATAAAATTATTTTTAATTTGTCAAAATAAAACACATAACTTTATTTATTACTAAAAAAATATACTTCCAGATACTCATTTAAAATCAATCTTAAAAGAAAATTTGAGAGAATTTCAATTTTTTTTTTATAATTTGTTGTAAGTAAACTACCCTTAAATTAATTTATTTTAGAAAAATAAACATACATTATTATTGATCATGTAAAATAGTCCCTCGATACCAATTTTGATCAAAAACGTTAGAGCTATTTTTTTTTAAATAAAAATAAAATTTTACAAAAATCAGTCATCAGTAAATTAACCTAAATTTGCGGCGTAAGGTCAAAATCTAAAGACCGTCCTGAGGTATTTCCCTATAAGTATAACATGTAGATATTAAGTTTGAACAAAATATAACAACATGAAACCGTTTCAGATCTGTGACCAGGGACAGACAGACAGAATTGTAAAATCAACTTTTTTTTGTTCGGGCACACATAAAACGTAAAGATTCATTATAATCTCGTGGTCGAAAATTTTCACGACAATAATACTTTCTTTTTTGTACGAAAAATTAAAAACCGAATTATGTTAATTGTATGTTACTTGATAACTTGATTGATCAGATTAGTGAAATATTAATTGTGCAATTAAACATTTTATAAATGATTTTAGCGCATAAAGTCATGTAAATAAGTACAATATCATATTTTGTTCAGGCGAAGAACAATTAACGCGGCTTTAAGAATATTTCATAGTTAGATTCTGGCCCGCTTCGAATTTTAAAAATGGGGAACTTTACAAATTGTGTTTAAAATAAAATTTAAGGCTGAGCCTATTCCTATAAATGGATGGTTCTAACAAATACTTCTGTTTAGGTGGTCACATGGTCTAAGGCGCTACTCTCATGTTGGACTAGACTGGCTGCCAATATCGGGCTTTGATCCCGGTCGGGTCTATTGAGTTTTTTTTCCCTAAATGGTTTCCCACTCTCTGTCGCCACACAAATGCGAGTACACTTTATCTAAATTTAATCTTCCTCATCCCTAACCCACTATCGTAATCAATACATAAGCGTATAACCCGAATGGGTAGCAAACGTGGTGTGAAAATAAAAAAAAGGATCCGCACCAGAACATAGACCGTGTTGGTGTCGCCAGGGACCTACTGAATACTGATATCTCAATCCAAGCCCTTGCCAGTGGAAGCGCCGTATTTTGTACCCTGCAGACAGCCCGCCAGGCTCTCATGGGTGACTTGTCAACTACCATCTAGGGGCAGCCTCCGCAGGAACCACTGCCATGTTTTACTATACATAGCAATCACGTGACGTGGGACGGGAGGGCGATGGAATATTATTGACATTTTCAATTTATTTTCATGGGGAAAAATTTCCAGCTGAATTTTATTCCTTTTTACCATTCCTCCCCCCGAATCCGGACAACTGGGCGCCGCCATCTGGGCGCCGCCAACTGGGCGCGGCCAACTGGGCGCCAGGACAACTGGGCGCTAGGACAACTGGGCGCCAGGACAACTGGGCGCTAGGACAACTGGGCGCCAGGACAACTGGGCGCCAAAATTAACCCCACTTTTTTCTTTTTTAACTAAAATTCACTTTTTTTGCAATGCATTTTTTTCAAGTAACCCCACTTTTTTCTTTTTAAAAAAAATTCACTTTTTTGCAATGCATTTTTTCTTTTTAATTTTTCTCTTCTAACAAAAATTCACTTTTTTGCAATGCATTTTTTCTTTTTAATTAAAAAGTGATTAGTAAAAACAAAAAATGCACTCTTTTTTTCATTATATATTTCTCAATTAAAATTAAAAAGTGATGGGTAAAAACTAGCATAAAAAGTGATGGGTAAAAACTATCATAATGCAAAGTGATGGTTAAAAAATAGCATAATGCGCAGCATCATATTTTATTTAAATGTTCTTTGTTTTGTATTAATGCATTGGAATATTATGTGTAACACCACGTAAAAACTAAATAATGTCTCTATTATTATAGTCCCTAACTAGTCTTAAAATTCTAGCATAGATTCTCGATACTTTCTTTTTTTCGGCGTGGGCTCATGTCCAGCTACAAGATGTTCATAGTAGATATCTCTTGCAGCTTGTACTTTACGTAGAGCAGCAATAAATTTCCATATTGTAGGATGTTGCATGCCCAGCTCAGTTCCTAGCCTGCGATGTGCAGCTTCAGCATGGTTGTTAGTACGATCTGTACCATTTAATACTCTTGTGTAAAGATTCCACATATTTGGTGGAAATAATGCCACTCGTCGTCCAACGCCTCTGCGATTTCTACGACCTATATAATTGTCTTCAAGCCAGTCTATCAGGGGCTGCAAATTGTCTGGAGGTTCTTCTGCCAACAAATCTAAAGCTTGGTCTAAATCATTTTCTGGTACAAATGCCAGAGCTGATATCATCCTTGCTTTCAAACTAAACTCGGAATTGTTGTTGTATTGTTGAATAAGTTCCAACGCACATATTTATTTTCTCATGTTATGTGTTGGATGGTAAAAACAACCATGTATTTCAACTTGGGGAAAACACTCTCTAATAGCACTTATTGCAGCGGATTCAAAGTTACATGAAAATGTTTGTGGTTGAAAGGTAGGTTCAATTTCTTGTAACATTTCAAAAAGTCGTACGTACGTAGCTCGTTGTTTATTAGGTAGGAGTGCATATATAATTGGATGCACCCCTCCAAATTGCTTACCAAGCACAGTTTAGATTTGTGCAAACAGTAGTGGGGCAGTCTTAAATGTTCCATCTCCATATAAAGCCTCTGCGTCACGTAATATTTGCAGATTACGTTGTCGACCAAAAATAAGGATTATTTTTCATTTTTTGTGGGTGTTTTTAGAAATTTTATAATATCAAATAGTCTAACTTTATAAATATAAATTTATTAAGTTTCCTCTACTAAGATTTTTTTAAAACAACTCCAAAAATGAATCTTTACGTAATTGAAAAATATATGATGTTGCGCTGAAAAATATGATTAATTAAAAAAAAGTTCATTTTTAGTTTTTAATCCCTCACTTTTTAATTTTAATAGAAAAATATATGAAAAAATTGTGCATTTTTTATTCTAAAAAAATTTGCATAATAAGTTTTATTTTAGCGCCCAGTTGTCTTGGCGCCCAGTTGTTCTGGCGCCCAGTTGGCCGCGCCCGGTTGGCGGCGCCCAGATGGCGGCGCCCAGTTGTCCTAGACCGTCCTCCCCCATCTGTTAGATTTGATTTTAGAGAATCGTGAATGTCTGTGTGCACTGTCCAAGTGAACAGACCTCAAATAGTTCATTTAACAATTTATTATAGCTCAAAATTGAAACAAACAAATATATTTCCAACCCTACCGGACCGCATATTACTAATCAAATGTTGCGCTTAGGTTAAATAGTGACAACACCTTTAACAGTCCACGAGTTTGTTGTTTACTGTAATGAACACTAAACTATGTTCTATGGCTCTATACATATATAGACTTGTAAACATAGTTTAACAGTCCACTAGTTTGTTGTTTACTGTAATGAACACTAAACTATGTTCTATGGCTCTATACATCTATAGACTTGTAAACATAGTTTAACAGTTGACTAAAGTCCAACAATCCACATATTTCTGTTGATCATTAAGAACTAAATGTCCGGGAAACAAAAGGTAACTGTTATAGGAGCGTGGAATGATCTTTGAGAATAGAATGATGGTATTTAATACGACACACATTGTATTATCATTAATATTCTCTTCTTCCCCTGTTTGTTCTCCTACTGCCAAACAGTACCACCCAGGAACGTTATAAACCCACTTGGTTTCTTCTTGACTATTCTAGCACCTTAATTAAGCCTCGGACTAAAGATAAGTAGGCAAACTCAGACTATTATTCGGGTGAAAGGGCGTTGTTAATTATATTCAATTTATATCATAATATACAGTATATTTATAATACAATTTTGAGCAAACTTGTAAAGAAAAAGTACTTCTCTAGTGCATCATTTAATATTATGTATACTTTTGTGGATAGTCTTAAGCCCCTTCTAAATACTCCGTAATCCTTAGAAATCCTATACATGTCCACATAGTCCGTATCCTTAATCACGTGACCGTGCAAACCAATGAGATTGGCAGTCAGACTTCGTCTAATAAAACTGTTCGAAAGGAAATAGTCTACAGCAGGGAGTAACCGCAAAGCAGTCAGCTGATCAATAAAAGAATCTAAAATAATGTTTCGAGAACATATCCAGGATATACTTGAAATGTAGGTTAAGTACAATCCCAATGAATATATTTATAACACGATTTGAACTATACAAACTTATAATCATCAAGTGATCCTTTCGCTGCCAATGGACCTTTTATCTCGATGCGCACGCACATATTTATCTAACTGTGATTGGTAGTCCATATAAACTAGTCCTTGTAAAGTTAAAGTTGACCAACTAGTAAGGAGTAAGGACTTTACGGATCAGGACTCTGTAGACAGAACAATAATACTTTGGACACTGCGTCTGAATATGGGGCTTTTGGTCGCGTAAGGACAGAGATAAACCTCAATTTTATTAAGGACGGACATATTATCTGACAGCTCTCCTTACAGGTCATATAATCTACAGCTGTCACTTTTGCTAGATGTTATCACTACTTGCAGTGGCGAAGCGTGATCATTTTTGGGTGAACTGACTCATGAATGCTCACTTAGGGGCACACTCAACGATGTCGAAAACGGGATTTTTATGAAGTTATAAAAATATAGTACTGATAGACAACTACTACTATACTACTACTACTACTACTACTACTACTACTACTACTACTAAATAATAATAAGAGTAATAATAATATTTAAAATTAGCGAAGCTTACAAAGATATTTAAGAGTTTAACGCGTGGCTGGAATTCAAGAAATCCAAGTACTTGGTTCTCAAACGAGCACTCATGGTCGTTATCTCGGCACTTACCCACAGAGATGTAGCCCTTGAAGTATTCCGAGGTCTGCCCATTGCTGTTGGTCCTGTACCTGCCTCCCCCTCTCCCCACCAGCTTCCCCAGGACGGTGAGAAGGGACTCGCGGAGGGTGTTGGGTTTCTTGCCCCCCGGTTCAGAGTCCCTGACGCTGCCCTCGCTTCCTTCAGGCTCCGCCAGGGTGCAGGGCTGGGATACTGGCGGAGCCTGCTGCGGGCGACTCTTCCTGCGTCGCCTCTTCTTCTTCCCCTTCCGTCGGACATCGTCGTCATCCTCCTCGGCGTCCTTCCTGCCGTCCACCGCCGTTTCTTTAACTTCAAACACTTCCAGCTCCAAGGCGTCTTCCATGGACATGATCTCGCGGGGCGCGGTCACCAGAAAGGCGCGCGGTGGCTTCGCTCCATTCGTTGCGGCGCGACCACCGCAGAGCTCTCGCGCGACATAGTTCGAGACTCGGCCGAGAGATG
Organism: Timema podura; assembly: GCA_033556935.1. Lineage (NCBI taxonomy): Eukaryota > Metazoa > Arthropoda > Insecta > Phasmatodea > Timematidae > Timema > Timema podura. The sequence continues at coordinate 58,912,814 of JAVRXN010000012.1, read as the reverse complement.
GCGGCAGCGCGCGCGACAGAAGACTGTGTCAGGCGACGAACACGCCTTAAGAATCTTCGCGTCAACACGCACTAGGGGGTTGCTACAAACGCGGAGGTGTACTGTAAGATAGTAACATTCTCAACAGGCCAGCTGAGAAAATTTAAATATATCTACTTTACATTTTCCAAACATTGTTCTTGATTGGTATTTAAGTTAAATCTTCTGTTAAAATTTTAACCATTTTGAGGTGTAATCAAGTCTCTCACTCAGACAATGTTCGACCAATCAGCGATCACATTTCCCCATACTCGCGTCTGACGTGATGTGTGCGTGGAGTTCAGTTGCACCAGAAGAGCCTGACTGGGAGTCGAAAGAGTGCTTTTACAAGAGTTGTCGATACAGAAAACACTGCACAAGAGGAAGTATAAGTTTTGAGTCCGACCAAAAGATTAAAGCTTGTATTTATTGAATTAATATACATAAGAGTAGATAAAAGTAGGGCTGGATGGAGACTAAGCGACCAAGTTTGTGTTGTTTTAACAGATGCAGTATTTATAATGTTATTCTAAATGTAGATCTTAATGTCGCTAGTGTTTATTTACATCAAGAGAGGATTGATACATGTTTCACTGCGCTATCATCGACGATACAAGTTGGGGAATCGCACACGAGAGAGTTAATAGATGGAGCATGTTTATTCTCTTCTTTTTTTATATATATATAAAAGTGACGAATATGGAACATAAATCAAATGTTAGAACTAATATCTAATTAAGGTGTAGTTAGGAAACCTAAAAGGTAATCGACTAGAGTCGCTACCGGCTGCACAGTAGTTTACAGATAGGCCCATCCAATGGCTGGAGAGGAGTCCAGGTTTAACAACTGTTCTGATATGTCCCTAGAATAGTTATTAAAATGACAACCTCACAGAGAGTTTGGTGGAAATAAAATTATGTTTAGTTCTAGAGGTGATCTTCTCAACTACCAAGTTCCAACTGTGTTGGCAACGGTAGTGTGTGTAGTTGAGTTTTATTAATATATGAGCGTACTGAGCAGATAATTGTACCGATACATGACGTACTGAGCAGATAATTTGTACCGATACATGAGCGTACTGAGCAATACTTGTACCGATACATGAGCGTACTGAGCAGATAACTGTACCGATACATGAGCGTACTGAGCAGATACTTGTACCGATAAACGAGCGTACTGAGCAGATACTTTGTAACAATACACGAGCGTACTGAGCAGATACTGGTATCAATACACGAGCGTACTGAGCAGATACTTGTATCAATACATGAGCGTACTGAGCAATACTTGTATCAATACATGAGCGTACTGAGCAGATACTTGTATCAATACACGAGCGTACTGAGCAGATACTTGTATCATACACGAGCGTACTGATCAGATACTTGTATCAATACACGAGGCGTACTGAGCAATACTTGTATCAATACATGAAAGTACTGAGCAGATACTTGTATCAATACACGAGCGTACTGAGCAGATACTTGTATCAATACATGAGCGTACTGAGCAGATTACTTGTAATCAATACATGAAAGTACTGAGCAGATACTTGTACCAATACATGAGTTGTACTGAGCAGATACTTGTATCAATACATGAAAGTACTGAGCAGATACTTGTATCAATACATGAAAGTACTGAGCAGATACTTGTATCAATATATGAAAGTACTGAGCAGATACTTGTATCAACACATGAAAGTACTGAGCAGATACTTGTATCAATACACGAGCGTACTGAGCAGATACTTGTATCAACACATGAAAGTACTGATCAGATACTTGTATCAATACACGAGCGTACTGAGCAGATACTTGTATCAATACATGAGCGTACTGAGCAGATACTTGTATCAATACATGAGCGTACTGAGCAGATACTTGTATCAATACATGAAAGTACTGAGCAGATACTTGTATCAATACACGAGCGTACTGAGCAGATGAATGAATCAATTCAATTAATACTCTAAATGAATCAAATCATGTGACCGACATTTTTTAGGTGCGCACAAACAGGCTTGAGTGACTTGTTAGTCAAGGGTTCGATATCTGACCGGGTGCATCCCCCCCCTCCCCCCCGTGTGGTTTTCGAGTGTTTAATGAGTTATGGTTACGAATTAAACTTCGTATCAGTTTCCAAAGTAAGAGTTCCCAACGGTCAAACACCACTTGATTGCATTCCACTTCAAGTGATCAATAAATACCGCAAGAGAGGCTCAAACTACTGTGCAGAGGTACCAACGTTCCGGCATTAAGATGGGATGAACAGGGACGGGAGAAAAGATCATGGTTTTGCAGTTTTTATAGCAAAACACATCAAACATTTTCCCAGTAGAAACAAGAGCATACGATATTATTTTCTTCACATGGCGATACAAACAGTTGTTTGAATATCTGTAGAGAGCAAAGACGGGTAACTTTTTAATGAAGAGAAAAAGTCGTCATTAAATTCCAGGACACCCTCGACAGATATTTAACAACTGGTGAGCAACACTGCCCTTGGCTCACAAACCTTACCGTCGCACATTAACAACTCAAGTACGCGATAGATTCCAAACCTGGTCGTGCAGAAACCAAACAAAACACCACAGGGTCCGGGTGGAGGGCAAAGGACAGTCTCGACCGTAGGTCCCTGACGCTCGGCACCCATTACAAAGACATTAACACAATCGCCGTGCGACAAAGAGGTTGGGAAGTCGACCTTTTCTACGAGTGTGCACGCAGATAGACCTTAGGATAAGGTGAAAGTCCATAGTCCACGTATGTTTATAAAATGTTGGGGTATTTATATCCGAGCTATCCGGTCGGGGGGCGAAGTGTTGAAACCGTCACCCACCCAGGTCAGTGTTTCCCCTGTAAGTGCGGGGACCCGCACCTCACCGACGCAGTGTACGTAGTCAGACACAATCAATACTTGCCGAGAAACGTTTCCCGTGCTTCTTCACACGAGCGCGCGGGGAGGGTGTGATGGTGTGTCCACCTCGCACACCACTACACACCCGGGAGAGGACACTAAGCAACACGCACTCCCGGCTATCCCAATACCTCAGCAAACGTCTCCCGGAATATTCCCCCAGGAACTGGAGAGTCTTTAAATGTTCACCGACCAATGACACACTCTCTCTCTATCTCTCTCGCGGGAGACACGACGCTGCGACCCTGGCGGAGAGACAGACAACTAACCGTCGCCACGACGCCGGCGGTCGTATCCCGTACTAAAGTATCCAGTTTCCAGTGCGTCCAATCAAGTTGTTAGTTTAAGCGCCTGTCGCTGTGATCTTTAAGGCATCGCAAGACAACTAGTACAGTCGGCAACAAGAGTCGTCTTTGCTGTGTTTCTGACAGTACAGTCGGCAACAAGAGTCGTCTTGATTGTTTTTCTGAACGCTGCTACTAGCTCATAGTATCACACGTCCATATACACTCTGCCTTAAATATGAAAGATTTAGAACAGTCTACCACAAATTTCTAAATGTCAGAAAGCAAGTGTGTTTATAACGTTCCTGGGTGGAGCTATCTTGCAGTAGGAGAACCAACAGGGGAGGAGTAAGATACAAATTACAAGACAACTTATGTTGTATTATATGAATGCCATCATTCTATTCTCAAAGATCATTCCACGCTCCTATAACAGTCACATTTCGTTTTCCGAACATTTAGCTCTTAATGATCAACAGAAATATGTGGATTGTTGGACTTTTGTCAACTGTTAAACTATGTTTACAAGTCTATATATATGTATAGAGCCATAGAACATAGTTTAGTGTTCATTACAGTAAACAACAAACTCGTGGACTGTTAAACTATGTTTACAAGTCTATATATGTATAGAGCCATAGAACATAGTTTAGTGTTCATTACAGTAAACAACAAACTCGTGGACTGTTCAACTATGTTTACAAGTCTATATATGTATAGAACCATAGAACATAGTTTAATGTTCATTACAGTAAACAACAAACTCGTGGACTGTTAAACTATGTTTACAAGTCTATATATGTATAGAACCATAGAACATAGTTTAATGTTCATTACAGTAAACAACAAACTCGTGGACTGTTAAACTATGTCTACAAGTCTATATATGTATAGAACCATAGAACATAGTTTAATGTTCATTACAGTAAACAACAAACTCGTGGACTGTTAAACTATGTTTACAAGTCTATATATGTATAGAGCCATAGAACATAGTTTAGTGTTCATTACCCCAGAACACGTAGTTTGAGAGTATATAATACACGAGGCGTCACACCTGTCCACATTATCCACAGTTACCTGCACTAGATTGGCTTTGGCTCAAGATAATCCATCACCGGGAAATATCGATACGTCGCTTGTTTTATGTGAAATGAAGTTAGTTAGTTACCTTGTCTGTCGCTCGCCACCTTGGCCATGGTGTGCTGCTGGCTGGGGTCTGGAGAGGGTGGAGGGGGATGTTGCAACGACCGGCCATGTGACTCCTCTGCTAGCACACCTCACCTGCAAACAGACACGGCACACTTTGTCAACAACTGCAGACCAAGTGACACCTCTACTACTAGCACACCTCACCTGCAAACAGACACGGCACACTTTGTCAACAACTGCAGGCCATGTGACACCTCTACTACTAGCAAAACCTCACCTGCAGACAAACACGGCACAGTTTGTCAACAACTGCAGACCAAGTGACACCTCTACTACTAGCACACCTCACCTGCAAACAGACACGGCACACTTTGTCAACAACTGCAGACCAAGTGACACTTCTACTACTAGCACACCTCACCTGCAAACAGACGCGGCACACTTTGTCAACAACTGCAGGCCATGTGACACCTTACTACTAGCAAACCTCACCTGCAGACAAACACGGCACAGTTTGTCAACAACTGCAGACCAAGTGACACCTCTACTACTAGCACACCTCACCTGCAAACAGACACGGCACACTTTGTCAACAACTGCAGACCATGTGACACTACTACTAGCACACCTAACCTGCATACAAACACGGCACACTTTGTCAACAAGTGCAGACCAAGTGACACCTCTACTACTACCACACCTCACCTGCAAACAGACACGGCACACTTTGTCAACAACTGAAGACCATGTGACACCTCTACTACTAGCACACCTAACCTGCAGACAAACACGGCACACTTTGTCAACAAGTGCAGACCAAGTGACACCTCTACTACTACCACACTTCACCTGCAAACAGACACGGCACACTTTGTCAACAACTGCAGACCATGTGACACCTCTACTACTAGCACACCTCACCTGCAGACAAACACGGCACAGTTTGTCAACAACTGCAGACCATGTGACACCTCTACTACTAGCAACCTCACCTGCAGACAAACACGGCACAGGCCCACTCATCATATTCAATTTTACAAAGATGGCGAACTGAATGAAATGAGCTCGGTTGAAGAAGTCGTACAAACCGTATTCGGTTGTGTTCATGTGCGTGTGTTTACAAAATAAAAACATTTTATTTTGAAAATAATATTTTGTTAATACAAAAAAAATTTATTTATTTCATAATTAAGATGTTATAAGACGACACAGATGTGAATAATATGGTTTTTAATTTATTTCAAGCACCTTAATTTCTCCAGTCGCCACCCACAACCACGAAAAAAAACAGGTTTTTTTTTGTTCTTTCATTTATTTACGAAATCGCCAATTATACAGAAATCCTTGAGTAAATTTTATAAGACTTGTTTAATAACACTTTTATTGATAATATAGTAACCCGCCTCGGTGGCGTAGTTAGCTAACGCGCTAGTCGTGTTGAGCTAGACTGCAGAGGACGGGGAGATCGAGGTTCGAATCTCGGTCGGGTGAACTGGGGGGTGGTTTTCCCTAAATGGCTTTACACTTTCCCTCCACGCAAATGCGGTTTCACTTCCTCTATATTCAATCTTACCAATTCCTAACCCATTAGCGTAATTAGTACTTAAGCGTATAAACCGAACGGGTAGTAAGACGCGGTGCTAAATAAAAAAAGAAGATAATAATAATCTCCACACAGGTTAACTTAGTTACTTTCAGCCAATATTTGCGATGGAAATCTTCTGCTAGTTGTCAGTTACCAACATTCCTACGCCGGGTGGAATGTAACAAGCTTACCTTGCTTGGTTCCACTATGGTGCAGTTTATAAGATAGGGTCATAGTGTAACTGTACCGTGGCTACAAACTAACAGGGCTACCAATCTCCGCCACTTTAAAAGAGGGTATACACATTTACCCCATTTTATGAGGAAGTCGGCGACTATTCATGGACACTCCACGCACTTCAACACAGAACACTGTTTGTCGTTCGAGTTTGGCAAGAAAACAAGAATAAAGTCACGAAGTGGCATGTGACCCCTGTTCGCTTATTCCCGAGTTCAAGACGCTGCGCAGGCGCTAAAGCTTGGGGAAAGGAGCGAGAAGTGCTATCAAGTGTGTCTCCCTCATAGTCATCCTCCCGACGTTGTGCGCAGGCGTCGATGAGAGGGCCATTTCTGACTAGCGGTTGATGACTTCAATGGTCATGTGATATCTCCCTACCATTTTACCCCGCTGTTCAAAGTGAAATATAAGCTAGTACCCAGAATGGAAAGTCCCAACATGTAAGTGTTCGTTATTTTGGAAAAGACTTTTTTTATATAATTTTTTTTTAATTTGAAAACTTGGCAACAACTAAACTCATTCTAAATTATGTAGGTCTTAAATGTGATTATGTTTCGTCATGTTTATTTTTTATTTATTATTACAAAATTAAATTTCTTCTGGAATTATAATTTGTTTTGGATACCGACATATCTTTAACCTTTTTTGATCCGAGGTTCGGATGATTTATTCACAAGCCAAAATTATTTATTTTAATCTTCGTTAGCTCTCTTGGACTTTAATTCTTTTGCCATATACTTACAGTTGTAGTGAGTCCAAGCGTATCTAATAATGTTTGGTATCATATTTTCAAGTTTAATGGTATTGGGAACTACATTAGATGTTTCTAATATGTTAGGAGTTTATTGTAAACCTAGTAGATAGGTTAGAAAAGAAATAAGTAATTTCGTGTCTAAGTTACCCCTGCCTCAAGGGTTATTAGATGAGAATAATGATTTTTTTAATAAACATATCCAGGTGTATAGTTACGAGCAAAACTCTACTAGTTGTTTTATAAATACAGAAATGTGATATGTATGGACTTTTAAGACAAGCTTAATACCATGTGTTTACAGTTAAATTTTGAGCGGCTTTGCCATAATGATTGTGTAGATGATAGGTTGTATTTATACTTACAATCTAATATGCGTGTTGTTCGCAATAATCAACTTTGTTTACATTTGAAATGGTAATGTTTCCTTACGATGAATATTCTTTAATTAAGTTAAATGCGCTTTGAACGCTTTTATTTAATATTGCTGTGTGTACTTAAATACATATATTGCTTCCTGATAAATATTATTTAATTATCTACTCTTGCGAATTGTCCGCAATCTCTAAATATTATATTGTTTACCTTTTGAGTCTTATTCAATACTCTGATAATAAACGGCCTTCAGGCCGATGTTAATTTCATGTCATTCGTTATGCGATTACATAAAGCAAAATCCTAACTCTCTCAACGTCAATAGTCGAATACACTATTTAAATGAAAGTTAAGATAGCTAGGTTTGGATATCTGGGCTTGGCATATTTGAGTGTAGGTCAAATAAAGATCTCTGGTGATCTGCTATTTATTCTTTGTCTTGCAACCCCTAAGACAACCGGGTTGTTAATCAGTCAAGTTAAGACTGCTACCATGCCTGGTTTTACTATGGTGCAGCTTATGAGTAGGGCCATAGTGTAATCAGTCAAGGTAAGACTGCTGAAATTTCGGGGTAAACAAAGAACAGATAAAACAGATAAAAGTTCTTCTATTACTAAACCGCAATATTTATTTTTTGTACGTCTCAATACCCTCCGTGCTATAAGCATTTAACTACACTAACGGTGTAAGGATGAGTCAGGGAGAATGTATGGTCAGTGTACCAGTATTTGCGTGGAGGGAGAGTGGGAAACCGTCTGGAAAAAATTCACCCCCAGTACACCCTAACGAGACTAGACTGTCTATTTGGAGTAGGTAAAAATGTACGGATTCCAACTTCAAAATAAACTTATAATATTATAACAATATATTAGGGTGACCTGGTGGTCCAGGGGTAAAGTGTCGGACTTCTGTGCTGTGGTCCGGGGTTCAATCCTCAGTCCCGGCACAGATTTATCTTACTGCCAAACCCTTCCTTCACCTCTGACAATACGTGTATTAATCACAACTTGTGATGTGTGGAATGCCAGGCCTCCACCGTGGTTCGGATCCCCACGTTAAACTGTAGCTCCTCCATTTCATTTCACAATCACCCTACCATTACACATTAGCGTAAGTGCGTATAATATAACCCGAACGGGTAGTAAGACGCGGTGCTAATAATAATAATATATTATAGCAAATAAATAAGGATATTCCAGTTTTATACAAATTTATTTAAATATAAATTCCCAAGGTCAAAGAAGCTTCCCATGATTGGATCGTGTGTAAATTGACACCCCACACCCTTCTCTTATTGTTTGTCCTTAGCACCGCGTCTTACTACCCGCCCGGTTTATACACTTATGTCCAATTAGGCTAATGTATGTAGGGATTAGGAAGGTTATATTTAGAGGAAATTTACCCATATTTGCTTGGTGGGAGAGTGGAAAACCACTATAGGTCCCGACCGAGATTCAAACTTAGATCTCCCCATCATCGGCAGTCTAATCTACTGCGAGAGAGACTGACGTCTTAGACCACGCGGCCACCGGAGCGTGTCGTCCTCTTTTTGATGCCGTGTGGTATAAACCGTTGAAGTTGAAGTTTAAGTTGTCCGACTCTAGGACCTCATGTTTGTGACACAAGTTGACAGCTAATCTTTGACCGGATACCGGAAGTCGCAACCGCATGACCGGAAATACCATCACCCGGAATAAAAGACTCGCGATAGTGACGCACGCCTCTGTAACAAGTGGGCCGAGATTTCTCCGACCTTCGTGAACCTTCGTGCCACCTTTCACAAGGTCTAAAGCCGGTGGTGCCCTTATCTTTCTCGGGTCACCGCCCCTTTTAGTTCCCAAACGCCCCCTAGCCTACTCTGTGGAGCTTTGCACGACCAACGACTTGGTGGTCGAGTGGGGCAAGCGTGTCGCATTCGTTTGGTCAAAAGGGACAAATTGGAAATACTGACATTTCAGGAAATTAAATATTGTCACCATCTTAAGTAAACAAACTAGGTTCTAAAATTATTATTATTGAATATATATACCAAACGAGTATATATACATATATATGATATGGCTAATTAGAAAAATTGGTTAGTTTGAACCGACCATTATTCCCCATAGAATTCCTATTCAAACCAATGGTAAAAACAAAACAAAAAAAAACATTAAATTCGAGTTTAAGAAGGAAATGTTTGGATAAATCGAAGCGTATGGCTAATTTTTTGGATTGTGTACTAATTTCAAACCCAACTTAACGATCTTTACTAAACCGAGAATATCAAATAATAAAGTTGTAGTTAACCTACAGACACACAGTAAATGAGAAGGCGGGGAACTAAGCACGGTGGCGAGAGGGTTGCCTAATATAGGGGATGTGTTGGCTCAGCTCTTATTATTATTATTATTATTAGCACCACGTCTTACTACCCGTTCGGGTTTTACGCACTTACACTAATGTGCAATGGTAGGGTGATTGTGAGATGAAATGGAGGACCTACAGTTTAACGTGGAATCCGAACCACGGGGAGGTCTGGTAATTCCTACACATTCACAAGTTGTGATTAATACACGTCTTGTCAGAGGTGAAGGAAGGGTTTGGCAATCAGATAAGTCTGTGCCGGGACCGAGGATTGAACCCCGGACCCCCAGCACAGAAGTCTGACACCTTACCCCCAGACCACCAGGTCACCCTTAGCCTTTATCAATTCTGTGTGACGATGTAACCACGTGATGCCCTGAATGAATGATTTGTCGGCTATTTTCGTATGGTAATTTCTCAAATTTTTTTATATATTTTTTCGCTTAAAATTTTCTTGTTTTTCCATGTATGTATATATTGTGTGTGTTTACATGCAACATATTTTGAGATTATTAAATTTATTGTGTACCAGATGTCTAGATACTCATGGAAAATTTTTATTTCAAATTTTGGATATTTCGATTTTTTTTTAAATATTTCCCTTGGACTTCCGAATTAAAAAAGTTATACTGTGTGTGTATATATTATTTGAGACTTGATATATATTTTCCCAGAAGTTTGGAACTTTTTTTTCCCGATGCAACTGGCGGCAAACGAGCAGCTCGAGGCAGTTTGGCAACTGTCCCGTCTAGAGAGTAAACAAAGTTGTAAGATGTGTTCCCTCATGGTGGCCAGTTGTGCATACTGGCGGGACACAATTCGGAGCACCGTGTAGAGGAGTCACGAATGTGACGCGGGTCACAGATACCGAACATCATCACATGCCAACATTGGAAGGCGCGGTACTTGACGACGTATAATAACCGTCTGTCCGCCCCACACTGCGTCCAGCACTGGAAGGCGATTGACGCATCGTGTAGGGCCGGCTTCAAAAGACGCGAATGTTCGCGCCGCTACACCCGATATTATCGCTAAGGAAATTGCAGGTCTTTTGGAGAAAGGTTTTATCTTCACTCTCTCTCTCGGTTGCCAAATCTCCTCGCTCTCAGTTATGTCTGAAGGTGATGTTCTGTGGTAAGAAGGAGCTACTGGCAACATCGACTAACCAGCGTTGCCAAACTTGTCTTATATTTGAGGGGAGATGGACCACAGGAAAACAAGAGAATGACAACGCTGTTTATCAATAGTAATCATGCAGTTCCCTCAGCGATAATACCCAGTGTAGTCGGGGTAGAAATTCGCGAAAAGTGTGTGAGGTCCACCGAAGGCGAGTATTCGTACATACATCCATACATATATATATAACATACATACCTAATCACACCATTCCCTTAGAGGGTAAGCAAGAAATTGTACATATAGTTCAAAAAACAACAACGCCGTACTTAATCCATCCTCACTAACTTCCTCCACACTTCCCTATCCTTGCATACTCCCTACGCTTTAACAACATCCATACACAGTCATACATGCTCTTCAACAACATCCATACACCGAGTTATACATGCTCTTCAACAACATCTATACACCGAGTTATACATGCTCTTCAACAACATCCATACACCGAGTTATACATTCTCTTCAACAACATCCATACATCGAGTCATAGATGCTCTTCAACAACATCCATACACCGAGTTATACATTCTCTTCAACAACATCCATACATCGAGTCATAGATGCTCTTCAACAACATCCATACACCGAGTCATACATGCTCTTTTATTACTAAAACTCTGAATGTTTCTCTTTTTCACACATTCGTCTACAACATTTAGCCACGTCTTACATCGCCTACCTTTTGATCCACACACTCTACCTTCATATATTTGCTTCGTCACTCGATCCACTCTCATCCTTTTAACATTACCAACTATCAGGTTAGATATATTTGTGAAAGATATAGAAACGCGTAATTTTGAGTAGTTCAAGTTAATTGATCACAAAATGAAATTATTGCTCAAAGAATGTGTTTGTATTGGCTATTGTGCAGCTGGTTGCAATATTATCTTAAAGTTGCTTACATCTCACGAGGGGGGGAACAACCCAGAAACTCAAGAAAAGCTCTCGCTAGTTCCGTGTTGAGCCAACGTATCGACTAGGAATATCGCATGTATAGTCATCAAATATTCACCGTTCGTTTCCCGAGGCGAGGAGTCAAAGATACGCAATATTGTCATCATTTATTGATGTATTGCCGAGAAACAATGGTAGCGAGAAGGCCATGTTGCGTCGTCAGGATCCGTCCGATATTTCACCAACATTCCATAAACACACCATGTCTCGTCATGCAGGCAGAAAATAAACAGATTGATTTACTACCTAATGACCCGCTTTTGTGGTCGCGTGTTCTAACGCGCTACTCACGCAGTAGACTAAACCGCCGATGATGACGGGGAGATCCGTATCGGGTGTATCGAGAGGGTTTTTTCCAAAGTGGCTTTCCACTCTCCCACCACGCAAATGCAGGTACACTTCCAATAAATATAACCTTCCCTTCACGCAAATGCCGGTACACTTTCAATAAATATAACCTTCCCAATTCCTTAACAATTAGCGTAATTAGTACACAAGCGTATAATACGAACGGGTAGTAAGACGCAGTGATTAAAAAATTGCTGTTTGACCTGCACCCTTTTAATCCACGTTGTTCCTGTCCTTCCAAAGGTCTCTCCTCTGTACCCTTCTAGCCCAGGTTGTTCCTGTCCTTCCAAAGGTCTCTCCTCTGTACCCTTCTAGCCCAGGTTGTTCCTGTCCTTCCAAAGGTCTCTCCTCTGTACCCTTCTAGCCCACGTTGTTCCTGTCCTTCCAAAGGTCTCTCCTCTGTACCCTTCTAGCCCACGTTGTTCCTGTCCTTCCAAAGGTCTCTCCTCTGTACCCTTCTAGCCCAGGTTGTTCCTGTCCTTCCAAAGGTCTCTCCTCTGTACCCTTCTAGCCCACGTTGTTCCTGTCCTTCCAAAGGTCTCTCCTCTGTACCCTTCTAGCCCAGTTGTTCCTGTCCTTCCAAAGGTCTCTCCTCTGTACCCTTCTAGCCCAGGTTGTTCCTGTCCTTCCAAAGGTCTCTCCTCTGTACCCTTCTAACCCACGTTGTTCCTGTCCTTCCAAAGGTCTCTCCTCTGTACCCTTCTAGCCCACGTTGTTCCTGTCCTTCCAAAGGTCTCTCCTCTGTACCCTTCTAGCCCAGGTTGTTCCTGTCCTTCCAAAGGTCTCTCCTCTGTACCCTTCTAACCCACGTTGTTCCTGTCCTTCCAAAGGTCTCTCCTCTGTACCCTTCTAGCCCAGGTTGTTCCTGTCCTTCCAAAGGTCTCTCCTCTGTACCCTTCTAGCCCACGTTGTTCCTGTCCTTCCAAAGGTCTCTCCTCTGTACCCTTCTAGCCCAGGTTGTTCCTGTCCTTCCAAAGGTCTCTCCTCTGTACCCTTCTAGCCCACGTTGTTCCTGTCCTTCCAAAGGTCTCTCCTCTGTACCCTTCTAGCCCAGGTTGTTCCTGTCCTTCCAAAGGTCTCTCCTCTGTACCCTTCTAGCCCAGTTGTTCCAGTCCTTCCAAAGGTCTCTCCTCTGTACCCTTCTAGCCCAGGTTGTTCCTGTCCTTCCAAAGGTCTCTCCTCTGTACCCTTCTAGCCCACGTTGTTCCTGTCCTTCCAAAGGTCTCTCCTCTGTACCCTTCTAGCCCACGTTGTTCCTGTCCTTCCAAAGGTCTCTCCTCTGTACCCTTCTAGCCCAGGTTGTTCCTGTCCTTCCAAAGGTCTCTCCTCTGTACCCTTCTAGCCCACGTTGTTCCTGTCCTTCCAAAGGTCTCTCCTCTGTACCTTCTAGCCCAGGTTGTTCCTGTCCTTCCAAAGGTCTCTCCTCTGTACCCTTCTAGCCCAGGTTGTTCCTGTCCTTCCAAAGGTCTCTCCTCTGTACCCTTCTAGCCCAGGTTGTTCCTGTCCTTCCAAAGGTCTCTCCTCTGTACCCTTCTAGCCCACGTTGTTCCTGTCCTTCCAAAGGTCTCTCCTCTGTACCCTTCTAGCCCAGGTTGTTCCAGTCCTTCCAAAGGTCTCTCCTCTGTACCCTTCTAGCCCACGTTGTTCCTGTCCTTCCAAAGGTCTCTCCTCTGTACCCTTCTAGCCCAGGTTGTTCCGTCCTTCCAAAGGTCTCTCCTCTGTACCCTTCTAGCCCAGTTGTTCCTGTCCTTCCAAAGGTCTCTCCTCTGTACCCTTCTAGCCCACGTTGTTCCTGTCCTTCCAAAGGTCTCTCCTCTGTACCCTTCTAGCCCAGGTTGTTCCTGTCCTTCCAAAGGTCTCTCCTCTGTACCCTTCTAGCCCAGGTTGTTCCTGTCCTTCCAAAGGTCTCTCCTCTGTACCCTTCTAGCCCAGGTTGTTCCTGTCCTTCCAAAGGTCTCTCCTCTGTACCCTTCTAGCCCAGGTTGTTCCTGTCCTTCCAAAGGTCTCTCCTCTGTACCCTTCTAGCCCAGGTTGTTCCTGTCCTTCCAAAGGTCTCTCCTCTGCACCCTTCTAACCCACGTTGTTCCTGTCCTTCCAAAGGTTGTAATGTTACTGTTTTGGACCCCTCTCATATATTCAAAAAGTCATGGGTGAAGTGTATTTTTCTTTAAAGAACTGTATGTAAAGTTTCCCTTTAATACTTCATCCATGGAGAATCACACGCTTTTAGAAGTAATTTCAATACAATACGTGTTAAGAACTTTATTTCTTTAAAAGACCAACTCCGTTGTATTAGAAAGATCATGTGACATGCTGGTTCCCTCTATCCAATAGGAAGCTAGCCTTCACAACATCAGGTTGCCAGGAGTTTATCCATACGTTAGTCTTAACACTGGTGACAAGAGGTCTTATATCAGCACACGACATCATACAAACTAGTTTAAATCTAGGACTGACACAACGCCCAACCCCCATCACGTTAACTCATCACTGTGAAAGGGGAGACCCACATTTTACTGATAATAAGTTTTTCCGGCCATGCCGTGAATAGAACCCGGTACCTTTGGCTCGATAGTCAGACACGCGATAAGGTGTCGGGACCAAATGTGAAAATATCAAGTAACTTTTCTAGCTGTAATAATATAAGACCCTCCCTATGAAAAATGGACTGTATCTTTGGCGATGTGTGTAGACACCCCCACCCCCGTTAGAAAGGAACGGGGTGGAGGGAGGAAGGTCCATCGGAAACTCATTAGCTCACATTCAGACTGAAGGCTCTGGGGTGGGTAAGAATGAAGAGGGGGAAGGAGGGGGTTAAAGCCGATAGTTCCATAAACCACGTAACGCTTTGAGAGGAGAGGAGTTCTAGTGTCTACATTGTGTTACATGGGGGAGCTATGGTGTTACATGGGGAGCTCTAATGTCTACATTGTGTTACATGGGTAGCTCTAATGTCCACATGGTGTTACATGGGGGAGCTCTAATGTCTACATGGTGTTATATGGGGAGCTCTAGTGTCTACATGGTGTTACATGGGGGAGCTCTAATGTCTACATGGTGTTACATGGGGAGCTCTAATGTCTACATGGTGTTACATGGGTAGCTCTAATGTCTACATGGTGTTACATGGGGGAGCTCTAATGTCTACATGGTGTTACATGGGGGAGCTCTAATGTCTACATGGTGTTACATGGGGGAGCTCTAATGTCTACATGGTGTTACATGGGTAGTCTAATGTCCACATGTGTTACATGGGGGAGCTCTAATGTCTACATGGTGTTACATGGGGGGAGCTCTAATGTCTACATGGTGTTACATGGGGAGCTCTAATGTCTACATGGTGTTACATAGGGGGGAGTTCTAATGTCTACATGGTGTTACATGGGGAGCTCTAATGTCTACATGGTGTTACATGGGAGCTCTAATGTCCACATGGTGTTACATGGGGGAGCTCTAATGTTACATGGTGTTACATGGGGGGAGCTCTAATGTCTACATGGTGTTACATGGGGAGCTCTAATGTCTACATGGTGTTACATGGGGAGTCTAATGTCTACATGGTGTTACATGGGGGAGCTCTAATGTCTACATGGTGTTACATGGGGAGCTCTAATGTCTACATGGTGTTACATGGGTAGCTCTAATGTCTACATGGTGTTACATGAGGGAGCTCTAATGTCTACATGGTGTTACATGGGGGAGCTCTAATGTCTACATGGTTTACATGGGGGAGCTCTAATGTATACATGGTGTTACATGGGGGGAGCTCTAATGTCTACATGGTGTTACACGGGGTAGCTCTAATGTCTACATGGTGTTACATGGGGTAGCTCTAATGTCTACATGGTGTTACATGGGGGAGCTCTAATGTCTACATGGTGTTACATGGGGAGTCTCTAATGTCTACATTGTGTTACATGGGGGGAGCTCTAATGTCTACATGGTGTTACATGGGGGAGCTCTAATGTCTACATGGTGTTACATGGGGAGCTCTAATGTCTACATGTGTTACATGGGGGAGCTCTAATGTCTACATGGTGTTACATGGGTAGCTCTAATGTCACACATGGTGTTACATGGGGAGCTCTAATGTCTACATGTGTTACATGGGGGAGCTCTAATGTCTACATGGTGTTACATGGGAGCTCTAATGTCTACATGGTGTTACATAGGGTGGAGCTCTAATGTCTACATGGTGTTACATGGGGGAGCTCTAATGTCTACATGGTGTTACATGGGAGCTCTAATGTCTACATGGTGTTACATGGGGGAGTCTAATGTCTACATGGTGTTACATGGGGGAGCTCTAATGTCTACATGGTGTTACATGGGGAGCTCTAATGTCTACATGGTGTTACATGGGGGAGCTCTAATGTCTACATGGTGTTACATGGGGGAGCTCTAATGTCTACATGGTGTTACATGGGGAGCTCTAATGTCTACATGGTGTTACATGGGGGAGCTCTAATGTCCTACATGGTGTTACATGGGGGAGCTCTAATGTCTACATGGTGTTACATGAGGGAGCTCTAATGTCTACATGGTGTTACATGGGTAGCTCTAATGTCTACATGGTGTTACATGAGGGAGCTCTAATGTCTACATGGTGTTACATGGGGGAGCTCTATTGTCTACATGGTGTTACATGGGGAGCTCTAATGTCTACATGGTGTTACATGGGGGAGCTCTAATGTCTACATGGTGTTACACGGGGGGAAGGCTCAAAACGCAAGAAAAAAGCACTACGTGGTTTATGGATGACCCCTAACGTTTATGTTCTGCAAATAAAACTAATAAATAAAATCGAAAATAACTGATATTATAAATTTTACTTGTAGAAACTATTCCAGATGTAAATTAATTTGAATCTCAAGTTATATATATATATACACACACACACAAAACAAACCCCTTTTCGCAGCTCATTGCTTGGCTAGTTATCTAATTGTTGACCTAGAAAGATCGACCCCAATTATTGGGACTAATTAAGATTAGTGCAATCAATTTTCGGATCTATAGCCGGGGACAAAATTACCCTCTATTCCCTCAATTTGGTGGGGAGCATGTTGTTACGACCTTATTTCTTATCAGAATCTCATTGTACAGTATTATTTTGATAGCATAAAGGACCTTCCAGAATTGTTTTCCTATCAAAATCTGAGAGTACAACAAACATCTCCCAACGTGTCAAGTGTGTGTACGCACTTTTTAACACCGCGTTCAGCTCCCAACGTGTTAAGTGTGTTACGCACTTTTTAACACCGCGTTCAGCTCCCAACGTGTCAAGTGTGTGTACGCACTTTTTAACACCGCGTTCAGCTCCCAACGTGTCAAGTGTGTGTACGCACTTTTTAACACCGCGTTCAGCTCCCAACGTGTCAAGTGTGTGTACGCACTTTTTAACACCGCGTTCAGCTCCTAACGTGTCAAGTGTGTGTACGCACTTTTTAACACCGCGTTCAGCTCCCAACGTGTCAAGTGTGTGTACGCACTTTTTAACACCGCGTTCGGGTTATACGACTATGTACTAATTACGCCAATGATTGTATGGATTAGGAAGGTTATATTAATTGGAAGTGTCCCCGCATTTGCGTGGAGGGAGAGTGGAAAACCATTTAAGTAAAACCACCCCCATTCACCCAACCGAGATTCGAACCTCGATCTCCCTGTCATCAGCATCCTAGTCTACTGCGAGAGTAGAGCCTTAGACCATGCGACCACCGAAGCGGGTTTTATATACTTTTCGACTGGAAGCTTATGTTACCAGGATGGTGGGACAAATAAATGGTACCGTATATTTAAAACCCGTAAGATTTGTGAAACGAAATAATACACATTTTTTTTATCTTATTAATTTAACGTGCACTTTTCTGAACCGACTGATTATATCAGCACGCGAGAATTTCTATGGGTGATCGCGAAAAGTGCCTATCAATTTTGCCGGGAAAGGTATTTTCACATACCTTCCAGGGTTCTTCTACATGGGTACCCCAATCGACATGGGACCCGACGGCTTTACTTCCCCTCCGAAGGAAGTTGTGCTACGGATTTTTATCGCTCTAGAGAAATCCGTCGACCCCAGCTGGATGTGAACCCAGGGACATCGGGACGAGCACTCTACCCCAAGACCACCAAGGTCAACTCGTAGCCTCTTGTTATACTTTGGGGCTTGTATATTTGTATAGTGTAGCGTCGATAGCTCGGACCGCCAAGATAAAATATTTATAAAAATAACCACAGTGGTATCAATAATAGAGACTTCGCTAAAACAAAAAAAAAACGCGCCGCAACCCTCGTTTGGATAGATAAAAAAAAGGAGACTTTTTTTCTATTGTTAGATGTTTGCCTTATGATAGTCCTTTATATTTTTTTATAGTTAGAAAAAAAATATATATATATATGTGTGTGTGTTCGTTGTTTAAATAAAGTGAAAATGTTTCTACCTTAATACTGAGTTTTCGTAAGTATCCCGTCTATGCTTATTTATTTTTATTTTTGGCATATGTAGGCCTAATGTGTTTTCAAAAATCCTGACTGGCTCGAGTCCCAATTATTCCGAACTATCGACGCTCTACTGTAAATTGTTTTCATTTTGTACCTTTTGACCTGTGTATTCTGTTAGGGGGCGGCCAGACTGAGGCGAGCGAGAGCGGACTAAAATATAAAATAGAATACATGGGTTGTAATGAGAGGTGGCCAGACTGGAGCGCGCGAGCGAGCGACTGAGCGCGCGCGCTTGAAAGATAGAACTGGTTCTATTTTTCAAGCGCGCACGCTCGACCCGGCTACAGTCTAGTTTACAGGCGCTAGGCAATATTATTGTGTGTTGGTTCATCGAGTGCTAGGAAAACTTCTCATTTTGACATTTTTATTAATTTTTTATTACTATCGATAGGTTTAGCACACTTTCTGGAAATTGAAAAATCACACCTGGACACGGGAATCAAACCCGGTACCTTTGGCTTAGTACGTCAATGCTCTAAATACTGAGCTATCCAGGATCCTGCCCAGGGTCATTCTTCACTCATATTTTAAAGCAGAGCCTATGATGGAGTGCGGAAATCGTCAGCTACAAGTATGTGATTATATTAATATCACGAGCTATCTATCAGATAACGCAGCCATCCTCGACTCGGTAGTTGGCTTATTGCTAACATTTGTACAATTATTATAATTGTACGGGATTTCATACTAAGAATTAAATAGCCAAAGCTATTATTTATGCTTTTAGTGAGGATTAATCCATCTAGATATCATATTCTGAAAAGTGAAAAATGACACCTGGATGGCCCAGTGGTTAGAGCCTTGGCGTACAAAGCCAAAGGTCCCGGGTTCGATTCCCGTGTCCAGGTGTCAATTTTCAATTTTCAGAATATGATAGCTAGATGGAGTAATCCTCACTAAAAGCATAAATAATAGCTTTGACTATTTATTATTATTATTATTATTATTATTATTATTATTATTATTAGCACCGCGTCTTACTACCCGATCGGGTTATACGTACTTACGCTAATTTGCAATGGTAGAGTGATTGTGAGATGAAATGGAGGACCTACAGTTTAACGTGGAATCCGAACCTCGGTGGAGGCCTGGCATTCCTCACATTCACAAGTTGTGATTAATACACGTGGTTTCAGAGGTGAAGGAAGGGTTTGGCAATCAGATAAATCTGTGCCGGGACCGAGGATTTAGCCCCGAACCCTCAGCAAAGAGGTCAGCCACCTTACCCCTATACCACCAGGTCACCGTTTGACTATTCAATTCTTATTATTAGCACACTTGCTATTAACGGCCTAATTTAATTGCTAAGATCATAAACCATGTATATATTTATATAAAACTGATATGTTAAAATACTTCAATATTATCAAAGTAGGCCTTTACAAATATGAATCACCATTAGCGTGGAGAGAGGAGGAGAAAACCACAACAATAAATCACTTGTTAAAACCACCCTCAACTCACTCAGCCAAAATTTGGAGCCTCCTCGTCAACAAATAACGAGAGGTATCAGCTAATCACGCGCTCGCTCGCTCGCTCGCCAGTGTGGCCACCTAGTCGCTTACGCGCTCGCTCGCTCGCGCGCTCGCTCGCACGCTTGTCAGTCTGGCCGAACCCTTATGTGTGTTGGCGCCAAAACCCTGTGTTTTTCCCCAGTTGTCTCCACCACTCACCGTGTACATCTGGGTTCACAAGCAGCGCTAGTGTCGTCTCGTATCGGTGTCACGGTCGGATTCGAAACCACTGGTCTCCTGTTACACTTTGTTCTGTTATCTGTCTTTAAGTGGATGATATGATGTTTTCTACACAATTCTCGTGTGTGTGTGTGTGTGTGTGTGTGTGTGTGTGTGTGTGTGTGTGTGTGTGTGTGTCGTATAAACAATCAGTGTACGCACGTCGTATTTTGAGACCGGTCATTTAAAACTTCTAAAGCAAGTACTTTTAGCCTGATCAGCTCTAAATTCTTGTGTTTCATTTTAATTAAAAATATGTTTTTAAAGAGTTCAAATTTACTGTCTGCCATTTGCTCGACCTCTTATGTTACGTTGCGTTAAGTTACGTTACGTGAACGATGACTTTTTTTTACTTTATATCAGGGTTAACACAAAATTCCCCGTTTTTCCTGGTACATGGCAACCCTGTACATTCTTATAGTGAAACCATCATATTATTATATATAATATGGAGCTAGTTTTGTGTCTGGCTCGTTTATAAACTAAACATCAGGAACTTTTAATCAGGCTAACAGAATGTGCTGTTAAAATGATCACATTACTAAGATAAATACATAAATTAAAAACAAATGAAAGATTATACTAGATATTCTAGTCATATCTCCACAATGTCGCACTATGATACATGATCCAAGTTACCTCCACAATGTCGCACTATGATACATGACCCAATTTACCTCCACAATGTCGCACTATGATACATGACCCAATTTACCTCCACAATGTCGCACTATGATACATGATCCAAGTTACCTCCACAATGTCGCACTATGATACATGACCCAAGTTACCTCCACAATGTCGCACTATGATACATGACCCAAGTTACCTTCACAATGTCGCACTATGATACATGACCCAAGTTACCTCCACAATGTCGCACTATGATACATGACCCAAGTTACCTTCACAATGTCGCACTATGATACATGATCAAAGTTACCCCCTTCCACAATGAATACCGCCTAAGATACATGACCAAGTTACCTCCACAATGACGCACTATGATACATGATCCAAGTTATACCTCCACAATGACGCACTATGATACATGATCCAAGTTACCTCCACAAATGTTCGCACTATGATACATGACCCAAGTTACCTCCACAATGACGCACTATGATACATGATCCAAGTTACCTCCACAATGACGCACTATGATACATGACCCAAGTTACCTCCACAATGTCGCACTATGATACATGACCCAAGTTACCTCCACAATGTCGCACTATGATACATGACCCAAGTTACCTCCACAATGACGCACTATGATACATGATCCAAGTTACCTCCACAATGACGCACTATGATACATGATCCAAGTTACCTCCACAATGTCGCACTATGATACATGACCCAAGTTACCTCCACAATGTCGCACTATGATACATGACCCAAGTTACCTCCACAATGTCGCACTATGATACATGACCCAAGTTACCTCCACAATGTCGCCCTATGATACATGACCCAAGTTACCTCCACAATGTCGCACTATGATACATGACCCAATTTACCTCCACAATGTCGCACTATGATACATGACCCAATTTACCTCCACAATGTCGCACTATGATACATGATCCAAGTTACCTCCACAATGTCGCACTATGATACATGACCCAAGTTACCTCCACAATGTCGCACTATGATACATGACCCAAGTTACCTTCACAATGTCGCACTATGATACATGACCCAAGTTACCTCCACAATGTCGCACTATGATACATGACCCAAGTTACCTTCACAATGTCGCACTATGATACATGATCAAAGTTACCTCCACAATGTCGCACTATGATACATGACCCAAGTTACCTCCACAATGACGCACTATGATACATGACCCAAGTTACCTCCACAATGACACACTATGATACATGACCCAAGTTACCTCCACAATGACACACTATGATACATGACCCAATTTACCTCCACAATGACGCACTATGATACATGATCCAAGTTACCTCCATAATGTCGCACTAAGATACATGACCCAAGTTACCTCCACAATGACACACTATGATATATGACCCAAGTTACCTCCAAAATGTCGCACCACGATACCCACACATTCACATATAAAACTAGACCTCCTTGCCTCCCAAGTTGGGCCTACACTAGACGCCAATACGACCGTGTTGCAGTTTTATGGGAGGTAAAGGGAGAAGGGGGAAGCTATCAAAGAAATTGCTCTCAGTCTCGCATGATCGCAGTGACGCACGCACGGCGTCCTGAAATAGCGGGCAATGCTGGTTGGTCAGAGCGTGTGCCCCGCTGATTGATATACTTCTGTTGCGAATGTATCGATACGACGATTATCGGCGAGTACGCAGTTTACTGCCAACATCGATACAAACAAGCAATGACACGCACAGGAACTTAAAAGGTCATCATCATCCATGGTCGGAAGGGCGGTATCTGATATCTTGGGGGACGTTCTTCATTGTTAGCATTGGTTGAAAGTCAATCATGTTAACATACTCGGAAATAATTATTATTCGCGTAGGCCTAGTAATACTATAAGTATCTCTCAGATACCACCTCTAGCAGTCAGATACCACCTCTAGCAGTCAGATACCACCTCTAGCAGTCAGATACCACCTCTAGCAGTCAAATACCACCTCTAGCAGTCAGATACCACATCTAACCACCTCTAGCTACCAGATACCACCTCTAGCTACCAGATACCACCTCTCCTACTGTGGACGCCCAATAAATGTATCCAAGCTTCTCTTAATATACACAAGAACTTCGTTAATCCGGACTAATCGGGACCGAGGCTTGTTCGGATTAACCGGGAGAATACAGATACAAAATTTTCACGAATTTTAAATTACAGTTAAATGACTATCCGGAATTCCGGTCTAACGGAGTTTTACTGTCTTATTTTCTCTTTAATTTTTTCAATTGGGACTTTAAGAGGGCTTCCTACTTACTAGGTAGTTGAGATTAAGTGCAACAATCCACATATTTCTGTTGATCATTAAGAGCTAAATGTCCAGGAAATGAAAGGTAACTGTTATAAGAGCGTGGAATGGATATTTGTATCTTCCTTGTCCCCTGTTTGTTCTGCTGTTGGATAGCTCTGCTCGACTCCTCTAGTGGCTGGGTGGAACTAAGCCTACTTCTCTCTGACGTAATACAAGTAATGTGTTCGGCCTTCAACCACCTGTGATAATGGCTGACCAACAGAGAGAACACGCAAGTGTGCACAGGTTGCGTTATCGCGGGGAAACATTAGTTGGCTTTTCTTGACGTTTAGTTCGCATTCAAATATAAAGATTGATCTACGACACACTTCAAATACCGGGGCTTGGCACGCCAGCGTTGTGGAGGTTGAAATTATATTAGGTTACGGTGAATGGAAGAGTTTGGATCGAGTGACGAGGTAGATATATGAAGGTAGAGTGGGAGGATCGTGTAAGAGGTGGCTAAATGTGTGAAAAAGAGAAATTTGAGTATTGCAGGATGTCTACTGAGTTGGAGAAACAAAAATTAGTGACATTTTGGTGACCTTTTTTTCACCACAAAATTTCTTCGGTAAATTCTCGAACATTATATAATGTTATTATTAGCACCGCGTCTTACTACCCGTTCGGGTTATACGCACTTACGCTAATGTGCAATGATAGGGTGATTGTGAGATGAAATGGAGGACCTACAGTTTAACTTGGGATCCGAACCACGGCGGAGGTCTGGCATTCCACACATTCACAAGTTGTGATTAATACACGTCTTGTCAGAGGTGAAGGAAGGGTTTGGCAATCAGATAAATCTGTGTCGGGACCGAGGATTGAACCCCGGACCCATCAGCACAGAGGTCTGACTCCTTACTCCTAGAGCACCAGGTCACCTGTTTATATAATGCACTCACACGCAACATTAAACTTTAATGATATGGCGAACGTTAACCTTGTCCTTGGTATCACGGTGAAAACAATCAGGCGGCTCGTGAATTGCATCATGGGTAGTGAGTGGCGTGACTTTCGATGCGCGGGAAATTCAAACTAAAACATTTTCGTGACTTTATGTTTTTAAAAAAAATTGAAAATTCGTGACTTTTCAGGGACTTTCGTGATGATTTTTTTTTCAATTAGTGCCTTTTTGGTGACTTTCGTGATCCACTAGACACCCTGTATTAATATTTTTAGTAATAAAGAGTATGTATGACTCGGTGTATGGATGTTGTTGAAGAGTATGTATGACTCGGTGTATGGATGTTGTTGAAGAGAAGGGAGTATACACGGATAGGGAAGTGTGGAGAAAGTGATGTTCTGGGATAAGAAGGAGCGACTGGCAACATCGACTAACCAGCATGTAATGATACTGTTTTGGACCCCTCTCATGTATTCATAAAGTCATGGATGAAGTGTATTTTTCTTTAAATAACTGTATGTAAAGTTTCCCTTTAATACTTCATCCGTGGAAAATCACGCGCTTTTAGAAGTAAGGGGGCGGCCAGACTGAGCGCGCGAGCGACTAAAATATAAAATAGAACACAATGGTTGTAATGAGAGGTGGCCAGACTGGAGCGACTGAGCGCGCACGCTTGAAAGATAGAACTGGTCCTATTTTTCAAGCACGCGAGCTCGAGCCGGTACAGTCTAGTTTACAGGCGCTAGGCAATATTATTGTTATGTTGGTTCATTGAGTGCTGGGAAAACTTCTCACTTTGACATTTTTATTACTATCGATAGGTTTAGCACACTTGCTACTAACGGCCTAATTTAATTGGTAAGACCATAAACCATACCTATATACATGTAAAACTGATATGTTAAAATACTTCAATATTATTAAAGCAGGCCTTTACAAATAAGAATCACCATTAGCGTGGAGAGAGGAGGAGAAAACCACAACAATAAATCACTTGTCAAAAACCACCCTCAGTTCACTGAGCCAAGATTCGGAGCCTCCTCGTCAACAACTAATGAGAGCTATCTGCTAATTACGCGCTCGCTCGCTCGTCAGTCTGGCCGAACCCTAATGTCAATGTAATACGCTTCAAAACTTTTTTTTCTCTAAAAGATCAACTCCGTCGTATAGGAATGATCTCGTGACACGCTGGATCCCTCTACCCAATATGAAGCCAGCCTTCACAACATCAGGTCGCCAGGAGTTCTTCTATTAGATAGTTTTAACACTGGTAACAAGGGGGTCCAAGAGGCTTGGGGTAGGTCATATATAAGCAGCTTGTGCGTATGAATACACAGTGCCGATAACATAATCTACAGTGCCACTAACTTAAATCCACAGAGTACATAGTAATACGCGTATATTAGAGAGTAAAATCACAGAAATACAATCTATAACTCAACAAAAGCTGCATCATATTTATATAATATCTTCAATCAGTGCCGAAGTTGGAATCATCTAAATAAATCGTGTGCAACATCAAAAGTCTTGTTTATTTCTGATATTTAATATTATTAAATAATCAGATCACATAACCGCGTGCAAGTCCGCAGTAAGGCAAGCTCGCGTCGTCTCGTCGTCGTCCATCGTGAAACCCGTTATAAATAGTACTCAATCACAGGGCTATATTACGATATAAATCTACGTATCACTTTAATTGGTGCTAATCGCGAGGGGTAATCAACCCGTAGCACTACAAGCGTTGAGAAACTTGTCATATATTTGAAGGAGGAAAACAAGAGATG
This sequence comes from Timema podura, assembly GCA_033556935.1. Lineage (NCBI taxonomy): Eukaryota > Metazoa > Arthropoda > Insecta > Phasmatodea > Timematidae > Timema > Timema podura. Next base: position 58,886,751 of record JAVRXN010000012.1, on the reverse strand, counting down.
ACAATGCTGTTTCAGCGATGATACCCAGTGTAGTTCAGTTTTAAAATGGTTGTGAGACACATCTTCCAGTTTCTTCTTACTATATCGTAATCAAATTCTCACACATAGCCTCATATACATACTCCGTACTCGTAAGGAGCGTAGGGGTCTGTAAGAGATCGACTCCACACTAACAGATTGCTCTGTCGACTGAGTCCTTAGTCCTTAATCCTTACCACTCCGTAGTAGTTGACTCAACTTTTAACTTTCTAAGGAAGGACTAGTCGATACGGCCTGCTAAGGACGACCAATCACATCAAAATAAGGGTGAGCGCGCATCGAAATGAAACCACCAATGGCATTTTCATAGCAATTAGACAGACTTAACTCATGTTTTAAATATATTATTTGTGAATGCACTTAACCTACGTTTCAAATATAGCATATCCTAGACGTTTCATTAAAATATGTTGTGTAGTTACTTTAGTTAATAATTGTTCAGCTGTGATATCGTCTGCTTCATAGATGACGTCTGCTTGTGTCTATTTCTAGAAATTTCCGTTTCAAACAGTTTAATTGGACGTTGTTTCCAACTTTCTCGTTGGTTCGCATAGTCACGTGATTATGGATACGGAGCTTGTGGAGTCTGTAGACGGGGCTTGAGATGACTCAACTTTGGCTGAAGACGTGCAATTGAGGGAATGAAAGAAGAGACGAAAATCTCTGGTTGATCTTGAGAATTTGTTTTAACAATCTCAACGGGGACAACTGTCTTTAAACAGGCTCGCAGTGAGTATTATCTGGAATAAAAGTATTAGTTTGACTATTTTACATTAAAGTTGGTAATTTTTTAGTGAATACGTAAACATTCCAGAAGTTTGATAAAAATTCCCTGACATTTTCCTGTTTCCCGGTCATTGGACCCCCCTGTTCAAAGATTTGCGTGACTTACTGAGGGGTGGAGATGATGAAAATAGAATGTAGGGAAAGTATATTCAGATTAGCTTAGAAGGAGAGTGGGAAATCAAGGAGGGTGAAAACAATGAGACTGACGCCTCTGTCCATGTGTCACGGTTGAGGCAGTTTAAATTTATTTATTCTGTCACCGCGTCTCATTACGCGTAAGTACTTGTTACGGTAGGTTAAAGATATAGAAGGTTGAATTTAATAGGAAGTGTACCCTCATTTGCGTGGATAGAGAGAATGCAAAGCCGTTTAAGAGGGTGGGAACCTTCAGCTGACCCCACCAGGATTCGAACCTCACCTTAGACAGAAGCGGATTTTAAGTCAGCCAGTTTGAAAATGGGAACGGTCTTCCGAGGGAATCTTTGAAGGAGATGTCTTACTACCCGGATAATCGATAACTTCACGGGTCACCGCATCGGTTGACCGAGGCGCCTATCACGTCTAGTCTGGTCCTTCCGGTCACAGGGGGGAGAAGTAGGGGGTTCGAATACCGGGAAGGAGTATTGAGGGCGTATTTTCATAAATGAGTTCCCACTCTAATTGTAACCAAATGTGGGTACATTTCCTAAAAAAAAATCCTAATCCCTACCCAATAAGTAAAAACTAGCAGATAACCCGGGCGGGTAGTAAGAAGAGGTGCTCGTTTAGGAAAAAACTTAGAAAAAAATGCCATTTCAACAATAATACATGTTTCGAGCATTCCAGGGATCGAACCCGGGACCCATAACTCAGTAAACAGACACGCTACTGACTGAGCTAAGGTATCGGACAGTAAATAACCAAAATCATCTTTAAAATAAAAATAAGGTTTGGAAATCCTAGACAAGAATAAGCCAAAATCGTGTGTAACATGGGCTTGTTACCAAATGTGATAGAACTATCGCGACATTTTATTATTTAATAGGCAGTGAATCATCTGCGAGCATCATTTAACTAATCTGCAGGCTCACCACAGCGGCGTGCGTGCCACCAGGCGCGGCTAATTTAACTAATTGAGTCGTTAGACAATTAATTACGACCAAACTTTACAGGTGGGCTTGTGGAAGATGAAAAATGACTTTTGTCTCCTTGAAATCTGAAACACTTCACTCGAATCTAGAACAGTTAGAAGTTAATCAGTCACCGAACCGAGAAATATAGTCCAATTTTCATAACAAGGACATTATCTGACAGCCAGAAAAGTTACTAGACATACTTTCACTTATCCATACGCCAAGTCATGTGATCTGAAGATGTCACTTTTATTTATTTAAACCCTAGAGCGCGTCTTTCTACCTGTTCGGTCTACACGCACATGTACTAATTACGCCAAAGTGTTAGGGATGAGGAAGGTTGAATTTAGAGGAGTAGTCCCACATTTGCGTAATGGAGAGTGGAAAAACCATTTAGGGGGAAACCACCCTCAGTACACCGACCGAGATTCGAACCTCGGTCTCCCCGTCATCGACAGTCTACGCGAGAGTAGCGTGTTAGACCATGCGGCCATATAAACGGGTTCTGACGCAGTTATTGTTTGTTTACTAAATATTTAGCGGTTCACTAGTCTAGAGGCTCTTCTGGCTGACACGTCACAGTCCCAAGGGTTGTCTGTACTCGAGTACCTGCGTATTTCATACGGTTATAGGTTAAATAAACTGTATGCGCTGAGCACTATTCATTGTCGAGTTATTATGAACGCGATCATTACAAATAATGTGTTTCAACTTCGTGCGCACTATTGATGAATGTAAGGCCAGGCAGACTAGCAAGTGCGTGAGGGGCCATACATGTTACGTAACGCACTTGGGATTGGAAGGGGGGGGGGACCATGTAGCGTTACGCTGCTGACTGGGGAAGGGGGGTTTAGGCTAGTATAACGTAACGTAGTTTTAGTTTATAAAACAAACAATAAAAAAAAATTGTTTGAGTTTATCAAATTAAATTCACTGAAGGAAAAGGTAGCTACTCTAAAGTGTTTAATTCAGTTTTTAATTAGTAGTCACTGTCACTTGGTTGGAAGATGTTTAAAAACGATCCAGTCGTATATAAACTTAAGATGGGGTGCTAGTGAGCGTGAGTTTAGGGCATTATTTTCGAGTTTTTATAGCATAAACAATTTTTTTGGCAAAAATAGATCAAATATTTCTTCTAGAGAAACATAGAGTTTAGTTTTCCTCATATGCTAATTCTCAACAGTTCTTAATATCTTCAAGGGTGTCCTGGAATTTAGTGACAACTTTTTCTCTGCATTTAAAAAGTTTGTCACCAAATGCCGCTATGCTCATGAGAGATATTAAGCAACTGTTGAGATTAGCATGTGCAGAAAGCTAAACTCTATGTTTCTATAGAAGAAATATTTGATCTATTTTTGGTCAAAAAATGTTTATGCTATAAAAACTGCAAAATTAGTGCACTAAACTGGCGCTCACTAGCACCCCACCTTAAGGCCCTTGGCCCTGTCGAGTGTAAGTCTAAAACCTATTTGTGGGTAAGGTGGGTGGAGGGTGAAAGGCGTGGCGTGGCTTCATACTGACCAAAGTATCCTTCCGCGCCAACAAGAACAGATGAATCAGGAAACCGTAGATTGGCGCTAGCTACCGGTTAGGTCTTGCGGAAAATCATACGTTTGGAAATATCAGTTTTCTCAGAAAGAGTGAAATTTTTATGTTAATATTTTCAACACCTCTTCTAAGATAATGTATCGATGTTTATTAATGTTACATTTTCTTATTTTTTGTTATGAAGCCGACAGTTTTCTATTGAAAAATGTCAATTTTATCGATATTTTGATCACTGTTAAAATTATAGAGGAAGCGTGTATATAAAAAGTATAACTTAATCAACATGCTTCTATTCTTGAACAAACGTTTCCGAAAAGAAAATTGCAAAACAATAAAAATTCTTGAAGATAACCGTTTGTTCCAATGGCTCTGCATTTACACGCCAAATAAAAGGGCCAACTAGTTTAAGCTTTCTAAACTTTTAAAATAGCTAGTTTTTTTTAAATACAAATAAAACTGTTTGACTAGAAATTGCATCCTTTATTCAAAACCCTATTTATTTTAAACTTATAAAATCCGACGTGAAACTTAACTAGTCTACTAAAAAAAAGCCCATTCGAAAATGACATGAGGAAAAGGTGCTTTTTTTTTCTAGTTAAAACTGGAAACCTGACGTAACTTAAGGGGAGAGGGTTACCAAAGCGTTACGGAGCGTGATATGTGAGGAGAGGGGGTCAAAAAGGCCGACAATTGCGTTACGTAAAAATCACACACACGAGCCGAGTGCAGCTGCACCCAATAGATGGCGCGAGCCCACTCAGAGAATTATGACAGAACATGACGTAACCCAGTCCTCCTGTGTGATGACGTCACAGGCCTAGTGCGCAGGTCACGACAGTTGTCAGCCTAGGTGCGAGGGATGAGTTCAGCTCATCCTCTGCTCAGGACATCGCAAAACGTAGGAGCCTTGTTGGAAAAGAGGTACATCGAATATTCAATCCTCGGTCCCGGCACATATTTATCTGATTGCCGAACCCTTCCTTCACCTCTGACAAGACCTGTATTAATCACAACTTGTGAATGTGAGAAATGTCAGGCCTCCATCGTGGTTCGGATCCCACGTTAAACTGTAGGTCCTCCATTTCATCTCACAATCACCCTACCATTACACATTAGCGTAGGTGCGTATAACCCGAACGGGTAGTAAGACACGGTGCTAATAATAATAATAATAATAATAATAATAATAATAATAATAATAATAATAATAATAATAATAATAATCATAATCATAATCATAAATCGAATTTAAAAAAAAATCTTTACCCGTTTCCAGTTCGAATGCTCTCAATCCCGCTGTTGACACACTAGACTGCCGATTGTAATTAGATATGCATTTCCCATTTTCAGTTTATTCCAAATCCAAAAATTCCCACCCTTAATATATTTCAAATTAATGGACAATTTTATAATGCTGAAATTATTATTATTATTATTATTATTATTATTATTATTGTTATTAGCGCGTCTTACTAACCGTTCGGGTTATACGCACTTACGCTAATGTGTAATGGAAGGGTGATTATGAGATGAAATGGAGGACCTACAGTTTAACGTGGAATCCGAACCACGGTGGAGGCCTGGCATTCCACACATTCACAAGTTGTGATTAATACACGTCTTGTCAGAGGTGAAGGAAGAGTTTGGCATTCAGATAAATCCGTGCCAAGGATTGAACCCTGAACTTATTGAATCGCGTTGTGTGCTAAAATCTTCTCTACTGATTTAACAGACCTGGGTGGTCCTTTTATGTTTTAAAATAGTGACAAGCCTCTGTGCCGCCATAGTAAAAATATTAGCTTTTGCTAACAGATCCAAGCCCATGTTCTCAGTTAAATGTCCACACGGAACTCCCAGCTAACTGTTTTGGCGAGGTTGGTTTATTATCTCCCCTCTCGTTTCAACAGCTGATGAAATATGGTGTAATTTCATGAAAGCGGAAGATTCTAGATGCTTTCTTGTTTGGCTATAACCAAATAAAAGTGCTCTTCAGGCTTCACTTGGCCTGTAATCTCGCGCGCTAATCTGCAAATTTCCAACTTTAAAGCTGCCGCGTATTGATAACTTTACGTTCCGAATGTGTTAAATGCTGTGTAATCGTGTGCCATTTTATTTGAATAAAATCCAACATAATTATATACCTGTTCTTTTCATGATAAAGTAGACCTAGTGTTCCATCCAGTGTGTCAAAGTTACAGTTACATGGCGTAGTTCGAATACCAGTGGTCTGTACTGAGGTGCTTTTTCCACTCTTTCCTATATACAAATGCGGGTATACTTCCTCTAATTTCAACCTTCCTCTTCTAGAGTACTTAGACGTATAGGAAGATGGAAGCATTGTTCTAAAGTGACCCGGTCACAGGCTGAAAACAATTGATGATGATGTTTTTCATTAGCTGGTGGGCTAACAGTTAACACCCTAGCGTATAAACCGCACGGGTAGTAAGGCGCGGTGCTAAATAAATAACATTTAACACCCTGGTCTAACACCATTTTCTTTTCTATCGTCGATAAATGAAACGCTTCGCCTGTAATATCGGCAAACGGAACTTCCCCCCTCCCCCCACTCTGTTCAAAAACGAACTTTTAATTTAAGTTCATGCTATTGGGGGACTTGAATGATTTATTCTCCAAACCCTCCCGTGCCCCACTGTCACCAACATTTCTAAAATTAATCGAAAATGAGAATATTCCTTACAATACCAACACTGTAAGGACCGGCATAAGAAACATCGGTATTTTTTTTAAAATATTTATGTTGAAGATTCGATTTTTGTTTGTCGATAATTTTCAACCACCGATGTCCCAGGAACATATTATATTTATAATATACATGGTTGCCAAATATTTAGAAGAACGAGAAAAGGCATGGAATTTAACAAAGAACTAAAAACTGAAATAATGAGACCTATTTTTTAATCTGGAACTGCAAACTTTAAATATTAATACTTCACTTAGGATTTAAAAAAATTTAACTGAAGATTTAATCGCGTTGATTCGAACGTCATGTATTTATTATCCCCTCTCACTGGCACACCATTGGATTGCTTAGTGAACTGGCCCACCATTGGATTGCTTAGTGAACTGGCCCACTATTGGATTGCTTAGTGAACTGACACACCATTGGATTGCTTAGTGAACTGGCCCACCATTGGATTGCTTAGTGAACTAGCCCACCATTGGATTGCTTAGTGAACTGGCCCACCATTGGATTGCTTAGTGACTGCTTAGTGAACTGACACACCATTGGATTGCTTAGTGAACTGACCCACCATTGGATTGCTTAGTGAACTAGCCCACCATTGGATTGCTTAGTGAACTGGCCCACCATTGGATTGCTTAGTGAACTAGCCCACTATTGGATTGCTTAGTGACTGCTTAGTGAACTGGCACACCATTGGATTGCTTAGTGAAGTGGCGCACCATTGGATTGCTTAGTGAACTGGCCCACCATTGGATTGCTTAGTGAACTGGCCCACCATTGGATTGCTTAGTGAACTGGCCCACTATTGGATTGCTTAGTGACTGCTTAGTGAACTGGCACACCATTGGATTGCTTAGTGAACTGACACACCATTGGATTGCTTAGTGAACTGGCCCACTATTGGATTGCTTAGTGACTGCTTAGTAGGACTGCATATATTTCCCCATCAAAGTCAAATCCCCCTGTTCTCATTTCTAAACAAGAGACACTTCACTGTAAACCAATTTGATGTGAAATGAACTTGCATTCCTCTGTACCTACTATTTTTTTCAAGTGTCCGTGGAAAGGTGGACTCCTTGATAACCTATATATTATATAAAAGAACAAAAGTGAATTTTGATTTAAGAATATAGTGTTGACCTATAATTCATTAAATTGAAAATTGACACGGTAATCGAACCCGGGACCTTTGGCTTAGTAAGATTATCAATCAAGTTCTCGAGCCATCAGATAACGCAGCCACCATCGACACGGTAGTTGGCTTATTGCTGCCAACAGTACAATAATTACAACTGTAGGCCTACTATTGCCCATTATCATGATTGATTAGATACCCAAGCCATTGTATTTGTTAATTACGGTTATGGCCGCATCCAAATATATTAATCCATCTTAATATATAATGGTCAGACACCTTGACTCAGTTGATAGCGTGTCTGTCTGAGCTAAGGGTCCCAGATTCAATTCCTGGCATGGCCGAAAAATGTATCATTGGTGAAATGTGGGTTTACCCTTTCACAGTGATGGATCAACGGCCTGGGGGCTGAATGTTGTGTCTGTTCTAGATTTAAGTTAGTTTACACGTCGCGTGTGTGTACAGCCCAATTTCCGTACAAAGATCATATTTAGAGACTTTTTTTTTTTTGCGTCAAACATTGATGACATTTTGCCATGTTAATGGAGACATGGAAGTAAAAGCATTATGCAGGTGATTCTACCAAGACAGGCCAACTGTGTGGCTCACATTAAGAGAAGAGCTGTCTTATTGAGTGACGTCATAGAAGGCAAGGCGGGAAAGAATTGTTTTTATTTAGCACCGCGTCTTACTACCCGTTCGGGTTATACGCTTAAATACTAATTACACTAATGGATTAGGCATTGGGAAGGTTGAATTTAGAGGAAGTGAACCCGCATTCACGTGGAGGGAGAGTGGAAAACCATTTAGGGAAAACCACCCCCAGTTCACCCGACCGAGATTCGAACCTCTATCTCCCCGTCCTCAGTGGTCTAGCTCAACACGACTGGCGCGTTAGCCAACTACGCCACCGAGGCGGGTAAGGCCACGAATGTAACTGAGGGATGTCCTCAAACAAAGAAACAAGATGAAGTTTCAGGAGATAAACAAGGAAGCTGGAGGACGAAACAAGACAAGGCAATGGATCTGTCAAAAGACAGAACACTTTATAAATATTCTAATTTTTAGCACCGCGTCTTACTACCAGTATGCACTAATCAAGCTGTTTTATGGACTATGAAGGTACACATATTTGCATGGAGGGAGAGTGGAAAATCACCCTCAGTATATCCGACAGAGATTCAAACCTCGACCTCCCGGTCATCGGCAGTCTAGTCTACTGCGTGAATAGCGCGTTAGACCACGCGGATACCGAGGAGGGTACTTAATAATAATAATAGTTATTTTATAGGCATAGCTATCGAAAGTTGACAGGTGAAGATCCCATGACTTGACGTATGAATAGGCGAGAGAATATTTAGTCAATGTGTCAGATAAGGTTCTTCAGAGTTGTGTGAGAGCTGTTTCCTATATTTAGAACGGAGCAGCCGAGTTGATGAATGTCGCTAATTACTGTTCTCCAATTAGAACACTGGACGGATTGTTTAGTGAACAAACGCGAAACCTAGAAACAGTAGCCATTACCGCGAATGGCACAGTCATACCAACCATTTCGTCGTACCAACTGCTCGGGGAAAAAAACCCCATCAGTTTCAGTCTTGTTGGGTTTTCCAGGGTGTTTGAACTCAAGATGTTGGTATATGAATTGCTCCCGCGCAAATGCGTGTTCATTTCCTCTCTCTTTCTCACTAATATAATCAATACACACTATAAGAACCCGCTTCAGTGGTCGCATGGTCTGCGGCGTCATTCTTGCAGTAGACTAGACTGCCGATGACGGGGAGATCAAGGTTCGAATCTCGGTCGGGTGGTTTTTCCTAAATGGTTTCACACTCACTACCAAAGCAAATGTGGGAATAATTCCTCTAGATTCAACTTTCCTAATCCTAACACGCTATCGTAATTAGCGTATGAGCCGAGCGGGTAGTAAGACGCGGTGCTCAAGGCGTGTGTTTACAGACCATGAAGATGGGGATGTATGACTGATCGAGTGGAAAGATAACTCACAACTTGAGGAGCAAGCTCGTCTCAAAGAGAGGCAGGTAAACAAGTCATTCTGAACGATGTGTAAAAACAATCAACGTCAAAAGTTGGACTGGACGTGATTCATCCTGGGTTTGAAAGAGCATTCCAGGTGTTAGTTGCCGCGCCAATGGGGGTCTTCCGTTGACTGGAGGCTTGAATGAGGAACTACCAGCATAGATACTGAGCAGGTTGAACTAGTCCCCGGTGAGAGTGAGCAGGTTGAACTAGTCCCCGGTGGGAGTGATCAGGTTGAACTAGTCCCCGGTGAGAGTGAGCAGGTTGAACTAGTCCCCGGTGATAGTGAGCAGGTTGAACTAGTCCCCGGTGTGAGTGAGCAGGTTGAACTAGTCCCCGGTGAGAGTGAGCAGGTTGAACTAGTCCCCGTGATAGTGAGCAGGTTGAACTAGTCCCCGGTGATAGTGAGCAGGTTGAACTAGTCCCCGGTGATAGTGAGCAGGTTGAACTAGTCCCCGGTGATAGTGAGCAGGTTTAACTAGTCCCCGGTGATAGTGAGCAGGTTGAACTAGTCCCCGGTGAGAGTGAACAGGTTTAACTAGTCCCGGTGAGTGAGCAGGTTGAACTAGTCCCCGGTGGAGTGAGCAGGTTGAACTAGTCCCGGTGTAGTGAGCAGGTTGAACTAATCCGGTGGGAGTGAGCAGTTGAACTAGTCCCCGGTGGGAGTGAGCAGGTTGAACTAGTCCCCGGTGATAGTGAGCAGGTTGAACTAGTCCCCGTGGGAGTGATCAGGTTGAACTAGTCCCGTGATAGTGACAGGTTGAACTAGTCCCCGGTGAAGTGAGCAGGTTGAACTAGTCCCCGGTGAGTGAGCAGGTTGAACTAGTCCCCGGTGGAGTGAGCAGGTTGAACTAGTCCCCGGGGGATGAGAGGTGAATATCCGTATAGTGACAGGTTTGAACTAGTCCCCGGTGTGAGTGAGCAGGTTGAACTAGTCCCCGGTGAGAGTGAGCAGGTTGAACTAGTCCCCGGTGTGAGTGAGCAGGTTGAACTAATCCCCGGTGTGAGTGAGCAGGTTGAACTAGTCCCCGGTGGGAGTGAGCAGGTTGAACTAGTCCCCGGTGTAGTGAGCAGGTTGAACTAGTCCCCGGTGGGAGTGACAGTTGACTATCCGGGAGTACAGTGAACTAGTCCCCGGTGAGAGTGAGCAGGTTGAACTAGTCCCCGGTGAGAGTGAGCAGGTTGAACTAGTCCCCGGTGTGAGTGAGCAGGTTGAACTAGTCCCCGGTGGGAGTGAGCAGGTTGAACTAGTCCCCGGTGGAGTGAGCAGGTTGAACTAGTCCCCGGTGGAAGTGAGCAGGTTGAACTAGTCCCCGGTGAGAGTGAGCAGGTTGAACTAGTCCCCGGTGGGAGTGAGCAGGTTGAACTAGTCCCCGGTGGAGTGAGCAGGTTGAACTAGTCCCCGGTGGGAGTGAGCAGGTTGAACTAGTCCCCGGGGAGTGACAGTTGAACAGTCCGTGAATGAGCAGTTGAACAGTCCGTGGATGAGCATTAACTAGTCCCCGGTGGGAGTGAGCAGGTTGAACTAGTCCCCGGTGGGAGTGAGCAGGTTGAACTAGTGCCCGGTGGAGAATAAGCCCTGTCCCGTTTCCATGTCCGTCGATAACTCGTGGCCATGTGTCGGGAAACTAGAACACAAACAAACCCGCGGTGGAAGTTAACCGCCTCCCCCTTCCGGCCGCACGACGCAATTTGCCTCACAACACCGAAAATAAACTATACGGCCTGGAGCCAATTCCACAATTTTATTACAAATGTACAGCTAGAAAAATTAATAAACTAGTGGTAACGTGTGCATACGTCAAGTCATATGATCTTCAGCTGTCACTTTTTATAGATGTTATCAATAACTATAAAATAATAATAATAATATTGTGAAATATTATCAATGTAGACCGAGAAACGATGTTTTTATTTTGTAAAAGTTTCTTCCTACCAGAATACGGGATGTGTACATATTATTCACCTTGATGAGGTAGCAGTTGCGTGGAGAGAGAGAGGTAAACAATGTAAGATGAAAACACCCAGAGCAGAGTCAGCCGAGACTCGAGCCCAAGACTTCACCGTTACCGGGAAAACAGACTAGAAGGGCCTATCATTCAGTCTGCGTGACCACCGATGCGGTTATTAGACTAGTTTATTGGCGTTTAAAGAATACTTTTCCAACCAGGAAAGTACAACTATAACCAGGAAAATACAGCTCCAACCAGGAAAATACAACCCCAAACCAGGAAAGCACAACTCCAACCAGGAAAGCACAACTCCAAACAGGAAGGTACATCCCCAACCAGGAAGGTACACTCAAACTAGGAAGGTACATCTCCAACCAGGAAGGTACATCTCCAACCAGGAAGGTACAAATATAACCAGGAAGGTACAACTATAACCAGGAAAGTACATACCAACCAGAAAGGTACAAATATAACCAGGAAGGTACAACTATAACCAGGAAAGTACATACCAACCAGAAAGGTACAAATATAACCAGGAAGGTACAACTATAACCAGGAAGGCACAACTCCAACTTACCAGGAGGCTCATTCATAGCTCTGGAAGAAGCCCGGCTATCACAGGTTGACGCGCAACAAAACATCCGACACACAACACAACGTATGCTCGCCAAGACGGTAAAAATAACCCCACGAGAACTGTCAGTTGGCAGGCGTGCGACTCGGGCCGGACGTTTTCCAACACTGGCGAGGCTTTCCACCTCCTCTCACGGGCACACCTGTGCTCTCTCTCTCTCTCTGGTATTACACAAAAACAAGAGACTGCGCATGCGCGCGAGACGGTAGTCATTGTACAGGCGGGCTCCGACACATTAAAACTCGACGCCTGATTTTTAATTTTAAGGATAAGAAAATAAACAAAAACAGTGAAATTGTTAACAACTTAACAGCGTCCACAACTTAACATCTGCCCAAGGGCACAGGATGGGAGAGGTGAATTTTAAGAGAATTACTCAACACTCGCCTAAAAAAAAAAGACAGTCCTATTTTCAAAAGAAAGGCCTTTTAGAAATACAAACACATTAATTTCGGTCAACATCGACAATATTTACTCAAGTGCTATTTTACTGGTATTTATAATATTTATCACAAGCGACAACTGCTTATCACATGAATTGACGTATGAATATATAACTGTCAAAAAGATTCTTTCCGATCGGCATCGAACTAAAAACTTTGTACCGGGAGGAGGTTGTCCCAATAAGATGTTTTTATATCAGTGATATATCACTCGTGTTCTACGCAAGTGCGAGCGCATTTCTTCTAAAACTATACCCTACGTCTGATTGTACTATTGTAAATGTGTGGAGCTCCCAGACAGATTGAGACGCGAAATGAGGAGTTAACAACAAACTGTTAAAATAAAAACAAAATATTTTGGCTAATGTTATAAAAAACAACTTCAGACATTTTTGGACAGAAAAAATTTATAATTAATTTTTTAATATATATTTTCAAAGTTTTCACATTATTTTCTGTTTTTACCAAGATTAGCAAAAACACACGAAACATAATTTATATTAAAAAGAATTTAGAACAATCTAATTTGTTGTGGTGACAATATTACCTAATTTAAGTATTATATAATCACTAAGAATTTAAAGTGACCTGGTGGTCTAGGGGTAAGGTGTCGGACTTCTGTGCTGAGGGTCCGGGGTTCAATCCTCGGTCCCGGCACAGATTTATCAGATTGCCAAACCCTTCCTTCTACCTCTGACAAGACGTGTATTAATCACAACTTGTGAATGTGTGGATGCCAGGCCTCCACCGTGGTTCGGATTCCACGTTAAACTGTAGGTCCTTCATTTCATCTCACAACCACCTACCTTTACGACATTAGCGTAAGTGCGTAACCCGAACGGGTAGTAAATACAATAATAATACTAAGGATTTAACAGCTAATTTTGTAAAGAAAAAAAGGTCAAAACGTTGAAAATAAAAATATTTTGTTTATGTTGGGGCCTCTTTTTCCTAAAGCCTGGGCCTCCAACAGCCGCAGATCCGCCCGTTTTGTGTGTGTGTGTGTGTGTGTGTGTGTGGTGTGTGTGTTGTGTAAGTGGTAGCTGATGATCCATAGATGAGAGTATGTGAAGTAAAGTTCGTAGTAAATAAGGAATAATTTATACAAAAAGCATCTATTAAACTTATACTTTATATTATAAGTACATACTATAATGTATAATATATAATCATATACCTCATTTATATAATCAATACTTATTGAAATACAATATATCTGACTATATCTAAACATCTATATGTATTAATAAAATTAGTATATACTAACTGTACTGTCAGAAGCTTATTAGCAACCACGGTGTTTGACCTTATTTACCTGTTCAGGTTTTACGTTAATGGTTTTAGGGATGAGGCCGGTTATATTTATATAAAGTGTACCCGCATTTGCGTAGGAATCCATTTAGGAAAAACACCACCCTAAATAAACCCGACCGAGATTCAAAACTCAATCTCCTCCGTCATCGGCAGTCTAGTTTACTGCGAGACAGTAACGCCTTACACTATACGGCCACACAAGCGGGTGAGACAATGTTTCATTTTACAACGGGAGAGGAAGGGGGGGGGGCTAATGATCGATAGAGCATCGTGTGCCATGGGCTTCGTGTCTATTCCAACACCGGCAGTTTACTTTGACCTGTCTACTATACTCTGTTTGTTTGTTTTTGTTTGTTTGACCGCCTCTTACTACCCACTCGAGTTATTAGCACATGTATTAACTACGCCGATATGTTTAAGGATGAGGAAAGTTGAATTTAGATTCAGTGTACCAGCATCTGCGTATAGGTAAGAGTGGGAGGCGGGGGGAATAAAACCACCCTAAGTACCCGATCGGATTCGAATTCAAACCTCCCCATTAATCGGCAGTCCAGACTATTGCGTGAGTGACGCCTTGGACCGTTCGACCATCGAAGCGAGCGAGTGTAGAAGTTTTTGCAACGTCTAAATATTGGGTATCCATGGTTCATGGTTTGTAGCTGTCAGAGATCAGAAGTTCTCATTGCAATATTGGCTGAATGACCTCAATGTCAAACTATTAGAATTATTATTGCTTAGTAACACTAATATAATTAAATCAATAAAAAGTGTTATCAAGCAGTCTAATATATTCCCTAGAATCACTCACCGTACAGTTGGCGTTTTCGTAACTTATTGAAAGAACTAAATATATGAATACAAATATTATGTCCTTGTTTCGCGTTGTGACAAGAGATATTACAGTGAATGAATAATAAATTAAAAAGTATTAAATTCACATTTGTATCTTGTTATAACTGGCCACCAATTTTTTTTTTAATGAGCGCGGACAATGCTCTCTTGGAATACTCGTCTCGAAATGCTCAGGTTGTTTTCTCATTTCTATCCGAAATGTCGGACCTACAAGTCGCGACCTCGGTGGCCTCGAGGTAAAGTGCTCGCCTCAGGACCAGATATTCGTGGGTTCAAACCCAGCCGGGGTCGACGGATTATTATCGAGCCATTAGTCCCATGTCGATATTGGCGTGTAATATAACCTGACCCCTCGGGGTAGTTGGCTAAACCGCTATCGTGTTGAGCCCGACTGCCGAGGACGGGGAGATCGAGGTTCAAAATCTCGTCCGGTGAACTAGGGTGGTTTTTTCCTAAATGGTTTTCACATCTCCCTCCCGCAAATGCGGGTTCACTTCCTCTAAATTCAACCTTCCCAATTCCTGATCCATTAGCGTAATTAGTACTTAAGCGTATAACCCGAACGGGTAGTAAGACGCGGTGCTAAATTAGAATATAACCCTGGAAGGTACAGGAAAATACCTTTCCTGGCCAAATTTGTAGGCACTTTCGCTCTCGCTCTTAGAAATTATCTTGTGCGTATACAATCAGTCGGTTCAGAAAGTGCACGTTAAATACCTTAAATAACTATAACAATAGTGTTTTTGAAAAAAAAATTATTTTAAAAGATTTTTTTTAAAATTCTTTAGGGCATTTCTCTGTGTACCTACATGCTTCAAGTGTGCGCCCTCCTGGTACGTAAACCTGAGCTTGTAAGTCGTGTAAAGAAGAGCACAGCTACATGAGTCTCTGTAAACTGTTGACTGAGATTAAGTCGAGTCATTAAACACCTTATCAACGCGCGTGTGACGTAAGAGGTCAACCATCTCAAGGACGACAATCCCCTGAGTCATCCATTGTTCTCACAGATACATCTAGTTCTTCTCATGGGTACGGACTGCCGGTGGTAAGTAGGTGAAGGCGGAGGGTCGAGACTTGAGATAGGCTTGGTACATAATGGTCAGCCCTATTCTGACAGAGCGGCCGTCGTCTGTTGGCGAGGACAGTGACCATTCCTGCGGGTATACGGTGTCATGTGATCAGCACGGCTAACCCTCCGACCCGATTCGTCGGCCACATGGTCTAACGCGCTACTCTCTCAAAGTAGACTAGACTACCGATCGTCGAGGTTCGAATCTCGGCCGGGTGTACTGAGGGTGGGTTTTTTTCCCAAAAGTTTTCTACTCTCCCCTCCAGCCAAATGCGTGTACACTTCCTCTAAATATAACCTTCATAATCCCTAAAACCATTATCGTAATTAGTACATAAGCTTACAAACCAAACGGGTAGTAACACGCAGCGGCCGTTAATCTCAGTTTTCCAGACCGGAGCCGCTACTTGTCCATTCAAGTAGTTCATTTGTCCACACGAGGTTTTAGTTTGACCTCGTTCTAGACCCATTGCTTCACAGATCAATCTGCAAGCACCGGGGATCGAAACACGGAACCTCTGGATCTGTAGACAGGAGCTGACCACTCGACCAGATATTACATTTAAACACATAAATACATAAAATAGTATGTAGAGGGGAGTCAAATTCCTTCCCCTGAGTCTTACGGCTCCACCAACACCGCGCACAGTTAGAGAGAACTAAGTCACTGTAAACACAATCACGTTTACTCTCATGACTTTGATCTTTTTTAAATCTAACAACTGAAGCCCGCGGTAGAAGGGGAGGAGGGGAAGGGGTTACCCCCATCCCAGTAGAGGTCCCCGCACACCGACGTGTGCTCCGAGAGCTGTTTCCCCCACCTGAGAGCAGCCCAGTGAGGACATGGTGGTAGCGGGCGGCTGTGTCGCTGGAGCCAGAGGAAAACAAGTGGATACATAGAGATTTTACACTTTTTGAGGATTTGATCCACGAACAGAAAAAGTTTTTCGTATATTTTAGTTAGAGGTTGGCGCCTTGCTGTTTTAAAACTAGCAACTTAATTTTTGTGCTGACCCTACAGTACTAGCAGAGCTACAGCCCACTTCACCTACGAATAGCCATCTACACTGGATATCATCTCTGAGGGAACAGAATGGTTACTAATGTTGTCATTCTCTTGTTTTCCTGTGGTCAATCTCCTCCCCTCAATACATATAAAATAACAATAGTAATATAGTAAAATGTTATCAATGTTGACCGTGAAATATGTCTTGGTGCTTTATAAATGGTCCCTCCTATGAAAATTGTACTGTATTTGTGTCCTTGGGAGGGGGACAAGTTGGTATCCCTGATAACATAGAGAGTGTGGTATTTGTAAAGTTCAACATGAGCGGGGAAATTGCTCAGCTCGTTCAGTTTCGGTAATGTCACCCTGACATTTTCCCCGGTGGTCCCTAGCCCGGGGACTCTGTGGTCCCACGCGCACTATGCTGGGTTGCTTGTGATGTCACGCTGACTTTTCCCCAGTGGTCCCGAGCCCGGGGACTCTGTGGTCCCACGCGCACTATGCTGGGTTGCTTGTGATGTCACGCTGACTTTTCCCCAGTGGTCCCGAGCCCGGGGACTCTGTGGTCCCAAGCACACTACGCTGGGTTGCTTGTGATGTCACGCTGACTTTTCCCCAGTGGTCCCGAGCCCGGGTACTCTGTGGTCCCAAGCACACTACGCTGGGTTGCTTGTGATGTCACGCTGACTTTTCCCCAGTGGTCCCGAGCCCGGGGACTCTGTGGTCCCAAACACACTACGCTGGGTTGCTTGTGATGTCACGCTGACTTTTCCCCGGTGGTCCCTAGCCCGGGGACTCTGTGGTCTCAAACACACTACGCTGGGTTGTTTGTGATGTCACGCTGACTTTTCCCCAGTGGTCCCGAGCCCGGGGACTCTGTGGTCCCACGTACACTACGCTGGGTTGTTTGTGATGTCACGCTGACTTTTCCCCAGTGGTCCCGAGCCCGGGGACTCTGTGGTCCCACGTACACTACGCTGGGTTGTTTGTGATGTCACCCTGACATTTTCCCCGGTGGTCCCTAGCCCGGGGACTCTTTGGGCGTCTCTGTGGTCCCACGCGCACTATGCTGGGTTGCTTGTGATGTCACGCTGACTTTTCCCCAGTGGTCCCGAGCCCGGGGACTCTGTGGGCCCACGTACACTACGCTGGGTGGCTGTTGAAGTGTTCGGGGGACGAATCCCGGTCGGGTCTGATGAGGGTGGTTTTTCCTAAATGGTTTCCCACCCTCCTTCCACGCAAACGCGGGTAGATTACTTGTAGAGTGCTTCCTTTATTCATCTCTACTCCATTAGAGTAATCCTCCTCTCCTTGTAACCTGAACAGGTATTAAGACGCGGTGATAACAAATGAACTCTCGTTCTTTTCACCGGTTTCAGTTCGTTCCCCGCTGTCGGTGTAAGCTCGACTCTCCCCGATTCTCTCTTGTTTGTTTTTTACCGAACTGTGCGCCCGCCCTGTTGCGGAACAAATTGGAACCGAAATGTCAACTGGCAAGGGCGAGCGCTCCGTTTCCTTGGAGCCACATTTTTTGGCAGGACTGAAAACAGCGGGGGCTCCAACTCTTTGTAGTAGCGGGGGCCCTCCAACTCTTTGTAGTAGCGGGGGCTCTTCAACTCTTTGTAGTAGCGGGGGCTTTCCAACTCTTTGTAGTAGCGGGGGCTTTCCAACTCTTTGTAGTAGCGGGGGCCCTCCAACTCTTTGTAGTAGCGGGGCTTTCCAACTCTTTGTAGTAGCGGGGGCTCCAACTCTTTGTAGTAGCGGGGGCTTTCCAACTCTTTGTAGTAGCGGGGGCTCCAACTCTTTGTAGTAGCGGGGGTTTTCCAACTCTTTGTAGTAGCGGGGGCCCTCCAACTCTTTGTAGTAGCGAAGGCCCTCCAACTCTTTGTAGTAGCGGGGGCTCTCCAACTCTTTGTAGTAGCGAAGGCCCTCCAACTCTTTGTAGTAGCGGGGGCTTTCCAACTCTTTGTAGTAGCGGGGGCTCTCCAACTCTTTGTAGTAGCGAAGGCCCTCCAACTCTTTGTAGTAGGGGGCTTTCCAACTCTTTGTAGTAGCGGGGGCTTTCCAACTCTTTGTAGTAGCGGGGGCTCCAACTCTTTGTAGTAGCGGGGGTTTTCCAACTCTTTGTAGTAGCGGGGGCCCTCCAACTCTTTGTAGTAGCGAAGGCCCTCCAACTCTTTGTAGTAGCGGGGGCTCTTCAACTCTTTGTAGTAGCGGGGGCTTTCCAACTCTTTGTAGTAGCGGGGGCCCTCCAACTCTTTGTAGTAGCGGGGGCTCTCCAACTCTTTGTAGTAGCGAAGGCCCTCCAACTCTTTGTAGTAGCGGGGGCCCTCCAACTCTTTGTAGTAGCGAAGGCCCTCCAACTCTTTGTAGTAGCGGGGGCCCTCCAACTCTTTGTAGTAGCGGGGGCTCTCCAACTCTTTGTAGTAGCGAAGGCCCTCCAACTCTTTGTAGTAGCGAAGGCCCTCCAACTCTTTGTAGTAGCGGGGGCCCTCCAACTCTTTGTAGTAGCGGGGGCTCTCCAACTCTTTGTAGTCCTACCTTTAGTAACAGAAACTCGAGGAACATAAGAATGTTCTTGGTTCAAAACCCTTGGAGTATAGTTTATAGAATTTAAAATTACTTTATTTATCATTTACATTATTCAATGATTGGGAAAAAAATGAATTTAACAAATTATTGTATTTAGTTCGTATCCCGTGAAGTATATTTGGCTTGGACTTAATTTATCGAGATGATTAAACCTAGGACTTAACTGAATTACTGCAAAATCATTCTTTCATCACCCTAGACTTTCTCAAATAGTCTAGTAAATTAAACCTCTATAAAACACAACAGGATTAGAAATCAAACTTTTTAGGGTTATTGTGACCCTTGACCATCAACATACCATCTGACGTGATAGGATGAAGTTTGAATTCCGACGAGTGCATTATGGTTGTTTTTACATTCTCGCCGGGTGCGTTCACACTTGTTCTGCAAATATGTTTGTATTGAAGCAATACTTGGTTTACCCGCCTCGGTGGCCGCATGGTCTAGGGTGTCACTCTCGCAATATACTTGACTGCCGATGACGGGGAGATCGAGGTTCAAATCTCGGTGAGGCGTACTGAGGGTGGTTTTTCACTCTCCCGCCACGCCAATGCGGGTACATTTACTCTAAATATAACCTTCCTAATCCCTAAAACCATTAGCGTGATTACTAACTAGTACATAAGCTTATAAACCGAACGGATAATAAGATGGTGTGCTAAATTTAAAAAATGTTAATTGTACTGTTTTGCAATATAAATACAACCGCCAGAATATTAGCAGGACTACCAACTTGTTCCGCCCAACAGGGCAACATTGGGGTAGTAAAAGTAATACAATTATTTATTTTCTGAATGGGACCCAAATCTCTAGCGACTAGCACAGAGGTTCACAACCTGTGGTCCACAAAACAATTCTAATTTTTTAAGTTATATTATTTAATTGTATTTTCACACAATATGAATTTTTTTTTTGCGAAAACACCTTTTTTTTCTCCAATAGTGTCCAACTAAACACATTTTTTTAATTAATATGGAAAGGTGTTACCTAGAGTACTAGAAATGTGTGCGAAGGTTTTTTTATAGCCACTGGTAAGGGGGGGGGGGAGATCAGGGGGCCCCACGATATCGCCTAAGGCCTCACTTAGCGTTCGTTATCGGTATTGAAGCTGTTTAATGGCGGCAAGAAATGTATACTTATTTTTAATTTGTTCCTGTCCGCTTTCAAGATAGCTACCTAAGGTCGAGTTGTTAGAACTAACCGAGGACTGTATTACACTGTCATATTTATGTTATAAAAGATTTTTGATCAGACTATTCATCAAAAATATCTTATAAAATAATATATAGTAGAACTTTTTTTTAATTCTAAGTCCAAAATATATCTAAAAGAAAATTCGAATGAACCATTTTCATGAGTATCAAGGCAGCTGATAAACAGTAAAACGATAACATCAGAATATGTATGATACATAACAATACACAAACTTTATATATGCTATATAAAACACAAATGGATGATAAATACATATGTTAAAAACAAGAAGATGTAATGTAATTGATTTGACGCTAAGGAATATTTGAAAGCATTGACCATATTATCGTTCTAATTATTTATATATTCAAAAACATTTTTTATCATCCTAATTTTACATATAATTAAACGTATTTTACTTTATTTAAATTTCGTAATCTATTACTGGCGCTTAAATCACGTCTTCCTCTAAATTATTTACTAGTTAGTCCGCGTCCCGAGGTCAGAGATGGCAGCATCTACTGGAGCCAACCTCACTTAATGTCTTTCAACGTAATCTAACCAAGTTAAGATCTTTTAAAGTAATTTCCTGTTCAAGAAGAATGTTTTACACGCAGTAGGTTTTTTTTTTAGTTTGTAGGTGTGTAATTCACCGTTAGAAAATGTCCCTTCTAGAAGCTTCCATTGAGCTCAGATATATACAGTGATTTTGAAATTTCTCTTTACTGTGAAATCGGTCGTGGTCACAGACAGACGTGTGTTCGGACGTATTTTAAGCGCTCAGTGATAATTAGTTGCCAGGCCCTCGACATGATCATATTTCGATTTAAATAATTAATACAAATATGTTCTTCATTTAATTGAATAAATTAACATCAAACTTTATGTGACGTGTTATCATTTTTAAGTTTAATGATAAGACAAAGGTAGCTTTATAAGCAAAGCACACTATTGCGCAATAGAAATGACGACTTACTGTGGGGCATAATATAATCTATAATAAATGGCTTACAACTGAGGACCTCTTAAATAATTATATAATAATTGGCGTTCCAACGTGGTGCATTTATATTGGACGAAAGTTATGTAATATAACAAGTGGCGACACAACATGAGACTTGATACGTAACTAATAACACCTTCCACAAAAGAACAATAACATAACAAAAGCAAACGTTATAAAGATTCCAAACAGAAAGTATTAAAAACTTGGAAAAATTAGCATATACTAAAATTGCAGACTTAAATCATAATAATTATTGACGAAAGCCGAGCCAACACAGCCCCTATATTAGGCAACCCGCTCGCCACCGCTGCATAATTACCCCCGCCTTCTCATTACTGTGTCGATAGGTTAACTTCAACTTTGACATTCTCGGCATATGGGATAGTTTGATAAAGATCGTCAAATTGGGTTTGAAACGAGGCACACAATGTGTTTATTTTAGCACCGCGGCTTACTACCCGTACGGTTGATACGATTATGCATTAATTATGTTAATGGTTTTAGAGATTATGGATGTTATATTTTTAGGGGATGTACCCGCATTTGTGTGGAGGGAGAGTGGCAAACCATTTTGAAAAAACAACTAGGTACATCCGACCGAGATTCGAACCTCGATTTCTCCGTCAACGGCAGTCTAGTCTACTGCGAGACGATAAATTCATAAAAATGCTAAAATCAAAAAGTCGCATAATCTTTTCCGTTTTAGTTTAAAACATGTTGTACTTTGCTAGCCAAGATGTTTAGGCTATGTTCGTTTCCATAACATGTTTCCTTTATCAGAACACGAGACGCACTCAACAGAACACAAGACGCACTCAACAGAACACGAGACGCACTCAACAGAACACGAGACGCACTCAACAGAACACGAGACGCACTCAACAAAACACGAGACGCACTCAGCAGAACACGAGACGCACTCAACAGAACACGAGACGCACTCAACAGAACACGAGACGCACTCAACAGAACACGAGACGCACTCAAAAGAACACAAGACGCACTCAACAAAACACGAGACGCACTCAGCAGAACACGAGACGCACTCAACAGAACACGAGACGCACTCAACAGAACACAAGACGCACTCAACAGAACACGAGACGCACTCAGCAGAACACGAGACGCACTCAACAGAACACGAGACGCACTCAACAGAACACGAGACGCACTCAACAGAACACGAGACGCACTCAACAGAACACGAGACGCACTCAACAGAACACGAGACGCACTCAACAGAACACGAGACGCACTCAAAAGAACACAAGACGCACTCAACAAAACCATAATACTTAGCACCGCGTCTTACTACCCGTTTGGGTTATACGCCTATGTACTAATTATGCAAATGTGTTAGGAATGGGAAAGGTTGAATATAGGGGAAGTGAATCTGCATTTTGCGTGGAGAAGGAGTGAAAAACCACTTAGGAAAAACCACTCCAGTTCACCCGACCGAGATTCAAACCTCGATCTCCCCATCCTCCGCAGTCTAGCTCAACAAAAAACTAGCGCGTTAGCTAACTACGCCACCGAGGCGGGTTGAACAGAACACAAGACGCACTTAGGCTAAGTACGAGCCAAGACGATTTGTAACCATTGATTTAAAATAAAATTCATCGAGCGATGACATTGAATGACATGGCTGTCGAAATACTATTGACTTCAAAAATTATACCACGATAGAGAACATATTAGTTCATGTTGTTGTTTTTTTCGAGTGCTACTGGGTGGCACGCTTGCCATGGCTTTATCATCCCTGCTTTAGGTTTTATCAACAACAAAAAATGGCGACACATTATAGTTTAACATCTACAAACAAAGCCATTAAAAATGTAATCCAGTATGAAGGCACCAAATCTGCACTTAGGCTATTGCATAAGTGTGTTTATTCTTTAATTAACAACGCAGCTTGTTTGCCAAATTTATGTTCCATGGCTCATCAATAAATATTTTTAACATGATTGGCGTTCATTTTTGTAATCCCCTATATTGTACAAACTTTGAAGAAAATGTGATTTAATTAAAAACACATTTTATCAAAGGTGGTGTCAGCTCTTATATAATGTATTTTAATAAAATTAATATTTTTCTTCAATAAAAGAAATATAGGCCCTGTATAATATTGTACATCACTCGTAGCCCAGTAGTGTAAACATCAGCCAGTGCTAATGTACTAATGTACCGTTGTCCAGGGGACGACTGAATGTGCTAATAGTACAACCTTTCCATGAGATGATGGTGATAGTATGAGGGTGATAGTGAGTATGATGGTGATAGTATGAGGGTGATAGTATGAGGGTGATAGTATGAGGGTGTGAAACCACAATCTAAATTAAGCCTAACCAACGAAACCCGGGTGACCGTTGGGATAAGTTCCCTTTTCGGGAAAATGACCCCTGGTACCAGCCGTAAATCGAACCCAAGACTCCTAGACTCGTAACCAGGTTCACTGTCCACCACACCACGAGAGGCCTGTTAATAAAAGAAATATGACGGTGTAATACCGCTACTCGCCAACACAAAGGCAACATTTCCTCTTTACTATAAGAGTCCTTTAAACACCGCGTTAAGTGTCGCCGCGCGCCCGACGACATGATGACGCCGTGTTCTAGAAGTACAGTCACAGGGAGCATTGGTTCACTTTATGCAAGCCCGGCAGTAAAATTTACTGCTGCGTTCTGAAAAACATGTCGACGTGGTCCAGAGAACGGTGGACCCCCTACGTCTTGAAAGTACATTAGGCTGTATGCAAAAAATACCATACCATCTATGCAAACGCGGTGTTTCATGTTGCCGGTTGGAAAAAACAAAAGGGTGGCCAACTTTGTTTCTTCAACACTGTACACCTTGTTTCAATAATAAACACCCCTCCTCAATCCTCATACAGTCTAATTTTATAAAAATAATGTTATTAGCTATCTTAAATATAGAAACGTTACTAAATCTACTTTTACACACACACACACACACACACACACACACACACATATATATATATATATATCAGGGTTCTCTTAAATTTTGACGCAAGCTCATCAAATGATTTAAGACCCTTGGCCCTGTCGAGTGCAAGTCTAAAACCTATTTTGTGAGATGGTGGGCGGGAGGGTGAAAGGCGTGGTGTGGCTTCACAACAAACCAAAGTATCCTTCCGCGCCAACAAGAACAGATGGATCACGGAAACTGTTTTTTACAGTATTATTTTCAACACCCCTTCTAAGATATAATAATAATATTTAGCACCGCGTCTTACTACCCGTTCGGGTTATACGCTTAAGTAATAATTACGCTAATGGAACGGGAATTGGGAGGGTTGAATTTAGAGGAAGTGAACCCGCATTTGCGTGGAGGGAGAGTGAAAAACAATTTATGAAAAACCACCCCCAGTTCACCCGACCGAGATTCGAACCTCGATCTCCCCGTCCTCGGCGGTCGAGCTCAACACGACTAGCGCGTTAGCCAACTACGCCACCGAGGCGGGTTAACCCCCTCCTAAGATAATGTATCGATGTTTATTAGGTGATGCATTTTCTTATTTTTTGTTATGCAGCCGGCAGTTTTCTATTGAAAAATGTAAAAATTATTGATATTTGATCATTGTTAATATTATAGAGGGGGTATGTATATAAAAAGTATAACTTAATCAACGTGCTTCTATTCTTGAACAAACCGTTTCCGAAAAGAAAATTGCAAAACAATAAAAATTCTTGAAGATAACCGTTTGTTCCAATGGCTCTGCATTTACACGCCAAATGAAACGGGCCAATCGCCTTAGTCGAAATTCTCAAATAATTGATAAAATTTCTTTTCATTCTCCCCTAATTTCCCATACAGGGAGTAAAAAGCTCCTCCTACGCGTCTAACACCGTTTATAGGATCAACAAACCAGCTTCTTTTTCTTCGTCTTGTATTTTGTGGGAAGATACACGCAGTAGACGATACATGGATCCATCATGAGAGAATGTGTGAGACTGATATCACTGGGGCTATCGGCCAAAGGGGCCGGTTTTAAAACACGGCGTCATCACGTCGTCGGTCTAAGGGGGCGGCCAGACTGAGCGCGCGAGCGACTAAAATATAAAATAGAATACATGGGTTGTAATGAGAGGTGGCCAGACTGGAGCGCGCGAGCGAGCGAGCGAGCGAGCGAGCGACTGAGCGCGCGCGCTTGAAAGATAGAACTGGTTCTATTTTTCAAGCGCGCACGCTCGACCCGGTACAGTCTAGTTTACAGGCGCTAGGCAATATTATTGTGTGTTGGTTCATCGAGTGCTAGGAAAACTTCTCATTTTGACATTTTTATTAATTTTTTATTACTATCGATAGGTTTAGCACACTTTCTGGAAATTGAAAAATCACACCTGGACACGGGAATCAAACCCGGTACCTTTGGCTTAGTACGTCAATGCTCTAAATACTGAGCTATCCAGGATTCGTCCCGTGCCCAGGGTCATTCTTCACTCATATTTTAAAGCAGAGCCTATGATGGAGTGCGGAAATCGTCAGCTACAAGTATGTGATTATATTAATATCACGAGCTATCTATCAGATAACGCAGCCATCCTCGACTCGGTAGTTGGCTTATTGCTGCCATTTGTACAATTATTATAATTGTACGGGATTTCATACTAAGAATTAAATAGCCAAAGCTATTATTTATGCTTTTAGTGAAGATTACTCCATCTAGATATCATATTCTGAAAAGTGAAAAATGACACCTGGATAGCTCAGTGGTTAGAGCCTTGGTGTACAAAGCCAAAGGTCCCGGGTTCGATTCCCGTGTCCAGGTGTCAATTTTCAATTTTCAGAATATGATAGCTAGATGGAGTAATCCTCACTAAAAGCATAAATAATAGCTTTGACTATTTATTATTATTATTATTATTATTATTATTATTATTATTATTATTATTATTATTATTATTATTAGCACCGCGTCTTACTACCCGATCGGGTTATACATACTTACGCTAATTTGCAATGGTAGGGTGATTGTGAGATGAAATGGAGGACCTACAGTTTAACGTGGAATCCGAACCTTGGTGGAGGCCTGGCATTCCTCACATTCACAAGTTGTGATTAATACACGTCTTGTCAGAGGTGAAGGAAGGGTTTGGCAATCGGATAAATCTGTGTCGGGACCGAGGATTGAACCCTGCACCCCCAGCACAGAAGTCTGACACCTTACCCCTTGACCACCAGGTCACCGTTTGACTATTCAATTCTTATTATTAGCACACTTGCTATTAACGGCCTAATTTAATTGCTAAGATCATAAACCATGTATATATTTATATAAAACTAATATGTTAAAATACTTCAATATTATCAAAGTAGGCCTTTACAAATAAGAATCACCATTAGCGTGGAGAGAGGAGGAGAAAACCACAACAATAAATCACTTGTTAAAACCACCCTCAACTCACTCAGCCAAAATTCGGAGCCTCCTCGTCAACAAATAACGAGAGGTATCAGCTAATCACGCGCTCGCTCGCTCGCCAGTGTGGCCACCTAGTCGCTTACGCGCTCGCTCGCGCGCTCGCTCGCACGCTTGTCAGTCTGGCCGAACCCTTAGGGCGACACGAACGCGGTGCATGAAAGGACTCTTTTAAGATCCGGCTGGCGTTATCTCGGAGCTCTCTATAAGACTATTGACAATCACGACGAGCTATGAGCAGATATATTCTGAGTCAATAGGCGCTATCAGGCCTGATAACACCTTGGCATTATGGGGAAAAAAAGTTATGCAAGTCACTTGCCTGAATAATAAATCAGTCTAGTTTTAGCAGAAATCAAAATATAGACAGTAGTGTTTTTTTATTCTTGTCGCCATATAGA
The DNA here is from genome assembly GCA_033556935.1 of Timema podura. NCBI lineage: Eukaryota > Metazoa > Arthropoda > Insecta > Phasmatodea > Timematidae > Timema > Timema podura. Next base: position 58,859,484 of record JAVRXN010000012.1, on the reverse strand, counting down.
GAATACTCGCTTTGCTCGTTGGGGGCTGCGACCCCAAACCCCCAGTGAGTTTTCTTTGCAAGTGGATGTAAACTAAACCCTGATTTCCACTTTTGTGGTTTTACATGACAGCTAGCAGAAGCGAGCAGATGGTATCAGTAATGCCAACATTGTCTGAAAGTAACTTAAGTCAACATATTTGTAAATAATAATTATTTGGTAAGTGTCACTATTATTATCACTAAAAATATTATCAATCACTTTTGACAATGCTTCCCCAAGGATTAGAGTATAATTTTCTTGTACATAATCTAATTTAAGAAAAAAAAGTCTAGTTAATTCATTCTAGTTTTTCTTTTAATTCTTGTGGCCATTACAGTTTAAATAGAGCGTGAAATTTTACATTTAATAGTATTATATTCAGTTATTCATATTTTTATAACGGGCCTCGCATATCTTTAACATAAATAAATGGTTTGTGATAATAAAGAGTAAAAAAGATACAAAATGTTTTTGAAATAATATTAAGTTTAAATTTTGTAAACACCGTGTATGGATACGATTCGCCGTAAAAACTGAAATAAGTTCCCTACGTCATCACCGGCAGCATAGCTTCTATCCAGTGGCCATATTTGTTTTCAGCATTTAAGGCCACTTTTAACGTTCTCTTGCTTTTAATAATTAATTTGAATTAAACAGCAAAAGAAAACTTCAAAACTTAACAACCAACCAAACGGTTATTTTCATAACCAAAATCTAACAATTTTAAATAGACATTATAACAGTGAATTCTCGTATAAAATACAGTTAATAAAACCACGTGCGCGAGTAAAAATTTTGAAGCGAAAAAAATATTTAATACTTGTAAAATTGTAGTTGAGTATTTACAGGCGTATCTTTGCTACCTTTAATAATTTTATTACAACTTTGAATAATACAGTGACTTTTTTGAATATTAATTCGGCTACTTAGTCTGTGTGTTCTTTTGAGAATATTATTTCGGTGTGAACATATTATCCTTGGAAAATAAACTTTTTTTAGTGATCTTAGAATAATTATTTATTAAATATAAAATAAAAGCGTGTGATAAAAAGAAAAGCGAGTGTTTCTGAGTGATCGATATACATTATTCGAAAATTTAAGTGTATCAAGACTATTAAATAAATATTTTAACCCCAAGATTGTGTTGTGTTGGCCTCTAGGCTAAACCTCGAGTTTTATGATGTTTATATTATTCCAAATACATCTGTGAAGTGTAATAAAAAATACTTGCGAGTGTTTCTCCAGTGTTGATAAATAAAATACCAGGCTAAGATTTCAAGTTATAAGTTATTGTATTTTTATTAGAGACTTTGTTATAACTGTTTAAAAGTAGTGAATTTAAAATAGATTTTTGTTGTTTAGGATAGCTTTTGATTTGTCATTGTCATTTATTTTATAGGCCTAAACATATTTTCTTGTATATTGATTTTTGTTTGTTAAATTATTTAAAGTTATCATAAATAGGCCTACATATTAAAACAAAATAATATAACAGATTGTAAAGGCGAGCATAATGAATATGTTTTCTTCGAGAATTTCTCTAGAGGTAAGAATATTATTTTTCATTTTATAAACAAAAGTTTGAATTGTTATATAGTACTCATACAATAGCACAAAATGTTTAATTTTTAATTATTACACTACTAATCGGCGTTGACATTTAGTTGCAAGAAGGTCCTACATAGCCACAAAGGTTTTAGTTTTTAAACAGTAGGCTACCACTAGGTTAAGGGACTTAATACAAATATGCTTAGACCTTTATGAAGTGCTCAAAAAAGGAATTAAATCTGTGAGTAAAAGTTGTTTTTCCACATAACTATACAATATTTAAATAATTAAAGCATTGTAAAGGCCCACTTTTCAATTGATATGACTGGCTTCCAAAATATCGGTTAGGCCTACTTATAATTCTTCAGCCAAACTATTCAATCATCAAAGAATCTTGCATTAATATTTGGTTTAGTACTAACGATCACCATAAGTCTATATATTTTTCTATAGGAATACTAGTACATTTAGATTTTTCACATTTATAATGTTATTAATAATACTATTTGTAAAAAAACTATTAAAAATTATTTATTTATAATTATAAAAACTAATATGGGATTAAATGCAAAATTTAAATTTTTTTTAAATAAAATATAATATTTTAAAATTTTATAAACAGTAATATATTATCACATTTATAATGTTATTAATAAAACTATCAACAAATAATTAGTAAAATAAATAAAATTTTAAAAATTATTTATAATAATAAAAACCAATATGGGATTAAATACTAAATTAAAAAAAAATAATATAATGGAAAAAATAAATAATTAATACTAGCCCTAACATCAACATGTCAACAATAAATAAAAAATTAATATATATAAATAAAAATTAAATAAAACAGTCAGATATGTTTCTTGTATAGACCTCAATTTTGGCTGTCAGAAGTGACAGCTGATAAACACATGTTTTTGCAGATCATATGGTTCGGCGGAAGGATACATAGTAACTTTTCAAAGCTATCAGAAGTCAGCTGTGAGCTGTCAGTCAGCACCACAAAAGATAAAATTGAGGTATAATGTAATTCCAGCGTTGTTTTGAAATAAAAAAAAGTGTGGAAAATGTGAAAAATTCACCTAAAATCAAAAAATCTAGCTCTATCTAAGGTATAACTGATGGAGATTCGACAAAAAGTAATAGGACCAAACTTGTGGATCTCGCCAAATTCGTGGCTGCTGGTGCAATCAGTTTTTTAATAGGTCTTACCGTTTAGCCATAAGAGACCTCCAAAGAAAGGTCCGCACCGACTTTAAAGTTGCTCCGCCATTTTGAATTTCTCACGGGGTTAAAAAAAATTTTTTTTAACTTTTTGGAATTCTCTCGTCGGTTACAGGCTAGAAGCTATAAGTTTTCCGAATTTCAAGTTTCTATCTCATCTGGAAGTGGGTAAACATTAATGTCAGTGAGTGAGTGAGTCAGCCATGTGGCTTTATAGTAGTGTAATTTTTTATCCGTCACCACGGCTTACCACCCGTTCAGGTTGTACGCATAATAATGCTCGTGTTTAAGATAGTGTGTTAGGGATGAGGAAGGTATAATTTAGTTGAAGTGTGCCCACATTTGTGTGTTGGGGGAGTGAAAAACCATTTGGGGAGAGTAAAATTTGCACCATATTTTCCCTTCCCGGGTGGACTGGACACTCCTAGCCTAACCTAACCTAACCTAACCTAACCTTGCTCTCCCTCTCACTAATAATTGACATACTGTACTAACGTTCAGCCAAACTGCTACATTCTACTATGAAGTGGCCACTGTTACCGACAGTAGGTCAGAGAAAGTGGATAGCAACTATCATATTGTCACGCCCGGAGAGTCAAGTGTGGTGCGGGTAGCTTGCGTCAGGAGCAGCGAAAACTCACAATATCAACATTAGGGTGAATGTCTCCCCCCTCCCCTCTCAGATATTATTTTTTGAATATTATAAGATTTAAAAAAAAATCCACGCAATATAGCTTCAAGGGGCACCCAATTATCAAACCTTTGCCGGGAGAGTCCAGGGACAATCTTTAGTAAGTGGGGGGGAGGGGGGGGGCCACAGGCCCTTATAATGCTTTTTTTTTAATTTCTCCCTCCTTCCCTCCCATCGCACACACAAACACAAACAATAAGATGCCTTACAAGAAAGAAATTAGCTACACTGTAATAGAATATGCAAGACATTATTTCACATGATCTTCATTATTTTGAAGATAAAGTTTTATTTATTTATTTGAGTTATTTAATCTGCACTTTCTGAACCGATTGATTATAACACAAGAGAATTTTCTGAGAGCGAGCATAAAAGGTCCTAACAATTTTGACGGGAGAGGTATTTTCATATACCTTCAACGAGGGTTATTTTACATGCCACAATCGACATGGAACTGATGGCTTTACGTTGGTAAAGCCTTTAAAAAACAAAAGTCGAAAGAAAATTTCACTCTTTTTTTAAGAAGAAAATATGAGAATTGTAATTTTGTTGTGTATTTAACCTTGTTATATTGAATAACCATTTATTTAAATACTGTATGTACTTACAAAATTTATATAAAATACACTTCTGTAGCTACCGCCTCGGTGGCGTAGTTAACAGAGGCGGATCCAGATAATTTTCATAAAGGGGGGGGGGGGGTCATAATTATAAATAGCATAATTACTTACAATGTTAGATTTCTGTTTAAAGCCATTAAATAGTTTTTCATTCATATTTGATCTTATATATGTTTTAAACCATGGTCATCCTCTCTTTTTTTTTTTAATCGGATAGTTATTATAAACTATTTGGACTGGCCCTCTAACATTTCACTCATTTCAGTTCACTCTAGAAGCAATGAGTAGTCTTCGTCTTTTAAAAAAAAATTACAAGTCATTTAAAGTGTTCCTCACCTAGAAATTTTTGAAATTTGGATGCCCCTCAAAGCTATTTAAAGTGATCCTCGCCTTAATTTTTTACGATAGTTAGATACCTCTAGAAGATAATCTTTGAAGTGGTCTTCCACCGACCAAATTTTAAAAATTGAATTATTTCAGAAACTAGGCCATTTGGGGTGGTCCTCGCCTGAAGATTCTTCAAAATGACATACGTCTAGAAGCTATTTGGAGCCGTCCTCCTCCCCTAGACATTTTTGAAATTTAGATGACCTTGGAAGCTATTTAAAGTTTTCCTCCCCTGACTTTCTCTGCGAGCAAGATACCTCTAGTCTAGTAGTTATTTGAAGCGGTCTTCTACGACAAATTTTTGACAAAAGAATGCATCTAGAAGTCATTTGGAGTTTGATTTAAGGCAATTTTTCAGCTTCATATTTAATATCAAAGGATTTGAAATATATCTGGTGGTGGGGGGATTCATTCCAGAGAGGGACTTATTATTTCCAGGGGGGCAGAGTCCCCCACAGTTCCGCCGCTCCTGCTGTCCACACATACTCTATAGTCAGTATTCGTGGATGAACTGCTCTCAGGCGATTATTAGTCTTCTATAATGTGTGATAGTCTACCGTCTCTATGCGGAACAATGTTCATTACTCGCTATGTACGACAAATATTAGTACATGAAAACCAATATTTTTTCCACACTTGCGTGAGTCATATCGAACATTGAATAAACGTGGACGAATAACGCACGTGTGGACCCGGTTTAAAAGGTGTTGGCGTGCTAAAAGATAAAAAAAAATGGTATAATTTATGTTGTATTTTATTTATAAAATTTGAACTTTCATTTTGATTTTTGTATTAATTTTCTAGCCTTCACAGGGGGGTTAACTGACCCTTTGACCCCCCCTTCCCCCCGCGCCCGGTACTTAGCTAACGCGCTAGAGTCATGTTCGAATCTCGGTCGGGTGAACTTTTTTTTCCTAAATTGTTTCTCACTCTTCCTCCACGCTAATGTGGGTTCACTTCCTTTACATTCAACCTTCCCAATTCCTAACCCATTAGTGTAAATAGTACATAAGCGTATAACCCGAACGGGTAGTAAGACGCAGTGCTAAGAAGAAGTATTATTATTATTATTATTATTATTCAAAGAAGTATTCATTTCATATTCGAACATTTGCTTATCCCAAACAAGTTCAGCCCCCTTTATTTCGGAGATTCAGAGATTTTTCTGTAAACGCATAGTATGCATTGATTAATATAATGTGTTAAGAATGAGAAAGGTTGAATTTAGAGGGAGTGAACCCGCATTTACGTGGGGGGAGGGTAGAAAAACCATTTAGGAAGAGCCACCCTCAATACATGCGGCCACCGAAGCGCGTAAAAAGAAAATCAATTTGAAACCTATTTTAAAACATGATAAAAGTATGTTTATAAAATGAGGAATATAAAAACGTGATTCCCTGTATTTCATGCAAATGTTTTGTTTGCTTTACTTGTAGATAACAGTATTCCATACATTTGTTCCTTGTTCCATTCTTGATAACAGACTGTGTCAAGCAATGGTCACGGCCCATTAGAGGAAGAACGACCTTGAAAAACTCTGTCTAGGATTGCATTTTTCTGTGACGTGGTCCGATGTCTCGTCAACTAAACGTGAAACAACTGAAACTTGGTTTTTAAGTTTTCTCTAAAGTCATTCTCGTCTCGTCAATAACGAAATATAGCTGCAATTTTTCCAGGAATCGAACCAAGTAACGCCCTTTTCGCCGTGGCACGGAGGGTGAGTCAATTATTCAGGAATGTCCTTGAGACCGACCATCTTTGTAAGTGGTGGCTGGCTGTCGAGTGTTTCAATATTTCAACAAGGTTCGACCCAGAAATGTAGGGAGGAGTCAAACCTTGGATACTTTACCAGGAGTATCGAGCTGGGATTAATAAATAAAATAGCTTCCGTGGTGTTTTAATTCTAAACGTCAAACAAAAATTCCTGTTATTATGAAACTAAACAACATCCCTTAGCGTCTGTTTTATGATCAATTATTCCCACGCGCCACAGCACGAGGTTTGTTAATTCATTATGTTTGTTACAGTAACAATAATACACAGGGTTGTTAATTCAATGTTTGTTACAGTGACAATAATTTAACACGCTAGTCTACATATCCTCAACTACCAAGTATGTTTTATATACAGATCTAAGAATAAAAACTACCTTATTTTAATAAAACCTATGATTCAAAAAGCTTTTTTTTTCCCCAACCAAACGAGACTTAAATTTTTTTTTTTTTGTTCAAATAAGAACTGAACCCGCATTTTCTGGACTGGTGGGAACTAATGCCCCCAATTGAGCTAAGATTACATAGTTTAGTATTGTAAATTAAGTCATTGTCTCGCTTTCACACACAAACAAACTGTTTTACTAATTTTGGTTCCAATGAAGGACTTCCTTGTGCATCTAAAGCAATTCTTGTTTCATGTTTCTCTCTCTATTCGAAAGACAAATCTTGTCTCGCAAGATGTTTTGCTGGCGAGTAGAATCCGATAGTTGGTTGATAGTGTGACGTCAGATCAGGGTTTCAAAACCAATAGGTTATTTGCGAGATTATCGAGTAATCCGCTACGACGCGCTACTCGCAGAGTTTCAAAAATAGGGCCTCAGGTCATGCCGTGAGAAATATCAATTCCATAAACATACTTCGGACCAATAGAAAGAACAAATTACACTTAAAAACAAGTAGTCCAGCATGCGAGAATTTACCGAGCACTTTTTCTGCTATTATTTCGTATAGCTCTGTATAGCTCAAAAATAATATATAGTATTTATTAGATTTTCAAAGTTCCCAGAGAATTGTCAAAGTTGAACATTTCATAAATGAATATTTTAACAAATCCTATTAACTTTCGAACCACCCATCTCCTCTTTACTAATATATATATATATATATATATATACCATGCATATTAGATGTAATAATCGATATTTTTCAAAACTTTGGAAACTTACTCTTTCAACATTTTGGCCGCGCAGTGATTTTGATTTCTTTACGAATGTACATCTGAAGCAACTTTAAGAAAATATACACGTTTTTTATTCTCGGTAAACCTTGATAACATTAAACTATTTTTGTGTGCTATTTTATAGATATTGATATCATCATAAACGCGACACCTTCATATCACATGACTTTACGTATGAACACGTGAATATAACACCCACAATAGTCTAAGGCATCACTATCGCTGTAAACTAAACTACCGATAACGAGGGAGATCGAGGTTCGAATCTCAGTTGGGTGCACTTAAGGTGGTTTTTCCAATGTGATTTTTCACTTTTACTACACGCAGATGCGGGTACACTTCCTATAAATATAACGTTCCTAATCCCTAAAACCATTAGCGTAACTAGTACTTAAGCGTCTAGCCCGAACGGGTAGTAAGAGGCGGTGCTAAAACCGCCAACCTAAGCGCAACATCTGAGTGACAGTATCTGAGCTACCTTGACGACAGATTCCTCCATTTAATCAGTACAAACACAGATATATAGTCACACAAGAGATGTGGACGTTGATGAAGATTAATTTATCTGAGAACAAACTCCTCGCGGACCAGCGGCCACAAACCTTGGAAATAATAATAATCAGGAACAGACCGACGAGAAGGAAATGAATCCCGACTGAGGAGGGGATGTAGGGCAGGGCGGTAGGAGAGGGGAGTGTCACTCAAATCAGTCGAAAGCCGAGATAACGAAGCTAAGAAAAGAAACAAAGAGGGCGTGGCCGCTATATCGTTCAAGACATCACTTCCTGGGACCCTATCCTTGAAAACCACCGTCAATTATTGGTATTGGTATCAACCAAGATTACCAGATTATTTTTATCACCGCGTCTTACTTCCGGTCCGGGTTACCCGCTTATATAATAATTAGGTTAATAGTTTTTTGGGATTAGGAAGGTTATATTTTAGAAGAGGTGTACCCGTATTTGCGTGGAGGGAGAGTGGGAACATTTTTTTTTGAAAATCACCTTCAGCACACCCGACCGAGATTCGAACCTCGATCTCCCTGTCATCGGCAGTCCGGTCTACTGCGAGAGTAGCGCGTTAGACCACGCGGTAACCGAAGCTGGTTATACGGTTCTTCAAAGACAATTGCCCTGTAAAAGAAACAAGATAGTGTCTGTCTGTCTGTCTGTGAAGGGAGGAAATGGAGAGTAAGGCCTCTGATGAAAACAGCAGGTCTCCCAACTTGACGACAGGTTTCAACAGTCCCCAGTTTCTGTATGAAGGAAACTCTTCCTCCCGATCTAATCAAGGAAATGTTGAACCCCGGCAAAGTGGGGGGGGATTGAAAGTGCACTCGTCATTAAGACGGTAAATATAGAACCGATGTTGTTTGTTCGGATGGAGAGGGGAGGGTGGGGTGGGGGGAAAGGGGTTAATTAAATGTCATTTCATTTTTTATTTTATTTGAGGACTGAGGTATTTAATGGTCACTTTCTGAACCGACTTATTATATCAGCGCACGCACACACGCACGCACACACACCTAATGACGCAGGTCCCTTGCAGGGTAGGCAATAAACTGTACATACAGTTTAAAAAAAACAAAAACAAGGTCATACTTGATCCATCCTCGCTAACTTTTTCCACACTTCCCTGTCCTTGCATACTCCCTTCTCTTCGACAACATCCATACACTGAGTCATACATACTCTTTTATTATTAAAACTATTAATGTTTCTCTTTCTCACACATTCATCTACAACATTTAGCAAAGTCTCACATAGCCTACCCCTTGCTTTTGATCCACACACTCTACCTTCATGTATTTGCTTCATCACTCAATCCACACTAACTAATCCCCTCAACATTGCCAAACCAACCTAAGACACTTATTTCATGTTGACCTGTTGGATTTCCTTTCAAACCGCACTCCTTCAGCACCCATTCAGCACTGACTGTGTCCATACGAGGTTTTCTTAAATATCCCACGACTTATAGGTAGGCTTGCCAGATTTCTGAAATGTTCAACCGGGACACCGGAATGCCGAAATTTAAACATTTTATTTCTTACATGTTAATATTTATATATAAGTTACTTAAGTAAGAATAAAAACTTTGAATGAGGAATAAAAATTTGAACTATATATACATGTACTTTTCATTGGCATTAATCTTGTTGTAAAAATCTTCACAAGCTAATCCGATATTAATTTTATATGTCATCAAGCCTTGAACCGTAGATTACTTCATTAAACCCCTATCATCAGTCCATGCGTTGTTCATCAACGAAAATACTCTCTCAACTGGTGCTGATGTCCCAGGTAAGCAGAAGGCATACTCAACAATCTTGATCAGATTGGGGGCGTCTATGTGATTCTCCTTGAAGTGACCAAACAGCCTGAGCCATTTTTCTTCACTTGAAATAATCACATCTCTGGTAGTCTCTTCTTGCTTCCACTGTTCCCAATTTGACTGCAAATACTCCTTAGCAAGCACAATCTCGTCAAACAGCTGATCATGGTTTATTTTCATATCGGTACATCAAGACTGCTATTAATAATTTCAGCAGAAGTTTCGGCGTTTTCCCAATCAACAACATTGGTTTGGGTCAGATTGACCCATGACAACTGTTTAACGTTTCCAAAACTATTCTCCCAGAGGTCCAAGTATGCAATGCATCTTTCATAAAAGCCATCAAATTCTTCATTCACTCTGTTACGGACTTGCTCATATAAATTCCTGTAGATGTTCTTTGCTCCCATAGGGATAAAGTTTGAAGCCTTTCTTTCTGTCAAGTTTCTTTTGAGATCTTTATGAGCTTCAACCTCAAAAGCTGTAGTGTTATCTTTTCCATTCCCAGTATGGCCTTGTTAAACAGTGCAAGCTGTCCGTGGACAAACAACAAGTAGAGCTCACCCGTTGAATCAGTAAACAACTTTTTTATTGTTGAAGGGCACATTTCTTGGTCTAATAAAAACGCTTTCAGACCTTCAAAAATCTGTAAAATTCTTTCCAGAGCGGGCATCATTGATAGAAACCGGGTGTTCCCGTGTTGAATGAGTTTACGGTATTGTATCTCAGCATATTCACAAAATTCTTTTAGTTTAGTTACACGGACTGTGTACATGTGGAAGTATTTATAAATCTTCACCAGTAAGGCTTCAATATCGATTGGGAGACTGTCTACTGTAATTTGCACACAGTTGTGCACAATGTGTGCTCCACATCCGATTCCATTGATTTCCCGTCCTAGGCTATTCTTGAGTCGATGGAAAACATTGTTTTTCCCTGCTCTTTTCACACCACCGAAGTTAGTGTTGCAGTTATCTCCACAAAAGCCAACTACTTTGTTGTTCAAATCGTTTTGCAACAGGACAGAGCATAAGTGATTTGTAAGAATTTCAGATGTTACACCCGCCACAGATTTGAAATCTAACAACTTTACTTGCACACCTGAATTAGGATTAAAGTAGCGCACAACAATTGGCACAAGTTTTATATCATTTCTGTTTGATGCATCCATACTTACAGATACGTAGTTTGACTTGGTCAAGTATTCTTTAAGCTCTTCTTGAGCTAAAGGAGCTATGACATTTAAAAAGTCTAAGTTATTGTCATTAGAACTCGCAGTCTTAAAAAACTGGTCAGTTTTGATGAGCTAGCAGCACATGCTAAACTCTTTTGTGTTTACTCGACTGCAAATGATCTTTTATATCGGATCGACCACCGTGAGCAACAGAAAACTCAGAATTACAATGTGAACATTTAACTCTATCGTCTTGATGTTGATTACCAGTACCAGTACATACCTTCTTCAAAAAAGGGAATTCATTCTGTAAATCCTCGGTGAATTTACACGACCGTTTTGGCATTTTAACAGAGAACGCATAAACTTTCACGTAAAACATAAATAACACAACAATGACCGCCGACGGGAACTGACAACTGAGTGACTTATCTCAATTGAGAGCGGCTAGCGCCGAGGTGGGCGGGTCCAACGTTATTGCACACGAGGGGGTGTAGCGTGCAGCGAAATCTCTTCTGGCGCTAAATCTACACCCCTTAGTGCCCAATATTGGACTCACCCGGAGAGCGGGACGGCAAGATAAGACGATACGATGACCATATTATTAGCAGACCATCACTCTTCCACAGTTTTCACTTTTCATACAGTACAGTGAAATAAATGACAAAGTATTTATCCTAAATAATCCGTCACAGTTAATTATTTTTAGACTTTTTGGTCATCTATTATATATTATATATATATTATATAATCAAATTTAATTTTTACCGGGACGTGAAGTAAACCGGCCGGGACACCGGGACTTTGTCTGAAAACCGGGACTGTCCCGGTCAAACCGGGACGTCTGGCAAGCCTACTTATAGGTAGATTAACTTAAACCTAGAACAGACACAATATCCTGCAACACGTGTCACGTCATGAAGCAATCCTTAGGACTTTGTCCTCCCCTGCCACGTGCAAAACGACAGTAGCAGCCGATAATAGCAAGTTAAAGTGAAATTGTCAAATCAAAAAGGACGAATTTACAGCCGATTTCACGGAGTTTTGAGTTAATAAAACACGGTGGCGGCCGCTCAGTGTTTAGGTTTTTTTAATGGCTTCGAGGACGGGAAGTAATAATTAATGTCAGTGTGGTTAATCCCATCTAATGGATTAGTATCGACTTTAGTATCGGTATCGTGAGAAAATGATGGTATCGACCCATCTCTAACAAAGACGCAGAGAAAATAATATTTACAGTAATATCCCGACTATCCAAGAACTGCTCATGAGAAATTCCGTTTTATCCGATGTTCCGTATTAATTTGGGATCCATTTTATCCGAGGTCCCGTAATATCCAAGGTTCCGTACATCCGATGTTCCGTAATATCCAAGGTTTTGTACTATCCAAGGTTCCATATTAATAATAATATCGTCTTTAATATCGTATTATCCAAAGTTCCATATTATCCGAGCCTTCAGTTATCCAAGGCAGGCTCGCTCTCGTTAACCTTGAATAATCTGGATTCCTAATTTTTTTTATAATATATTAGTAACTAGTTGAAATAATGATTATAACGAAGAAAATATACTCTAATGTTTCATTTTAGTGCTCTTAAATTTTCTTTGGCGCGCGAAAGAAACTCTCAGAAAATTATCGAAAAAAAACAACTCCACGTTCTCTAAAAAATTGGTCTGCCCTGCCTTTATGCATTTAGATTTTTTTTTTACTATTTTTTTAGTTCTCAGTATCTCAACAGAAGATACGACAACTTTACCGTTCTAATTGGCAAGCTTTCTTTATTGCCTTTATTTACTTAAAACACTTGCTTTAAGTGTGTGTGTGTGTGTGTGTGTGTGTGTGTGTGTGTGTGTGAAGGGGAAAAAAAGGGGGGGGGCAGTGAGTTTTTTGTGTGTCGGCCCATTTATCGAGTCCATACCCCCCTCCCCCAGGCCACCAATGGCGCGGGGGTGAGTCCACCGCAAAGAAACAAACAAAATATCTGAATCACGCGGAAGAGCTAATATTAGCTCAGTCTTGGAGAGTTTGGCTCGGGGGTCCGCCCGGTTAGCTCTTCAACAGTCTCGAGACATTTTCCAGCGGACGTGAATCGAAAACAACTAGAGAGACAACACACAAAAAATCGCCACATCTGGAGCATCGCTTTTTTATGGTGTCGAGACATGAACACTGAGGGAAAAAACAACTGAAGAAATATCTGGAAATATTAGATATGTGGTCATGGGCGTAGAATTTAATGGACTCTCCCTGAACGCCCGTTCTTTAGTCAATAAAGGTCCCCGTCCTAAGAAAATTAGCTTTCTATGCCCTTGAATGTGGTATTGGAGGAGAATAATGAGGATAAAGTGGACAGATTGGGTGAATAATTAAGAAGTTCTAGTAATAGTCAATTTCTGCAGCTGATTCTACGGGGGAAAAAAGGCCAACTGTATGGGTCGCATTATGAGGGAAAATGTCTTCTTGAGTGACGTCATAAAAGGAAACGTGGAAGCGAAGGAGAGAAGTAAAACCACGATGGACGCCCTCAGACAAGGACAGAAGATGAAGTTTCGGGAGATAAGCAAGGAAGTTGCTGACAAAACGTGCCGGAGGACTTAATTTGGACAAGGCAACGAACCTGTCGAAAGACAGAACACCTAATAGTAATAACATAATATTAAACGCGTGGTTTGACTTGTCTATGTGTCCGAGTTTTCATTTGGATTTAAATATATGGCGCCAGGGGGCCCCTTTTTCCTACAATTTACAAAGAAAATAATTTGTAGCTTAACCGCTTCGGTGGCCGAATGGTCTAAGGCGTCACTCTCGTGTTATAATAGCCTGTTAATGACGCGGGGGATATCGGGGTTCAAATCCCGGTCGGGTCTACTGAGGATGGTTTACCATTCTACTTCCACGCAAATGAGGGTATTATTACCTCTAAAATACTTCCTCATCCCTACATCATCAGAGTAATTATATATGTGTGTAACCTGAAGAGGTAATAAGACACGGTATAAAAAAAAATTAAAAACTATTGAGGTCAAAACTCCTGAATTGATAAAGACATTGTAGATTCTTTCAAAACAAATACTTGTAGTTTACAAAAATTCTTAAAAGAGATTTTCCTTTTCATACTGGTAATCTAAAGTTTGTAAACAGCTTTATTGAGCGACTTTGTAGCATCTATTAGTAGTGGCTTGGTCTCTGAATTACTGGGATGCCAAAATTAAATAAGGGTAGTTTCAAATTGTGGCAAGGGGTGTTTGACCAGGTCATGTTTTAAGCAGTGAATACCTCCAAAATCAAGTTCACTATTTTGAAACATATTTTGTATTCTATTAATAGATTTCAAAAGTCTCACGAAATCTTGTGTGTTATTTCTTCAATGTCGTTATCACTAAAAGTTCAACTTTTATGCAAAACGACTAGCAAAGAATGTAATGACATTGATTTTTCCGTCTTTATTAATATTTAAAATCATATTTAAAAGTAAATATTTTCATTTTTCTTCTTTACAGTTTTAAATTAAATTCATCTCTTCTAAACGACAGCCATGTTTCTATTTTTCTATATTTTAGCTGCACGTGTTCGAATCATGGTTTATTTCCGGGTTATATTACACAGTATTTAAGAGCAGGTGTATTGTTAGCAGTGTTGCCAACTGTACGATCTGGATACTACTTTTGATATAATTTCAATATGCGTACAATCCAATTTTAGGATATTTTCTAAAAGTAATATCCTGTCGCCCTGCTATCTAGTAACAAATTTTACATTTTTTTTTTTTTTTTTTTTTTTTTTTTTTTTTTTTTTTTAGGAAAATCGCAGGGCTTATCAATATAATGCCAGAAAGTAGTATCCTACCGGTCAAAATACAATCCATTTTACGTCCATGTACTATCGATAGAGACTATAGACATGGCAACACTGATTGTTAAGCTATGCTTATTTTAGTTTTCACGCTCAGATAAAATAACCCCATTGGTAGATGGAAAGAAATTAACTAGTGACCTGGGTTTTGAGAGTACAAAACTACGGGGAATACAGACCCAAGCCTTGAAAGACGGGATAGTTTTGTACTTTTCTTCCTCATGGTATTGTCAAACAAAACAGACGTGTTTTGTACTGGTATTCATGCAGAATCGTTATATGGAATAAACTTAGTAGGTACGATCGATACAAGAATTATTTAAATTTCAAAACAGAAAAATAAAAATAAATATTCTATTAGGCGTGGGTGTCAAAAAATAAACTTATCATTTAAATTCCTTCAAATGGTTTGAAATAGCACACGTTAGAATAACCCAAAGACTTTGTACACTCGCTTAGAAAACAATGGCGGCTCGTGGAATGTTGGCGGGCGGCTTGATGGAACAAGAACAGATTGTTTCCTTCTGTTTAGTATCAAAATTTGCTCTTTAAGAAACTTTCTCACATTTTTGTTTATGTGGTCGGTCAAATGGGTGTGAGAGGGGAACAGTTGACTAGAATCAGATTTTAATACAAACATGAATACGTGTAAGTATATCTAGCTACTTTTCTAGACATCAGATAAGGTTCTTCCTATGAAAATTGGCACAGTCGCGTCAAGCGCATGGCAATCATCCATGAGCCACCCCTCAACAACAACAATAGCTTTGGCCTTTTCTTACAACTAAAAATGTTGTACGTAAATAGTGTTGTAGGTCTACTATACTCATCTAACTTATATAGAGGTATTGTGACCTGGTGGTCTAGGGGTAAGGTGTCAGACTTCTGTGCTAGAGTTCCAGGGTTCAATCCTCGGTCCCGGCACAGATTTATCTGATTGCCAAACCCTTCCTTCACCTCTGACAAGACGTGTATTAATCACAACTTGTGAATGTGAGGAATGCCAGGCCTCCACCGTGGTTCGGATCCCACGTTAAATTGTAGGTCCTCCAATTCATCTCACAATTACCCTACCATTGCACATTGGCGTAAGTGTGTACAACCCGAACGGGTAGTAAGACGTGGTGCTAATAATAATGTATGGAGGTCATGTTTCGCCATTTTTACAGTAAGATAGTAAAATACATCAATAGGGGGAATGACACCAAACTATTTTTATTGACTTTTAGACTATCATTAGTTACCAAAATGAGGCTAACATAACACTAGGCCTAGTGTAGTGAAATGTATTTTTGTTTTAATAATTTTGTAGGGTGTTCAGAAAATATTTACGAAATATAAACCTGATTGTTAAGTTTTTATTTAAATAACCATAGTTTTAGATTAGTACTCAAAAAATCCTTTTTAACAATAAAACTAAATTTAAACTTTCACTTCTCGTTGAAGTACTATTAATTATGAATTGTAGGTTTCTTGAAATTATTCAAACACTGGTCTGATTAAAATGAGCTGTTGATTGATATTATTTATGTAGGTCTAAACATCACTTTTTTTAATCAAATGGAAATAGTATTATTAATAAATGTTGTTAGTAATACTATTTAAAAACAAGGCATTAAATGAACAGTTCTAATAAATGCTGAATTTGATGTCACTTCAGTTTGTCATAACCTATTTTGACTAGAATAACAATTGAACCATTCTATTAAGACTACAAGACCTTAACAAATTGCTCCCAATGAACCGAGATCAAGGCTAGAGTTCAATCCAGACAATGATTCAGGCCAACAATGAAACCCCTGACGTGACAATAAAAAGAAATGAATGCTGTATAACTTGACAAGTGTTTAGCTATGACGTCAGACTAGAATTTAAATTCATCCACGAACTTTAAAACTATTAAATAGTGACAGAAATGCACAGTTTAACTATATTCAAGCTAAAAGGTTCACAAAAAATGAAGCAAAATCTTTATTATATAAATACAAAACTTGACAGTTGAAATCTATCAAATCAACTCTATTGTTAGAGTTAAATTTGTTTGAACACGTGATATAGGATATAATTTTTTTTAGAAACTATTACGAAACAAACAAATCTCTACCTTTTAACCTGAATAAGATTAAACTTATAGTTTGGTAACCTAACCAAAACCATATGCCACCACATTTGTGATGCTAGCCAAATAAGTGAGAAAACTGGAAAGTTAGTTTGAGTTATTAAAAAATTGTTAAAATGTCGATACTTACAACTGTCACAAATTTCCTGTTACCCGATTTCTTATTTCAGACGAAACTGTGGTATTACTAACACACGTACACTCGAACAGCCATGTTTACAAACGGTACTAAATGGTCTCGACATTAATTTAATGTATTGCAACTTGACTTAAGTTTACAATCATGAATCATCAGCGGGACAGTTTAGTCTTTTCCATTTTGGAGGAACTTAATTTTTATCTGATTTATAGCACCATCTTTTCTCACTAAGTGTATATTTTTATATATATATAGCACCACATAAAAAAATGCAATTCTCCAGAGACGAGAGAAGAAATCCACATCCACAAAACCGTTTATTCTTGGGGAAAACAGGATACTCAAAGTGTGGCAACAATAAACTTTCAAACCAGAAATCACCATTAGTTATACATTTATCCGTTAGAGAGCACGTAAAATAAACTAAATAAAAGGCACGTTATAAGTAAAGACAAGAGATGGCAGTAATGAAATATAGGAACAATAGTAGTAAAATGTAAGAAAAATAAAAATACTGAAAAAAAAAACAAATTTATGATAACAAAGAATAAAGCTAAGGTGAGGATAAAAATGAGTTTCAAATCAAATAACGACTCAACATACGTTTGGAAATTGGAGTTGTTAAAATTTTCATACGCAAACCCGCAAGGTATAAAAGCCAAATTTGAGGTGTTATAAATTTCCTATAATATATATGTTATCGTAGCCCTGTTGGTGTACTATTATTTATGCCAACCGACCCCGGTGGCTCGCTCGACCCGAGGTGTTCACACTTTATTTTCCTTTGTTATTCTATGCTGGTTATTTACTATCAATGGTTTCTCCCCCCCCCCCTTTCCAATAAAGTACTATGGGTATTTTAAGGTCCCTGTAGACCATTTATGTGCGATGGGGTGTTTTTAAAAAATATATATTCCCTCCCGTATTCTAAAGCATTGCAACCAATCAAGGCGGCGTATTTAGTCGTTAATGTGTTTTATATTATTTGTTCTATGTAAAGCTGGAGTTCGAGAGCCCTTCGGAGCTGGTGTTTCCCATTTTATTCTATATGTTTCTTGTTCCATGTATTAAAATTGATGTTTACAAAACAATAAATACCTTACAAACAACCGCTCCTATTCGCCTTTAAACACTCGATGATGCACAAACTTGCGCCCTATACGCGCCAACATTAAGGTGCTCTAACTTCTATGTTTGAATCTGCCCCACAGTTACCGATGGTGGCAATTATAGTACTTGATGTATATAAACACCTTACATAGGTGTAAAACCCGGGTCTTCTGGTAATTTAGGGCACATCGCCTTTAAATTTGATATTTTTGTTCTGATCAGGTCATGTGAACTATTTTTATATGGGTAAGTTCAAGCCCTTCCTTTTACTGTATATGTTGACAATTGGAGAGCCAGTGACAGCTATTTATTCATCCGATATTGTCATATAAACTCTTTTTAAGAAGGTAGCTCCAAGCCCTTCCTTTTACCTAGGAGAGCTTTATATGAAAAATTGATATTTTTAGAGTTATTTTGATTTTGATTTTTTTTTAAATGAACATCTATATCGACTCTTTGTACCTACCACTCAGATTTAACACAATCTTCATATACTTTTGTAGTCGAACAATATATTTATAGCCTTATATAGGTGTATCTGGCACGTCTGTCAAAAATATTGCCAGAGATGCTTGAATTTAAAATATATTCTCCTCTCTGGTTTTAAAGTATACATAATAAATATTGTTTTTATATTAATGTATATCTATGAATATGTATTATATATGTTGACCATAGAAGAGCAAAGGACAGATATAGTTTTTATCCGATCGTATCATGTGAACTCTCTTTATGAAGGTATTTCCGAACTTAACTTTTTACCTTGGAGAGTTTTACATGAAAAATTGATATTTTTAGATTTATTTTGATTGTTTGTGAGGTTTCTCTGAATATTTTTTAGTATTGAAGTAAAAGAGACACCATTTAAAGTTTAAATTGTTATCTGATTGGGTCTGGTCTAGTCAGGCTATGTCTCTGGTGAGTAGAGCCTAAGGTACTGCTATGTCTGGTGGGTACCTAGTGGCCAGACAATGCTATGTCTCTAGTGAGTAGAGCTTAAGACACTGCTATGTCTCTGGTGGGTAGAGTCTAAGACATTCCAACAATCAACATCGCAATATTTTAACTCTAGTTTAAGTCGGCGATGTAATATAGGTACCTATTTTTAATGTATAAAATAAAATACCAAACGATTTTCTTGTAATAATTAATAAAAGTATTTCTCGTGATGCTTTGTATTTATTGGAAACTACACCGGTGTGCACGCAGACCGAATGTCAGGTTCCACACCTATTTAGGGAGGCTATATACATATAATACTATAACTGGCACCATCGGTAAACGTTGGACAGATTATAACATAGAAGTTATAGCGCCTTAAACTTGGCGCGTATAGGATGCGTTGTGCTAAATTTCCAGAAGAACCAGGTTCCACGACTATGTAGGGTTGTTGTAGGCACCTAGTACTACAAACCTCACCAAGTGTGTTTTGGGCGTAATATCAAATATAATGCAATTGTGACACGTTAATATTAGAAATTTTAGAGGACTATTTAAAAGTTAAATATAAATTGAGGTTAAGTTTTCAAATCAATTTTTTTACTTTTTTTTTGAAGTTCCCGGAATAGCCACATTCTCGTGCAGCAGATTAAAATGTTGACCAATTTGTATGATAATGTGTATTAATCATGAATTTTAAACATATTTATCAAATATTTACTTATTTTTTTAATATTAATATCCGGCTATAATTTCTTTAGTTGAATTATTCTCTTTCTTTTGCGCTATCTATGATGTACTTTAGAACCATACCTGCTCTCTAGCGTCTTCTATGATTTTTTTAGAACTATATTCTTCTGTTAGTTCAATTCAGTTTTCTTATGTTGGATAAAAACGGTTAATTTATTGTGGATGTGGAGCTTTTCAGCACGCTATCCTCGAAGATCTTTTAACTATTCATAGTTCACGAAATGAACGGTAAGCGCTATATTACAAGACAAGAGGACAAGATCGATATTGTATCTAAAGTTTAGGTCTCGACATTGTATTTCAATTTGTTTAGATCTGTCAGACGTATTTTTAAAGAAACTATATTAATGTTTAATTGGTCTTATTTACACTTAAATTTGAAGACAATTAGTAGATTCTATAAGGTTGTGCCAGGTTAGTTATTTAAATACGGCTAAAATTGTTAATTTTTTAAATAAATAAATATTTGTTTATAACGCTCTTGGTTATGTTATAAGGTCAATATGTCTTTCATTTATTCTTTGGGCATGTCTTTCCAATTTTAGAGTTTTATGAAGGATCTTTATATAGATTAGTTTTCTTCAGAATTGTATTTTTAAATTAACATGATTGTGAAAATTTTAAGTTGTCACCGTCTTGATTATAGTTGATCTATTTATATCTGCAATCTTATGTTTTTTCCCATAAAGATAAATTAAGACTCAAAATGTCATTCCTCAACCTCTCCTTAATGCTAACTTCCTCCTAAACACACTGAACCCAGTTCCGAGCTCACCAGATTTCTCTAAAACTACTGCCCCAGTTGTAACCCAGAGGGTATAATCTCTACTAGATGCTATCACTCAGCCTGGGTCTTTATTTTTTTTAAATGCCTTAAGATCTTTACTTTATTTACTTTCTCCTGGGTTTTCAATATTCTGTCATCTTTCCCTGAAACTCGTGAATACCCTACAACTTAACACAAGGGACCTTGCTAAACACCCAATCTAGGGCATAAGAATCTTAAGGGTGGGTTAGGAAGAAATATACCGGCACCCACAATAGTTTGAGAAAACTATTCCTAGAGCACTCGGCTGGGAATCAAACTCCGGTCCTACCCGCTTCGGTGGCAGCATGGTCCAACTTGCCACTCTTGCAGGAGTCTAGACTGCCGATGACGAGGAGATCGAGGTTCGAATCTCGGTCGGGTGCACTGAGGGTGGTTTTTACAAAATGGTTTTCCACTCTCACTCTGATATGTGGGTACACTATCAATAAATATAACCTTTTTAATTCCTAAAACCATTAGTGTAGGTAATTAGAACAAAAGTGTATAATTTGAACGGGTAGTAAGATGCGGTGCTAAAAAAAACTTTGGTCTTTTAGTCACTGATGGCTTTCACACCTTTGACTACTCTGCAGGGGCTGCAGGTACCTCTGACTGCTCAAGGTCCAAAAACCATGTGGGCTTTATTGGTCTCTTTACTGTAGCTACTTTGTTGCAGCAGTCAAATGTTTTTGGTCACCTCGTCTTACTACCTGTTCGTGCTATGAACTAACTACGCTAATGTGATAGCGATGATTAAGGTTGAATTTAGAAGTAGTATTTAGGCTCTTACTCATTTGCGTGGAGTAAGAGTGGAAAACTGTTCTAACCGGTACTTGACTTGAGGCATTTTGTTTTGCGGTGGACATTGTTCCCGTGATGCAAACGTTTTGACTTCTTGTTTTTCCAGAGTGTCACAGATGGAGGACTCCTTGGATTCTCAACTTCCAGTTAAAAACGAGTTTGCCGAAGATTTTATGTACGTTGAACCAGATTTGGGGCCCTTTATAAATGTGAAAGAGGAAAGGGCAGGGGTACGTGGCTCTCTCTAATAAAACCAATAACATTCCTGGCCTCTATAATGTCCTCCTATTGATGCTAACAATTGACACCATTGTATTTATGTATCATACTAGCTCTTAATAACTGATACATTTCAAATGGGATCTGGTCTATGTGGACAGATAATTTAGTTATTTATTTAAATTAATATAATGAAACAGTGTTTCCATGATCTTTACTAGCTTGTTGTCGGAAACAATACAGATAAAAATACATTTGGCAGGATATAGACCAAAAAACAACTATAGCTCAAGGCCGTAGCCAGCCAATAATTTCATGGGGGGTAAGGTGGACACATCCTCCGATTGCCGGAGGCTAGAAAAAATTATGAATAGTAAACAGTTCTAGAATCTATCTGAAGTGTTTTTATATGGCGACATAACCCCTAACTACCAGAGGCTAAGAAAAATCTATATATTTAAACACCTCTAGAATCTATCTGAAGTGTTTTTATATGGCGACATAACTCCTAACTACCAGAGGCTAAGAAAAATCTATATATTTAAACACCTCTAGAAGATCTCTGAAGTGTTTATTATGGCAACACAGCTCCTTAATTTGTATTTGTACCTTAATTTTGATATTGTTTGAACCCCATAAATAAAGCCATATATACTTTGTTTATAAAATTTCGGGGGGGGGGGGGGGGTTGACCCCCCCCTCCCCCCACCTTGACTTTGGTCTTGCTATAGCTTTACAAATTAAGAATACACTTTTGCGAGATTATAGACAAAAAATATAGTTTATTTGCTTATTATTGTTTGTGTTATTTTTTTCAAAAGATTTCCTAGGTTTGTCCATATATGTTTTCAACATACTAATATAAGGATAAAGAAATAATATTAAGATTGTAAATAGTGTGAATAAATTAATGAAATACAGAGAGTTAAGTACACCTTTGAGAATACCCTGATTTGGGTTGAAATAACTGTTTAGAAAATTCAAATATATTTCTTTGCAGTCAACAATGATAATAATTTACTAGATTATTAGGCCTATTGTTATTTTCTATGTCTTGTTAATATCTATCAAAAATGACAGCTGCAGATCTCATGAGTTGACTCATGAATATATTATTTTTTTGTTAGCACCACGTCTTACTACATGTTCGGGTTATACAATTACTACTAAAAATGCGAATGGTTTTAGGGATTAAGGAGGTTAAAGATATAGGAAGTGTAACTGCATTTCGTGGAGGGAGAGTGGCATTTTTTTGTAAAAACCGCCCTCAGCACATCTGACCAAGATTCAAACCTCTATCTCCCTGTGATTGGCAGTCTAGTCTATTGCGAGAGAAGCGCGTCAAACCACGTGGACACTGAAGCAGGTTATATATATTTTTTTTATTTAGCACCGCGTCTTACTACCTGTTCGGGTTATACGCTTAAGTACTAATTACGCTAATGGATTAGGAATTGGGAGGGTTGAATTTGGAGGAAGTGAACCCGCATTTGCGTGGAGGGAGAGTGGAAAACCATTTAGGAAAAACTACTCCCAGTTCATCCGACCGAGATTCGAACCTCGATCTTCCCGTCCTCGGTGGTCAAGCTCAACACGACTAGCGCGTTAGCCAACTACGCCACCGAGGCGGGTCAGGTTATATTAAAATTAAACAGTTTTTTTTAGCAATTTTATGTGTTTCACAGTAACTAGGCTATAATTTAAAAATTAAATTACTTTCAGCCATGTTATGAAGTTTAGTTAACATATTTTTTACAAAAATCTGTTATTCTTCTGATTTACATCCAATTGGTGTAGTTATTTAAAACTAAAACATGATTATTTTTGTTTAAACGAATGAAAGAAACAAGTACATACAAGCCAAGCTATAGCTACATTGGAAGTACTACAATCAACAGATGGTTGTTTATTGCGGACATTTGCTGGAAGTATTATTAGACTCGTTTGATAAACAATTTATCGATAGTGTATTTTGTTATTTAGCACGTCTACTGCCATTCAGATTACGCTTAAGTTTAATTGCGCAATGTAGGAATTGTGATAGGAAGTGACCGCATTTGCGTGGAGAAAGTGAAAACCATTTAGGAAAAACTGACAAGATTCGAACGATTCGTGGATTGTTTATTGCCCACACTGCGGAAGTATTATAGACTGTTTATAAACAACTATAGCTATATTGGATAGTACATAACAATCAACAGAAATGGTTGTTTATTGCCAATGCTGAAGTAATTATTAGAACTTTTGATAAACAAGCTGAATTTATAATAATATTGGAATACTACAATCAACAGATGGTTGTTTATGCGACATTTGCTGGTAATTAACTGTTGTAGTCAACACAATGTGTTTTCCTGTAAATGAAAATAACTACAGCACATATATTACATGTTAAACATCAGTTAAATAAATGAGAATTTGATTAAACTCATTCAATTGTAATTTAAAATTTGTTTAAATACTGTATCCCTTTATTCTAGCGGTTAATCTTAATTTTTCGCTGATCCGAACAAGCTTCGGTCCCAATTAGTTCGGATTGGCAAAGTTCTAGTGTGATAGTAAACAAATAATAAATATTTCCAAATATGTTGACATTAGTTACTTCCAGTCAATGTTGGCAACGAAGAACCTTCTTCCAGTTGTCCTATACCGCCTCTCCTATCGTTAGATTAGTTTTCTTATACAGCATAACAACTACCCACTTCACTGGCCACATAGTCTAAGGCGTTACTCTCACGGCAGACTAGACTGCCGAGAATAGGAAGATCGTGGCTTAATCCCGGTCGGGTGTACTGAGGGTAGTTTTTTGTAAATGGTTTTCCGTCTAACAAGCAAAAACGACTACACTTTCTTTAAATTCAACCTTCCTAATCCATAAAACATAAGTGTAACTAGTACATAGGCATATTTAACCTGAACAGGTAGTAAACACAGTAGTATAAAGAATTAGACCCTGATCCTAAATGAGTGTAATTGTGTTGTAAACACTGTGTGTTGTAAACACTGTGTGTTGTTGTGTGTGCAACCCACAGTTTAACACATCTTACAACTTACATTTGTTAAGAAAAAATATTCAAGGTCGTGCCATAGGATATAGTTTTATTACATCTGCATACAATTTGTGGCACTATCACAAAATGATGGGCTCAAGTTGCATAGTAATTTTCGAACTTGATATTTCTTTTCTATCACCACGTTTTACTACCTGTCCAGGCTATACATGTGTGTCCTAGTAAGGCTAATATGTAAAGAATGAGAAAGATTGGAAAACCATTTAGGAAAACCCAGCCTATTAAACCTGACTCGGATTCGAACCTTGATCTACCAATCATCTGCATTTCAGTCTATTGCAAGACCGGCGCTTTAGACCAGTGAAGGGCAAACTTTTCGGGGAGTGGGCAAAAAAAAAAACAACAAAAAAAGTCAGGCAGGCCAACACAGTTTATATAAAAAATTACAATGGTACATATTACAAAACTATTATACAATTCCTATTAACTATTAAATGGATTTGTATTATAATGATATCTAATTCTAATACTAGTTGTGTACATTATTTAAGAAATTCTTATAAAATGTGACTGCTCTTCTAAAAGTTTTTCATAGTTTGGTTCCAACTGGGTGGGACGAGGTGACTCTCAGAAGTGAAGCCTAAGTGACCATCTATCAAAAAGTCTGTCTCTCACACATATTTTTCTAAGTTTCATTGCATAACACTTGCTCAAATTCCAATTCAATTAATTCAAACTGAGTGTCGTGGATGGTTGGCATATTATTTAATCTACGAACACGGGTCACTAAGCTATAAAATAGACATAAAACAAATAGGTGTGAAACGCATTTTTTTCCTGGTTTTTCTTCGTTTTTTAACATATTTTTTATCAGAATTTGTAATCCTTTCACGGGCCGCATTCAACATGTCCGCCGGCTGTACTTTGCCCATCACTGCTTTGGAACATTCAACCACCAAAGTGGGCCACTTATATTTTATAAAATGGGGCATTTTAATACACCACTTTGTTTTTCATATATTGATATACCTTTTTGTTTGTGAAAATGTTGTAGAATATCCATTGCTTGTAACAAATTGTTTAGCTTGAAGTTTCCTCATGAAAACCTCCTATATTTGACCTTTTGCTTGTCCTACTCTGCAGGACGAATCAGAAGAGAGCTTGAGTGAACCAACAGAAAGGGGTGAAGATGAAAACAGGGCTGGCATTTCTGAAGAAGCCCTCTTTCTGACGGACGAGAAGTTGAGGAAGCTGTGTTTGGAAGACATCATCAAACATAATCACCTGTTGACAGGCTCCGAGGCAACAAACTTGTGGAAAATAAGGGCTTCCTTGCAGAAGAAAATAAAGAAGCTTGAAGCGAAGAGGAACGTCGCGGACAAAGATACAACGTTTGAACAGAATAACAAAAGAAAATTGCGTAAGTCTGTTAAAGCTATGAAAGTAAGATTAAAAGTTAAAGACCGCGAGGTCAAGAAAAGGTCCCAAGACGTGTCTACGAAAGACCTATTTAACTGTGTGCACTGCAATGACATCTTTGACACGTCTTTCGAACTGCGCGGACATTTGCGAACGCACGCTCCCGCCAAATGTTTCCCGTGCCCAGAGTGCGACCTGTCATTTACTCTGAAGAAGTCCTTGAAAGATCATTCACTGGTCCACGCTGACAAGTATGTGTTTAACTGCGTGACCTGTCAGAAACCGTTCAGCAACAAGCAGACCCTGCGACGGCACTCATACATCCACCTCGACGTGAAGCCCTTCAAGTGCTCCGAGTGTCAGCGCGCCTTCGCAGACCACGGGGTCCTCAGACGACACTTGAACACTCATTTCGGTATCAAACCTTACAAGTGTCTGGACGAGACCTGCGGTAAAAGCTTTGGTCGCAAGAGTGACCTGAAAGAGCACTCGCTCATCCACACCGACGAGAAACCCTTCACCTGCGAGGAGTGCGGCCACTCATTCCGCTGGAAGAACAACCTGCGCTCTCATCTACTCACTCACCGAGGGGAGACTTTCAGTTGTGCGCTCTGCGACAAGAGCTTCTCTCGCAAGTTCACGTTGGATCAGCACATGCTGACCAATCACAGCGGGAAGGAGCGGGAGAAGAAGTTTGTGTGTTCGCTATGTGGGGCCAGCTTCTTGACCAAGTCGGGCCTCCAGGACCACACCAACATAACTCACAGCGACGTCCGGCCGTTTGGGTGTCCCATATGTGGCCAGGCCTTCAAGTGGAAATATTACCTCAAAACTCATCAACGCATTCACGTGGGGAGAGGCGGTTCACGTGCCCCGTGTGCTCCAAAGGTTTCTTCCGCAGCGGCGACCTGAACGAACATCAGGTGGTTCACATCGAGGACCGGCCGCGCCTCACGAGTGTGCGTTGTGCGGGAAGACCTTCACCAGTAAACACCTTCTGAGGAAGCACGGCATCATCCACACAGGTGTCCGCCCCTACAAGTGTGACATTTGTTCCAAAGATTTTATTTGGTGCACGTCGCTTCGGAAGCACCGAGCGGTACACGGGGAGCAAGGACTCAAGTACCTTTGTTGAAAACCATTACTTTACAGGCACTTCACTTTGTTATATTTATTATTATGTTTCGTTTAAAAGTTTTAAATAGGTATTACTTTTGTAAATAGTACATGTCGTAAACACGCAACAATTTTATTATATATGGTGGAAAAATATTATTGCTGTAAATAAAAAAAATACAAGGAAAATATCAGGTGTTATCCATTTAATGGCACTTGCCCAGGCCTACATAATACAATGTATTATCAATACTGGAAATAAATTTATTCCCATTGTATGATAAATTTATTTACTCCCGCTGTGAAATAAATTATATCCAAGCTATTTATTATAATTATTTGGTTTCATTGTTATTCTTGGAATCTGCTTCATTCAGCACACCATGGAGACATTAAGGTAGGTATATTAACGACCTTTTTGTTTTTGATAAGCATAAATAAACTTGTCCTAGGACCATAACTAACAAAAGTAATTAGGTAACATTACCGCAAAGCGAGATGAGTTTTGAAGGAGGCAGAGATATATATATATATCGAGTTTTATTTGTTAGTTATATGTCACTAATTGCCGATCATAAGCAGCAGATGTGTTAGTGAAGGATCTAACACAAGTAAGAGGAAGTCTATGGTTTTGAAATATAAGTTTTTTGACTGTGTAGTGGTGTAGCTTATATAATAAGCCCAGAGTGTAATCCACTAAGGTAAGAATTCTACCTTTCAGGGTAAATGGAGTATACCTACCTAAAACATTGTATGAAAACCAATTGCTTGTAGCAATTTTTGTTATGATATTGTTAAAACCAAAAAACATTATTTCCACATTATTGAAAACTACTTTCATATAATATAATTAATTATTTTACTATTGTTAAAATATTTTAATATATTTTTTGGTTGATCCGCCGGTACCAACGTTTAGAAGCGTTTTTCAAATATATCTACACGCCACTTAGGATATAGCTACAAAATTATTCTGTAAGATAGCGCTACTTTCCAGGTGCATTAGAGTTTCTATCTATTTTTTATATTAAACTAGTTATAGACTAATTATGGTGAGATATTGAGTATTTTGGCGGACAGAAAAGTGTTGGCATACTTTAACAGAAAATGGAGTAATAATAAATTAATTTGATAAATAAGACCTATTTTGATTAATTACAAATATTGAGGTAGGTCACATTCACTTTTGGGCTTGTATTAATTGTACACCAATTTGTTTTATAGTCGAGCTATACGGTTTATTCAGCATTACTAGTACTTGCAATATAATATTTTTACAAGATTTTTGTATACAGTTCTAGTGTTTTGGATATCTTTAATTTTTTCACTATACTTCTTATGAAAGGCCTACGTGATTAAATCCACTTAGAAGTTGTTATTCCACTGTTTTTCATAAATTTATAATCAATAACTCACGCAATTACATAACCAAACGTACAATTAGCATCTGAATTATTTATTCAACCTTCTCTTTCTCAAGCTCGGACATTAATATTCTGACCTATTTTTATTTCTGTAATTGCAAGGACTAACTAAATATTGATTAAAAAAAAAATGAGTCATTCTTAACGTAACCTTGAAATAACATTTGACGCTCTTATAATTATTAGTACTGTTTTTATACTTTTGGTTGACTTTCCAGGGTTTTTTAGATATGTATTTTTTGGGCTCACCATCAACTTTATTCTTTCAGGTAAAACTGTAGGCCTAAATAAAAAGTTTGTATGACCATACATTTATATAAAATCTTACACGGGCAGAGTCACAAACACAATATTGTAATCCGGTTCTATTCTTCTACTCATTTCAATATCAATGCCATCATCTAAAAAAAAAAGTTGGAAGTTTTAAATACATATTTTTATCTCTTTATTTTTGATGCACCTCTTCTGACTATCCTTTTGGGCAAATATAAACATTAAGTTTAGTTGAAATTTTAGTTATTTAAGATCCTCTTCGGTGGCCACATGGTATAATGCATCAATAAACTGGACTGCCGATGATAGTAAGAGATAAGTTTGAATCTCGGTCGAGTGTACTTTTTTTATGTTTTTCCACTCTCCCTCTACACAGATATGGGTACATTTCCTATTAATATAACTCTCCTCCTTAAAAATCATTGGTGTAATTAGTACATAAGCGTATAACCTGAACGGGTAGTAAAATGCAGGGCTAAAAAAACAATTTAGGTATGAAATATTTAGGTAAGAACCATAATTATTTTAAACATTAATTTGGGCTTTTATATTTGTGGTGTCGTCTAACATGTGTGCCAGTTTGGTTTAGTTTTGATGGATTCTTTCGTGAGTATAGATCGCATAATTTAATTTGTAGATGCTCAATATTCCTTCAAACAACATGATAAGTATATAATTGTCTCATTTACACACGTTTAGTTTGTTATAAAACCAAAAGAGATTAAATGTTGTCGTTATAGAGGATCATTGCGTGGCTGCGTTATCCGATAGCTCATGATCTTAATAAATCACACATTTGTGACGATTACCGCACGTCCATTATAGACTCTGCCTTAAAATATGAGTGAAGAATGACCCTGAACATGGGACGATTCCTGGATAACTCTGTGGTTAAAGTATTGGTGTACTAAGCCAAAGGTCCCGGGTTCGATTCCTGTGTCCAGGTGTCATTTTTTCAATTTTCAGAATATGATATCTAGATGGAGTGATCCTCACTAAAAAGCATAAATAATAGTTTTGTCTATTTGATTTCTAACTATAATTCCTTGGACTATAGCTAGTTTGTGGTGTTCCACGTGATCCTAAGTGGGATGCTTTTCCGGCCATGCAGCCAATATGGCCGGCAGGTATGTCGTATGACCACCTACCACAGATTGACCTTTGACCCCTTATCCTACTTTCAGGTCATTCTAAAAATAAAACTTGGATGCAAAATTAGTCCATAGATCTCGGATGCAAAAGTGGGTCAAAACAGATCCTGATGTACTATATATATTTCCACTGTAAAATAATTATAAAGAGGAGGAGGGAAGTGTCTTGATTATGCGATATATTGTGTACCCCTCCACCTTTCATCTTCCTTTGATATATTTTTATAAGCAGTAAACATAAGTTTTCAGAGCCATCCTCATTGCATGTTTGTGTGTTTTTTTAGATAAACCAAATGCAATACACTATGTCTTTATTTACTC
Source organism: Timema podura (assembly GCA_033556935.1). Lineage (NCBI taxonomy): Eukaryota > Metazoa > Arthropoda > Insecta > Phasmatodea > Timematidae > Timema > Timema podura. The sequence goes on along the minus strand of JAVRXN010000012.1, from coordinate 58,829,073 downwards.
TGATGCAGCTTACAAATGTGGATGCACCTCCTATAAACTACCCTACACTTTAATCTCCCTTATTAAACCATTAATAACCTAAACATATTAATTAAAAAAGAAGTTAGAAACAACATAATAACCCTGATATTCTATCAAAGAAATGTACTTTCAGGCTGTGTTTGATCATATTAATGTAAAATTGTATTAGGTATTTAATTTGAACACTTGTAGGGGCCTACAGATTTAAAAAATGTATATATATATATATGTACACAACCGAGGTCAACTTTAATTGTTTGCTTGTGTTTGTCTACTAGGACACTAAAGTTCCTGATCGCCATTTTGTTTGTTGCAGGTTTCGATGTTAGCCGGATGTTTGGCAATGATCTGCTCCTAACAAGATGGAACCAGCTCCTTACGCCGGAATAGTTCCTGTCACGGATATCAGCTCAGACCTGTTTCCTGCAGAGATAGAAATTAAAGAGGTGCGTTTCTTTTTTTATCTGTGTCTCGGTGTACTAATTACTCTAATGGGTCGGGGAATAAGAGGTTTAATTTATAGGAAGTGTACCCACATTTGCGTGGAGAGAAAGAGCGGGAAACCATCTAGGAAAAACCACCCTCAGTACACCCGACTGAGATTCAAACCCGTATCTCCCCGTCATCGTCAGTCTAGTCTCTTGTGAGAGTAGCATGTTAGACTTTTTTTTGTAAGCCTACCAAATACACAACAACATTTACCAATTTATTAAATTTGTGATAATAAGTCAAGATCTCTATAATTATATTCGAATTATCTTTTTGAGATTTTTACGAATCTTGAATCACTCGAATACCTTAGGATTCGACCGTCCCCTCTCTGATTAAAACTTTTTTTTAATTTGCATTTTGTAAAAATAATAATAATTTTTTGAGTTTGTCCAGATGTTTTTTGTTTCAGGAGGATCCATGTGACCTCTGCCCATTGGCAGCCATGGAGGAGCCGATTAAAATTGAAATAATTAAACAAGAGGATTCTTCATTCGAGTGAGAAAATCAATTAAAATTTAATATACAAGAACAACTTCTAGAGTACACCATTTTGTTGAGTGTATACATTCAGAATATCTTTGAAAGGTGGCTTTGAAGTAGTTTCTGAATTTCTGCCCTCCTAGCCCCTTATCTACCCACCTTGTTTTGAATCAACATATATTTTGATAAAACATGCATGCTGACTAATTACTAGAGGTTTTGTCTTTTAATTTTCAGGCTTCCGAGCTTAGCGTACGATGTGAATAAAGCTTCGACAAAGATAGTTTCAGGTAAAATATTTACTGTCTTGCACACACACTTAGACTTTGAATTTATATATATATATATATATATTTAACGTGCACTTTCTGAACCGACTGATTATATCAAAACATAACTTATAAATTAACTTAAATCTATATCAGACACAACGATTTACTCCCAGGTAATTAATTCATCACTCTGAAAGAAGAATCCCTAATATCACCAATGATACATTTTTAGACCATGCCAGGAATCAAACCCAGGATCTTAAGCTAAGAAGGCAGACACGCTATTGATTGAGCTAAGGTGGCAAACATTTAGCAATAAATCTTTAAAAAAATAATTTAATTCTTATCAATTTACACATGTTTTTGAGTCGTTTAGTTTTTTTATAACGATGTAAGAAGGCATTGTAGGTACTTGATGCATGTTTCAGGTTCTCCGATTGGTTGCAAATGCTGTAAGGCCGCCTGTGAGAGTGTGTTTTGTTGGTCGGAACATTGCGACAACTGTCGAGCTACTAAGGAAATGTTTGTGGTGATCAAGGACCTAAGTTACACTGGTGGAGACTACGACTGGTCGACAGTGAACCTTTGTTTGGTCGGCACAGGCAATGACTCGTCAACTGTCAACACCGGTTCCGCAAACTTGGAGGATGAATTGCCAACTATTAACATCGGATCTGCAAAATTGGACAGCAAATTGCTAACTTTAAACCTTGGTTTGGTCCACGTGGATGAGAACTGGTCTCGGGGACAAAGAAAAGAGTCAAATATGATTAAAAAACAAGCGGAGTTGAATAAATTTCCAGAGGCAGTCAAGAAAAGAGGCAGACCACCAAAAACTAGCAGTCTAGTAAAGAGAAAATTTAAGGAAGGGTCGCCACAGTCATCTAAACAACATAATATTTCGCCTTGCGCAGTAGATTCACTGAAAATACCATATAAGATTTGTGGTAGAAAACAAAGTTTCAAACTAAATTTTCGCAGAGAAAAACGACTTAAAAAAATATCATACAGGGAAGGAACCTTTAAACTTAACTCAAATAAGTTGAATAAACTACCCGAGAAACTGGACGGTAAAATGCGAGTTAATCCCAAAAAGAAACGACCTAAACTGCTTTTAAAAATGGAAAAAGAAAATATGAAATCAAAACTAACAACAATCAAGTTGAATAAACTTTCAAAAATATCTAGTACAAAAGATAGGGGTAGACTTCACAAAATAAAATTAGATAAACTTCCCAAAACAAATATAAAACGAATTGTCAAACTCCCAACATCTAAACTGAATAAACAAACAAAAATATCTAATAAAGTGAGAAATACAAGACAACCTAAAAAATTGCTCAGCGTCTCAAAACCGCCAAAGGGAAAGGAAATTGTCAAAAATCAGAAAAACAAATCAATTATTTTTCCGAAAAGGTTGAATGAACATGTTGAAGTTCCAAGAAGCAAATCGACTCCACTTTCAAGTAAACCACGGCCAGTTGAACAAAGTAGCCCTGTCATGAGCTCACCTGATATCACCAAAGAACTTCCGAAGAAAAATAAACTTCTAGAACCAGTCAAGAAAAGAGGAAGACCAAAAAAGATGCATGCTTTAGAAAGTACAGCTATAGCTGATATGTTGGAGAAATCTAGTAAAAAAAATAAATTAAATGATGAATCAACAAAATCATTTGATGAACCAGATACAGTGATGCCAAATATAAGGGGAATCATACTGCAATCAAGTAAATGGAATAAACTCTCTGAAAAACTGGTTGAACAAATGAACGCCCAACCTCGAAGGGAAAAACGAGATAAACTTTTAAAAACAGAAGAAGCAAATAAAAAATTAACACTAACAGCTAGCAACTTAGATAAACTTTCAAAAACACAGCATTTAAAAGATGTCGAGCTTCATGAAAGCAAGCCGAATACACTCTCCAAAGTCTCAGACAGAAGTATCAATATGGAGCATTCACCAAAAGAATCATTAAATTGTTTGAAACTTTCAAATGAAAAGAAAACTGCCAACTATATGAAAAATAAATCCAACAAACCCCCAAAAAGGTTAGTTAATTCTGTTGCACGTATAAGAAAGGAATCTAATTCACTGTTTTGTTCAGCTCATACCAGTGCTAGTTTACCGGAAAAAACAAAAAATAAGGATTTGTATGTGTCTAAACCCAAATTAAAGTCTAATAAAAAAGTTTTTTTACCAAATAAAGGTACTCGGAAACCACTTTCTAAAAAGAGTTCACCAAAATTCCCTATTTACATCGATCTCACAAACTCTGCTGGGGAGCATAGCGAGTCGTCTAATTCGAAGGAAAGTGTCGACAGTTTCAGAACAAATGAACCCCTGGACAGGTTGGACCAGGAAACTAATGAATTGACGCAAAATGACTGGGAGATTTCTTCCTCAAGTGATTATTCCTCAGAGGTCTCTGGACTGATTTACTCCAACTCAGATGACAAACGCTGCAAGTACTGCGGGGTCATAATTCCCCAACTCGAGGAACTTGCGATTCACCTCACACAGCACTACAAAGAAAAACCGTTCTTTTGCAACGTGTGTGGGGCGATATTCAAATTAAAAACGCAACTCACTGTGCATATGTTCACGCACACAAAAGAAACCATTTTTACATGCGACATTTGTAAATCTGGGTTCTATACAAAGAGTCACCTGAGATGCCACATGCTAACACACACCGGCGAGCGCCCGTACGAGTGTCCCACCTGTGGTGCCCGGTTTAATCAAAGCTCGCATTTGAAGAGGCACGTTCATGTCCACGACTCGAACCGACCAAAGAAAAGAGAGCCCATGGCTAAGAAGTATTTTTGCGAGAAGTGTGATGCCAAGTTTACTACGGTAGCGAGTTGCAAGTTACACATGTTGTACACCCATGAACGTTTGGTGAAATACTCTTGTTCACACTGTAGCGCCGAATTTTACCACAAGGCTAACCTCAACGCTCACCTAAGAACGCACACCGGCGAACGTCCATTTCATTGTAAGGTTTGTGACGCCAGCTTCAAGCAAGGCTCCCACCTCTTGAGACATTCCTGGATACACTCGGGTAAAAAGCCCTATCCCTGTTCGTTCTGCAACATGTCGTTCAGACAGAAGTTCTCTTTGAAGTGCCACACGTACACTCATACCGGAGAGAAACCGTACGAATGCCCGGTCTGCGGGAAGAGGTTCCGATCACCGGGTGACATGAGCAAGCACAAAGTCTCTCATACGAATCGGAAGCTATTTAGCTGCATGCTTTGTGACCGAACTTTCTTCTACAAAGTCTCGTTGAAAAACCACATCTTCACACACACTGGAGAGTCAAAGAGGTACACCTGCAATACTTGTGGCAAGAGTTTATCCAATAAAAACTCACTTTACCATCACGAGTCCTCGCATCATCCAAAGGACGATACAGTTGAGGGCCAGTCTTGAATGATTTGTAGGATTCTTTCAAGTGTCTAGTTCAACAGGACCATTTGCTGGGGGCACCTGGCTTCAAGGGGCTATGACGCCCATCCCGAGATTGCGGTTTAACACTTGTAGAAGGAGTAGTTTGGGTGGTCGAGAGTGTGAGAAGACGAGTAAAAAAACGGGAAAGAAAAATAATAAACCCCCTTTAAATATACTTTAGAGATGTTGTATGCTCCCTGAATAGTATCTCAAGTGTTGAATGCTCTGCTAAATAGCATCTCAAGTGTTGAATGCTCTGCTAAATAGCATCTCAAGTGTTGAATGCTCTGCTAAATAACATCTCAAGTGTTGAATGCTCTGCTAAATAGCATCTCAAGTGTTGAATGCTCTGCTAAATAGCATCTCAAGTGTTGAATGCTCATCTAAATAGCATCTCAAGTGTTGAATGCTCTGCTAAATAGCATCTCAAGTGTTGAATGCTCCTCTAAATAGCATCTCAAGTGTTGAATGCTCTGCTAAATAGCATCTCAAGTGTTGAATGCTCATCTAAATAGCATCTCAAGTGTTGAATGCTCTGCTAAATAGCATCTCAAGTGTTGAATGCTCCGCTAAATAACATCTCAAGTGTTGAATTCTCCTCTAAATAGCATCTCAAGTGTTGAATTCTCCTCTAAATAGCATCTCAAGTGTTGAATTCTCCTCTAAATAGCATCTCAAGTGTTGAATGCTCTGCTAAAATAGGCATCTCAAGTGTTGAATGCTCTGCTAAATAACATCTCAAGTGTTGAATGCTCTGCTAAATAGCATCTCAAGTGTTGAATGCTCTGCTAAATAGCATCTCAAGTGTTGAATGCTCATCTAAATAGCATCTCAAGTGTTGAATGCTCTGCTAAATAGCATCTCAAGTGTTGAATGCTCTGCTAAATAGCATCTCAAGTGTTGAATGCTCTGCTAAATAACATCTCAAGTGTTGAATGCTCTGCTAAATAGCATCTCAAGTGTTGAATGCTCTGCTAAATAACATCTCAAGTGTTGAATGCTCTGCTAAATAGCATCTCAAGTGTTGAATGCTCTGTTAAATAGCATCTCAAGTGTTGAATGATCCTCTAAATAGCATCTCAAGTGTTGAATGCTTTGCTAAATAGCATCTCAAGTGTTGAATGCTCTGCTAAATAGCATCTCAAGTGTTGAATGCTCTGCTAAATAACATCTCAAGTGTTGAATGCTCTGCTAAATAGCATCTCAAGTGTTGAATGCTCTGCTAAATAGCATCTCAAGTGTTGAATGCTCATCTAAATAGCATCTCAAGTGTTGAATGCTCTGCTAAATAGCATCTCAAGTGTTGAATGCTCCTCTAAATAGCATCTCAAGTGTTGAATGCTCTGCTAAATAGCATCTCAAGTGTTGAATGCTCATCTAAATAGCATCTCAAGTGTTGAATGCTCTGCTAAATAGCATCTCAAGTGTTGAATGCTCCGCTAAATAACATCTCAAGTGTTGAATTCTCCTCTAAATAGCATCTCAAGTGTTGAATTCTCCTCTAAATAGCATCTCAAGTGTTGAATGCTCTGCTAAATAGCATCTCAAGTGTTGAATGCTCTGCTAAATAGCATCTCAAGTGTTGAATGCTCTGCTAAATAGCATCTCGAGGTGTTGAATGCTCTGCTAGATGGTATCTCAAGGCACTGAATGCTGCTCTAAATAACATGCCAAATAGTTGACTTCTCCTCTAAAGAGCTTCTTGAGGCGTTGAATCTTCATTGCTAGAAGGAAGCCATTGAATTATCTTTGCCTCCTGATCTTCCTAGTGGTACGGTTCTGAACACCAGAGGGGTCTTTTAGTAACTTTTTACTTAGGCCATAGTGCTCCCAGGCAAGCAGCAGACAGGCCAAATTTCATCCTATGGCTACAAATCATAATAACAAGGTGATCGTATAAACTGGTCACTTTAAAGCGAGCCTTTGGAAAAAACATTGGTGACATTCTCTTATCATGGGAGCCCTCTGGCATGAGTTTATCTTATCATCATCATCATCAACTGTTTCCAGCGTGTGGCCGGGTCAATTTAGTAAAATACCTCCTTCTTCCTTTTAATTGCTTCCATTCTTCTCCTCTCATTGCACACTTTCTGTTATTTGCTCCTCCCATCTCTTTCTTGGCCTCCCTTGGGGTCTTTTTCCTACATATTTGATCTCCATCAATCTTTTTGTGTTCTCTCCTTTTCCATCTTATTACATGGACATACCATCTCGGTCTTGCTTCCTCTACTATCTCAGTACGCCCTGTACAACACTTCCTTACACTTCCAGGGCACTTTTCTTCTCCATAGCAGGTCACACACACACACACACACACACACAAAACAACTCCCATGTTGTTCCCTTATTATTATCTAAAGTTACTTATTTTATTCACACACGTTTAGAATTAATGTGTGTACACAGTCAACTCTGGTGTGTAAATTTATAACTTTATTTTAAATGTGTATTTTATTGTATTTTTATGAAAAGATGAGTGAACCTAGTTACTTTGTATAAGAGAAAAAATATGTTTTCAAGTTATATCATAATGTTGATAAGCTAATCACTACTAAAGAGGTGATCCATAACTACTATTTTACCACATGTGTTAATGTGTGTTAATGTGGCTAGACCTGTTATAAGTTAGAGCTTTACAAAGTCTAATTTTCTTAGCTTTAAAGCAAATATTTTTGAAGATGAATCAAAGATAAAACATTTTTGCTTGAAAAAAATAATTTAGCCTATTGTGCTTAGTTTTGTAACTTTATGCACTAAAATCACCTAGAAATTATTTTATTTCACAATTGCTTATAATATTTCACTAATTTTATAAATAAAGTTATTATTATAACATTAAATTTAATTACTTCAGGTTTTTTCATGTGTATGTTTGTACATTCATTCCATTCATCCTTTAAGATAGCAGTCTTACCTTGATTGATTAAACTATGGTCCTATCGCCTTGTCTTCAGCTGAACAAATTGCAGCCAACGATCTAGCTCCAGCGGCTCAGGTGCAGTCTCCTGGAGCCAATGATCTAGCTCCAGCGGCTCAGGTGCAGTCTCCTGGAGCCAACGATCTAGCTCCAGCGGCTCATGTACAGTATCCTGGAGCCAACAATATAGCTCCAGCGGCTCAGGTACAGTCTCCTGGAGCCAACGATCTAGCTCCAGCGGCTCAGGTACAGTCTCCTGGAGCCAACGATCTAGCTCCAGCGGCTCAGGTACAGTCTCCTGGAGCCAACGATCTAGCCCAGGGCTCAGGTACAGTCTCATCCTGGAGCCAAACGATATAGCTCCCAAGTGCGGCTCATGTACAGTATCCTGGAGCCAACAATATAGATCCAGCGTCTCCTGGACAGTCCTCCTCAGGAAGCCAACGATCTAGCTTCCAGCGGCTCAGGTACAGTCTCCTGGAGCCAACGATCTAGCTCCAGCGACTCATGTACAGTATCCTGGAAGCCACAATATTAGCTCCAGCGGCTCAGGTACAGTCTCCTGGAGCCAACGATCTAGCTCCAGCGACTCATGTACAGTATCCTGGAGCCAACAATATAGCTCCAGCGGCTCATGTACAGTCTCCTGGAGCCAACAATATAGCTCCAGCGGCTCAGGTACAGTCTCCTTGCAGCCAACGATCTAGCTCCAGTGGCTCAGGTACAGTCTCCTGGAGCCAACGATTCTAGGCTCCATGCTCAGGTGCAGTCTCCTGGAGCCAACGATCTAGCTCCAGCGGCTCATGTACAGTATCCTGGAGCCAACAATATAGCTCCAGCGGCTCAGGTACAGTCTCCTGGAGCCAACGATCTAGCTCCAGCGACTCAGGTGCAGTCTCCTGGAGCCAACGATCTAGCTCCAGCGGCTCATGTACAGTATCCTGGAGCCAACAATATAGCTCCAGTGGCTCAGGTACAGTCTCCTGGAGCCAACGATCTAGCTCCAGTGGCTCAGGTACAGTCTCCTGGAGCCAACGATCTAGCTCCAGCGGCTCAGGTGCAGTCTCCTGGAGCCAACGATCTAGCTCCAGTGACTCATGTACAGTCTCCTGGAGCCAACAATATAGCTCCAGTGACTCAGGTACAGTCTCCTGGAGCCAACAATATAGCTCCAGCGACTCATGTACAGTCTCCTGCAGCCAACAATATAGCTCCAGTGGCTCAGGTACAGTCTCCTGGAGCCAACGATCTAGCTCCAGCGGCTCAGGTGCAGTCTCCTGGAGCCAACGATCTAGCTCCAGCGGCTCATGTACAGTCTCCTGGAGCCAACGATATAGCTCCAGTGGCTCAGGTACAGTCTCCTGGAGCCAACGATCTAGCTCCAGCGGCTCAGGTGCAGTCTCCTGGAGCCAACGATCTAGCTCCAGCGGCTCATGTACAGTCTCCTGGAGCCAACGATATAGCTCCAGCGGCTCAGGTGCAGTCTCCTGGAGCCAACGATCTAGCTCCAGCGGCTCAGGTGCAGTCTCCTGGAGCCAACGATCTAGACTCCAATGGCTCAATCCTCATTGGTGTAATCCCTATTCTTTTCTAATGTTTAAGGAAATAGATGACCTGAAATAAATATTAGACACAGGTGTAATGTGTGACACAATTCTCTTCTAAACTGTGTTGGCATTTTTTTAAAAGAATATCCATGACTTTAAACAACATGCTTCTTTTCTTGTTGGGGAAATCTTTATCTCCATTGCGTATAACCCGAACGGGTAGTAAGACACGGTGCTAGTAATAATAATTTATCTCTACTTAATTGTTGGATCTTCAGAATTAGAACACGGGTGTGACTTTCAAGAGGGCGGGGGAATGATACTTTCAAAACTACAGCTATGAATTAGTTTGTTGTGGACTTAAAGCTATTGGGGCCCATAATTTTTCTTGCCCCCTTATCAGCGGTGAATCTGAAATTAAAAATAATCTGATGCAATTAGCTGGAAAAAAAAAGTTGTGAAAAATAATGATGACAAAACTTTGGTATATAAAAAAGAAAATCTATGCTTAAAAAAATTATAATACAGGTAAACCTCACGTATTCCATTCATATTTTGTAACCTATCATCTGGCTCTGAAATAGACTAGCTCATTAGCACGCAGACTCTATGATCTCGGGACTACTGGGGGGAAGGGGTAGGATAGTTACAACCTTAACTTTAACCTACCTGACCACTTTGACCATCAGGCCAACAATCACAATGCTCCACACCTACTTATGGACCTCAACAATAAAAAAAATACAAAAAAAAAAAAAAGAAACAAAATATTTTCAACAATGCAAGTATGTATGTTACCTTGAAATGTACTATGTATGAGGGTAAACATTTAATAATAAATTAAAGAAAAAGTCTCACTTGCTTGTCTTATAATTTCAGTAGTATTTAGAATTCCCTTCTACCACTCCTGTGAAGCTCCACTTACATTCTAGGATTAACCAGAAATCTTATCATTGAAATTGGATTTAAAAAATCAGACCCTTCTTTAACATAATAAAATAAATTATGTTATAATTTAGAAAGTGAAAGGTATGTTATGATTTGCACAATTTAAGTTTCAGAAATAAAAAACATACATAGTCTTTGTTTCCATGAAGGACAAAAATGCCAAAAGATTAGGATGTTGAAAAATTAAATATAATTAATTAAATTTGAAGTATAATTTTCTCGATTGTCGAATGGATTGAGCTAATTTTTTTCATGTGTATTAATTTAATATATATATGCTGGCTCACCGATGGTTGTTGATTCTGGTAGATGTAATTGTTTGTAAAAATTTAATGCTACCAAAAAAAAAAAGGCTTCTTGAGAAAACACCTGGAACAATTCATGATATTTTGCTTGGAGTTGATTTATATTAAATAGTAATAGGCAACTCCCAACTTCATTTCTGTAGATTCCTCGCACTTCAGACTCTTATTTTAAATCATTTCCTGAGGTGCAACACAATCCTCACTCATAATTCAATCAATTTCCAACTCCACGGACATGAAACGCACCATTATCGCTCAAGATCTTAGATTGTCAAGCCTCGTACCTCTGTTTGAACTGTCCGGGTAATTTCCATATCCCGTCATTTGAAAACGTTCGAATTTTACAATAATAAATCTTCCAAAACAAAGAAAAATCCACTTCAAAGAAATGTTTGTTTGAAACAAATATATTAATAATTCTTAAAATAAAAATTAGATGATCAGGAAGCAAGCAGTAAAAGATGATAAATTAAAAATAACACAAAATCAGATATTTTTTCTTCTTTTTTTTTTTACATATAAGAATAATAATGCTTGAATCACGCGCTTAGGAAATTAAGAACCAAGAAAACAATTATGTCAACATGTGCTAGAGGCTCATTCTGGTAGCGTAACTTGGAACTTGCTGACAATTAGTTCTAATTGTAACCACTGAAGACTACGACAAAACTGTAGTTTGTATTCATCACTAAATAATGAAATGTTCGCATTTTTATATTTGGTAAAATGAATGTTTTTGTTTTTATACACTGGTAAAACTTAAATATATGTATATTTTAATCATCTTCTTGAGTTTTACCAAGTTTAAGAAAGTTCGAAGTTCTTTTAGTTGGTAAGTGAAAATAGATAAATTCAATGTTGGTACAACTTTATGTACATCAACAAATAAAAGTAAATAAGATTATGTTTTATTACTCTAATGTATTGTAAATATAAATTAATATAATTAAAGGGGTAGGACGTTGTCTTTGTCACAAAGTGTAGAAAATTTTCTAAAGAATTTTGCAAACACACAACATAATAATTATTCAAGAGAAAAAAAAATTACAACTAAAATGAATACTTTGAAATAATATTTGACTGTAAAAGCAAAGGTTCTCACTCAGTGCTATTATAAATCACCTTAGTTATTTTGATGAGTAGAATAAAAAAAAGTTTGGTTACTTTTGCCTAATATTGTTTACTTGATCAAAATTGACAGCTTTTGCAAATAAATTAAAGATAAATAATATTAAAAAGTAATTTGGTAAGCTATGATTTACTCGATAATTCCAACTGAACCCCCTTTCACAATTCAAGAAAAGGTAGATTTGTATGTTTAAATTGTTGCAAATTAGTTTAATTTTTTTCAAAATAATTTGTCCATGGTTAATTTAATTTTATTTCAGTAATCTCTACTTTTGACGCTTTCTATAATATGATTCTGAACTAGCTGCAAACCTAGTATTGCTATCTATGATTTAGTTCTGAACTAATTTGTGACCTGATTTCTTATTCTTTTCTTATGTTGGCTTAACACATTTAGTCTACTGTGGAATGGAACGTTTCTGCGTGCTAATTGATTTAATTAGATATTTTGGATCCAAACTTATCCATATCCATACTCTCTATAGGTTGTTTTGGAACTAACTTTACTGTTAGTTTCTTTATTTTTTTATGTTGGCTAAAAACTGTTGGAACGTTTGTGATTGTGGAGCTTTTCTGCTTTAAATGGTAGATAAGGAACTTTGAAGTTTGAAATTTGAATTAAAGTGGTTTTGAATCACAGGGTGCATAATGATGAGTAATATGTTGTTTAAAAAAATCACCTCTATTAGATTATACCCTGAGTGTTTTAGCATGTAATAATTAAAACCCACTCTTCTACTTTACAGTTAAATTGTTATTTGTATGATTCTTAAACACCAATTAACTTTAGTTGATCAAAATTGATAATCACCCTGTGCGTTTAGAATTGTCCATCACCTTTCGTTTGACTTCTATATTGTTTAGTTAAGTACAAAGTAGCAGAGAGTTAAGTAGACAGTAAACAATTGGTGTTTGTGCTATACATGTATGGAAACTGCCAACGGAATATTTTAATTAGATCCTACACTAAAGACTTCTAGTTAAAATAAAATATAGTATTGAAAAATAGATTTGACAAAGCGTAACTGTCACCACAATGGTTCCAATTTTGATTATATACAGCTTTTAAGTGTTAATGTGCATAATTTGGTTTAAATAAATTTGTGGTGTGAAAAATGGTTTCCCCCATGTCAATGTTATCCTTGACAAAAAGGAGTGTAATGACAATGTTGGCTCTCCAAGGCAGGTGGGCGAAGCCTCCGTTGAGGCACCAAGGCAGGGGTGTACCGACCACATTGTGCTTACAAGGCAGATTTGCATCTCAACCTCTCCTGGCAGTGTGCCCCATATCAACATTGCTGCAACAAAGAAACTACAGTGTCAACAGGATCAACAGCAACATGACTCTGATGAGCGCAGACCAGGGTTCACAACCTGCCGACACCAGAAAGTTGGTGGTCATGTTCCCGTGGCTACTCGCCAAAGAGAGGCAAGTAATCAAGTACGCCAACTTCTACATGGGTCAAGGGTTCGACGTGTTGACGGTGAGTATCACACCTTGGCAGATGTTGTGGCCCGTCAAGGGCTGCCAACCTGTGATGGAGGAGCTTCTTAAGTTCCTGCAAAGCCACTGCCGCTACCACAAGCTACTGCTCCACGGTTTCTCCGTCGGTGTCTACCTGTGGGGCGAAGCTCTTAATAAAATTAATCAGGACAAGGAACTATACAAGCCCGTCGTGGAGCGGATAGTCGGACAGATCTGGGACAGCGGGGCGGACATCACGGAGATCCCAGTGGGGTTCCCGCAGGCCTTGTTCCCGAGAAGTCCGGCTCTCCAAGCGGCCATGGGGAATTGTGTGAGGACTCACATGAGGGTGTTTCATGACGCCGCCACACAACATTATATTCGCGCCAGCCAAATGTTCTACGCGGGCATAGTTCATGCGCCGGCCCTGTTCCTTGTATCCAAGGCCGACCCGATAGGCACAGAGAAGAACAGTAGGAGGTGCGCGGAAGGCTGGGAGGCCCTTGGGATGAAAGTGTATGTTAAGTGCTGGGACGACTCGCCCCACATCGGCCACTTCCGAAAATACCCGGAGGAATATCTGGCGCAACTGGTATTGTTCCTGGGTCGTGTGGACCTGATTCCCTGCCAGGAGAAGCTGCAGGCCAAACTGTGAAGTCTCAAATTGCGCTCTCTGATCTCTTTACTTGGTACCCCACAGGGGTGCAGAATATGTTCAGAGATCCAATATTTCCCCAGAACATAACAGTTTCATAAAAAAATTCCCCGAAGACCATAGCGCTCAAATATAAAACATTTAATATTTTATAGAGGCTGAAGGGAATAAGAATTATTGCCTACTACATAGTTTGTAAAATTCAAATTTAAACACAATTTTAATCAAAGTTATTTTTATAGTACCTACCTTATAAAAAATTTAGTCGTCTCCTAGAAATGGCAACCTTACCATTTCCTTGTGTGCATTACATATTATTACTAATTGTTCAGTGATATCAGTAGGCTTACCGGTACCAACATTTAATTTTACATCTTGAGAGTAAGAGGCAATGGAGTGTAATTCTGGGAGGCCTTGGTTTAATTGTTGATTTTCATAGACTTTTCGTTTTTTCGTAGACTCGCCACTACTGCAAGGTCTATGGTCTCAAACCCCTCAGCCGGCCCTCAGACTCTGAACTTATCACGTCTGCCACGCAATTCACAATAAGCACAGTTGACATCTTGTTTGCTCTTAAAAGTCTACATAATAAACATTTGTTTCACTAAACCATCTGATTTTTTATAAACATTTATCCATTGTATAATGTACAAACCTTAATAAGTCCACTAAAAACAACACGCTCACCCCCCCCCCCCCCCCCCCCCCCCGCACATACTGATAGTGTCAATTTTGAGTGTCATCGGCCTTTGTTTTTCATACAAATAAAACTACCATATCAGAACGTCAACAAATGTTGGACTTTTCCCTGCCCCAAATTTCCCCAGGACTGTTTTAAATTCCCCTGAACCTCGTTTGCACGCTCGGACATATTCTGTACCCCTGGTACCCCATACCTAAATGCAAATGCAGAACACATTCTTTTTGAAAAGAAAATAACTTTTCTTGAGGTCGATTCTTTAAGTTACCTACACTGGCTTACACCTCTGAGGTAATTTTATGGCTATTATTGGAAAACAGCATTGTCATTCTCTCTTTTCTGTGTTCCCTTAGATATAAAGATAAATTTTACTGTTTAGTCGATGTTGCCAGAAGCTCCTTCTTACCCCAGCACACCACACGAGGAGATTTGGCAACACTTAACCGAGAGATAGTGAAAATAAAACTGCGCCATAAGACCTGCAGTCGCCTCAGAGGTGATAATGCATGTAGTTAGACCCTGTTTACTATTCTTACTGTCAAGTTTAGTATTAGATGGCTTCATTTGGATCAAAACGCGACCTGATTATACAACATAAGTTTAATATATTATCATTAATAAACCTTCCATATTATTATTTATATTTGTCATTTTATGTATTGTTATTTTAATCAAACTGTACTGATATAGACAGTGGTACGTGCCATTACGTTTTTATCCAATAAACTAAAACATCCAAATGAACTTTAATTAAATATACGTAATATTAAGGGGTAAGGATAGGAGCTACAGCTGACTTAAAGCGTTAACTCTTCGGATTAATTTGTGACAAATGTGGGCAAAAAAAGTTTAAAACAAATGTAACTAGTTAAGAGAAATTAGAATATGATGTACGAAATATTAAATAAATAATCACTTAAATTAACAAGCTTATAAATACCTTATTTGTAATAAAGATGATTGATTTTAATCCATACAATCAAAAAGTTTGAGAATTTATAACACCTTTAAAATTCTCAAGCTTTCCGATAGTATGGATTAAAATCAATCATCTTTATTACAAATAAGGTATTTATAAGCTTGTTAATTTAAGTGATTATTTATTTAATATTTCGTACATCATATTTTAATTTCTATTGACTATAAATTTCCATTTCTAATGTTTAACTTTTTAAATTTATAATTTCACCAACATATTTCTAGACAACAATTTACAATTACATTGGTTTTCCTCAGACCTGAAGATGGCGTACATCACCAAAACATGTGTTGTAATAGAAGACTAAAACTGATATAAAATAAGAAGGGAATAAAAAATAACAACCAAGAAGATATAACCTTAACTTTTATTTAGGTTGGTTACTTTTTTATACCTTGTCCACATTTTAGTTAACTACACACCAATTTTCATAGAAAGAATCTTAGCTGACAGCGAGAAAAGTTACTAGATCAACCTTCAGGTAACCCACTTTGGTGGCCGCATGGTCTAAGGCAGGGGTCTCTAAACTTCGGCCCGGCCACAAGATTATATCTGGCCTGTTCCGAGATTTTATAAAAAAACAAATTAATTTTATCTCTTCTTTATTTCTTAACCACGCACTTTATTTGACAAGTCCAGTTCCTGTCGCATGCGTGCTTCCCCCCATGACACCAAGCCAGAATGTATCGGAAATGCAAACCCTCATTTTCAGTCGCAGGCGCCATTCCTTATACCTAAAAAAAATGGCTTGACTGTGACTATTTTTAGGTAGTTCCAAGTCTCCCGGCAGAGGGTTATAAAAGTAAAGTCCTGAAAGATGTTACCTAATTTAAAAAAAATATATATATATATATTTACTAATGATTATTATGGATATAATTTATTACATATAAATTGATTCAATTTTCACAGAGAAGAATCAACGCCAATCACTTTTATCAAACACTGACTGGCCTTGGAAAGTGGCATTTTTTACAAGTGTGACTGGCCATTATTATGATCTTGAAAACTAAATTTGCATGTTGAAACAAGTTTTATTTATGATCTATTGGTACATGTCAAGGCATTCAGGGCAATAATAATACTTCCTGAAGAACAGGTGAATGTTACTTTGGCCGCGAAAATGTGTAAAATATATTATGTGGGCCGAATAATAAAAAGTTTGGAGACCCCTGGTCTAAGGCGTTACTATTGGAAATAGACTAGACTGCCAATGACAGGTAGATCAGGGTTTGAATCTTAGCCGGGTTTACTCAGGTGGCTTCCCCTAAATGGTTTTCCATTCTCCCTCCATTAAAATGAGGGCACACTTCCTCTAATTTCAACCATCCTCATCCTAACGCACAGTGTAATTAGTACATATGTGTATAACCCGGACGGGCAGTAAGACGCAGTGCTAGAAAAAAAAACTTTTGCGTATTCATAAATAAAGTCGTGCGATCTGAAGCCGTCGCTTTTGATAGATAATATCAATACTTTTAACTAAACTGAGAAGTGGAGAAGATTACATAATGATGAGTTACATAACCTGTACTTATCACAAGACATTAAGATAATCAAGTCTCATATATTACAGTGAGCAGGACATGCAGAGCTAATGGGAGAATCTAAAACCTGGTTCAGGGTATTGAATGGCAAACCCAATGGGAAGATACTGTTTTGGAAGACCTAGACGCAGATGGAAGGATAGCATTAGAATGTACCTGAAAGAGATAGGATGTAATGAGGTGGACTGGATAGAACTAGCTCAGAATAAGGATAGGTAGCAGCAATGAACATTCGAGATCCTAATGCCATAGGGCATAGAGTAAGTAAGCAAGTATTAAAATAATAATAATAATAATAATAATAATAATAATATGGTAAAATGTTATTACTGTTGGTCATAAGAAATTGTGTGTTCTTTCTAAATTCTAAAAGCCTTTCCTTTCAGAATCCTCCTTTCTCTTTCAAATGGATATGACACTTAGAAAGTAAAACTTGAATGATTCTCTTCTTAGCCGACTCACCTTTCCTGTATTTGTTGAGAGGACACCGACTTTTCCATTGGCTCCTGTCCCTTTGTCTTCCAATGAGAGATTGTCGTGTAAATGTTATACACGCTCAGGCGTCGTCAAATTCTAATTATTGGGGAAAGGGTGTAGGTCAAATCAACAAACTCCTTTTTCACTTTACGTTAGAAAATAATAAATGTTTAGTACTAAACAAATAACACAAGATAACTGAATTAATTCTACAGGTCATTAAAAAGTTGTCTTAATCATTAATACATTACCCTACTCTAAATGTAGTTGTAATGGTACTGTCTTGGACCCTTCTTATATATTCAAAAAGTCGTGGATGAAGTGTATTTTTCTTTAAATAACTGTATATAAAGTTTCCTTTTAATACTTCATCCATGAAAAATCACGCGTTTTCAGAAATAATTTCAATACACTACGTTTTAAAACTTTATTTCTTTAAAAGACCAACTCCGTTGTATTTGAAAATCATGTGACATGCTGGTTCCCTCTACCCAATAGGAAGCTAGCCTTCACAACATCAGGTTGCTAGGAGTTCTCCTATTTGTTAGTTTTAACACTGTTGACAAGGGGTCCAATAAGCAAGGGGTAGGTCATAATATATAAGCAGCTTGTGCGTATGAATCCACACATTACTCAGAACACAGTAATATATTAATAGACAGAAAAATAGTTATCTTGACAGAAACCTAGTACTATCACACAGAAAGACAAAATTTGGAACAGCACTAGCTCTGACTCTGTGTCCAAGGCCGTAGTCAGGGGGGAGTTTTCGGGGTTCAAACCCCCCCCCCCCCCCCCCCCCGAAATTTTATGAACAAAATATATATGGCTTTATTTATGTTTCAAACTATATCAAAATTAAGGTACAAGTACAAATTAAGGGGCTGTGTTACCATAAAAAGCACTTCAGAGAGCTTCCAGAGGTGTTTATTATTTAGATTTTTTTCTAGCCTTCGGCAGTTATGGTGTTATATTGTCATAAAAAAAATTTCAGAGAGCTTCTAAAGGTGTTTAATATTTAGAATTTGTTCTAGCCTCCGATAGTTGGTGATAGTGTTGCCATAAAAAACACTTCAGATAGCTTCTAGAACAGTTTTTTATTTAGAATTTTTTCTAGCCTCCGTCAATTGGAGGATGGGCCCACCAAACCCCCCCTGAAATTATTGGCTGGCTACGGCCTTGTCTGTGTCAGTTCGGAAACTAACAAAGAACTGTATCAGTGACAATTTTTTATAACAGTGGAAGTGTAATCAAATCAATAAATTGTGTACGAACATCAAATTTTACTGATTTCAATCGAATTACATAAAATCAGATCGTCATAGCCGTGTGATAAGTGCGTAGTAAGGCAGGCACGCGTCATCATCATAAAACCCGGTATCGTTATACTTACTGCTCACCGTAAGGCATATACGGGTCCACATTATCACATCCGCATAGCCATCAATTAAAATCCGATATCACTATAATTGGTGCTTCATCACTGGATGTATCACTATAGTTTATGCCCAATCGCGGGGCAATGTCACAATAAAATACAGATATAATATAGTTCTCGAATTTTCTGAATTAAACATTAGTCATTGTTTCATATACAGTACAAAAGAGTGTCCCATTCGAGCAAATTATTGGGGAGGGGGAGGTTTGTCTAATTTCTAAAGTGTGTGTTTGATTTAGGCGTGTGAATTTATTACAAGTTTTTGTTCATATTTTAAGGTCATATTTTGAAAATTTGAAGTAAATTTTTGAATCTTTCAAGTCATTTTTATTTCGTCAAAGTCTGAGCCTTAGTAAACACTCATCAGAAACTAGTTGTTGCGTTGTTTTGGAATCTCCTATGACGATATTTTGCGGTCAGGCGGCCATCACATGAGGATGAGTAATTATAATGATATGTAAATGTATGACGACCCATTCGATACGAACAGTCACTTATCATATTAGAGCCGCAACACACAAAACCTCCAGAAGTGGTCAAAATATCCCGACCATTTGTAAAAACAGGGAAAAGTCAGGGAATTTTATTAAATTTCTGGAATTTCTACATTTTGTCTATAAAAAGCCTCATATTTTTATTCACAGTAGTCAAAATACACTTTTCTTCCAGCTAGTCTATATCTGGAATCCCTTTCACACCATTGTCCCAGTTGATCAGACTAATATCACTTCTCAAGGTCAACAAGTGAGTTTTGTGTCTTTCCACCCTTCTGCCAAAGTTAAGTCATGGTTATTCAAATGCGCGAAATTTGATTAGGTCTACATTTTAAGTAGAAGGAACTAAGAATGACTGTCTCACACAACTATTTTAAAGAGCTTGAGGCAATATTTTAATGGTGCAATACAATTTTACTGAGATTTATTTTTAACTTAAAATAGTCCATTTCCCGGAGGCAGATAGTCCATTTCCGGAGACATACGCAGAAATAGTTTAATCCCTTTACTGAGTGATACAATTTCAGAATGTGTATGTATCTAGGGAAAAAAAACTAATATATTAATCTATAATCTTAAAAAAAATATTTTTGTAATATACTTAATATTGATATATAGTGATCTGGAAAAAAGTAGATTGGATCTTGAAAACCTGGAAAAGTCAGGGAATTTAAAAATATAATTTGGCTGGACATCCTGAAAAAGCAGTTGAGCCACCAACTCGAAACTAAATTTTTATTTACCTTCCTCACTATTATGTTACTCTGAAATCAAGAAAAAGATACAAAAAATATCCCAGGAAATATTTTTCTCTCTTTAGAAAAAACACTAAAACAATATTCAATAAAAAAGTCTGATGGCTGCTATTTGATTAATTTAGCAATCAGACCCACCACTCAGGAAAAAGTGGCGATACTGGTCACAGGGCATATCGAGGGGTAGGTTTTTGATTTGCAAGTTCAACCCCTTTCAAAAAAGTATTATTAATAATGATCCGCCTCAGTGGCGCAGTCAGCTAACGCGCTAGTTTTGTGTTGAGCTAGACTCCGATGATAGGAGATCGAGGTTCGAATCTCGCTCGGGGGACTAGGGGTGGTTTTCCTAAATTGTTTTTCCACTCTCCCTTCACGCAAATGCAGGTTCACTTCCTCTATATTCACCCTTCCCAATTCCTAACCCATTGGCGTAATTAGTACCTAAACGTATAACCCGAACAGTTAGTAAGACGCGGTTTAAGTATTAATATTATATTATTAATCATGGCTATAATATTCCTCTCTCCTCAATGCCTTGTTGGAGTCCTCCAAACAACCTAAGCAGGAGTCGACCAACCTTCTCTGAAAGAGGAGCCATGTTTAATCTAATTAAAGAGAACTCGAAGATCCACCACCTCAGCTAAGGCTTTGGGGGGTTCCACATTCAAGAGAGTAAAAAGTGGGGGTTAGCGATGGTCGTACCCCCCTCCCCACCCTCCGGAAGTTGATGGACTACCCTGAGGGGAGGGAGGTTGTTCATATAAACATACACTTTTTTTTTTTTTTTGCTAAAGGTATAGTAAAATTTTCTAGCGGACCCCTCCATTGTAAAAACTTGATTTCTACGCCCTTGCTTCTAGAGGTCAAGTTAAAGAGCCGCAGTTACGCGTGGCTCGCGAGCTGCGGGTTGCCGATAAAATTATCATCTTGCAACAAACCCCTTATTATTTTTTTAAATCTATTAAATTGCCTTCAAAAATGATTCAATCTTTTAACAATTCTTCGTGTCGTGTTGGTGGAAACTTCTCCTAGAGTATCCTCAAATAAACGAGTGTCTGAAAATTACCCTGAAGTTTCAGGTCCTTCGTGTGTGTGATCTTTTTACACCCAATATCATCGCTGAGGGAAGTGCAGGAGAAAAGCTTTATCTTCGCTCTCTTTCAGTCAACTGTTGCCAAATCTCCTCGCTCTCGGTTATGTCTGAAGGTAAGAAGGAGCTACTGGCAACATCGACTAACCTTGTCTCATATTTGAGGGGTAATTGACCACACGAAAACAAGAGAATGACAACGCTGTTAGGCGATAGTAGTCGAGCAGTTCTCTCAGCGATGATATTGAGTGTACCTCAAGGTCACAGTTAAATCAGGTCTGGCTAGTATATTATATAATGTTCTATGGTCCGCTACAGTGAGGTGTGTTGTGAACACAAGTTAATATGGACATGTCAACAGAGCCGGAGACTGAAGAAACCTGTCATTTGGTGAGTTGGAACGTTTTATATATGTAGTTATGTGGTCATTTGGTCTAAGGCGTCACTCTCGCAATAGACTTGGACCTCAGAGGTAGATAGGGGTTCGAATCCTGGTCGGTTTGTACCGAGGCTGGTTTTTACTAAATAACTTTACGGCTCTCCTTAAACGTAAATGCGGGTGTACTTTATCTAAACTCAACCTTAAAGCTCATCCCTGACTCATTAGCGTAATTAGTAAATATTAGTATAACCGGAACGGTTGGTAAGACGCGGCGATACCGTAGGTCAGTTGGTAGCGGCTCCTCCATCTGGTCAG
Organism: Timema podura; assembly: GCA_033556935.1. Lineage (NCBI taxonomy): Eukaryota > Metazoa > Arthropoda > Insecta > Phasmatodea > Timematidae > Timema > Timema podura. Next base: position 58,807,215 of record JAVRXN010000012.1, on the reverse strand, counting down.
AGGTCACTAGTTCTAATCCCGACACAGACCTGTGAAATAGGAAAACCAAGCCGAGTTGGACAACTTTCTGTCGGTTGGTAAAACTTGAGCTAGGGTTTCTGTTGAGTTACGTTGGACACGCGGTCTAAACGTCAAGTTAGTTTGGTCTGACTTGTTGTCATTAGGGAAGTCAGGTTCAGAACCCGGCTGGGCTGGTTTTTCCTAAATGATTTCTAACCATGATAAGCGAGCTTGGTGTAAATTTGTGGATAGTAGGTACGCACTACCCATAGTACTCAACCAGAAGGTTGGTTGGATCCTCAACAGTTCCGTCAGCTGTGGAGCTACTGAAGGGGCGTACTAGGGAAATAAGGAGTGAGGTAGTTTCCTCACTGAGCCAGAAGGTATTATTGCACATCATGCCAACCTGACGATAATTGCCTAAAATTGTTTCTTCCACCATATCTTCAATCGAGTGTATTGATAAAATACGCGATTGCTTGGTCTATGATTCAGGGTAGTAACGTCTGTTATATCTGATCAATACAACTCTGCGGCGCGACAGACGGCTACTGACATTTGAAAAAGTAGAGTTGATGTTAACATTACAGTCCTGCGCGAGTTATAACGCTCATCTTGACAAGTGAGATTGATGTTACATACAGTCCTCAGGCGAGTATAACGTCACGTGACAAGTAGAGTTGATGTACATACATCCTGAGCGGTATAACTCATCTTGAACAAGTAGAGAGTTGATATTAACATTACAGTCCTGCAGGCGAGTATAACGCTCATCTTGAACAAGTAGAGAGTTGATGTTAACATTACAGTCCTGCGGGCGAGTATAACGCTCATTTTCGAACAAGTAGAGAGTTGATTTAACATTACAGTCCTGCAGGCGAGTATAACGCTCATCTTGAACAAGTAGAGAGTTGATGTTAACATTACAGTTCTGCGGGGCGAGTATAACCTCATCTCGAACAAGTAGAGAGTTGATAGTTAACATTACAGTCCTGCAGGCGAGTATAACGCTCATCTTGAACAAGTAGAGAGTTGATATTAACATTACAGTCCTGCAGGCGAGTATAACGCTCATCTTGAACAAGTAGAGAGTTGATATTAACATTACAGTCCTGCGGCGAGTATAACGCTCATCTTGAACGAGTATATTTTAGAAAGTTGACAACGCTCTCAGCCAGGTTGACCAACCTTTCCTGTTCCTCTCTATAATAGTTTACAGCTTCGACCTTGAGAATGACCGGTCATTAGGTCAGACCACAAACTAGCTGCTATCCTAGGCTCAGTTTGGTAAGCGGAGTGGTTTATTGACGTCAGACTCGCATCTGTAGTCACGTGATCTAACTGGGCCGGCGATGGGAGGATCTGGGTTCAAATCTGGGCTGGCTTTACTGAGCGTGCACCAGTCGTGTTGAGCTCGACCGCCGAGGACGGGAAGATCGAGGTTCGAATCTCGGTCGGGTGAACTGGGGGGGTGGTTTCCTAAATGGTTTTCCACTCTTCCTCCACGCAAATGCGGTCACTTCCTCTAAATTCAACCCTCCCAATTCCTAATCCATTAGCGTAATTATCTTAGTTACTAACGGTATAACCGCGGGCTAATATATTAATATATGTTATATATTATTATTATTATTAACTGAGCGTGGCTTTTTCATAAATGGTTTTCCACTGTACCTCCACCCAAATACGGATACACTTTATATAAATTAAACCTTACTCGCCATTAAATCATTAGCGTAATTAGAAGATAAACGTTTAAACCCGGACGGGTAGTAAGACGCGGTTAATTTTTTGTTTTAAATAACGTCAGTTCTCAACTAGTTTTTTTTAATGAACTTGCGCAGCCGCGTGACCATTCACTTTTTTAAAGCTCTTTCTTTTATTTTAATCTTTTAATTTTTTTTTTACTATCGTTATTTGTTTTTTGACACTTCTGATTTAGCACCTGCGCGTTGCACCATCTCTCCTTGCATTCTGTGTAGTAAGACCAGTGTGACGTCACCAGCCGTCAGTTCACCTATCAGGATGCCACATAGTAAACAGTTGGTAAGACTGAGGAGGTTGTGTTAACATGGAGCGAACCGGCGATAACCTACAAGTGCGCTAATCAAAGTCGTCCAGTGCGGTCAGATAGTTCTAAAACAGTGCGGATTAAAAAAAAAAAGTATAACCGTGTGCGGGAAACGTGTTTCATTTTGTTAGTGTTTTATTTTTCTCTGTTTAAATGACCGGTAGGTCTGCCTACAGAGCGATAGTTCAGAAGATGTTTGTTTTTTCTCCTCTTGAAACCAACCACATCACATAAAATATTCCGAAAGTTTCACATTTATATTGAGTAACGTTTACGTCGTGAATATATTATAATAAAAGCGTTGTTCAGTAGAAATATCCTTTCACAAAACAGTTGAAAGGTCATTTTTAATTTGTAAATATTTTTAAATGGTTTAAATATCATATTTTCTAATTCTCCCTTCCCTTTCGAACAAAACTTTCCCCTATTTTTATTCCGTTTTTGAAAAGTGGTCGGTTGGATAAATAAAGAGCTGATGTATTTTTAACCGGCGCCGCAAAATTACTTGTGCCTTGTCCGGTGTCCCGGGTTGAATAACTGATGAGGGTGCGTATTTAAAAGTGGTGAGCTTGTCAATACAGTGATCACACTGTCTGGTGACCCAGTTTTAACACCTCATACCTGATCGTTGAATCTGGTTCGAAGGAACTGTTTGGTTCGGAATTTTCCAACACTAACTTGTGACGTGTCATTAGGAATTCCTTTCAATGACGTATTTGTTTGTGTCCGTGTTGATGAGAGTCGAGATAATAGTGAGGGCACTAGTAGATTAATGTGGACCAGCCTTGTTTTATAGAGCCAGGAAGCACTAGTAGATTAATGTGGACCAGCCCTTGTTTTATAGAGCCAGGAAAAACAGTAGCTAGTAGATTAATGTGGACCAGCCCTTGTTTTATAGAGCCAGGAAGGCACTAGTAGATTAATGTGGACCAGCCCTTGTTTTATAGAGCCAGGAAGGCACTAGTAGATTAATGTGGACCAGGCCTTATTTTATAGAGCCAGGAAGAAAGTAGCTAGTAGAGTAATGTGGACCACCCTTGTTTTATAGAGCCAGGAAGGACTAGTAGATAATGTGGACCAGCCTTGTTTTATAGAGCCAGAAGACAGTAGCTAGTAGATTAATGTGGACCAGCCCTTGTTTTATAGAGCCAGGAAGACAGTAGGTAGTAGAGTAATGTGGACCAGCCCTTGTTTTATAGAGCCAGGAAGGGCACTAGTAGATAATGTGGACCAGCCCTTGTTTTATAGATCCAGGAAGACAGTAGCTAGTAGATTAATGTGGACCAGCCCTTGTTTTATAGAGCCAGGAAGACAGTAGGTAGTAGAGTAATGTGGACCAGCCCTTGTTTTATAGAGCCAGGAAGACAGAAGCTAGTAGAGTAATGTGGACCAGGCCTTGTTTTATAGAGCCAGGAAGACAGTAGGTAGTAGAGTAATGTGGACCAGCCCTTGTTTTATAGAGCCAGGAAGACAGAAGCATTAGTAGAGAATAATGTGGACCAGGCCTTGTTTTATAGAGCCAGGAAGACAGAAGCTAGTAGAGTAATGTGGACCAGGCCTTGTTTTATATAGCCAGGAAGACAGTAACTAGTAGAGTAATGTGGACCAGGCCTTGTTCCCCCAAGTAAAGCACTTCACCTTCATTTGAGTCAGTCAGCTCAATTGGCACCTCCTACTCTGGGTTAAAAATAGGTCAAGGTCAGAGGGCGAGGCCCATAATCTCGCTTGGGATGAGCGACAATTGTGTTGGGTGTTGTATTATTCAAATGGATATTTATTACTTGCTGCGCCTGTCTGACTGGTGAAATAGACCCGAGTTCAACCCTGACTGGCTGCATTTATTCTCCGTTATTTGTAGTACACGCAGTTATGAAATAATAACAATGTTGATAAAGAATATTACACAACCATAACTCAACTTTCCCGCTGGACTACCGAATACAGGGAGATCGAGGTTCGAATCTCGGTCGGTTGTACTGAGGGTGGTTTTTTCTAAATGGTTTTCCACTCTCCCTCCACGGAAATGTGGGTACATTTCCCTTTCTAAATATAACTTTCCTAACCCCTAAAACCTTCAGCATAATTAGTACGTAAGCTTATAACCCGAACGGGTAGTATGACGCGGTGCTAAAAAAGATTAATTCAAATCTTTACAGTTGACGACTATTATTTCATGTTACTGTGTGAGGCAGACAATGAGTGTAACTAGACATTCACACGAGGTGTACACAATCAAATATTTATCATATGTACAAGAAAAATATGTTTAATGTGTACGGTAAGCAGTTAAAAAATGGTAAAATTACATCACTAAACTGTTTTTTATACCCGTATAATTTAATTTTGTCTAATTTTTTAGCACATAATGTTGTTAATTGGAACTAATTAATTTTTTAACCTAGCTCGTTAGGTTTTATTAATTTTTTTAGCACAGCGTTTTACTATCTATTCGGGTATACGCCTATGTACTAATTACGCTGATTGGATTAGAGACGAGTAAGGTTGAATAAATGGAAGTGTACTCACATTTGCGTGGAGAGAGAGAGAGGAAAAGAGTGCGAAACAATTTAGCAAAAAACACCCTCAGTGCACCCGACCGGGATCGAACCTCAATCTCCCTAAATTATAAATGTTTATTTAGTGAAATCTCTTGTTTTGACTGCACCGACTAGCAGAACATAATATGCCAGGCACAGGTCAGGTAATACCAACTAACGAGACACCCAGGTAAAGCGCACGCCGGCTTCCATATCTGGTTAATCTGAGTCTTTGCTCCTTGCGCTATTTTCCAAGATAGCCCCTCCCCCCCCTCTTCTCTACCTTCACAGGCCCTATCAGTAGGTAAAAAATGGTCACTATTGTAACTATCAATAAAAGATTGGTGTTATCTATATCCACGTGTCTAGAAGTTGTTAATCTTTGTGACGAGCTTACTAAACAAATCACAAGAAATACAGTAAGTGGAGTTTAGTTGTATTATAAGGGTGTTACCAACATTAGCGCAGCATCGTCTCCCTGCCAACCCACAGACAAAATACACATCCACCACAGTCAGGGTTAAATGGCTGCGCTTCTTGGCCGAGCTTTAGTCCTTCAACGCGAGGATCGCTAGATGCCATCAAGGGGCGTTAAGAATAAGTTTATTTTAAACATGTTCCACAAGAGAGAAGGAGACAAATATCCTTCTCGGAGTCGAGTGGCTGGCTTACACAGAGCTAGGTTCAGGTATTGACCCAACCCCCTCTTCACATAATCCTACCTCACAGAAAACTTAACTCAGACTATGACGGTTACAAGTTAGCGTTGACACTAGCGAACCCCAGTGTTGGATGGACTCAACCGGCTCAAGGAGGTTGAGGATCTGTTATATCCTTGTCTGTGTGCTAGGGCCTAAACCGATCTTTCCAGAGCTAGGAAGGCAACCTAATTGGGGGAAGGGGGGGGTTGTGATAATTTAACGAGCAATGATTTATTTATCTCTGATAAGATTTTAATGGGGAAACATCAGGTATTTTCTAAGTGTCGAGTGAATCGTTTCATTTTGGTGTGAGCTTTGCTCTTTATTTTACGATAGAAAAAATGGCCTACCAAGTTGTTGTTTTTATCGTATCGATGGGTACACGGACTAGGTGTTCTGTCGCGTTTCGTCTGTGGTATGTCTGTGATGGCGACAGACCAATCATAGTAGGGAAAGCCACTGTACTTATAAAATTAAAATAATATTGTAGAATAATTCTCTCCGGTGGCCTCATGGTCTAAGGCGCCACACTCGCAATACACTAGACTACCGATTACGGGAAGATCGTGGTTCGATCCCGGTTTGGTGTATTGAGGTTTGTTTTCCACTCCTCCTCCATACAACACTTCCTCTAAATTCAACCTCCCTCATCCCTAGCCTATTGGCGTAGTAATTACACAAGCGTATAACCCGAGCGGGTAGTAAGACACGGTGCCCAATATATAGTAACCTGTTATCAATGTTCCGCAAGCTTGTGTTTTATTTAAGGTTCTTCAAATGTCCATTCGTAATAAAATCAAAGTAAAATTGAGTTTGACATTTTAACCTGCTTAATGTCTGCCTTGAGTGAGAGAATATAATATCAGCGGATTATTTATTAGGAAAGTGAGAGTTTTAATTAGCAATGGCCGGGTCAGGTGCCCGTCATTTTCTCGAAATTGGATAATATCTCGTCAGATAAACAACAATCTTGTAAATAGTAGGCTATCATCGTGTGCGGGGTTGGTGTCGTTGAAATACTGTACCAGCGGTTCAACCAGTTCGATCGCCCGGAAGGCGCAGGAGGTGTGTTGTGTGAACAGTCGGTCGACGACGTCACGTGATGTGTTGGGAGATGTGCTGCGGGGTGGGGACGTACAGTCCCAGGAGCGTGTTTTACTGCTGCCAGGTGGACGGATGCGAACCTCCTCCGAGTGCCAGGACGACGTAGAGAGGGCGCATGAAGCTGAAGAACAACCGTTCGTGATCCTGCAGCAGTACTCCACTCACAGGATCATCAGCAACCCGGTAAGAGGGGGATGGATCACTCTGATAGGACTAGTTCGGGGCACCATCGCTAGGAGCGGCTTGTAATGACGTCACAGAGGAAGTCCATAGAAAAGAAAGTGCCAAGTTTAAGTAAAATTCGCCATTACTGTTTTGTTAGCAATCTGTCATTTTTTTTTTTAAAAAAAAGGAGTCTAGTAGCTAAATTTTCCAAAATTTACATTTTATATCGTGGTTTATTTTATAAAATAATGTATTTATGGTATGATTTAGGTAGGAAAAACAGTAGAAGTTAGTTACTAAATGGGACTAAATCTCTGAACAGCAAAAATAAAACTAGTTATAGATATACAACAATTTTCATAGAAAGCCTTTTTAGAAAATACAATTTTTTTTGCGACAAAAATTAATAATATTTAGCTAAAATTTATTATGTATTTTTTTTACTAGAATTTTAAACATCTATCAAAAGTGACAGCTGCAGATCATATGACTTGACGTATGAATACGTGAAAGTAGATCAAGTAACTTTTGTAACTATCATATAACGGACTTCCCATGAAAATCATGGTATAGCTTGTATATTTATGATTAGCTGTTTTTCCACACATAAATATGATAACATCCTTATAATATTCTTTCAGCTGTTCTGTTCCGGTATCCGTAGCTATTGACACTTTTTGAAGTCTTACTTGTACCAAATAGAACTGGCGATGATGGTCCTGATTTCAACTCCGCATCCATCCTCACTAACTTTCTCCACATTCCCTTATCCTTGCATGCCCCCATACACAGTCAGTCATACATGCTCTTTTATTCTTAAAACTCAATGTTTCTCTTTTTCACACATTTGTCTTACATGGTCTACCTCTTCCTTTTGATCCACACACTCTACCTTCATATAGTTGCTTCGTCACTCGATCCACCCTCATCCTCTCAACATGCCCAAACCAATATAAAACTCTTCTTTCACGTTGACCTATTGTATTCCCTTTCAAACCGCACTCCTTCAGCACCCATTCATCACTGACTCTGTCCATACGAGTTTATCTACAAACATTTCTTAGATATCTCATTCCAACCACATTAACAACCGTTCTATTATTTTTCGTAACGGTTGAGTATCACATACAATTCATTTAACTTTTAATTTCATATGCGTTATGCATGTAGTTGAGCATAGACGAACCTTGGACTTGAGGCGTATCAGCCAATGAGAATGCGAGGAGAAGCTCTAGCCCAGCAGTTCCTAAACTTTCTTAACTCGCGAACCCCTTTCACAAATATCTTAGTTGTACGAACCCCTTGGTAAATATCCATAGCCACGTACTTAATTTTACACGTATTTTTTAAAAATGAAATTTAGTTATTAATTGTAATCAAAATGTTTAATACCTTTAAATTAAACTACTATAGCTCGGTAGGTACTTTGGGATACCTTACCAAATATAATGAAATAATGTTGAAACTACTTAAGTAAAAGTTCAAATAATTATACATTTGTCTTAAAAATTAAAACTGAAATTAAATAAGCAAAGTATTTTAGTAAAATTTTCATCTTTACTGTCACAATATTATCGCATTTCACATGTTTTTTAAAGTGGTACTGGAAATGGCTGCTTTGACATAACTGAAACACCCTCCTTTAATTACGAAATTCCATGCCGATTTAAGTGTAGCATTTTTTAACAAGTTTCAACGGCTACTCATCGATTCACGTGACTTGAGAAAGATGCTCTTGCTTTGGATGGCACAGGGCTTTAAAGTCAGGAACCACAGACTGATAAATAAAGTCTCAAGTCACTTTCAGCGTTGATGATATTCCTGTATTTATTTTTTGAATAGGCATATGAAAAAAAAAATTCTCGCTCAAATACATAGAATAAAATGGTAAAAAAGCTGTAATAGCTTTATTCTCTAACAATTAGAACTCCTCCTTTAAACTTAACCAGAAACCAATTAATGACAAAGATTTATAGCTTTTCTTTAGTTCAAAATCAGTGGAAATTTCAAGGAGCTGATCCTTTTCACTCGCGCTTATTGTGGAGGATCTCAGAACTGCTGTCTCTTCCAGGGGATTGCAAATCCAATTGTTGTTATGGCTGGAAAATATTCTCTGAAGGGTTTTACAAGTCCCTTCAAGTGTTCTATAACCACGTTCTTTACACTTTCGTCCAAAGGAAGCTGATTTTCTACCATGAAGTCGTGAAGGGTATCAAAGCACTCCGTTTGATTGCTAATTAAACACGTTTGCCAAGAGTTATTTTTTTTTATGAACGACTCAATACGCTCTTGCACAATAAAAACGTTAATATTTTACCCCTGAAGAGTTTGGTTTAAACTGTTAATTTTTGAGAAAATGTCTGTCAAATAAGCCAAAGCCTGGACCCACATTTGATATTACATACACTTTGCTTTGTGAAAGGGATGGTTGGCAAGGATAATGAAAACTTCGTGTTTAAGTTCAAACATTCTTGTGAGTGTTCCACTTCGAGATAACCACCTGCCTTTAGTGTGAGACGACAAACAGTTGTTCCTCACAAATTGCTGCAAAAATCCGCCATTACAGAAATACTTTGGCGAACCCCTTGGAAGATTTCGTTAACCCCCGTTCGCGAACCACAGTTTGAAAACCGATGCTCTAACCAATTAAATGCCATTATACACAGCAGACTAAAGCTATCTTCAGTTCATGTTTGAACTGTCTTGTGGTAGCCAATACTCGTTTGATATAAACGGATTTTATTTGGTTTTAACATTAATGACGAAAATTGTAAATACTGTTTGATTGAAAAAAATAGGGGAAATATTATAGACATTCTTGATTCTGTTATTAAGAAGGAGGTCTACCGTAATATTAATGATAGTAAAAAAAATTCGGAACCAATTAATATTCTAATTGTTTTTAAAAGTACAGGCACCACTTAAAATTAGATTAGTTTTGAAGTTTCAAAAGATAAAGTTAAATAAACGTTATTTTTCAAGTGGACCCCCAAGTGTAGTATTTTTAAATACCTTATCTAGTAGAGCATAAATAGGTTGGATCATTTTCTATTAAAATGGTACAATAGAGTTAATTAAGACTTTCTTCACTAAATTTCCTTATAAACCGTTATTTTGGGACGAAGGTACAGAAAAGGTGGATGGAAACATATGAAAGGAACAAACACAATATGGCTTTTACAGTGAAAAGAAAAACACTGTTCACACTTTACAATGCTGCCAATGGACAAAGAGGTTATGGTTGCCTCTTAAAGAAAATCGTTCGTCACCGCCCCAACCCCCCGACTTATAAACCGTTGTATTTTTCTTATGAATGATTACGTCATGAACCATTTATCATTGCGTAGGCATGAATATAACCCCGGCGTTATTCCAGAGTGAAAAAGGCAAGAAGCGGCCTCTATACGGCGGATCCTCAAAGCGACGATGTTGCGAGTGGATATTTGTGGTCACGTAGCGCTGCCTAATAGGACGATAAGGTTTGCACGAAGAGAACCATTTGTGCAAGGAAACTACTTGAGTATTCTATCAACAGAACCGTCTTTATTCCGGCACTGCAGGTGTCACACTGCTATACAAGGACAACTGTTGACCCTGTGCCAATGTGTATTTGGGGCCACCTTTCTTTTTTACACTTGGTGATAATTCATCTAATGTATCCGATTAGTTCATTTTGATTAACATAGTTGCCTATTTAAACTATGTACACTCACTTACACTGAATGGTACTAGTCTCACCTGGACGGACTATACTGATCATCATTAACCGTTTCTAGCCTGCGTCTTTTAGTAAAATTCCTCGCTCTTCCTCTTTCCCTCCACGTAGAGTGGAGAGACGAAGGATGTTCGCGGGACCTTTGATAAAACCCGCCTCGGTGGCGTAGTTGGCTAACGCGCCAGTCGTGTTGAGTCAGACCACCGAGGACGGGGAGATCGAGGTTCAAATATAGGTCGGGTGAACTGGGGGTGGTTTTCCCTAAATAGTTTTCCACTCTCCCTCCATGCAAATGCGGGTTCACTTCCTCTCAATTCAACCTTCCCTATTCCTAATCCATTAGTGTAATTAGTACTTAAGCGTATAACCCGAACGGGTAGTAAGACGCGGTGCTAAATAAATAAAAACCTTTGATAAATGTAAAAGTCGATCGGCGCCCCAAAAGAGGTTACCGACCCCTGGTTTAAAGGAAGTGTACTTTAATATGCGTGGAGGGAGAGAGGAAAACCATTTCGGAAAAAACACATAGATTCGAACCTCGATCTCCCGGTCATCGGCAGTCCAGTCTAACACGAGCGTAGCGCGTTAAGACCACGCGGCCACCGAAGCGGGTAGTAAGAATGTTTACTCAATCTTCCCCTCCCTCACCCCCGCTTTCACTCAGCCATATCTACGGGTTTGGGACCCTTTACTGTGCTCATACCTGTGATTTATACCTGCGGCAGTGTTGACAATGAAACAAGACATACTACAGATAGTAACAGATATGTTTGGGGGTCCACCTGCGGCCCTGTACCAACTTACAAATGTCACAATTTCCAAAAATCAACTCGCCAAAGGTTGGTAAACATTTATACACAACACGTTATGTCAATTATTTAAAACTATCGCATTGTTGGTAAAGTCTGTTCACCGTAGGAATTGTTTTCTGAAAGGCCTTTTTCCCTACCAAAAAGCTATTATATAGTAGGATATTGGTAGGAAAAAAGACCTTTCAGAGAGTAATTCCTACCGTGAATGGCGTATAGTAATTTGACTGCCAATAAAAACGCAGGTTGGTGTCTTTGACGAGGAATAAATCTGATGACGTAGGTTGGTGTCTGTGATGAGGAATGAATCTGATGACGTAGGTTGGTGTCTGTGATGAGGAATGAATCTGATGACGTAGGTTGGTGTCTGATGAGTAATTAATCTGATGAAACGGAAGAGTGCAACTGTTATCTCCCTGAGAAGTATAAAAAGAATTGAAGATAAATGTGTGGATAGAGATTGCAGCCAGTTGTAGCCTATTCCTATATCGCATCATAAACAACCGCAGTCGCTGTGGATTGACGTTCCTACCAATAGAACTACAGTACATATCAACAGGGTTGAGAGGGAATGTTTATAAACCATGCTAATCTACTTTTATTCATGATTAATATACTACCCAGTTTGGTGGCCACTTGGTCTGAGGCGTTACATTCGCAATAGACTGGGCTGCCGGTGATGGGGAGGTCAAGGTTCGATCCCAGTTAGCTGTATTGCGGGTGGTTTTTCCCTATAACCCAAACGGGTATTAAGATGCGGGACTATCTCTCTCTTTATATATATATATATATATATTAACAGTTGTGGTGGGACCGGGGGATAATAAGAGAGGGCTTGGCCCCCCTGGAATAAATATACAGCCCCCTCCTAGACATATTTCAAATCCTTTAATATTATTGAATATGAAGTTTAAAAATGGCCCTAAATCAAACTTCAAGAGCCACTCCAAATTGTTTTTGAAGGCAATGAAACTTCAAGAGCCACTCCAAATTGTTTTTGAAGGAAATGAAACTTCAAGAGCCACTCCAAATTGTTTTTGAAGGCAATGAAACTTCAAGAGCCACTCCAAATTGTTTCTGAAGGCAACCAAACTTCAAGAGCCACTCCAAATTGTTTTTGAAGGCAATGAAACTTCAAGAGTCACTCCAAATTGTTTTTGAAGGCAATGAAACTTCAAGAGTCACTCCAAATTGTTTTTGAAGGCAATGAAACTTCATGAGCCACTCCAAATAGTTTCTGACGGCAACCAAACTTCAAGAGCCACTCCAAATAGTTTCTGACGGCAACCAAACTTCAAGAGCCACTCCAAATTGTTTTTGAAGGCAATGAAACTTCAAGAGCCACTCCAAATTGTTTTTGAAGGCAATGAAACTTCAAAAGCCACTCCAAATAGTTTCTGACGGCAACCAAACTTCAAGAGCCACTCCAAATAGTTTCTGACGGCAACCAAACTTCAAGAGCCACTCCAAATAGTTTCTGAAGGCAACCAAACTTCAAGAGTCACTCCAAATTGTTTTTGAAGGCAATGAAACTTCAAGAACCACTCCAAATTGTTTTTGAAGGCAATGAAACTTCAAGAACCACGCCAAATTGTTTCTGAAGGCAACCAAATTTCAAACGTTTATCTGAGGGAAAACTACTACATCTATCTTTCAGGAACATCAAATTTTCAAATATTTATTGAAGGGCAGGGGGTATAAGACTATTTCCTGAGACCACCTTTTTTTTTCTTTCTTGTCCTCCCCCTCCCTCCCCACACACCCTACACACCCCACACACACCCCACACACACACCCACAAATCAAGCAATACTCCACAGCCTCACAGAATATTCACAGGCTCAAACCTGTTTCCACTGTTCCTATATCTGAAGAATAAACACACCCCGTACCACTAGGTCAGACTCCACTCTACGGATATACAGGGTGGAGCAGAGATTGTCGACACATTTAATAACGTCATACGGTATCTCTACTTTATTAGTTACTAGATGCTTCAAATTAAACTCAAAATAACAACAAAAGATCGACAATTCTCTACATAGCCTTGAATTTATTTTTCAAACAATGTCCTTAATATGTCTACCATTACAGGCAACTCATTGTTGAATTGTTTCTTTAACATGCCTCGCAGGGAAACAAAGCCTCTGTGACCTGGCTACAGATCCAGAGGTCCCACGTTCGATCCCCGGTGCTTCCAGGTTCTTCTCATTCTCGCGAGGACAAATGAGGAGCTACTTGGTATGAAGAAAGTAACGGCTCGGATCTAGGAAACTGAGATTAACGTCTGGACGTTTCTTTGAGCTGATTACACCTTTTATCCGCATAAGTTGGCGTTATCTTCGCCAACAGACGGGCGGCCACTCGGTAGGTGCCCTAAACTTACCCTGAAAAGGCGGAAGTAAAAGTAAATAAGTTACGACGTCCGGTCACAATAATGGAAAAGTTTTTTTTTTTTTTTTTAGTTTCCATGAAAACGAAACTATTCAAAATTCCATCCCGAGTGTAAGAAATGCGATGCGTGTTTCGTTTCGGTATAAATCAGTAGTGACTCCAACCATCCACCATGACACATGTCGGACTCGGTTGGCGAACAAGCCCGGTCCGCCGACGAGACGTCCTTAGGTGAAACCCCGGCGAGACCATGGGACGAAGAGGAACCTCCGCAGACGTCCGGGACTTCCACCTGGTGCTCCAGCGGTGATTTGACAGGCCACATAGCAAACAAGAGCATTTAGCATTCCCTACAGACTTGATTAAAGAGCCAAACTATTATATTTGTTAATTACGGTTATAGCAGCATCTCTATATTATATTCTTTAAATTGAAAGAACACACCTCGACACAGGAATCGAACCCAGGACCTTTGGCTTAGTACGCCAATGTTATTACAACTGAGCTATCCAGGAATCTTCCCCCCCCCCCCCCCCCTTCTCGGGTCTTCCCATGCCTCGGGTCATTCTTTACTCATATTTTAAGGCAGAGTCCGGTATGGACGTGTGAAAATCATCAACTCATGTGATAGCTCGTAATCTTAATTGATCACACATATGAAGCTGACGATTTCCTCACGTCCATCACAGATTATGTCTTAAAATATGAGTGAAGAATGACCCGAGGTATGGGATGATTCCTGGGTAGCTCATTGGTTAGAACATTGGCGTACTAAGCCAAATGTCCTGGGTTCAATTCCCGTGTCCAGGTGTCGTTTTTCAATTTATAGAATATTTTTTACGGAACTTATTTTTAAATTTACTTTACCCTACGCTATTTTATATCATTAAGTCGGGACTATATAACTTAAATTGCTCGTTTATTGTTCGTTGTGTGCGCATACGCCCTAACTTAAAAATATTAATATAAGAAAATAGCAGACTTAAATCAGTAAATCAGGGCGTAACAAGTCTCACAGAAGCGATGAAGACTGAGCAAACACATCCCCTATTCTAGGCAACCCGCTCGCTCCTAGGATTGAGAAAAAAAGATATATTCATTGGCCGTTTTCAGGCTTTGCGTCCAACACATATACATTTTTTTACCCAATCAAAAAAAAAAAAAAGTCAAAATTTGTCACTTGTAAAATAAGGGGATTTCTCATCACCATTGTATAGTATAGCCCGGCCCTCTTTTACTCGAAATGTAGATAATTACTTATGACATTTCTCGGACTTAGCGAATGGATTAATAACTCTTCTTAATTATATTCTTCATCTTAAATAATAATAGCCATTGTTAGTGTTTCCGACATGACTGACAGTTGTGGACCATGACTGACAGTTGTGGACCACGACTGACAGTTGTGGACCACGACTGACAGTTGTGGACCACGACTGACAGTTGTGGACCACGACTGACAGTTGTGGACCACGACTGACAGTTGTGGACCACGACTGACAGTTGTGGACCACGACTGCCGGCGGTAGTGGTGGCAAGAAGTGACGACTGTTCGCCGCAGCCAACAGTTCCTACGAAACCCTCCTCGGTGGCCACGTGGTCTATGGCGTCACTCTCGCAGTAGACTGGACTGCCGATGCCGGGGAGATCGAGATTGGAATCTCAGTCGGGTGTACTCAGGGTGGTTTTCCCCACTCTCCTTCCATACAAATGCGGGTACATGTCCTAAAACTATAACCTTTCTGATCCCTAAAAACATTAGCGTAATTAGTACACAAGCGTATAACCCGTGCGGGTAGTAAGATGCGATACTAAAAATGATTCCTAGGAAACCACAGTTTAAGGTGGGAGAGGGGTAGTTCAGAAGAAATACACCCGCATTAACATGCAGATAAGATAGAAAATCCACAGAGATAAAATTAAATTAGGAATCCACTCCCAAATTCAGTATAATATGAACTTCACTCCTTAAACCACGTGACCATCAGTGCAGGTACTTGCCATTGTAGTAATATGTTCACATTTTTTGTCTAATTTTTTTTAGTAAACCTAAAGCTTTGTAGTGAGCAAATCATATTTTTAATATCTAGTGTTTTTTTCGGAAAAAACTAATCGTGATCAGACCTCTTTAAGCAAATCATGACATGTTGGAAGTGGTATGCTCTATTCCAAAAAGAAATGCTATTGTTCAGACGAGGTCAAGAATATCCTAGACCCGGTGAGGGATGGCGCAAGATCTTCCTCCCCGACAGGACCCCAAACCCGACCCAAGTCGATCCTGAAGAACAAAAACTCCAATCGAGGCGGTTCCTTCTTCCGGTGTTGTCGCCCGTGCTGCGTTAGGAAAGGTGGCAGGCGAAAGCACCACGCCTACAAGGTCAAGTTCTCAGACCTCTTGCCTGAAGCCAAGGTATAGCGTTCTCAGACAGGCTAGGATGTAGAATGTATAAGCTGCTGCAAGAAGCAACCTAGTCTTTTCACTAACAGGCAGTTGTTCCTTGATACAACCGGTGCTAAATTACACTTTTCATTACATCTAAACAGTCTTGTTATATTGGTTAGAATGGAAGTGGAAGGTAGACCAGTTAAACAATAGGATGTGAGGAGAATGTTAGCTGTCACGAGGAGAAACCGGATTTGCAATAAAGTTATCCTGGAAAGAGTAGGAGTACAAGGAGTACATGAGATAGTAGAGGAATCAAGACTTGAGATGGTATGGTCATGTAATGAGGATGTTGGAGTACATGAGATAGTAGAGGAAGCAAGGGTGAGATGGTATGGTCATGTAATGAGGATGTTGGAGTACATGAGATAGTAGAGGAAGCAAGGCTGAGATGATACAGGTATGTAATGAGGATGAAGAAGAAGATACCAAAGAAAATGACGGAAATGAAGTATGTAGGAAAAATACCTCAAGGGAGGCTAAGTAAGAGATGGGAGAGGCAGATAACAAAAAGTGCGCAAGTGAGAAGAGAAGAATAGTGGAAGGATATAGGAAATAAAGGCATTTTACTAAACTGTTCCTGCCACAGGCAGGCAGAACACAGTTTTAAGCCATGGTAGTTTAAAAACCTGTCGAGGATTACCAGCCCATTTTAAGCTGATTTTTAGTTTTCATTTACAACTAGATCTCCGGAGAGTAGCTGTATTAGAGGGAAAGCGTCCAACAAACAGGAATTCAGCACACGCCACCTAGTAATGGCCCTCTCTTGTTTGTTTTGTGCAGCCAATCCCTTTCGTGAGCGAACTACCGGTGACCCTTTCCAAAGGTCGGACCATCACAATTCATGGGGACATATTTCCTGATGCCGTCCGGTGAGTAATAAGATATATCGTGTTTACCATTTATCATAACCTATAAAGGACAGTTGATAAACACATCAATAGTAATACCTATTTCACCCAATGGAGAACAATTCCTTTCAATCTGTTATTTCAGACATATTTTACTAAACATAAGTTAAATGATACAGTTATCGGTAACGGAGGGAACTAAAAATACGCTAATATAGCTCTAAAAATAGAACTCGGGAATATATTAATAAGATTCCCTTATTTTATAGACCTAAACAACATTAAGCCACCAATAACCAAAATAGCGCCGTGTTGTCAGGATGTCGCTGAACCTGGTGTGTGGCTCACAAATGGACTCGGACCTAGCGCTTCACCTCAACCCGCGGTTCGACCAGAACTACGTGGTGCGCAACTGTCGAATCGCGAGCCACTGGGGACAGGAGGAGGCCGCCGCCCACCGCAGGAACCCTCTACACAGGGGGAAGACGTTCGCGCTCACCGTGTTCGTGGCAGAGGAGCAATTCTTGGTGTGTGTGTGACGTCACTTGGGGCAATATTAGTAAATATTCAAGGATGGATCAGGTGAGGAATGAAAGGGAGAGAGATGAAAGAGGGGAGGATTCCAAGGAGCATGCTCGAAATGGAGGTTTCGGTTAGGAGGACAAAGGCGACCCAGGGATAGGTGGATAGAGGGAATGTGGAGAGGAGAGGAGTGAATTGGGCTGGCGTGGAGGAAGAAAGGTGGTGGGAGGACAGAAGTAAATGGAGAGGCTTATGTTAAAGACGAATCTTGCCAATGGAAGGAAACTGCATTATGATGATATTCAAGAATGATAAGCTGTGCCTTATCTTTCTCTGTGTTGTCAGCCTACATTAAACCCCAACAGAGATAATTGACCGTGATGTTTACATCGCACATGGCAATTTTTCGATGTAGTTTTACCAACATACATCCTTGATTGCTTGCACTATGGTTCTGTCTAATTATAGTCACCATAGTGGAACACCAAATAACATAAAAGGATAAACTGAGGATACAAAGTAACGAGCTTACCTCGAATGTCTATGCTATGGCCTAAATTATAATATAGGACCATAGTGTAATCCATCAAGGAAAGACCCAGCTACCTTTCGGGGTTAAATGAGGTGTACATCTAAAACTGGGTACTGGTGAACCCAAGAACGCTAAGAAGTTGCCAGTTTGACCGACCAGGTTTGGGACCTTGTCCCAAATCGATTCAAACAATTTCATCTCCTTTGTAGGAAGTATTTTTGATTTGGTTTTTAGTTTCCCGTTGTCCCCATGGACACGATAGACGCCCTGGGATTTGTGTCCACAGGTCTCGGTGGATGGCCGCCACTTCTGTGGCTACACGTTCCGGGTGCCTTTGCAGCGGGTGGTGATGTTAGCGGTGCACGGTGACCTTAGTGTGTCGACTGTGGAGCACGGGACGGCCGAGATCTACCCGGAGAACTGTCCGATGATGGAACTGCCCTTGAGTCGGACGACCGAGGATCCTCCCATGGTGAGACCTTTGACCACCTCACAACCTCTTCGTCTCCTTTGGTTCTTTGTGCGGCTACTTAGGCTAGGGGGGATAGGATGAAGAACATGAGAAGTCCTAGTATTGGATATCAATGATAAACTATTTAAAGTATGAGGAGAGTCGATTTTAAGAAAAATTAATTACCGTTCATTTATAGAGAAGAAAGAAGATCCCGATTAGGAAAAACCCCTTCATTGTGTAACGATACTGATTTGAACCCCTCTCATATATTTATAGTCATGGATGAAATGCATTTTTCTTTAAAATATTGTATGTAAAATATCCTTTCATTCCTTCATCCATGGAGAATCACGCGCTTTTCAGAAATAATGTCGAAGGATTGCACCATTAAAACTTTTTTTTTTCTTTCAAAAAGTAACTCCGTAGTATTAACCAAAAAAAAAAAAGCCAGTGACGTTAGCTCCCTATACCCAATCGGAAGCTAGCCTTCATGACACCTGTTGCCAGGACGCTTTCGATTTGTTGGTTTTGACACTGGTCACGAGAGGTCCAAGGGGCAAGGGGTAGGTCATATATAAGCTGCTTGTGCGTATGAATATAAAGAGTAGTCACATAAATCCACACAGTGCTGGTAGGAAAAAACAGTAGTAATGTAACTCAACAGAGTAAAATATTAAGTGCCAGTGACATAAATCTACAGAACGTTGTAATAAACCAGTGCCATGATCTAAATAAATCGTGTGCAATATTAAAGGTTTTATTTATTTAATTAAATTATTTCACATAATTCCGTACCGCTTTAATTAGTGCTCGATCATGGGGCAATTATCAGATGATTAAACGGTATCACTTTAACCGGCGCCCCGAGCAAACGTGGGGCATAATAATAATTCAGTATCATCATAAATTGGCGCTCGAGCACGGGGCTATAAATACCAATTATCTCGCAATCAATTCTAAAACGTTACAATTGGCGGCCAATAAAACCGTAACACTTTAATTGGCTCCCAATCGCGGGACGATCATCACACAATAAACCGTATTGATACAATTGTATCTAGATGGGATTGACCTTCATTTTCCTGCACCAAGGTGAGGCGGGTAAACCACTACAATAAGCTCTGTCAGTATTAATTTGGTTCTAGTGATTTTTGTTATTAACTATATATAGATACTAAAATATACTTAAAAGAAGCAATTTTAGTTTGATAAGAGTGTCCATAAACCACTTCAATGATCTTTTGCGCACAAATAAAATGTTTGTCAAATATACCCCCCTCACCCCCCGCTGTGAATGAAAACTAGAATCTTGTATCAGATAAAATATGTAATCGTGTTATTGATAAGGTGAAGATGAACGAATTTTAGTCAAAATACAACAAATATTTATGACTCGTTATTGTTGCATGTGTGTGTTTGTACAGGAGAGCTTCATCGGTCGACTGGCTGGGCCACTTAGACCCGGAGATTACGTCGAGGTGCTGGGACGGGTCAAGCTACTACCTCACTCGTATGTCTTGACATTTCACAACTACTCTAATCCTTATCTATATTATTCCTACATTAACACAACTCTCAAGGACTATATCAACAAATTATATCATAACGTAGTTTCATCTGTGTGTGTTTTTTTTTTCTCCTCCTACAAACCTAAAGCAACCAAAGTCATCCTACAAATCTCTGCAATTTCAAAAAAAAAATATCGGTTGAGATTACCTGAAATTTGTCACCTTAACTACGGTTTGCCTTTCTCCCTGTCTTTTCTTCGAAGTTTCTTAGTGAATGTCCAACAGGGTCTAGTCTTTCTCACTTGACTGCTTTACTCTTTTCTCATCCTGTCTATTAATTTACTATGTGCCCTTTATTTGTCCCCACTTCAATGTTACCCTTGTCCAAATTCTTCATACATGCCTATTATTTAAGTGTATACATGATTTAAATATGTAGCTACTTACGAGTATGGGGGATGCATTACAATAATGAATAGATGAACTCTCTACTATACCTGGTTTTTCCTTGCAGCCATCCTTCTCATTCTCCTCTAGTTATCCTATGTTCTTTTCCTTTATCGGGTCATCCCATGCTCTCCTGTCCTCCAGCTATCCTATATTATCCACCCCTCTCATGTTATCTCATGCTCTCCTGTCCTCCAGCTATCCTATATTATCCACCCCTTTCAGGTTATCTCATGCGTTCCCGTCCTCCAGCTATCCTATATTATCCACCCCCTCTCAGATTATCTCATTCTCTCCCGTCCTCCAGCTATCCTATATTATCCACCCCTCTCAGATTATCTCATTCTCTCCTGTCCTCCAGCTATCCTATATTATCCACCCCTTTCAGGTTATCTCATGCGTTCCCGTCCTCCAGCTATCCTATATTATCCACCCCTTTCAGGTTATCTCATGCGTTCCCGTCCTCCAGCTATCCTATATTATCCACCCCCTCTCAGATTATCTCATTCTCTCCTGTCCTCCAGCTATCCTATATTATCCACCCCCTCTCAGATTATCTCATTCTCTCCCGTCCTCCAGCTATCCTATATTATCCACCCCTCTCAGATTATCTCATTCTCTCCTGTCCTCCAGCTATCCTATATTATCCACCCCTTTCAGGTTATCTCATGCGTTCCCGTCCTCCAGCTATCCTATATTATCCACCCCTTTCAGGTTATCTCATGCGTTCCCGTCCTCCAGCTATCCTATATTATCCACCCCCTCTCAGATTATCTCATTCTCTCCTGTCCTCCAGCTATCCTATATTATCCACCCCTCTCAGATTATCTCATTCTCTCCTGTCCTCCAGCTATCCTATATTATCCACCCCTTTCAGGTTATCTCATGCGTTCCCGTCCTCCAGCTATCCTATATTATCCACCCCTTTCAGGTTATCTCATGCGTTCCCGTCCTCCACCTATCCTATATTATCCACCCCCTCTCAGATTATCTCATTCTCTCCCGTCCTCCAGCTATCCTATATTATCCACCCCCTCTCAGATTATCTCATTCTCTCCCGTCCTCCAGCTATCCTATATTATCCACCCCCTCTCAGATTATCTCATTCTCTCCTGTCCTCCAGCTATCCTATATTATCCACCCCTCTCAGGTTATCTCATGCGTTCCCATCCTCCTCGCATGTTGCAGTTTCTACGTAAACCTGCAGCATGGGTGTCACATATGGCCCCACCCCTCCATATCGCTCCATGTGAACCCCCGTTTCAAGACGGGCGCAGGGGTAGGCGTGGCCCTTAACTCGTGGTTCCATCACAAGAAACGCTGGGGCCGGGAGGAGATTGTCCGCAGCACGGCGTTCCGGCCTGGCAGGGAGTTCACGCTCAGGATAGTACAGCTGGACGACGGGTGAGTGGGGCCACAGAGATACTCCACAGCATCCGCCTTGGTTCGATTAATAATGTAGGGCTCCAGGCGTGTTTGAAGATAGAGCAGTCACCTCATTGGAGTCGGTTATAGTCGCTAATTAAATTTAAAAAACAATTTATGTTAAGGTTATTTGTAATAGAGCACTCGGCTAAATCATGTCTTAAATTAGGAGGGATAGCCAGCACACTTAGCTGAGTGAAACTGGAGCAGAGCTTGTTGAGATAAAACAATTAAAAAACACACTAATACATTTTCAAGGACAAGTTTTCACTGGCACAGGCATCTTCTTCAGGTTAAAGATAGTAGACTGATGTTCTTGGTTGCACTGCAAGGTTGACTGCCAATTGTTTTCCAGTTAGGATTTAACTGTATAGATGACAGCACTTGAATTAAATAGATAGAAAAACTAAACAATTGTGTTATATAATGGTACTTTAATCATTATTGTGAAATCCGAATGGCTATAAATGAATATTGATGGTTCCCATATCCTTAGTTCGGAAGGGGTACACATTCCTTGGTTGAGGGATCTAAGCACCCTGGCTGTAATTCTGATTACAGTTTAAAATATGGGTTTCATCATGGGAGGTTACAGGTTTTTATTTATTTTTGATCTTTGTGTCACCCACAACCATAGTACTCTCTACTACAGTATCCCTCAAGTAAATGTGCTGGCTAACCCTGCTAATTTTAACCGGTTTATCAAGGGCTAAACATCCTCTTAAAAGAAATAGTGAAGCTCATTGGACGAGATGACTCTGTTTAAAGGCCAGTTCCTTCACGAGATTTCTTCTTTTATCGAGGGAAATAAACAACCACCAACCGTGCATGTATTTATATATTTCTGTGACAGGCATTTCTTTTTGTTTTGGGTTGTGAAAAAAAATATAAAAAGTGATGGCCGACACGTCTTATGTTGGGGACAGTAGGTCTCTAAGTTTGGAGATGTTACTTAGGAAGTGGAGGTCATGGGAATGAAGTTATCCAGGAAAGAGTGGGGTTTACAGGGAGTACATGAGATAGTAGAGGAAACAAGCCTGAGATGGTATGGACATGTAATGAGGATGTTAGAGTACATGAGATAGTAGAGGAAGCAAGACTGAGATGGTATGGACATGTAATGAGGATGTTAGAGTACATGAGATAGTAGAGGAAGCAAGACTGAGATGGTATGGACATGTAATGAGGATGTTAGAGTACATGAGATAGTAGAGGAAGTAAGACTGAGATGGTATGGACATGTAATGAGGATGTTAGAGTACATGAGATAGTAGAGGAAGCAAGACTGAGACGGTATGGGCATGTAATGGGGATGGGGAAGGAGAGAATACCAGAGGGAATGATGGAAATGTAGTATAAAGGAAAAAGACCGCAATGGAAGCCAATACAGAGATAGGAGGAGCATATAACTAGGGGTGTGCGAAGCTTCGAAATAAACATCAGATTCAACTTCGCTTCGAAACAAATTCCGGCTTCGAAGCTTCGCCAATAAAAATATTTACATCTAAAATACTCCATTTATGTTTAATTATAGCCATTCTGAGCTATTTTATACATTACAAATTAATATTCATATGAAAAATATAAAACTACTAAAGAAAATATTCAAACTTCGATTCGGCTTCAAGAATATTTCAAATATTTGATTCGAGTTCGCTTCGAATTGAAAAAAAGTGGACTTTGCACACCCTACATATAACATAAAGGGTTCATGTGAGAGGAGAAGAATGGTGGAAGGACAGAGAGAGATGGAGACATTTTACTGACCTGACCCGGTCACAGGCTGGAAACAGTTGATGATAACTTCTAAATATGTCACCTCACAACGACATGTCTGTTATAATGTTTTGCTTGACTCCAGATTCCAGTTGAGGGTGGATGACAAGGACCTCACCGTCTTCAAGTACCGCAGTGAGTTGAAAGAGGAGGATATCGTCGACACTGTGGTCGTTCAAGGGGACGTCTTCATTCACGACGTTACTGTCGGGAAAAGTTGAGGTGGGAACATTCACACCACCCAAGACACAAGACTGAACAGGTTCAACATGAAAGACAGGATCAAAGGTGCCATGCGGCGTCCGCTCGGCCTTATCGCCATTCGGAAACATGGGAAGTACCCACTTGATCCCGGAAACTTCATTTCTACACCGATTTAACTCCTTTTGAGACCGTGTTAACCATTTTTACATTAGGCAATTGCCATCAGTATACCTAGTGTAATTGGACATATTCCCTCCATATTTTATTAGGCCTCAAGTATGCACTTTTCTTTTTTTTAATACGATTCTTTGAAATTGTTGAGTTTAACTTTGTGTGATGAGATTAATGTCTTATGTATTGTTTGAATTTTAGGAATAATGCCCTAAGATTTATTCCAAGGTTTGCCTTATTAAGTGCCTACAACAATATCCAAAAGTTGCGTTTTCAATTTTTCATACACCTGTTACTTTAAAAACTTCCAAATTGTGAGATTGTTTGGGTTTTTTCCCCAGTACTGTCCAAAAATGTTGAAATATTTGTTTGGTTATAAAGCTATACATCTGTTATATAAGTGTGTTTCGCTAAGAAAACCTAATAAGAATTGTTGTAATTTTTTTTAAATTTCAATTTCTAAGAAAATACGAGATTAATATAAATATTGATTGAAGGATTTTTTCCTTATTATTCCTTTCATGAATATATGTAGTCATTGTTAATAAGATTATTTTATATTTTAAAGATTTATTACTTAGATTTTGATATAGATTTTTATTGTAAAAATAAAAAAAATAGACTTTCTTTCTAGGAGCTGCTCATGGGGGTTTCTCTTAATTTTCCAATTAATGTGATTCCCCCCCACAATCTCCCATTTTTATAATTCTCGTTTATTTAAAAAAATAGTTATGAATTGTATTACTGCACAGAATCATTCTAACAAACCATGACAATGTATTGTGTTTTTTTTATTTTGCACCAAAAATTATTTATAAAAAAATAGGGATAAATTATGATTTTAGCCAGAGATGTGCAAGTGCTACGGTTTATTTCATAAGAAAATGTCTAAAATGAGTCGGTGAGTGTCTAAGGTGACCTATATTCGATTATTGGAGTAGTCTAACTATAAATTGTAGAGTATAAGTTGTATCGAAAGTAGTCCCCCAACCCTACCTAATTCTCCCTACACTTTGGAGCCCCAGAGCTGGTTCAGAATAGATCTGTTATGAATGTGGGTTAGCCCAGTGGCTTTATAGATTGTTAGTAAATAGTTTGCTCAACGCTTTTTTTTTTAAACTCTAAATTTGTAGATAATAATCATTAATACAGGTATTTTTTATTTAAAAGTTATTGTTTTATTATATTTAAATTAGTGTTTTTTACCATTGTAGATTTTAAAAATACGTTTAGAAGTTAACAAATTTGTATAGTAATTGATTTATTTGTTAACTACAGTCAATACAAATAATATTTT
Source organism: Timema podura (assembly GCA_033556935.1). Classification (NCBI taxonomy): domain Eukaryota; kingdom Metazoa; phylum Arthropoda; class Insecta; order Phasmatodea; family Timematidae; genus Timema; species Timema podura. The sequence continues at coordinate 58,782,089 of JAVRXN010000012.1, read as the reverse complement.
CTAAAGTAAATTTTTCTACATTGATATTACATGTATGTACATTTAAACTGTAAATAATATAAAGTACATTAATTTTGAGAACAATTTGTTCAACACGTTTTAATTTTAACTCTTCCGATTTTAATTCCTCTTCGGTTGGCCACTGTATGTATATATATTTTATTACCTTGATGTTTATGATTAATGTGTGGCCTTTTTTTTGTTTGTGACAAAAAGTTGTTAGATTATTTTTATTTATGTAATGTTTGTTACCAGTAAATATAAATTTTCACTGAAGGAAATGGAATTTTCTTCTTAATTAATTGTATTTTATATTTGTTACTAATGTTTAAGTAACATTTTATAAGGATCCACATTTTCACCAAATTGAAGTATTAGTCTAATTACAAAAAAAAACCAACGAAACAAATAGAAAGAAGACAAATTGATGAAAATAAGCCATTTCTTTAAATTTACTAAGTGCTTTTCACCCTTCCCCATACCTGCACCTTCTTGTGGTGGCCACAAACTAGTGAAGGACAAAAGGAACATCAGAAAGGATATAGCTATACCGAATACCATCTTTGAGGAAACTGCAGCTATTACGGAGAAAAGATTTATCCTCGCTCTCTTTCTGTTAGCTGTTGCCAAATCTCATCGCTATCAGCTATGTCTGAAGGTGGTGTGCAGGGCTAAGAAGTAGTTACCGGCTGCCTTAATAAACCAGTGTTGAAAAACTTGTCATATATTTGAGAGAATATTGAGCACACAAAACAGAATGGCAACGCAGTTTCCCAATAGTAGCCCTGCAGTTCCTTTAAGAGATGATATCCAGGGCAGTCTGCCCACTGTGACTTGAGGGAGGTCCTGCTGAACAAAACTTTATGGCTAGACAGCGAACAACGAGGATCCTGCTAGATGGAGTATGCGATGGCCAGGATGATGAAGAGCAAGCAGTAGACGAGGAACATGATCCTGTCGATTGCAGCCGCGAGCAGGATCCAGTCGTACTGTGACCCGGACTTTGTCTCCCTTGGTATCATCTGGTGGTCATCGTTGTGGTCCTCGAACCCCGCCTGCTGTTCCCTCAGTTCCTCTGCATGGCCCGACATCATCGCCTGGTGCACCTGGAGCAGATCACGTGACATTGAGGTTACGTCACAGGATTCTACCTCCTGGAGACACACTTTACAAGAGTAATGGATGTGTCTTACAAGAGAGATCCTTCAGTGACCGCTAGTAACATTACTATACCTACTTCCATTTCCTGTGGTTGTCCTTTATGTTATTACTTTTACATGTTTCTATCTAAGTGTCCTATCATTCTTTACTCCTCCCCCTCTTTTAGGAGGTTGCAATGCATGTATCACACTCCATCCTGATGAGTTCCGGGAGAAATGAAACCTAGGTCGGGGGAATAGGCGGTAACGCTCAATTTTCTTCAAAGGGCAGCCAATACCTCTCTGTCTAATGGCAGCACTGTAAAGTGTGAACTTTTTTTTCATTGTAACAGCCATATTTTGTTCGTTCATTTTGTATGTTTCTATCCACCTTCCTGTACCTTCTCCCAAATATAATACAAAATACCTACTTTCACACATCAAGCCGTGAGATCTGCGACAGTAACCTTTGGAAGATGAAAGGGGGGCGAGTACCTGCGAGATGATGTGCCCGAGACCTAGTATCCTCCCCAGCCACCCCGTCAGGATGTTCTTGAGGACCCAAGGTAGAGAGCTCTTGTTCTTGTTCCTGGACAAGTTGAGCACAACCACCGAGACGATCAGTGAGACACACACCATGTACAGGCTGCTGCTGTAGAACAACACTGGAGGGCAGGACCTTCACATCAGATTGGGTCAGCTGTTTGTGGCGGCTTATATAGGGTGATTCTAGTTGGTCAATAAACCAGCCCCGTGGTGTAGTGGCTTGAGTTATAGTAAGAGCGGCTTGTACTAGGGTGATTCTAGTTGGTCATAAACCGGCCCCGTGGTGTAGTGTTGTCTATAGTAAGGGTTATTATGTAAGGGTTTCCACTGCTACTCACTATCACCCTCATCTCCATCGGACATGAAAGTCTCATGGAAGGATGTAATTAGTAATTCGCGTCCTGGCCTTGGATAACAGTACATCACTACTGGCTAAGCTTTCCACTGCTGGTCTACAAATGATTTAGCCTAGACGCACATTATTATTAGTTGGTCAATAAAACACTTGGTAAACGGCAACATTGTATGTATTTATGTACACTCCATTTAAACTGAAAGGTAGCAGTCCTAGCGTGAGTATTACACTATGGGGTAGCTTATATGAGAGGACACTGACTTAATCATAGAAAAAACATGTTGGCGTGCAATAAAATCTGCTATTTCTGTATGCAAAAACAAATTCAGTAATATATATGTGCTTATATTATACTATTTTGTAAGCTTTCAGTGGTAGAGTTGTCAGATGCAATTTTTAAAGCATATAAATGTAGGTATCAAAAGGTGGACGAGTAATTTGTACAGACCCACAAGTGGTGTATGGCTGGCCATGGCGGGCATTTTCTGCGAGAAGTACACAAGGAAGATGCAAATGATGATGGCGGTGCATCCTCCCAACATGATCTTTTCACCCGCTTGGGGCGGCAGCCAAAAGTTGGACAGCGTCATCAGAACAATCACTACAAAGTGGGGAAACATTGTAGATATTAAGTTAAATCAGTGACATTGCAATTGCATATTGATCAATAAATATGAAAGAAAGTTTTAAATTAAATATTTATATTGCTAATTTAGAGATTATGGTGAACAGAATATCATTCGGTAGGGTTAAAGAGTTTAAATTTAGGAACAGTTTAAACTAGTGAGGATATTAAAGTGAAAATTATTGCTTTTAATTGGTCAGAAAGTTATCATAGCCTATTGTGAACAAATGCAAAATTCGGAATATACAAACTAATAGTTTCCCCATGTTCATTTCGTTAGCAAAACTTTGTCTCTTGGCCTTTTATGACGAGAAGAAATGTAGGGTGTCCGAAGACAACGTGCATAGGAAGATATTGGAGAGTGGAGGAGGTTACATAATGACAAGTTAGATACCCTATACTCGTCAACAAACATTGTTAGTGCACTCTGATATCACCGACTACGGTGGGCAAGGTGTGCAACATGAATGGACGAGACTAGAACTGTGTTCAGGATGATGACTGGGAAACCCAAGGGGAAGAGGCCATTGGGAAGACCTAGACGCAGATGGGAGGATTACATTAGAATGGACCAGAAAGAGATAGGGTGTAATGAGGGGACTGGATAGAACTAGCTCAAGATAGTGATAGAGTGTGATAAGGGGGGTTGGATAAAACTAGCTCAAGATAAGGATAAGTGGCGTACTTTTGTTAGTGTGGCGATTAATCTTCGAGTTCCTAATGTCATGGACTAAATTACTAAAGCTTCTTTAGACATCATGATGGGACAACTGGAGACAATGATTCACAGGTATCCAAGACGAGCCAAATTTGTTTATTCTGAAATTTTTCAGATAACCTAGACTACCAATCTTACGATGAATTCAGCGACGCACACTCCCTGAGAGGTAAGCATTAATTTTGTCTCCTTGATTGACCACCATACGGCTCTAAGTCACACCAATCAGGTTAAGATTCCGTGGAGGGTACCAACTAAAATACATTTTAAAGCTTCTAGGGTACTTTGACTTTTCAGCTGAAGCAGTAATTGTTGAATACCTGAAGTTTGATTTTTACTTACTCTGTTCTTACCTGCATTACCCGTCCTAATAGCTCGTTAATTGTCTATGTGACTTCAAATCCCCCCGATAATAGCCTTACCTCTACAGCGCACCCAGTGAAATGTTTTGCCAAGAGCTCTACACTGGATATCATCGCAGAGGGAACTGCATGGTTACTATTGGGCAACAGCGCTGTCATTCTCTCGTTTTCGTGTGATCACTGGTCAGTCTCCCTCTACCCTCAAATACAAGACAAGTTTCGCAACGGTGATTAGTCGAGGTTGCCAGAAGCTCTTTCTTTACCAGCACCCCACCTTCAGACATAACTGATAGGAGGAGATTTGGCAACAGTTAACTTAAAGAGAGAGATAAAGCTTTTCCTCCATAAGACCTGCAGTTTCCTCAGCAATGATATTGAGCAGTAAGTGCCTCATTAACTAGAGACAATCTTCTAACCCGTGGCCGGGGTGATTACGATGGCGTTGTAGGTGGGAGATTGACGTCTCAGAGTGACGTTGTACGTGATGTCGATGTAAGGCTCTTCACAGCAGGCGTACTTCTTGATGTTCCTAGCCTCCTCCACATCTACCAGCTCCCACTCGGCGTTAGTGTCCATCAGCTCCACCTGAAACAAGCGGCCAGGTCGGGTACTACACGGATTGCTTCTGTCTGTTCGGTTCAGAGAATCTCGAGATAACGAAGCGATGGTTAGACTGCTCTTTGGTTTCTGCGTATGATGAGCGTTGGATGTTGGTTTTCAGTTGTTTTTTTGGAAGGAAAAGACATGAGTTGGTTTACATGTCTAGAAGAGAATAAACTCGTTTGAATTAACTAATCAAAATTACTTGTTTATCTCATTTTAAGTTTTCAGTTAGTGGACATTATCAAGGGCGTATAGAGCAAATTTGTATAGTTGGGTCAGCTAGAAGATTTGATTTTATCTTTAGCCAAGATAATGTTTAACAACGAGGTGGCCCAATGGCTAAATAATTTTATAATAATGGAAATTAATAAAAATAAGGAAAAATAATTTAAAAAAAAATTCAACTAAGAAAGCCCATCGAGGCAAAGAGGAAGAATGTTGGAGGAATCCAATGCAAAAAGTTGACATCTTTCTTTCTTCTGTCTTCTAAAGTTGAAAAAGTCAAACACGCAAATTGAGTAACTGTTCATAGAACTACTAAGCTATATCAGTAAATAGTATGATATATGTATATTAATCATCTATGGCAAGATGAGATGATAAAACTTATAGAAAAGGAATAAGTATAGAAACGCCACTCTAATGTTGAAAAGTAGAACCACATCGTTAGCGCTCGCGGCGTTAGTGCCGGGAACTAAAAGATTCGAAGTGGGACTTATACTAAGGGCCAGTTTCATAGTCAGACTTAGTGAGCCTAAAGTGCGAGTCGATACTAAGGGCCAGTTTCATAGTCAGACTTAGTAAGCCTAAAGTGCGAGTCGATACTAAATACAGGACGACACCTACCTACACCAAAATGGAATGGGCTAGTTTTGCATATGAAACTGGCCCATTCCATTCAATTTCAGGTAGGTGACGTCTTGTATTTAGTATAGCGCCACACTTGAGGCGTACTAAATCTGACTATGAAACTGGCCCTAAATACAGGACGACACCTACCTAGACCAAAATGGAATGGGCCAGTTTCGCATATGAAACTGGCCCATTCCATTCAATTTCAGGTAGGTGACGTCTTGTATTTAGTATAGCGCCGCACTTGAGGCGTACTAGATCTGACTATGAAACTAGCCCTAAGCCTTGAAATACAATGCTTTTTCTATTTCGAATGTAATTATTCAATTATTTTATCAAATTCAATCAAATGTAACTAAGCCCATTATTTTATAAATTGACCACGTTATAAAATGTAAAATCTAGAAAATCTAGCTAAACTCCTTTTTTTAAAGTAAACTACAAATTGCTAACAAAACAGTAATGGCGAATATTAAAGACTTCACACTTCCTTTTCTATGCACTCAACGTCCACGCATGCGCATTCCTGTGTGACGTCATTACAAGCTGCTCCTAGCGATAGTGGCCCAAACTAACTTACGGTATCAGCCCACCCCTTGATAATGGTGTACATGAGGTTCACCTCAGAGCCGTGCTCGTCGATCTGAATGTCCACCTGGTCTCCGTCGTAGGTCCAGGAACCCAGCCTCATGTAACAGGTCTGCGTGTCGAAAGGCCACAGTCTGAGGTCCAGCTCGCAGAACACCAGGAACTGGGTGGGGGGCACCCACAGCACATTGCCGTTAGGGTAGGCGATACAGTGCGTGTTCCCGTAGTGGTCTATCGTGCTGCCAGTAGCGCTGGTGTCAACACAAGCAAACATCACTGTTATGTTGGTGGTGAGGTGCTACTGTCTGTTAGACTTGACTGCCGATGACAGGGACAAGGCCGTAGCTAGCCAATAATTTCAGGGGGGGGGGGTTGGTGGGCACATCCCCCAATTGCCGGAAGCTAGAAAAAAATTCTAAATGATTAAGAGTTCTAGAAGCTATCTGAAGTGTTTTTTATGGCAACATAACCCTTTAACTGCCGAAGGCTAGGAAAATTTCCAAATATTAAACACCTCTGGAAGCTCTCTGAAGTGCTTTTTATGGTAACACAGCCCCCTAATTTGTGCTTGTATCTTAATTTTGATATTGTTTGAACCATAAATAAAGCCATATATATTTTGTTCATAAAATTTCAGGGGGGGGGTTTGAACCCCAAAACCTCCCCCTGGCCACGGCCTTGGACAGGGAGATCGAGGTTCAAATCTCAATCGGGTGTATTTTTCAAAATGGTTTTCCACTCTCCCTTCACGCAAATGCGGGTACACTTTCACTAAATATTACCTTCCTAATCCCTAAAACCACTGGCCCAATAAGTACATAAGCGTATAAATTAAACGCATAGTTAAAAAAATAATTAAGACAAATGAAAATCCATGTTTAGAGGCAATATTTTGTAAATCGATTATGGCGTGTAAAATAACCGCTCGAAGGTGTGAGAAAATACCTTTACGGAAAAAAAAAAGGGTAGGCTCTTTAGCGCTCGCGCGTATAAATTCAGTGCGGAAGGTTACGGGGGAAACCACCGGGCACTCTGAACTTCCATAGTACATGTACTTTCTACCAGATGGCGCGGGAAGTACTAACCAGTCGAAGGGTTGAGTTTACGCCCAACTCCCGAATGGACGGAAAGCGTACAGAGCCAACCTGCAAGTTGATAACTCAAAAAAATAATTACTGAGTTATCTTATTTATGACTTGAATAACTATTTAAGTTAGAGGGGACCTGGAGGTCTAAGGGTAAGGTGTCAGACTTCTGTGTTAGGGGTCCAGGTTCAAATCCCGGTCCCGGCACAGACTTATCTGATCACCAAACCCTTCCTTCACCTCTGACAAGACGTGTATTAATCACAACTTGTGAATGTGTGGAGTACCAGGCCTCCACCGTGGTTTGGATCTCACGTTAAACTGTAGGTCCCCTCTGCTTTCCACCATCACCATTCTCACGTATCATACACCATCTGGGGTGTCCCCACCTCAGAAATTAGTTCCTCCATACGCCAGGAGGGCAGAGGTAAGAGAAGGTCGAACGGCCAAGATCTAGTGCGTTAGCCCCACCCACCACTACTACCATTAAATCATTCGTGTTATACAGTTGGTACGAAATTATATATTAAAAAAGAAACATTTAAAGTGGTAATGGGTCCTTTCTGCTTGTCCCCCTTTCGCCCAACAATAAATAAGGGCGAGCAGCGTGTATCCAGGGTGGGGGGCGATCCCCCTAGACAACGGGCCATGGATCCGCCCCTGCCTCTATGGTGCTAGTTAAATATTGAACCGAACATGAAATATGTTGTGTCCGCAGTTATCGGCCCTAACAATGGACGGCGCGGCGTGTTCACACTGTCTGAAAGTATTTGGTTTGAATCACAACTGGAAGTGTTCAGGGATGACACGAGGGTTTCGGAGCGTCCATTCTATAATATCAAGTTTACAGCCGCTAGGTAGCACTACTCATACACACACACACATTATGTATTTTACATTTATCATTTTAACGACTCAATTTTTATCCTGCGTCAAATTACAAAAATGAATATAGCTAAATTATTTAATTTGTTTGTAATCGGGATGGCTGTTCCCCTCCTCTTCGCGGTACTGTGTTCGTTCCTTGACAGATGTTAACTTTGTTGTTGTTGTTGTTGTTGTTGTTGTTGTTGTTAACGTACCTGTTGTATAGGACGATATCTGGCTGCCATATTTCGTGATCCGCGATGTGCAAGACAGAGAGGTCGCCGTAATCACTGGCATTCCACTTGAGTTTCTCGTCAGTCCATGACTGGAATATATAACACACCATATTGGATAGTCTCTGGTTCAATTATTAACTTACTCCTTGGCATAAGGCACTCAAAAGTATAAACGTACACCACCTATCCTTATCCTGAGCTAGCTCTATACAGTCTACCTCATTACACCCTATCCCTATCCTGGGCTAGCTCTATACAGTCCCCCTCATTACACCCTATCCCTATCCTGAGCTAGCTCTATACAGTCCCCCTCATTACACCCTATATCTATCCTGAGCTAGCTCTATACAGTCCCCCTCATTACACCCTATCCCTATCCTGGGCTAGCTCTATACAGTCCCCCTCATTACACCCTATCCCTATCCTGAGCTAGCTCTATACAGTCCCCCTCATTACACCCTATCCCTATCCTGGGCTAGCTCTATACAGTCTACCTCATTACACCCTATCCCTATCCTGGGCTAGCTCTATACAGTCCCCCTCATTACACCCTATCCCTATCCTGGGCTAGCTCTATACAGTCCCCCTCATTACACCCTATCCCTATCCTGAGCTAGCTCTATACAGTCCCCCTCATTACACCCTATCCCTATCCTGGGCTAGCTCTATACAGTCCCCCTCATTACACCCTATCCCTATCCTGGGCTAGCTCTATACAGTCCCCCTCATTACACCACATATCTCTATCCTGAGCTAGCTCTATACAGTCCCCCTCATTACACCCTATCCCTATCCTGGGCTAGCTCTATACAGTCCCCCTCATTACACCCTATCCCTATCCTGGGCTAGCTCTATACAGTCCCCCTCATTAAACCCTATCCCTATCCTGGGCTAGCTCTATACAGTCCCCTCATTACACCCTATCCCTATCCTGGGCTAGCTCTATACAGTCCCCCTCATTACACCCTATCCCTATCCTGGGCTAGCTCTATACAGTCCCCCTCATTACACCCTATCCCTATCCTGGGCTAGCTCTATACAGTCCCCCTCATTACACCCTATCCCTATCCTGAGCTAGCTCTATACAGTCTACCTCATTACACCCTATCTCTATCTTGGGCTAGCTCTATACAATCCACCTCATTACACCACATATCTCTATCCTGAGCTAGTTCTATCCAGTCCCCCTCATTACACCCTATTTCTATTTTGAGCTAGCTCTATACAGTCCCCCTCATTACACCCTATCTCAGTCCTGAGCTAGTTCTATCCAGTCCCCCTCATCACACCTTATCTCTTTCAGGTTCATTCTAATGTTATCCTCCCATCTGCCTCTAGGTCTTCCCACTGGTCTCTTCCCATTAGGCTTGCCAATCACTACTTTACCCTGAACACGATTCTAGATTCTTTCATTCGTGCTGCATATCCTGCCCACAGTTATCTACGAGATCTGATAATCTTAACAATATCTTGTGATGATTACAGATTACGTAACTCATCATTATGTAACCTGCGAGATTTGATCACCCTAACAATGTATGGTGATGAGCACAGGGTGTGTAACTCATCATTATGTAGCCTCTTCCACTCTCCCTTATCTGGTTCGATTCACTACCCATAAAGTGTTTGTCAGATTGCATATGATGTATTTGTAACAATGCACGCGAAAGTTACGTTTTCATCCAATGCGTGTCATTCTCTTTTCTGTTCGATTAATTGAATTATTACATTCAATGAAAATGACAATTTTATTTCTGAATATACACAATATTTTTATTAGATAGATATTCAACAAGCTTTGTACTTACCATTTTGACCCATCCATGAACCGACATAATGGCTTTTAATTCATCCTGAAATCATCATTACACGAATGTCTTAAAATGGATGGATTATATTTTTTTTAGTAATTCAATTAATAATTACATTAGTTATAACTTTAATAAACTAATGCTGATGGTATCTAGAATTCTTATGATTTTTCAGAACAATCAGTTCAGCAATTTTAAGGATAAGTATTGGAATAAAGATTTAAAATATTATGAAAGACATGCAAAACGAGAACAAAATAAACACTTTATTTCAACAATGATTAATGAGAGCTGTAGCCGACAAAAGTTTGATTTCAAAATGGCCGAGACGACCTGTATCACTGAATGAAAGTTTGATATAACGATAAACCTTTCAAGTAAGTTATTCAGCTAATTATTGTATTTTAGTCCCTGCGTCTCCCGTTCGGAACGTACCAATTACGTTATTGTGTAAGGGATGATAAAGTTTGAATTTGGAGGAGGCGTACCCACGTCTGCATGGAGGGAGAGTGGAACATCATTTAAAGAAAGCCACTCTCAGAGTACACCTATTTAGGAGTCGAAACCTGATCTCCCCGTCATCAGCAGTCCAGTCTACTGCGAGAGTGACGCCACAGAATTTATATCATTCCCAGGTGGGAACTAATTATCTATGTTATTTTGTCATTTAGTTTGCAATGTTGCCAGTGACACCATTGACAAGGTCAATATATGTGAAGGTCATGCAGTTAGTTCACAATGTTACCACTGACCAGGTCGATATATGTAAGGCTCATGCAGTTAGTTTACAATGTTGCCATTGACCAGGTCGATATATATGAGGGTCATGCAATTAGTTTACAATGTTGCCAGTGATACCAGTGACCAGGTCGATATATGTAAGGATCATGCAGTTAGTTCACAATGTTACCACTGACCAGGTCGATATATGTAAGGGTCATGCAGTTAGTTTCACAATGTTACCACTGACCAGGTCGATATATGTAAGGGTCATGCAGTTAGTTTACAATGTTGCCAGGGATGCCACTGACAAGGTCGATATATGTAAGGGTCATGCAGTTAGTTTACAATGTTGCCAGTGATACCAGTGACCAGGTCGATATATGTAAGGATCGTGCAGTTAGTTCACAATGTTACCATTGACCAGGTCGATATATATGAGGGTCATGCAGTTAGTTCACAATGTTACCACTGACCAGGTCGATGTGTCTGAAGGTCATGTGCATAGTGACCGTGGTGGTAGTGTTGTGTTGAGCGGGACGGGCAAACTTGTCGTAGTTGTGCAACAAATCCCTCTTCAGCATGTCTGTCCACGTGGCGTTCCATGAGGGCCTCTTTGGCGGGGACGGGTCTGCCACAACAAACTCACGTGGAATAGTGGCGTTCACTGGACAGGATTTGGGGGAAACATCTTGCCATTAAACCTACCCATGTATTTTTTAAATTCTAAAACCATTATTATAATTGTTGTTTTTGAGTTTTACAGTAAATTAACGAAGGAAAGATTGTTCTTAACATTGTTGTATTAGTTTTGAATGAGCTTAACGCAAGAAATTATGTTAGTTACATCGCTGTACTTTACTAAAGGAAGGATTTTAAAAAAGGTTATTGTATTAGTTTAGCAGGTAGAACGAGTTAAAAGCTATACCTAATCATTGTTGTAATCTTTTCACAGGTGCTTAACATGGGGTGTATTATTATCATTGTTGTATTACTTTTATTAGCGTTTAACTAAGAAAGGATATTATTATCAATATTGCATGAATGTTACTGGCACTTAATGCAAGAAAGGTTATTATCATTGTTATTTGTAATTTTTTTATGAACGAGGACGATCAATTTATAGCTAAAGAAAATATTTGCGAAGTGCTTTATATGGAACGTCGTTCATATGCGTGGAAACATAGACGTGGGTAAAGGAGGAAATGAGTAGTGGAGGTTTGAGGTGGGATGTGGTGAAGGACGGAGAAGCTAGATTGATCAGATTAGGTGAGGAATGAAGAGAGTTAAATATGAATTACACACATTGAAGGAAACAGTTGATAATGATGATATGATTAGGAGGTTGCAATGTAATTACGCCACTGTCCGTTGGAATGTGGTCCCCTCTATACGGAAAATGCCGTAATTACAATGATTTGCAGCCCGTTTGTTGATATCCATTGTAATTGTACAAGGTTAAATTAAATATTGTTATTTCCCTATGAAGATGGTTTATTTTACTGTTTTTTTTAACGTTATAACTTTAATCTGATTACTTTGTATGTTTTATTCCCATTGATCCCAGTCCTAGAAGTCTGAACACGCTTTCAAGGCCTCTGAAGATATTCCCACAAGCTCCATCACAAACAGCTTCTATCCACTTGATTGCCACTTCCTGTTGGCAATTGTTTCTTTCCCCCCCCCCCTCTCTCTCTCACTCTCTCTCTCTCAATCCTTCACTCGGTCGTTCGTCTCTTCTCTACTCGTTTGATAGCTCCATTCACTGGGTGCTTGCGTGTGTCATCTTGGTCTTTTAGCGGCTATAGAAATAGTTCGCGGCTCATGCCTGACCTTGACCTCTTTCCGAGAGGAATCGAGAAATGGCGGTCTTCCTTCTTAACCGATCTGTTGGCCTCATGCTTTCAAAATTAACAATAGCTTATCCCCCGTTAGTTAGTTAGTTACAGTAGCTCCATGACTTCTTTGGTGCTGACTGACAGCTCACAGCTGACAGCTGACGGCTTTGAAAAGCTACCAGACCAAATTATGTATCCCTACGCTGAACCATATGATCTACAAAAACATGGGTTTAACAGCTGTAACTTCTGACAGTCAAAATTTAGGTATATACCTAACGGTTGACTGTCAGAAGTCAGCTGTGAGCTGTCAGTCAGCACCAAAGAAGTCATGGAGCTACTGTAGTTAGTTAGTTAGCTTCAGACTAACTTTCAACAAACCTATTAAAATAATGAATTCCAAGGCCGTAGCAAGCCAATAATTTCAGGGTGGGTTGGTGGGCCCATCCCCCAATTGACGGAGGCTAGGACAAATCCTAATTATTAAACGGCTCTAGAAGCTCTCTAAAGTGTTTTTTATGGTAACATAACCCCCTAACCGCCGAAAAAAGGAACAATTCTAAATATTAAACACCTTTAGAAGCTCTCTGAAATTTTTTTTATGACAGTATAACACCATAACTGCCGAAGGCTAGAAAAAATTATAAATAATAAACACCTCTGGAAGCTCTCTGAAGTGCTTTTTATGGTAACACAGCCCCCTAATTTGTGCTTGTACCTTAATTTTGATATTGTTTGAACCATAAATAAAGCCATATATATTTTGTTCATAAAATTTCGGGGACGGGGGGGTTGAGCCCCGAAACCCCCCGACTACGGCCTTGATGAATTCCAATCTAATTTGGCACATACATTTAAAATAGTGATAGAATATATATTGTTTTGATTATTAGATGACAATGTTTGATAGCCTCTGTAGTCCCGGGTTCGATACCTGACGCGTTCAAAATTGATCTGTGAAGCAGTGGGTCTAGAACGGAGGTAAAACTGAGGACAAATGAGGAGATACTTTAATGAAGAAGTAGATGCTTCGGTTTATAAAACTGAGATTAACGGCCGGAGAGCTCGTTGTGTTGACCACATGACACCCTCTATCCGCAAATGTTGGCACTATCATCGCTAACGGCGGCAACCGCTCGGTCGGTTGATCAACGTGTCATCCTTCAACTGCGAGTTGAAACGACACCAACAATAAAATAGAAATGGGAAAGATTTTACATGCCTGCGGAAAATAAAAAAGCCAAATTTGTCAAAGTACGGTATTTTAAAATGGTCGTATTCAAGCGGATCCTGCCTAAGCTCTTAACCCCCCTCCCCCGCCCCTTTCCTTTAGCCGTCATAGATATTATTATTAACCTTTGAGCTCATAATTACAGTTTCGTGTATGTTGATCAACCCACAAATTGTTGAGTGACATGCTATAATCATCATCATCATCATCATCAACAAATGTTTCCAGCCCGGGGTCGAGTCAGTTTAATAAAATGCCTCCATCTTCCTCTGCCTTTCCACCATTATTCCTTCTTTAATTGCTTCCATTCTTCTCTACTCACTCGCACACTTTCTTTTATCTGCTCCTCCCATATTTCTTGGCCTCCCTTGCGATCTTTTTCATACATACTTTATTTCCATGATTATCTTTGGCATCCTCTCCTTTTCAATCCTCATGTCCACACCATCTCACCCTTGCTTCCTCTACTATCTCATGTACTCCAACATCCTCATTACATGTCCATACCATCTCACCCTTGCTTCCTCTACTATCTCATGTACTCAAACATCCTCATTACATGTCCATACCATCTCAGTCTTGCTTCCTCTACTATCTCATGTACTCCAACATCCTCATTACATGTCCATACCATCTCACCCTTGCTTCCTCTACTATTTCATGTACTCCAACATCCTCATTACATGACCATACCATCTCAGTCTTGCTTCCTCTACTATCTCATGTACTCCAACATCCTCATTACATGTCCATACCATCTCACCCTTGCTTCCTCTACTATCTCATGTACTCCAACATCCTCATTACATGTCCATACCATCTCACCCTTGCTTCCTCTACTATCTCATGTACTCCAACATCCTCATTACATGTCCATACCATCTCAGTCTTGCTTCCTCTACTATCTCATGTACTCCAACATCCTCATTACATGTCCATACCATCTCAGTCTTGCTTCCTCTACTATCTCATGTACTCCAACATCCTCATTACATGACCATACCATCTCAGTCTTGCTTCCTCTACTATCTCATGTACTCCCTGTACCCCCCACTATTTCCCGAATAACTTCATTCCTAATATTGTTTCTCCTCGTGACAGCTAACATGCTTATCACAAACTTCATTCCCAGCCCTGTACAACACTTCCTTAGGTCTGCACTTCAAGAGCACTTCAGGAGCACTTCTCTTCTCCGGTAATTTTCTTCTCCATATCAGGTATCAGGTGACATGTATTATGCTATAAAGAATAGAGCTGTGTTTTTAAATTAACGTATAATCCTTATTGAACAAAGATCAATTAATGTTATTACAATATATTTAAACAATGTTTAAATTTGGTCATCATAAAGCATGAGACGATTCTAACCTCCTTGGAATAAGCAAGTGTTAAAGTTGTTGACATGATTGTTTGAATCAGTGAATGTGAAGAAGTAATTAGCATGTGGGCTGGAACAGTTTCAAGAAATCAGGAGCTGCTAATTATAGTGTGATTGGCACATCCTGTTTCCGTGGGCAGTTGGGAAACAGTGTAGCCACAACACAAGGAAATAATATGCTTTTTAAACCTAAATAACTACAATACCAGTACGTAGTCAACACTTTTAAAATAATAATTGTTACCGTAGATAAATTAATATGCTTACATTAAATTTAAAAATAAATACATTGTTGAACTATTTCAAAGCTTAGAAATAATTTAGATGTATATTATTATGACAATATTTTCTGATTTTCTGAAACTAATCTATACTTTAGTAACTTCACATAAAAAAGGGCAAGTTTTGGGGTAGATGAGTCTCCATCCTAGAAGACATTCTTTCCTGCTTACATATATGTACATCTTTCATAGTATAAATAATATTGATATTCAGATTTTCTAGACTTTAAGCATTTCACACAATAAACTTGTTCAAAGTATTGATTTTCTTTAAATTTTATCCGTAAGAACAAATAAAAACGAGATAATCTGGTCCCAAGTTTTTAAGTTTTCGTTTAAATTTGATTTATTAGAAAATAGTTAGCAACATAAAGATTATCAACCGAGCCAACTTACAATAAATCAATAAGGAAGATTTCAGTTCTCCTCTGACACGTATCGACTACAGCGCTCCGTGGTAGAATGTGTAACTAACGCTGGGATTCCCCGGTTTATGCTGTAATACTGCAATTTTATAGCTGAAACCTTTACATTTTACAAACCCATTCTCTTCCCACAGGATTAAAAAAAAAATACAAGTTATTTTTCACGTAAAATTGTCATCCCTAATTTATAGTGGCTAAGTTGACCATAATGACGACGAGGTAGGGCCTTCTAATAATTTATAACTTACTAGAGTTATGAAGGACGGCAATCGCCAGCAACGACTATTAATAGTTACCTACATTACAGTTTTGTTTGACCAAGATAACCATCCTGTAAAGTGGAAACGTTTTTTAAGTTGCTATAGAATTTTGAAAAACATGAAAACATTTGTTTCCTCGATTCTGAAGCCGGAACTTATGGATCACGTAACAACTTTCCTCATGTTTTTTAATGGAAGCCATGACGATTGACCATACACATAACTTAACATTGATGTGACGTTCACTTATCGTAGAGTTGTACATTATGTTATGTGTACCACGTGTTCCGGTCAGCCATTAACGTAGCAACTTGCGAGTAAATTGTTAAATTGTCAACACGTGTATTTAGTACTTCATTTGTTTGTTTACATTGTGCAGTATATGAGTTTGTCCGCGTATTAGAACGCTGAAACATTTGTATTCTGATCTTACACTCTATATGGTGAATCCAGTTAGCTTCTATTGCAATTACTTGCAGCCTAATCAGACAAAACTAATTGGATTCCATTTTAATGAGCAACAACATTTGGTTCAAAATCGTCGTTTTACTCAAGTTTTTAGGTTATGTGACCATTAAGTTGATTGTGATCCTGCATTAGTCAAGACCAGGGCCGTTTTAAGAAAATGTGAGGCCCTGGGAAGAAAAAAAATCTGAATATGGCAGTTTTTAAGTTTTAGCATTAAGCCGTTATAATTTATTGATCAACCCATAAAATGACTGTACTTTATTAAATGCAATCAATCCAATTATGTTAACAAAAGAGAATTCCTCTTTGCACCATTGTACTGTCAGTTTTATGTAGACTGACAGCTGTAGCACAATGGTGGTGTATTCATTCTACTGTACTGCAGTAGATTACTCGAATAAAATAAATCTTAAATTACATACAGTTAGGATTTAATTCCAGATTCCTGAGAACCCTATCACTAAGCAAATATTTATTCCTACTAATTATCTGTACACTATTTGATGAGAAATTTAGAATAATAACTGTAACTGAATTTAATGATTTTTTGAGGAAATGTGGCCCCTGAAAATAAGGTCCGGGGCAATTGCCCCCTTGCCCCCAGATCAAGACTGTACATGGCTCAAGTTCTTGTTATAAACACATTGTAATATTAGCTCATATCATGTGCAAGATCACTAATGTGTTCTATGAGGAGAAATTAGGGGAAGTACAATAATTTAAACAAAATTAGGGAAAAGTGGAATAAACCCTTTGCATGTTTTTTTATTTATTTTTTGAAACTAGTTAATTTTGGCGTATTTTTTTATGAGTAAACTTGAAAAAAAAAAGTAAGGAAAAGTCATTTTCATATCTAAAATGACATTTAAAATAATAAAAAACACATTTTGCAGTAAATTGGACTAGTTCATTTAAATGATTATATATACACCGAGGTTGTAGGATTGCCCGACTAGTTCATTGTCAGACCTACATAGATGGCGATACAGGCGCTAATACTAACATGGTTTAACACAGCTGGCAAGGCATAAAGGATCACATTCCCAAGCACGGGATGAAATCGTAACAATTCACAGATTATCTTGCATAATAATTGTTTGACAGGAAATAATACCCTCTTCAAACAAGGCAGCTTGACTTAATCCACCAAAATACTAGATACGGTATGTAGTACCCAACTTATTTAAACTAACTTAACCTAAAGACAGCTGCCTCGATCAATATCTTACAAACAATAAAAAGAAAAAAAAAATTGATGAGATGAAGTGATTTTCTATCAAGCAGAAACAAAAAAAAAATGTCATTTTTGTGTTTAGGAGAATCAAACTAGTGGGGGGAAAAAAACACGGAGGGCTATTCCACTTTAACCCAAAATTTGAGTAGGCTGAAAAACAACCTGGCGAGTTGACCCAGAAATAGCATTGTCTACACATATAACCTCGGGTGTGTTACCTTTGGAATTGGCTACAGTCACCAAGAACAGTAGCGATGAGATAACACAGGAGCACAGGTTACAAGCGGTGTAGTACGCAACACGCATGGCTCAGCTCTGGTCATGCCACGAGAATACTGCTAGAGGTATCAGGAGAGTTGAAGGCGTGGAAGAGGTCGCATAAAGGACAGAAACCACACACAAAGATGCCATGGACAAGATAACAATGTATGGTATTATTTAAACAATTTAACATGCCGTGTAGTTAACGAAGGAAGAAAGAGGGTGTTTGGTGAAGTCATTTTTCACTTAAGGCGGCCGGCGAGAAAGTATCAATCGCCGTCCGGCCACTCGGCTTAAAAATACAATGGTCTGTGTCATTTTATGGCACTACTAATATATTATATCTAAGCTTATACTACCTCTCACCCTTCACCTACAAACATCCATCATGTCAATAAGAAAGAGGTTTGACACCTTAGCTCAGTCGGTAGCTTGTCTGTCTACTCAGTATGATAAATTTATCGTTGGTTAAATGCGTATTTCACATTGATGAATTAACGACTGGGGGTCTGGGTGTTGTGTCTGTTTTAGATTTAAGTTGGTCTATAAGTCTTGTGCTCAGTCGGTTCAGACAGTGCATGTTAAATACCTAGAATAGATTAAGAAAGAAATACTAGTTTCTAGGCCTGTCTACGACAGTTTGATTATAATATTTAAGCGCATGGAAGGTTGGGCTTTGCCTGTTATAACGTCAGAAAGGATAAAGTGAGAGTGAACAAAATTATATTTTTATTAAATTAAAAAAGAAAAATATAAAATCTGACATCGTTAGGTTGTGTACCTTGGTGTACGCAATAAGTGTGGAAAGTTTCAGGCTTCTATGTCACCCAGGGGCTTTTGGAGGGTGTGGAAAGACCCCCACATTAGGAAATTATGTAAATAGATGGGTCAGCCAATGAGGCTTCACATTAAATGGATACACTTCACTAAGTGTTATTTCAGATACTTAATATATTGATAAATACTGCACATAGGCTAAATTTATTCAAGACATCCAAGGCTTATCTGTAAACTAATACGACCTAAAGTTGTTGTAATTCTGTTGATTAAATTATAAAGTGAATTTGCATTTAAAAATAAATGATAAAGTGTTATAATTTTTGTCACCTATACAGCAAATTTAAGTTATCCACTGATCACCTCCCCTTAGAATGGAACCTGGTCTCTCGACGGGGGTCCCCGCCTAATGTATAACCTGTTCCGGAAGTTGTGAAGAGTTGTTGTTACCTGAGTCCTTATGACGGATGCTATAGGTCCAGTGCTACGCCGACACTAAAGTCACCGAGTGCTGGAAGAACAGAGTTGTGGGCCTACCAGACAAATTGGTCGTTATCAAGTCCCTCTGTCAATCTGTGTGGCTCATGGGGGAGGGCCACACACACACACATACACACAGTCCAACATGTGACAGTCACATCACACGCAGATAACACACTCGACGATGGGAAAGGGTTCACCCGATAGGGTGATATCACAACTGCTGTCCGTTGTCGTCGTCGCTTGGGTTGATAGATTCACTGCTTCGTTCAAAACACAATTAGGAAGAATTATTATCAGGGCTTGAATTTTGATAACATGTCATTAATTTTTTTATGTTACAAAACAGACAATGCTCATGCGTACATAAATTCTGTTCATGACCCAGTGGTTGTAGAAACTTTTTTTTTACAGGTCATTCTTGAGTCATTTTGGATTCTTGGGTTGTATTTTCTTGATTTGCATAATTTTTTGGGGTATTTTTGAGTCAGTTTTTGTAATTCTTTTTAACATTATTTTAAATACTTTCTGATAATTTATAGATGAATTAATACTCAAATATATATTTTTGTCAGTCAATCTTATATTTATCAGAATTCAAGAGTCTAGTTATTAAATTCTTTTCATTGCATAAATATGTTTCAATTTCTATTTGTAAAGTGTGTGTGTCATGTGCATTCATTAAGAGTTTGTTTATATTTTTAATTCATTAAAATCTGGGGTCTGATAATTATATAATAATAAAATATATAGTATATTTATTTAGTATATATTTTAAGGTATTTATCGTGCACTTTCTGAACCAATTGACTATATCAGCACACGAGAATTTCTCTGCGCGAAAGAGCCTACCAATTTTCCTGGGAAAGGTATTTCCACATACCTTCCAGGGTTCTATTACAAGCCACAATTGACATGGGACTGGTGGCTTTACTTCCCTACGAAGGAAGTTGTGCTACAGATCTTCGATAATAAAATTATCAACCATGGTGGGAAGTGAACCAGGGACCCTCAGTTTGATTGGTAGATTTGCAACAGATTGAGCAAAGGTATAAGATTAACTTTTAACTTTATAAAGAAGGTAATAAACCAGATGAATTACCGCATATGGCTGGTCAGAAGACAGAAAAAAAAAACTAACCACCTAAAATACAAGCTATTTTGAGTCAAAATCTCACCATTTAAATTAACTCCCCCCCTCCCCCACACACACAGCACAGAGAGAGAGTTCGCTCGTCTGAGCTGAGCATCCATACCAACATTTTTTTAAACTGAGCCCCGCAAAGCCCAACCATAAGCTCCGCAATGGTCATCTCAAGCTCTTTCAAGCAATTTTAGAATATTCTTTGTTTTTAACACTATAAAATAGTATTAGTAGGCCTATTTATTTTTATCACGTCTTACTACCTGTTCAGGTTGTATGCATATGTACTAATTACTCTAATGGGGTAGGGATTAGGAAGGAAG
Organism: Timema podura; assembly: GCA_033556935.1. Lineage (NCBI taxonomy): Eukaryota > Metazoa > Arthropoda > Insecta > Phasmatodea > Timematidae > Timema > Timema podura. The sequence continues at coordinate 58,761,482 of JAVRXN010000012.1, read as the reverse complement.
CATTTTAGAGGTAATCTACCCACATTTGCGTGGAGGTAGAGTGGGAAACCATTTAAGAAAAACCACCCTCAGTAGACCTGACCGGAATTCGAACTCTGATATCCCCGTCATCAGCAGGCCAGTCTAACACAAGAGCAACGCCATAGACCGTTTGGCCACTGAAGCGGGTTATAGTAGTTTAAGTCAGGGGTTGGCAAACTATGGCCCACAGGCCAAATCCGGCCCGCCACCTCTTTTTGTACGGCCTAAACTAAGCTGAGAATGGATTTTATATTTTCAAATTCAAATTCAGATCAAGCAACATATTTTGTAACTTGATGCAAGTTCAAAATACATTTCCATATTTTAAAATCCATCTGACCATTTAATTGAGGAGCTTCCAATTGCCCGCAGAGCCTAAAATATTTAATATTTGGCCCTTTACAAAAAATGTTTGCCAACCCCTGGTTTAATTAGGATTGCCAATTTTTTCAAATCTGAGTAAAGGAATTTGCCAAAGGCGCAGTCAGGGCATGTGATGTTCTTTGTTTGTTTTATAATTTTATACTTGTAAAATTTAACTGTTGCTATTGAATGTCCATTATATCAAATGTAAACAGTGTTAGGAGGGCTCCAACAGGTATGTTTTGTGGGGCAAGGTGCCTTCCGTCTAAAAGTTTGTGATCCTCTGATACAAACATTGGCGGTAATTTAAACGTTACTTTGAACAATAAAGATTGGGGGAAAAAAAAAGTAAATCCCAAACAAAGAATCAACACTGTGCAACATTTTTAATATACAAAAATGTAATACATATCGTACACATATTTACATTCTTATCAAAATATAATAAAATAGTGACTAGGTTTCATAATAAAATATAAATTTGTACTTTTTCTATTACTAGATTGGCCCTTAGTGCCAGTAACTCTTATTACTGTGGATTCACAAGTTCGCCATGAAACAAGGGCAGAGAAAAAAACGTAATCACGTGATGAGCTATAAACCAATCACAAGATTTCTGCATCGACGGACTTGTCAGCTCAGCGCGACTAGTAATAACTTTGGTTTTCTTGTTTTCTCTGCAACATCATCAGTTTGGGAAACCCGATAACATTTCAAAACTAACAGAACTCAAATCAGCGATCAAGTGCCTAAATCACCAGACACAATACGCACACGCGTTTATAGAGGCCGGCCGTCAGGTGGTGACGCTTGGAAAGAGAGCATGTCAGGTCTGGAGTGGGGGGACGCAAGCTGCCGGAGGGGCGGCAACTTGTAAACAACCAGCATACAATGTCGGTGACGGAAAAGACCGAATAGCACCGGGCTGCTCGCGCTTCCCCCACCACTGAAAACCTGTTTGGTCATTCGAGGTCAGGCTTCACCGCCTGCTGGCCGACCTCTGCAAAGCAAAATACAAGAAGACAACTGTGTCTACTGTTGTGAAATGATTAGAATTAATTCATATAGGTAGTGTGTGTGTGTGTGTGTGTGTGTCGATACTATTCAGTGTAGATTTGTTTCGTGGCATAACACAATAATTTAAAAAAAATCCATTGTGATAATAAATAAAGATCTGTTTGTACACTAGAAAATAAAACATGTAGGTAATCAGATATTTCTTGTTTGCGTTGCAAAGCATAATGGGACAACACACAATGTCTGCTGGTGTGCGAGTTGTTATGACACTCTACACACAGTTAACTGTGAATCAAGCTTTACTGCTAGTATATGGCTCACAGCAATACAAATTGCCCACAAATAGAAAGTAAGAATTTATGAATGTGTCTCAATTTTCTCTGATAATATCTTGAGGGTGAGGGTGAAAGTTATTAATGAATTACTATAAACACATTTCAATAAGTGCAATATTAGTGATGAGGGCATTGAAAACACTTTAAGAGGTTGGTCACTTCTTTATACATTACCAAGAAACCTTAAGCTAAAGGCTATATTAAGAAATATCACAGAAATATCAACGCTATGGCCGCTATAGTTTTTAAAATATATCACTAAAACAATAACAATTAATATAGAGTTCTATCATGGAAAGTTAAACAAGTTTTGACACAACTCAAGAAACCATAATTCTCAAACACGTCAATATCGATAAAAAAAATCATTGTATTTGCAGTGTTCTGTGGCAATAAAACAATATTTATCTTCTCATAAGGGTTGAACGCTCAATAGAATACCAGCTATCCAAATTAATTTATGACAATAAGATGGTTTGGATAGTCAAAAATCCAGATAATTGGAGTGAAACAACTCACTTATCCATGAAAAAACACAATTTTAACAAGGTTATAATGTACTTTTATACTTACTTACTCTATGGCATTAGGAACTCGAAAGTTCATTGCCGCACTAACAAAAGTACGCTACCTATCCCTATCTTGGGCTAGTCCTATCCAGTCCACCTCATTACACCCTATACCTATCTTGAGATAGTTCTATCCAGTCCACCTCATTACACCCTATACCTATCTTGAGATAGTTCTATCCAGTCCACCTCATTACACCCTATCCTTATCTTGAGCTAGTTCTATCCAGTCTACCTCATTACACCCTATACTTATCTTGAGCTAGTTCTATCCATTCCACCTCATTACACCATACTTCAGGCCCATTCTAATAGTATCCTCCCATCTGCGTGTATGTCTTCCCACTGGTGTCTTCCCATTGGGTTTACCAGTCGGTACCTTGAACAAGGTTCTAGAATCTCCTGTTAGTGTTGCATGTCTTGCCCACCGCATAACAATAATAAAAACTGAACAAATTTTAAAACAGATGAAACATGAACAATGTAACTACATATTATATAGGAACGTACAGGAATAACGACCATATGGTCTAACTCTAGGACTGTGGGGGGGATATGATTATGGTTGTGATGGTTCTTTGGCAATTTGTGTGATCGGGATCCTACAGATAGTCTGCATTCTACTGTCCTATGGATGGGAATTTTTTTAAACACCAGGCTGTACTATCCATTTGGTTTGTCCGCAGATGTACTAATTAAGCCAATGTGTTAGGGATGAGAAAGTGTACCCGCATTCACATGGAGGGAGAGTGGTAAACCACCCTCAGTACACCTGACCGAGATTCAAACCCCGAACCCCTTCCCCCAGTCATTGGCAGTCTAGCATATCGCGAGAGCGAGGTGAATCTTGTTCCGGGAGTAGGACTCTAGTGTTAGAGGCATAGACACATGTTCCCGCACTGCTTGTAGAGGTTCCATGTGTGATACATGTCCATCACGGACAACTGCGCCTTGTTACACCCCATGGGGTGACACACATCATCCCCCACCCACCCGCACACGTGCGAGTCGTTGTCAGTCCACTCGCCAGAGAACCTGGTGGGGTTAACCCCCGCCAACCAGATACCCATTGCTACATCTTCACCCTGTGGGGTAGAAATATAGGATCGAATTTATATAGGAGACAATATTCCTGTCTAAGATCACGCTGAATAAACCATATGTGAAAGCAATGAAATGTCTCAAGTTGGATGTCAAAATCTTCTTCTCTTCGACTTTAAACAGCCACAATAATCTTCTCAACTCAACTACCAAATGTTTCCAAATCTCAATAGAATTTGAGTAAGTTACTTGAGATTGTATCTAGGAAAATATAAAGTTTGGAATTTATTTTTAAGATCAATTATTTCTTAGTGAACGGGAGTTCTAAACCGTAAGACTCAGTGCTTTAAAAAAAAAGATGATGATTCATTTGTCTGATTAAAAATATAAATATAACAACTCGTGCAACTATATTAAATTTAGTAACAAATCTGAATTTGTGTGTTCGTAACTTTTTTCAAAAAACGTTATCAGTCTTAAAAAAATGTATATTTGGGTTTATGGTTTATTCATGGATCTATTATAGAAAACACAACTTTATTTACCGTATCTTACTTGAACCCGACTCTTTCATTCAAAGTGGACTCTAAGTACGTCTACTCACACACACCTAGTTACTGCTAGAGTACACCAACTACAGGTGCGGTAAGGGTGTACCTGGAAGCCGGTGTATAGGAACTTGTCGGCGGTCGTCGCCAGGAACTGTGCCACTCCTTTGCTGATAACGTAGCCCGCCCCGCAAGGGAAAGGGGGGTACGAAAGGGCACGGTAATACCGTTCTCCCCACTTTCCCGCCCACGCCACGGGCCACATTTCCTTGAAAGAGCTCCACACCCACAGGGACGGGGTTACCCCTTCGAAATAACTCAGCGCCCTCGTCACTTGGAGCACGTCCACAAAGGTGTCGTCATCTGTCTTCAGGATGTACGAGAAGTTGTGAGTGTCGTAAACCCTGAAAACAAAACCAAGCTGAAACCTATCAATACAAGCCCCCTTACAGTTTTTTAGTATTTGTATTAAATTGAATGCTAACCCCACAGGTGTGTGTCAAATTGATCATGCAGAGTTTTGAAGCCTGACCTCTTGATGAAGTGCAGCAGCTTGGCAGGTAAGTTCCTGTACACGTCCACCAGGTCTACCAACATCATGTCTTCAAACTGGTCTGACTCGGAGCGCAACATCTCTTTCAAAACTTCCATCTTTCGTACCCAGGCTAACTGGCGAGAACCCCTGCCTTGCACGTGGCGAGTCAGCTTATCAGCATCTGGAGTCAAGAGAGAACACACTGTTACTCAGGCTGATTGGTGAGACTCCCTGCCTCGCATGTGGTGAGTCAACTTATCAGCATCTGGAGTCAAGAGGGAACACAATGTTACTCAGGCTGATTGGTGAGACTCCCTGCCTCGCATGTGGTGAGTCAGCTTATCAGCATCTGGAGTCAAGAGGGAACACAATGTTACTCAGGCTGATTGGTGAGACTCCCTGCCTCGCATGTGGTGAGTCAACTTATCAGCATCTGGAGTCAGGAGGGAACACACTGTTACTCAGGCTGATTGGTGAGACTCCCTGCCTTGCATGTGGCGAGTCAACTTATCAGCATCTGGAGTCAAGAAAGAACACACTGTTACTCAGGCTGATTGGTGAGACTCCCTGCCTTGCACGTGGCGAGTCAGCTTATCAGCATCTGGAGTCAAGAGGGAACACACTGTTACTCAGGCTGATTGGTGAGACTCCCTGCCTCGCATGTGGCGAGTCAACTTATCAGCATCTGGAGTCAGGAGAGAACATGTAGGCACTAAGGCTGACTTGTACTAAATGGATAATTAAAAAATTAAAAGTAGTGTTAAGCAAGAGCAGCAAAAACTTTTATCTTCACATGTTTCAAGCTTCTTTTCGAGTTTGCTTCACATTTAAAAAGTGACCTTTGCACACTCCTACCCCAAACATCGGTCCTTATAAACAAAAAATTGTCAGCAGCCTGTTAACTCGACTGGTAAAGTGTTTGATGGCTAAAGTGTTTGATGGCTAAAGTGTTTGATGGCTAAAGTGTTTGATGGCTATTCTATGATTATCTTTTTTTAGCACCATGTCTTACTACCTGTTCAGGTTGTACACCTATATACCAATTACACTAATGTGTTAGAGATTAGACAGATTGAATTTAGAGGATGTGTACCCGCATTTGCGTGGAAAGTGGAAAACCATTTAAGAAAAAACCTTCAACAGTCTAGCCTATCGCTAGAGCAGCGCCTTGGCCAATTTGGCCATTGAAGCAGGTTGTGACTATCTATTTTGATACTAGGTGATTCTAGAAGATTGTTCTTTCCCCAGTCATGTAATATCTACTTCTACTCACCCCAGAGGGTGTAAACTAGTGTGAATGGCACACAGGATTGGTTGTTGAAGGCAAGAGGCTGGGTGCCCTTCTCCGGGACCAGCCGCGAGACCGTCACAAGGCTGTTACCAAGGTTCCAGCCGTGGAAACATCGCATGTTCCTGGCCGGCGTCACGCTTCCAGGTCCGACCGCTTCAAATGTGACGATTCCTTCGAAACCCTTGTGCAGCAAGTGGGGTTTGACAGATTTGGCGACTGTCAGTGAGCCGTTGATCACATGGTCGTTTACAAAGGTCGCCGTGAGGAAGGGTTCCCGGGACGACGACGCCAGGATGACCTTGACGATACCCAACTGGTTCAGCAAGTCTCTCAGAATGGTCACTCTCTGAATCACCACAGAGTGGTGGACCAGGAACGCGAAACCCGAGAAGAGCGGCTTCAGGTGCAGATCTTGCTCCAAGAGTTCGTTCGACGTGAACTCTAGAGTATTATTGAGATCTAGAAATGAAAACAAAAAAAGTTATTAATAAAATTATTTATGTAACAAGGCCTATAGTGAATATAAAACATAGTCAACATCTTGCAAAAGTAAATAATAGGTATGATATTTTTTTCCCGCACCCCGTCTTACTATTCGTTTGGGTTACATGCTTAAGTACTAATTACACTAATGTGCTAGGGATGAAGTTTGTTGAATTGAAATAAGAGGAAGTGTACCCACATATATGAGGAAAGAGAGTAGAAAACCATTTAGGGAAAAATCACCAATGTTAGTACACCTGACCAGGATTCAAACCTCGGTCTCCTTGGCAGCGACAGTCCAGTCTATAGTGAGAGTGTCAAATTATGAGGTTATAAGGAACCAGATCTAAGATTTACAGACGGGAAGGGCGGTTTGGAGAGAATGAACCTGCATTAGTATGGAGAGATGATCGAATAATCTCGGTGATAAATCGTATGTCCAAGACAACCGCTAGTGCATCTGGTCGAGATTCAAGCTTCGACTTTTCCACCATTGGCAAACCCAGACAAGACGAGACTCATGCATTTATCTGGGAGTGTGGGTAACCTACGGGTAAATACGTTAAATACTGGGGCAATGAAATACCTTTGAGAGATGGCGGCAGCCACTCCTCACAACTAAACTCGTCGACCCTGTCTTCGGGAGGTACATCGCAGATCTGCTCACCCACCAGGAAATAGTAACGGACTCTCTTGCTGTCCACAAGACTGCCCCACGTGTCGCGGATAGTTTGACGTTCTTCAGAGTTGTTCTGACCAGACATTATCCCGATTATTAGCAGGTAGTTATCTTTCTTCCAAACATCTGTCAATATAAATTGAGATAATTTGAATACAGGGGTGTGTAAAGGTCACTTTTGAAATGTGAAGCCAAGCTTGAAACTTGTGAAGCAAAGCTGAAGTCATAGATAGACTACCAGCGATGGGGAGATCAAGGTTCAATCCCGGTCGGATGTATTTGTTTGTGGTATTTAACATGCACTTTCTGAAACAACTGATTATATCGGCACATGAAGTATAAACTAAAGATATTTTATTGAATCATCGAATATCCTTAGTATTCGTGGTTGAGTTGTGTGAGAATTGTGGAAAAGTGTAGAGCTTTGCTCGGTGGGCGTTGAACAGTATGTATGGCGAGTGAATCCCTGTCCGGGGCAAATTTTAAAAGGGCCTATATATAATCTCAGTTTCACAAGGCTATTTTTATTAGGTTTTTCTGTATTTTGTTTATTCAGGAAAGCCTATGTAAAATAGTAGAAGAAAATGTGGTGATATATGATTGAAATGTGGAGATTACTCTGGTGAAGACAGTTTAAAAAACACAATGTTATTGCTTTATTTTTGCTAGTGTTTTAGCTAGTTAACAGAACCATTACTAATATACGTGTTTTGGCTTACCTTGAACGAATGTAATTGATAATATTGCAACTAAAAGGCTTATTAATGTTAAAACCCAAGGCATTATGGACTAATACTACAATATATTTTAAAAAATATAATCAATTTGGTTGAAAAGTCTAATGGTTTTAAACTTTGGCTGTATCCGAATAGTCTACTTCACGCGCCGTCGACCCTTGACGCTCACTCGATAATTGCATTGGCAATCACGTGATCGAGTGAACAACCGTTCGAATAGTCACGAAGTGAGCCGCTGCACCCTGCACAAGCCCTTGAGACCAAGTGTGACGGCAAGTTACCCTTGACACGCCGTCGATGCGGAGTTTGACTGGCAACTGTTTAAATTTTCGTCTGCTAGAGTAATGTGATCTGTGATGTGTAATCTGCTATCTATGATAAAGTATTTTAACTATACCGGTACTGCTCATGTTGTAGTGTTTTTTGTGTTGTGTTGGAAATGTCTAGTAAAAAGAAGTGGGTTTGGATATTAAAACGTTGTATTCGTTTTCATTCCCTGATTATAGATGGCGTTTAAAATAGTTTCTAAGATCACGGGTAGGAAGCAGCACTGCAGACTCAAGGGCGTGTAAAGGGTAATTGCCGTTCGAAAAGTCTGTTGCAGTTTTCGATCTCAAGTGGGTGTAAAGTGTAATTTTATCGAGTCTGCATGAAGTCTGCGTCAAGTCAAGTGTACTTGACTATTCGGATACGGCCTTTGTTTCAGGCATATTATCAACATCATCACAAATCGAGTTAACACGATTATCACAACAGATAAAAAAATGAGTTAAATAAACTTATTACTCATAGATTGTCATTTGATAGAAACATCCCTGAAATAGTTGAAGAGATTAATTATAATAATTGTTAAAAACCCGGTCCAGCGGATATTATTTCAGATTCATCTTATCTAGTTTACTAGTGATGGGTAAGCTGGGGTTTGAAACCCGGCTGGATGCACAGAATGGTTTCCCACTGTTTTTCAACTAAAATACGGCAACATATCGACTTAATATTCTTTATTTTAACGTCAAAAACTTCGATTGTAAATATGGTTGAAAATTAAAGGTAAAAATTACATTTTAAATTTTGTTACTAAGAAACATTTTTACTTTAATATTCATGATAATAATACAATCAGGCTCAAATAAAAAGTATTGGATTTCATAGTGCATAGCTAAATTAAACTAGGTTTATTTATTTACTAAGAATTTGAAGGATCCATTGGCTCATTTTACAAATGATGTAGACTGTTAGCAGATAATAAGAATAAGCTTAATTTTATGTTTCAAAATAGACAAGATTTTTTTAAAAGACTTTATACCAGGGCAAAGTGGCCAGGCCAACTTCTATAATTAAAAAGCCATCATTGATTTGAGTAATATGTTCCTATGTTTCATTATAAACATATTATGGATTTTCACTATGGATTTTGCACTGCACGGTATGCACTATTTGCTATTAGTTATGTAATAATATAAATCTTGAATACGTAAAAAGTTAAAGTAAATTGAACTTAAACAATCATGCATATTTTAATATGTTTCCATTGTGAATGTTATCACTAAAATAATTGTGTCCCAGCTTTATGTATAATTTTTCTATGTGTTATTTAAAATATAAATAAAATATCTATCTATAACTAGTGCTGCAGCTTTTAATTTATTACTAAGTTGATGACAAGATCCTCATGAAGGTAGGTATCTTTACTACTATTATCGGCTTGTTTATCGTCACGAGTAAAATAATAATAAAATAAACCACTATATTTAAAAATGGCGGGAATACACCCGTGTATGCCTAGAAGTGCAAACAATCCAGGTTTTTGTATTTCTATTTTGTTAGTCTCGACGCTGGAAGAAGCACGAGATAAATTAAACGAGGCGCTAATCAAGTACAAACGTAGTAAAGGCTACACCTACAAGCTTCAGGTTCACAAGACAGATTCCGTGGACAACATACACAGGGCTGGTGTAGAACTTAACGTGGACTATATAGTGTTTTTAATCGACCTTAGGAAAAGATCTTGTTTCGACGAAGTGAAAATCAGTGTGGAGAAACTCAACTCGTTATACATGCATGGTCGCTTCTGTCTGGTGAACTGTTTGAGTAACACTGGATTGAGCTTTATGAACAACCAAATCTTGATAGAGATTTCCCAGACGGTGACAAACCTGGGGGTATGTATGCTGCACGGTGAAGTCTGTAACCCCACGATGTGTTTGTACTTAGCCAAGAGGATCCTTACCTTGGTCTCGGCTGCAGTCGGACTAGAGTCAGGTGTGCCCTACGTGTATCACCCTATCTGGAGGAGAGTGATGGAACCAACACAAGTCTCATCTTCTGCAGAGGAATCTGTCGCGGAGTCAGAAAGCAGTTAATAAACCGAGCGTTGTCATCATTGGTCGCGAGGATCTATGAAAAAATGTTTTGTCGGTCGGATGGAATTCCAAAGTGCGGGTTCATCAGACACGATTCAAATTTGTATTTTTCTTGTGTTCTGAGCAATGTTGTTTACTTTAGTCTTGAATATTTTCCTGTACTTTTGAAAAACGTTTTCACCATCAAGCAAATTTACAAAAACAATTGGTTACCAAATGTAGCGTACTAAGAAACCTTGTTTTTTTAAAAAATACGACAGTACTGTACTTAATTACTTTATGCACCTACATGACAGGATAATGCAGCATCGTGTTGTTTAACTTGCATCTGACCCACATAAACCTATTAGATCAGGGCATAAAATTTCAAAGTCTGAAGACACGTCTAGCCAAACTAAAATTTCTATTTTATATTCATTAATATGAAAAATATGAATTTTTTTTAAAACATATGTACTTTAGCATGTTATGTTTTTGTGTAGCGATGACTTTCTGAACTGAAATACCACTTGTTAATAACAGCTGTTGTGTCAAACTTCGGGCAGGGAGGGTCTGTTTACAGAAATTCTGAGCAAATCATCCAGTGTCCCATTCCTGGGAGAGTCCCTGTAAGCTGTCTTGAGTCTTATGGTAGAACAGCACAAAATGTGAGAATCTGGAGCAAATTGGGGAATCTTGCTGAACACTTTTCACTATGAATCTTCTCCAGCGACTGATTCAAAGTCAGTGAAGAAAACAAAAGTTTGTATTCTGCCCACTCTGCTGACAGAAGATCCACTTTCTCACTAAACAGACTTGGGTTCAAACATGAAGAGCTTCTTTATTTCTTCTATCGGAGGCCAACCCAAGGTGTCAAAAATAGAGATGTACTCACATCTATTGATATAGATTGCAATCTTGGTTTGAAAGTGCGCGCTTTTCAAGGCACACACGCTGGTTTGAGACTCTAGAATCTGAGCCAATATAGTTTGGGCGTGTTTGAAACACATTCTAAAATACAAAATTATAGTCACTAGAATCAAACGTTTGGTCGCCAATGGCAACCGGAAATTTCACGCCTTATATTAGATACAGTAGGGGCAACTTGAAAAACTAGGTACACTCACACATTGTCTCAAGTGCCGCCCTTGTGTTTGATTGCTTCGCAGCTATGGGGGAGGGGGGATCTGAATTCAAATCTGGCCTGCATGTATCGAGTATAGTTTTTTCTAAATCCCCCCCCCCCCCCCCCATGCAAATTTGGGTACCTTTACTCTTAAATTCTACCTTCTTCATTCCTATTCCATTAGCGTAATTAATAGCCTCTACTTACGACCTTTCAAGAACCGTCTTTGTGATCTAGTGGTTTGAGTTCCTGGCTACAGTTTCCTAGGTCCCAGGTTCGATCCCCGGTTATTTCCAGAAATGTTCTGTGAAGCCGCAGGTCAGGAACGAGGTCAACTCGACCTCTTGAGGTCACACAAGGAGATACTTGAAATGAAAAAGTTGCTGCTCTGTCCCGTAAAACAGAGATTAACTGCCGGAGAGTCCTATCTGCACAAGTTGGCACAGTCTTCACCAAGGTGGTCGCTCGGTCATTATGGCTTGGTTGCGAGCTGACGCCATGGAGTTTTGTTTATGCATACAACTTTAACAGGTAGCCTACTAAGACACAGTGGAATAAAAAAAACAAACTAAAACTACAGCCTTATAAACAAAACTAGTTTACAAGTATTATTATAATTTGCAACCTATGTTATTACAATCTAACCAAACATAACAAAACCTAACTTTCCATGCATATACCAATTTAAGGTTAGGATAAGTTTATATGGGAAATTTTCTTAATACTGTAATTAACATTTAAAATCAGTTATAGTTTTAGTAATTTTTCCCTCAATATTGTTTTTCATTGATCGGGTTGAAGGCAGGGTTAACCAAGATGGCGGGAAGGTATTTTATTACAGCAGCCATTAAAGTGATCAATGTAATCCAAAAAAACACATATTTTTATTGTTATGACTAATGCTTAGTGTTTTGGTGTAAACAGAGTTAAATTTCAAAATTACAGGAAGGTGTGTGAACCATTCTTAATAGTGGATTTAAATGAAGTAAACATTTATTAAAATAGTATAAATTCTATTTATTTCATTCATATGGTCAAACAATACATTGTTATGCTAATATTAATTAAATTCTATACTTCCATTTTATTAACTTAAGATTTGCATCTGTTGAATATGTAATCTTCAAATTTTTAATAAAAATAAAAATGATAGAAAAAAAATAGAATTATAAGACAAACATAAACACAATGGATGATAATATTGTTTTGACTAATAGACACTATAATAATATAAATAATATATTATACAATAGTGAAAGGGCTCGGTGCAGTAATGAGCTATGCCACAATAACTTTTAACAAGCCGTTAATATTCAATAATAAGCGTTCCTTCCTTACATAGAGCAACAATAGTATTTGTAATTATCTCCGGAAGCTTGAAATGTGTATCAAATTAGTGTAGAAGAAAAATTATCTAGGCTCGTGAATTATTTTTTTTTAAACCTAAATAATATTTCAGAATTATAACTTTAGGGCATAGCACACTATTGCCACAAGCGCTTCAGTTGCGCTGTCCCAGTACAGCAACATAATATAACAAAATATTTATTGTACAGACTTATAAGTTTAAAAAAAAAATAATTAGGTACCCATCATAATAATATATAAATAAGACTTTAAAATCATAAACAGCCTATACTTGTGGGGGGACTGGTTAAGTTATACTTTTAACAAAATAAGTTGATGATATTATAGAAACACTTTCAATATTTGCTGGCATGAAGTAAAATGTCTGAAGTGTCACTTATTCCTCAAAGCTATGCTAAAACAGGCTTACCACTCTTCCCAAAATTTTGATTAAAAACATGACGATGCGCACTTACATTATATTAGGGCATAGAATCATGTAATGAAGACGGAAAAGGAAAGAATCACACGGAGAATGATGGGGATGAAGTATTTAAGTAAAAGAGTGCAAGGGAGACCAAATAAAGAGATGGGAAGAGCAGGTAATAACAAATGTACTAGTGAGAGGAGAAGAATAGAGGAAGAGAGAGGTATTTTACTAAAGTGTCCTGATGATGAGGGTATTGTATTGAAGTTAGGCTGAGTTCCATAATATATTCAGTACCTGTGATTACAACTGAGGAGTAATAGGAGGAGGAAAACAGCTGAAGGAAGTGTTAAGTTTCAAGTACCCAGGAAATGTGGTGGAGGAAAGAGGAGGAAACTAGAGAGAAAGAGGGAGACAAGCTGAAGTCTGGTCTGGAGGAGTAGAGATGTGCCAAGGAGTGATGTACAGGGTGTACTAAGTCCGATATCGAGGTACGCAGCAGAAACCTGGGGGGAGGAAAGAAGAGGATACAGGCTAGGATGGACAAGGGGGGAAGAGAGTGAAGGAGGAACCACTGCAAATAGGATGGAGGAGGCGAGATTGAGGTAGTATGGACTTTGGAAGAGGGTAGGATCCCAAGGAGGTATCGGGCAGGAGGCCGAGGGACAGGTGGATAAAAGGAGTGTGGAGGAGTGCGGAGAGGAGTGGGTTGGGCCGACGTGGAGGAAGAAAGGTGGTGGGAGGACAGAAGTAAATGGAGAGGTTTATGTTCGAGAGAATCCATGTCAGTGGCAGGAAACTTATGATGATGATGTACTGATAACTCACTTCCACAAACTTTGTGTTGCCCTTAATAACACACACATTGAACTAAAATAGGAAAACTGGGCATCAACTAAAATTATTCGCAAATAGTGTGAACATGCCACGAACTTTTAAGCCAAAATTTAATTACTAAAACCACAATTTATGTATTAAAAAAACTGTTTTAAGGTTGGCAAATATTTAACTCAAAACACTAATTATAATAATATAAACTAAACATAAAATAACATTATTTTCTTTGGTCGCTAACTAGGTACACCTAATAATGTAGCTTTGAAATATAAACTAGCACTTCATTAAAATATATAATGGTTTTTTTTTTAAACTAATGACTATTATTGGATTTAACAAAATATATATTTGGCTTTATTATTTCACAAGTTGAAATGTATTTTTTAAATACAGAATTGTATGAAAACATTTACATTACTCTATTTAGCGCATAGTTCATGAAGAAAAAAAAAGCTTTGTTTAGCATTTATTATGTTATACATCATGAAAGTGGGCAAGCATCAACATTAGAGTAAATATAAACACTTTACAACAGCAGGAAATAATTGAAAATGTTCCCAGGTTTCAACTATTATAAAATTTAAATTATGTAGGTTTTTAATAACTTGATTATAACAATCATCAATAGTAGCACACGACTTTGTGTGTCTCGTCCATGAACAATATTAGTGTCAATACACACATCAACATTCGAGAGAGTTATAACATGTTAACATTTTTATATTATTTGTAATAAAGCGAAACTCAACTTAGGAACACTAAAATACAACACACTGGCATATCCGCTGAGGTAAGACTAATTAGGTTTTCATAACAAAGTAATTAAAAAGTATTTCAGACACCTGAAAGAGGCAAGATAACTAAAAAAAAAACAGCAAATAACGACCAGAGCCGAACTTTGTAACGTGCTAATAACAGTACCTACAATATTTAGTTGTAGACCTTGACAACTAATTAACAACAAAACTGTGAAAAAGGATGAGTTGTAAGCAACAAATACTGCGAACTACCAATATTCCAATCTAACAACATAACGATTAGAAAATATGTCGCATTTTTTTGTTTCTAGTCTGAAATATTACTGGGGAAGGGGTTTTTCCATCTACCGATCAAAAAGGCATCATCTTGACATAGTGAGGTAATGGGCTGATATATTTTTATTTTAACCCGGGAGTGCAAACAGCTGTTCTGTGGGACCTGCGATGAACTGTGGCCTCCCTACTTTTATCTTCCCAGTATCTTTTTATGGTGAGACAGGAAGTGCAGTGATTTAGTGTAACATTCCATGGATCCCGTTATCACTGAGTGAAGACTAAACAAAGCTGGGCTCTGCGATACCAGTTTGTGCTGTATTGTTGTAAAACAAAAAACTGAAACACAAGTTGTCTTTTTGTTGCAAAGTATTGGAAAAATAATTGTAAAATGTATATTTGTCTTGATCATTCTGTCACTGTTGGTCAAGTTTGCATTTAAAAAACTTAAATAAATTGTTTTCACTTTTTTTTAGCACCGCATTCTATCCATTCGGGCTATACACTTATGTACTAACTAAGCATATGAGTTAGGGATGAGAAAGGTTGAATTTCAAGGAAGTGTACCAGCATTTTTGTGGATTGGGAAACTATTTAGGAAAAAACACACTTAGTACATCTGACCGGGATCGAACCTCGATCTACCCGTCATCAGCAATCTAGTCTATTGCGAGAATGACGCCTTAGACCATGCGGCCACCGAAACAGGTCCCCGTTTCAAAATTAAACTATATATATATATATATATATTAGTCAAGTACAGCTTTTAGCACAGACCTAAAACTTTAATTTTTTTTAAAAAAAGAAGAAAAGCGCAGCTTCATGAAACCAGCTGCAGATACTGGCGTCACCAAAACAGGCGCGTGCACCCCCACATTAACAAGGAGACAACTTTTAAAGACCCCCTTCGGTGGCCGTATGGTCTAAGGCACTACTCCCACACTAGACTAGAGTGCCCGAGACGGGGAGGTCGGGGTTCTAATCTTGATAGTGTGTAGTGAGGTGGGTTTTCCAAAATAGTTTTCCACTCTCTTTCCACACAAATTCGGGCACACTTCCTAAGAATATAGTCTTCCTAATCCTTAAAACCATTAGCAAATAACCCAAACAGGTAGTAAAATGCGGCGCTAATATATATATATATAAACTTTGCAGCTTTGCCATACACCCATATTAATAATTTTTAATTTGTAAATTTTATTTTTACTGCCAAAATAATAAATTTGTTAAAGAGTGAAAAATATTTATTAGCATATGAGACTGTTCTAGCGAATTATGAGTTGCTTGTACTTTGCCTGAATTGTCGTGGAAATATATTCCTTCCTTACCGAGATCTAGTCTAGTTTCTTACAGAGACGATTGCGAGTAACGGTACACACCCTAGCAGTGACTACAGGTCTAGTAACTATCAATGATTGATTGAGTTTGCTATAAACAACCACAGATACTTGACCGGCTTGTTTAAAGAGTAATGTTCTGAAAATAAATGCAGCCAACATGTCCGGAACAGTTCAACACAAATAATAAACACACACACACAAAAAAAAAAGGTGATGATTCCCGAACAAGTGAACACAAAACACAACAGAGGTGATACCTTACACAGCTAATGGAGCAGTGTCTTGTGTAACAAACACAATTGGGCGGCAACAGCGTCAGATGTCGTAGAACATAAACGCAAGTGGGTAGCGAATTCCAAACGCTAATACGGAACTGAGAACCTACAAATAAAGAAGATGATCTTTAGATTTTGGAGTGAAATATTTTCTTTTTTTTTTGTTAGCTACAAGGTTAAATTAACATATATACTATAAATGTGTTACCAAATACACACCAAAAAATACAACAAAGTGTTATCGAAATGCAGAAATAATGTTCACCTGAATAATGAGCAGTATCTGGACTAACGTCTCCTCATGCGTGGGGCCTCGCCAGAGCAGTACAAAGTTGATGAGCGTGAGGTTGTTGCACTCGACGTACTCTTTTATTCTCCCCTGTCCCCTCTTTCAAGTGGACTAGTCTCAGTACCTTGAACACTCTCATACAGAGCCGACCCAAGACGTTCAGGTCCGACACTTTGAACACGGTCGTACTCATCTCGAGAAGATTCGTCTTGGGATTGTATCTGGAACAGAGGAAACATCGCTCTAGGGGACAACATAACAGACAGAGAGGATATGATTCTACCCTCTTTGGTGGTCGAATGCTCTAAGAGCGTCACTCTCACAAGAGACAGGACTGCCAATGACGAGGAGATCGGGGCTTAAGGGTGGTTTGACCCCTCTCCCTCCACACAAATTCGGGTACACTTCCTTTTAATTCAACCTTTCCCATACTTCACACATTAGAGTGATTAGTAAATAAGCCGCTTCGGTGGTTGGATGGTCTAACGCGCAACTCTCACAGTAGACTAAACTGCCGATGATGAGGAGATTGAGGTTCGAGTCTTGGTCGGGTGTGATGAATTTAGTTTTTCCAAAATGGTTCTCCACTTTGCCTCCATACAAATGTGGGTACACTTTCTCTAAACAGAACCTTCCTAATCCATAAAACCACAAGCTTAATTAGTATATAAGCGTATAGCACAAATGGGTAGTAAGACATAGTGCTAATTTAAAAAAAAAGTAAATATGAGTATAAATCAAACAGGCAATAAGATGCAAAAAAAAAGGTATAATTAAAACTTTGATGGTTTGAACTAAATAGATAAATAGTTCAAATTTAATAACGCTCACAACTAAAGTAGTTGAACTATTTTACCTCCTAACAGTGAACTATGAAGTGATGCAACAATAAACAATTTGGGCTCCTTCAGTCGACGTTTATTTCTATAAATACCTGGGTAGCCTATGCCTCGGGCAAGGAACCAGGTGAAACAGTTGTGGCACGGAGTACAGGAAGTTGAGCACCTGCGGGATGAAGAACAGAAGCATGGTCTTGCTGAAGTGCCCCAGGATGCCTACCACCGCAAACGTCATCCCCGAGAAGTAGCAGAATGTGTCGCCGACAAACACACTTGAGGGGTACCTGGGAACGTTATAAACTCAAGGTGTAAATATCAATAATTGTGCATAGTTTATTGATATAGATTCTGGACTATTTGAAGTTGGACAAAGTTAAAGGCAAATTGTGATGGATATTTGGTCACGAAACACCCAACACTCTAGTAAGATTCGATTGCAATCAATAAAAAACAAGGCGCATAAACAACGGGTAGTAAGATGCGGTGTTCAAATATACCAACATAGAGCCTACATAGATTTTAAGCAAGGAGGCCAAAGCATATTAACCAGTTGGGTGATTTTTATTGATTTATATTTTAGTTTTCAACCTCTACAAGCAAATACTCGTATTTTCCCTTCAAAATTTTTCTTAGCACCACATACCTTATGTAATAATTACGTTAGTGGTTTGAGGGACTAGGAAGGTTTTATATCGAGGAAGTGTACCAGCATTTGCATGGAGGGAGAGTGGAAAACGATTTTGGGGGAAAAACACCTTCAGTACACCCGACCGAACCTTGATCTCCCCGTCATCGGCAGTCTAGTCTACTGCGAGAGTAGCGCGTTAGACCGTATAAGTAGGTCTCAACATAAATTGTACTCCTTAGATAGTGAAATTGCTGGTAGCCTAGTATTGGCATTCTATCTGATAAACTGATAATACAATTACAACCGACTTATAGTCCGCTTTTGTCAATCATACTGAAAGTAGTTTTTACTGTAATGGTTTCCCACTCTCCTCTAACTGTACCTTACTCATTTATAAACCACTAGCATAGATCTGTGGATAGTCAGTGCCGTGGTGCACAAAAAACAAATATATTAATTATTATGGTTTTTCACTCTCCTTCCACGCAAATGGGGATTGATTACCAGTAAAGTCTAAAATGCTTCCTTCCTCATCCCTACACCATTT
This sequence comes from Timema podura, assembly GCA_033556935.1. Lineage (NCBI taxonomy): Eukaryota > Metazoa > Arthropoda > Insecta > Phasmatodea > Timematidae > Timema > Timema podura. The sequence goes on along the minus strand of JAVRXN010000012.1, from coordinate 58,742,835 downwards.
TATATGCAGAATGGTAGTAAGATGCAGTGATTTAAAAAACTAATTATTTATTTGGTTCAACAACATAATTAAGCAATTCGAGCCTTACTAAAACTAAACGCAGACGCAAGTGAATATGGTGTGATTATTAAATAAATTAATATTTTTGTTACGATAGGTTGCGGCATTTTTTAAAATATATTTCCTTCCAAAAATATATCTTACATATTCAAAATCGGCGCTTCGGTTAAATCATCGCGCTGCGTGATTGATTGAAGCAACAACATGAAAACAACATGACAAAATAAATTATGATCAATAAATTTAATAATTATTCACCATGAATAATATATTCACTATAAATGTATATATTATAAATATATATATATATATATATATATAATAAATATATATATATATATATATATATATATATATATAATATAATATTATAATATATAATATAAATAATAATATATATATAATAATATATATAATATATATATATATATAATATATTATATAATTATATAATTACACACGTATTTGAATGCATACATTATCAGGTAATATGAATTATTAAAATGTTTTCACATTCTTATGTTGCTTATTCTGTCTAGCAGACGACATATCAAAAACAGCTGCGCATCAAGAACCACCCATTGTACTATTATAGTACCGTAGTAATATAACGTCAGCAAACAATAATATTATAAGAAATTTAACATTCTAATAAATAAAATTCTGCAACAATTACATCATGAAAATATGACAGGTTATGATTGTATTTTACGTGTTCGTAGGCTTCACTTCACAGAATATATGAAGTTGTAATGTGTCAATAAATGAAACGGTTTTTAATAATTTTGATGATGACAAAACTCCGATACAAATTTGTCTCAGGCTTTAGAACTCATTTTCAAAGTTATACGTGCACTGTCCAGTTAATTGACACGTGCCATAGTGACTTATGCGTGATAAATAATGAAACCAATACTTTGAGGACATTATGACGAGGTTTTATTCCTTAGATAAATAGAATAAATCATCCATGTTTAGGAAATTAGATTTGAAATTGTTTTGGTTGTATTTATTATTGTTGATACAACTCTTGCTGTTGGCATATTACATATTAATGGCCCCGTTCTCGTACGAACATTCTAAATCAACACCCCAGCCACAATCACTAAGAAACAAACTATTTCCCGTCAAGTTTGTGACGGCACCAGATTACAATTTACAACCGACAGAAAAATTGAGTGAGTATTTTACTGATAAAAGTAAAATTTATTTACCGTATACCTCATTAGATGACTATTTTATTACTATAAATAATAGCATATGCTTCGTGCATGGTACAGACCTGAAGTACATGACAAGGTTGGCCATAATAAAGAATCAAGTCGTGAAGTGCGAGTGTTATTCGGGATGGCATGGATCCGACTGCGGACAGCCAGAGGTGGTATGGCGGTCATTCATGGCGACCAGGCAGAAGATAGTGCCTAGGAGACGATTACATCCTCGCAAAATTGTGCATGGATTTCCAATCATCAATATGGAGACTACACTTGTTGAAATAAAACTCAATGAATTATTTGATGTCGTCGATATGTATATCATATGCGAGTCAAGCCACACAGAATCCGGTGATCAGAAGAAATTGTACTTTAAAAACAGGTTGACCGAAAAGTATCTGAAACGTGTTGAACAAAAAATTATGTACATCCCATATGAAAAGGACGGGGCTAGAGAGAATGTCAGTCAAAACATTCATGTCAAATCAATGAGGAAATATCTCTGGTCAAAAGGTAGGTCAGCCATCACCAACCTCCAATCAGACGATCTTTTCGTTACGATGGATTCCTACGAAATACCCAACACAAAAGCTCTGTTATTTTTCAAACTGTACGACGGGTGGCCTCAACCTATAGGGTTCCGCCTCCGCTGGTCCGCTTTTGGGTTCTTCTGGCAGCACCCAAGAAAGACTATGATAGCCCCCGGTGTGGCGACAGTCCAGCTGGTGGACGATACATTCCACGGAGACCCATCGTCGATGAGGGAAGAGCCGATACATGGTCAGGAGGAAAGTTTGAGTCTGTCAAGTTACGGACTTGTCGTCGGCGACTTGAACCACTATGGGGGCTGGCACTGCAGCTGGTGTCTCGAGCCGAGCGACATTGTGGCGACCCTCGGCTCCACCTCGCGGGAGATCAGCCCGGTTTCATGGGTCAGCCCCGACACTAAGACTGTCAACACCAAATACGTGCAAGATTTGATCGGCACCGGCCTGTGGTTGGACGGGAAAACTGCTTTGGTCCGAGTGTCGCGTTACAGCGACCAATACTTTGCCCCGCAGTATGTCATGAACAACACGTGGCGGTATGACACACTCGTGACTAACTTTTATGCCGATATAGATTACAACTAGGTGAACATCAGTAAGACACTGATGGCAGCATATTTGTGGAGACAAGTAGTATCTCGACAAGGCTGGAATAGTGGTTAAATAAGCGCACATAAATCAAGCCAGATATGTGACACTTGAAAACCTCTAATCAAGTGACCAGTAAGATCCTACCTCTCTCTTGTGGAAGATGCAACAAGAATAATTTTACTTTACTTATTTTTAACAAAGTAATTAGGTATAGCTACGTGTACTAGGACGAATAACTTAAAAAAATATGGATTGGAAAGTATAAATTTCTGTACTTTTTTAATTACTCATAACATTTATTTAAAACAGTAGGATAAAAGATATATACCAAATGTTTTGATATATTAACACGAGAGGGAAACACAGCCAGATAAACAACAGGATCACAGATATATACATACAAACCAAAACTATTTTTGAGTCATGTCTTGCCTCTTATTTGTGACAATATTGGCACCATCTCAGCTGCTTGTTAACATATGTGATCATTTGGTCAAACGCGCGCCACTTTCTCGGTAGGCTGGACTGCCGATGACGGGGAGATCAAGGTTCGAATCTCGGTCGGGTGTATCAAGGGTTGTTTTTACATAATGGTTTTCCACTTTTCCTATATGTAAATGTAGGTATACTCCCTCTAAATATAGCCTACCTAGTCCTTAAAACCATGAGTGTAATTAGAATATGTGCGTATAACCCGAACGGGTAGTAAGGCTAAAAAAAAAAAGTGTGGTGGACAGTACAAGACTCTGTCATTCTCCAAAAATTGATAACTGGCTGTGATTAACAAAGGTTTCTGTTAGTGCTCAAATGTAGTAGTGATTTGTGATATGATAGAGCAAGTATTTGTAATCTACCCGAGTCAATAATTGTAATACTGTTGCCATAAACTTGTTTACTTTAATGCTCATTCTCTGACACCCAATGTTCCTAACCCAACCAAACTTCCATTCTTTACAAAACAAACATGCAAGTCTATTTTTTAACTCCGTCCTTAAATGAAAGTTGTAGTTGAAGCATTTTAAAGCTTCTACTAACTGTAGTTAAACGCAAACCAGACCCTTAGGGAGTAAAATAGGCCCTGAAAAGTAGGCCTACACCGAATCAAATCTACACAGGTTTTGTATATTTGTGTTCTTTTCTTAATATAGGATACTTCAATGACGTCTTTTGCCTAGGAAATTGGACCTATAGCTCAACAATGTACAAACTTTTGCAACTTTATAAATATCAATTTAATGCAATGATACAGATAATCGTCTGATAAATTCAGTTTATAAAATTAGGACTAAGGTTTTTAAGAATAATATAGGGCCTAAAATGCTTTGGTAAATTGCGTAGGTAAATTCGTGTTACATAATTAATGTTGCTCTGCGATGTTTATGCACATTTAGACCGAACGATCTGCAATGGCTCGAACTATGTTACTTCATCCATTGTTGTTTACGGCCGGGCGTTTATCTCAAACATTTTAGAATAATTATCATATATTAAAGTTTCTAAACACCTTTCTCTCACACATAAGTTCTCTTGTGGTCAGTCAGTAAGATACTATTTATGTTGCTCCTTAGAATATTAGGATAGACAACCCACCTTGCGTGATTATGTAACTATAGTATAGTAACCAAAATCAACGAATATTAATCGTATCCATCACAACGAATTGTTATAAGATAAATATGAATGTGCCATGTATTAGTGAATGCGAGTAAGAAACTGTTAAATGTATAACTTCACAGAAACAAACAACCAAATTATTATATTATATTAAAATGAAAATAATATAATTCTCTCAGTCCATGTTTGAAAGAAGGTTCGCTTGGCGCTTGACTCCGACCGGGGGGCGGGGGTCAAGATTTGATTTAAATCCCAGCCAGGTAAAAAATAGGTGTGTTACAATTGGGGTTTCCCCCTCCTATTTTCAGGTGAATGCTGCTGCATTTCCTTAAAATCTTCCTCCTTCCTCAGTGTTTTTTTTAAAATTAGTATATGTTCTTGATAGCCCCAAAGAGCAGTAAGATGTGTAGATCAAGGTGAACATGTGCGATCAAGTCAAACGACTAATTTCTTCTTGTGGGCCAAGAATGTACACATTTTGAAAGTTAAAAAGCTATGTTTGATGCTCAAAATGTTGCACAAAGCATCTTATGTTGATATGAATTAGTGTAAATTAATAACTGTAAAAAAAAAAACCTGTTAAAATTGAAAGATGTGGCAAATGTTTCTAAAGTAAGTCAAAATGTTGAACAATAAATTACTTAGTCTGTAAACAATTTTAATTAAACCTGGTGTACAAATTGTTCTTGTTTAATTCTCTCTTTATAAACTCATATTGGCCTGTTTCTAAAATAACTCAAAATGTTGAATAATTACCATTGTTAATTTCTCGTGTTCGATACTACTAAGAAAAGTTGATATCAAGTCACGAGCTCAACTTTTATTTTTAAATTAGTGGAATTAAAATCATTGACTCCAAACTACTCGGTGTTCCTAAATAATAATTATTGTTTTCTTGTTTAACTGTGAAAAGTTTTTTATTGGTGATGTTAAAATAATAATAATAATAATAATATCTATTGTAAGCGTTAGGGAATGATTTTACAAATGTGTCGTTTGAAGCAATAATAAAGCTTGTCATGTTATGCTAAACATATCTTTAAAATGAAGTGATATTCAATACAGTATCCATAACTTGACCCATGAAATGTTAACATTATTTGTAAATATTGTATGTTTTTATAAAATAAATCAGAGTTAAAATGGGAACTTGAGGAGCCATTTAATTTATTATATTAAATAAATATGTATTTCAAACTAGTTTTAGTGCGAGTGTATTCGTTTACCTCGGAAGGTGTGGTATTTTATAAAGTGAAGCATAGTGTATCTCTTTAAGGAAAACATCTTAACTTTTGGAGGTCATTCTATTATATTGGATTATATATTATATAGGTGGATAAAAAATATAAAAGGAACAAACACAATTTGGCTTTTACAATTAAAAGAAGAACACACTTTACACTGCTGCCACTGGACAAAGAGGTAATGGCTGCCTCTTGAAGAAAATCGATTGTTACCGCCCATTCCCCCAACCTAGGTCTCATTCTATCAGAACTAATCAGGAGCGAGTGTGAAATGCCCATCACAACTTCCTAAAAGAGGGAAAAAACACACACACACACAAAAGGGAGAAAAAGAAATTGGTAAAGAATTATATGACACTCGGATAGGAACATGCGTTACGCGTTTCACACTCCCTCCCGAAAGAATGAAACATAGGTTGGGGGATTGGGCGGTAGTGATCGATTTTCTTCAAGAGGCAGCCATTACCTCTCTGTCCAGTGGCAGCAGTGTAAAGTGTGAACTGTGTTCTTTTCATTGTAAAAGCCATAATATTGTGTTTGTTCCATTTTATATGTTTCTATCCACCTTCTTCCAACTGTAGTAAAACTGAAGCATAGTGTAACCTGTCAAGGTAAGCTTGTCACCTTTCAGGGTAAACATAATGTATAGATGACCTCTATTTAGTTCAAACCTTAGCTGTGTTTGCACCATCACTATAGTTTATTTTTACCTATGGAATAAACCACTAGGACATCGAACATTTTTTATATTATCCTCGCAACCCATCATTAAAAATAAGCAATTTATGATGATTTCTCCTAAAAAATATGCCTTGAAACATCTAGTTAACATATGATTATTTACAGTGCCAAACAACCTGTCGACGCCGGCTCGGAAAGAAAAGAAAAACTGATATTGGCTAATTCCAATAAAATTAGGTTTACACATAACTATCGTAATATTCTAGCTCCAAACATAATTAATATATAGATACACTGTCACAAGGCACTTTAGGAAGGTGTGCAGGTGGTTAATGGGGCATCTGATGTAAACTACAAATTATTATTATTATTATTAGGTATTCATGTTCTGTCTTTCAACAGGTCTGTTGTCTTGTCCTATCAGCGGCTTCCTTTTTATCTTCTGAACCTTAGAGAAGTAATAGCTACCCCTCCCAACGCAACCCTCTCCAGCCTAGTTACAGTCTCACCAGGAATGTGTATTTTACAACACAACCCTCTCCAGTCTAGTTACAGTCTCACCAGGAATGTGTATTTTACAACACAACCCTCTCCAGTCTAGTTACAGTCTCACCAGGAATGTGTATTTTACAACACAACCCTCTCCAGTCTAGATACAGTCTCACCAGGAATGTGTATTTTACAACACAACTCTCTCCAGCCTAGTTACAGTCTCACCAGGAATGTGTATTTTACAACACAACCCTCTCCAGCCTAGTTACAGTCTCACCAGGAATGTGTATTTTACAACACAACCCTCTCCTGTCTAGTTACAGTCTCACCAGGAATGTGTATTTTACAACACAACCCTCTCCAGTCTAGTTACAGTCTCACCAGGAATGTGTATTTTACAACGCAACCCTCTCCAGTCTAGTTAGTCTCACCAGGAATGTGTATTTTACAACACAACCCTCTCCAGTCTAGTTACAGTCTCACCAGGAATGTGTATTTTACAACACAACCCTCTCCAGTCTAGTTACAGTCTCACCAGGAATGTGTATTTTACAACACAACCCTCTCCAGTCTAGTTACAGTCTCACCAGGAATGTGTATTTTACAACACAACTCTCTCCAATCTAGTTACAGTCTCACCAGGAATGTGTATTTTACAACACAACCCTCTCCAGCCTAGTCAACCCTCTCCAGCCTAGTTACAGTCTCACCAGGAATGTATTTTACAACACAACCCTCTCCAGTCTAGTTACAGTCTCACCAGGAATGTATTTTACAACACAACTCTCTCCAGCCTAGTTACAATCTCACCAGGAATGTGTATTTTACAACACAACTATCTCCAATCTAGTTACAGTCTCACCAGGAATGTGTATTTTACAACACAACCCTCTCTAGCCTAGTTACAGTCTCACCAGGAGTGTATTTTACAACACAACCCTCTCCAGCCTAGTTACAGTCTCACCAGGAATGTATTTTACAACACAACCCTCTCCAGTCTAGTTACAGTCTCACCAGGAATGTGTATTTTACAACACAACCCTCTCCAGTCTAGTTACAGTCTCACCAGGAATGTGTATTTTACAACACAACCCTCTCCAGTCTAGTTACAGTCTCACCAGGAATGTGTATTTTACAACACAACCCTCTCCAGTCTAGTTACAGTCTCACCAGGAATGTGTATTTTACAACACAACCCTCTCCAGTCTAGTTACAGTCTCACCAGGAATGTGTATTTTACAACACAACCCTCTCCAGTCTAGTTACAGTCTCACCAGGAATGTGTATTTTACAACACAACCCTCTCCAGTCTAGTTACAGTCTCACCAGGAATGTGTATTTTACAACACAACCCTCTCCAGTCTAGTTACAGTCTCACCAGGAGTGTATTTTACAACACAACCCTCTCCAGTCTAGTTACAGTCTCACCAGGAATGTGTATTTTACAACACAACCCTCTCCAGTCTAGTTACAGTCTCACCAGGAATGTGTATTTTACAACACAACCCTCTCCTGTCTAGTTACAGTCTCACCAGGAATGTGTATTTTACAACACAACCCTCTCCAGTCTAGTTACAGTCTCACCAGGAGTGTATTTTACAACACAACCCTCTCCAGCCTAGTTACAGTCTCACCAGGAATGTATTTTACAACACAACCCTCTCCAGTCTAGTTACAGTCTCACCAGGAATGTGTATTTTACAACACAACCCTCTCCAGTCTAGTTACAGTCTCACCAGGAATGTGTATTTTACAACACAACCCTCTCCAGTCTAGTTACAGTCTCACCAGGAATGTGTATTTTACAACACAACCCTCTCCAGTCTAGTTACAGTCTCACCAGGAATGTGTATTTTACAACACAACCCTCTCCAGTCTAGTTACAGTCTCACCAGGAATGTGTATTTTACAACACAACCCTCTCCAGTCTAGTTACAGTCTCACCAGGAATGTGTATTTTACAACACAACCTTCTCCAGTCTAGTTACAGTCTCACCAGGAATGTGTATTTTACAACACAACCCTCTCCAGTCTAGTTACAGTCTCACCAGGAATGTGTATTTTACAACACAACCCTCTCCAGCCTAGTTACAGTCTCACCAGGAGTGTATTTTACAACACAACCCTCTCCAGCCTAGTTGCGTAGTATTCAGAAGAAATGTACTAGCATTTGTGGGGAAGGGGAGTGGAAAACCATTTGGGGGAAAACCCTCAGTACACCCGGCCAGGGCGCAAATCCCGATCTTTACCTCGCCGGAAACCCAGTTTATTGTGAGAATTACGCCTTAGACCATGCAACCGAGCCAGGTTACATATTATAATAAATTACAAATCACTCGTAACTCGATTGTTTTCACATCATTTTTTGAGAACTAAGAAACTTTGACACCCCTGAGGTTCAAAATAAATATTTCGGAAAGAATTTGGGCAACTTTTGCCCTTAGAGGCCATTTTGATCAATTCTTTAAACATAATATTACACAAACTTTTATTTTTTGAGCCTTTTTGTTTTCTGTGCAGAGTCTTACTAACCAGTTCAAGCGCAAGAGCGCCAACGAAGTCCCCAGGTAGGGCAACATGAAATACAGAGAGAACTGCTGGGCCTTCCAAAGGTCCCCCCACAGCTCCACCAAGTTGAAAAGTACGATTGACGTCGCAATGACGACGGACTGGCCCACCTCCAGCCCATTGACGCCCGCCAGGATGTTGATAGCGTTGGTGCAGAACACCGCCAGCATGCCCATGTATAGATAGTAGAGGAACCCTGGCGGGACAACACGAGTCATTGGGGCCTCTCGGAGAAGGATGTTAGCATTCTTACCGACAGTCATTTACCGGCATTTAACTTATTACAAGGAAATTCTTTAAGGAAAACCTCTTTCCCCTTTTCAAGGTGCCTACACTCGGTTCATCCTGAAAAGTAGAAAGCTAACCTTGCTTGTTTTCACTATGGTGTATCTTACGACATAGGGCCATAGTGTGGTCCATCAATAAAAGATTGCTACCTTTCAGGGTAAACGTAGTGTACACGAAAGAAGGGATAGGAATAAACAAAAGGCAGTGGTATATTAATTTATTTGGGGTTCTTAATGTGCATTTTCTGAAACAATTGATTATATCACCACATGAAAATGTCTAAGAGCAAGCAAGAAAGGTCCTACACATTTTGCCAGGAAAGGTATTTTCACATATCTTCTAGGATTCTTTTACATACTACCAGTCAATCTCTTGGAAATTTTCACTCAATTGTGTCTGAAAACTAGGATACATGGTCATTAAAAGTAGATATTTGATTCTTTTAAACTTGCAAATATATGGGCTTTCAAATAAAGCGTGGCGCTAAATATATATATATATATATACACATACACACAAGCATATTTATATGTATTTTTTTAGCACCTGTTTTACTTAATTATTACTTATATTTTTAGTGTGACCAAAATTATCTTGAAAGGTCACACTCTGTAATGTTATAAGAAATTTAAAGAGTTAAATATGAAAATGTACATTTTATTTATTTTATAATTTTTTCTGGGGCTATCCATAAGCTATGTACACAGAGGGGTAGAGTGGGGAGTAGTGCTCCGTGTGACGAGGTCGAAGGAGGGGTGCGTAATATTGTGATGTTATATTGAAAAGTGGGATTCACAAAATTGTGACCAAGAGGGGAGAGGGTGAAAAGAAAATTAATGTGACATAGTTTATGGACAGCCGCTCTATAAAGGTGGGGACAAATTATTTGAGGAACGGTTTACCTTAAGGAATAAATATGAGATAAATGTATATAACAAGAAAGTACGGATGATCTTTGATAAGTTTTTATGTCAATTGGAGCCCAAAAAAAAAAAAAAAAAATTCTGACCCTTGTGATAAACAAATATTAAATACAATCAACAATATTTAGCATTTGTTACTTTTTTAAGATATTGTAACTATAAATTATAAAAGTTGATAAAAATTGTCTTCCTCAATCAAATTGGAATAGTTTGGCTACAATATTTGATGACAATCAGCAACAGTCACAACGAGAGAGAGAGAGAGATAGCAGTGATGCTAGAAAATAGCTGATAGTAAAATGCTGCAAACATGAGGCATGAATCATTTTAAGAAGATGCCATTCAATCACAGCCTTCTGCATACTTTACAAATGAACTCACCGAGATCGACAGAGAACCCGACCCAGGACCTAAAAGGTTTGGGGATGATGACGCTGGTGGAATTGAAGTTGACATAGTACACCATGAGCAGCGGCAGCGAAGCGATGGTTGGTATCAACAGCTTGTGTCGCCAACGCAGGTCCAGCACATCATCGGCGAAACCCAGCAACAGCATGCAACAAATAGACAGCAGTGCTGCCATCATTTCTACAAACTGAAACACAACATTTACAGAATATAAATATAGCTATTATTATGTATCATTATAGGTAGTTTCAATGTTTTGAATGTCACATAATTTAATTTTTCCTGTATTATTTCAAAGACATTTCTATGAACCTTTATTTATTCCTCATTGTTTAAAACCTACCTCATCGTGAGGAAAGTCAACGTTCTTAATAATATGTTGACTAAAAGGCACTGGGATGAATAGGAACAATGTTACGAGGAAGACGCACCCAGAAACAACTCCTTGCGCTTCAGGTCTGCCAACAGAACAAATTAATCAGTGGTGATAATTACACAGTGAGCAATGTGTACATATGTGACTGTTTAAAAGTTCAATTGCTGTGAAATAAAATAAGGTGAAGGGTTTTTATTTCAAATTTAAGTGTCAAAAGGACATCAACTATGACTGTGGTATTGATTTGTACTTGCAAACAATATTAAGGAATAGAATTTCCACTTTCGTCTCAGAAGGGTGAATCAAAAGTTAAGGAGGTAAATGGATAGCCAAGACACTCGCCGGCTTATCAAGAATAGTTAATATATATTCCAATTACAGAGAGAAAGCCTTCAATTTCAAAACTACTTTAGTAACATAAACTTTAATATCAATTATTAGACTTACACTTTATCTTTGCTGGTCTTGCTCATATCTATGCCAAACAAATTAGCTTTAATGAACATATATTTTAACCTAGGAATTATTCTTCCTGTTACTATATAAGCAGCACAGGACATACAAGCACTGACAAATATTGGAAACAACATTTTTAACTTATTTAACAAAGGAGTGAAATAGTTTCACTTTTTTTAAGCATGCAAATACAGGCTCATGACAAAACTGATAGCAAACACGACGTGGAACTGTGATGATTTTTGTTTACATCATCATAATGTAAAGGTTATGTTTTATCAACACAAGCAGAAGTCAGTTTCCAGAAGTCCGCCACAACCACAATAAACTAACCGTTTTTAGCCAACATTTGAAAAAAAAAAGAAACCAAGCTAAATTTTAGTTCCAAAACTTCTAAGAGAGAGCGATAGAATCGAGAATTAGTTACAAATCCTCTCATAGATAGCATTAAGGGTAAAAATTTAGTTCTAAAACAGAAAAGAGAGCGACTTTACATGTAAAAATATAGTTTGAGAGGATTTTATAAATAATTAAATATGGTAATAAAAAAGAAAATAAGATCCGTTGGAGATATATTGAGAAGGAATAGAATAAATAAAAACAGGCTACAGTAATCTACATAGGTGTGGTACACGGATATGCCAGATATTTGAAGTAAATTACCTTTAAATTGGAACGTGTGTGTTTAATAGCATTATGATAACTCTAATTTAAGGTGTCACAACTTCTATATTTAAAACTGCCCCACGACCACACATGGTGGCGATTACACTCATACGTATCTACAACTAATCTACATAGGTGTGGTACCTGGGTCTGCCGGAAATTAAGAGTAAATTAGCTTTAATTTGTAACTTACGTGTTTAATAGCGCTATGATGATTCTACTTTAAGGTGCCACAACTTCTATATTTGAAACTGCCCCACGACCACAGATGGTGGCGATTATACTCATAGGTGCCAGCAACTAGTCTACATAGGTGTGGTACCTGGGTCTGCCGGAAATTAAGAGTAAATTAGCTTTAATTCGGAACTTACGTGTTTAATAGCGCTATGATGATTCTACTTTAAGGTGCCACAACTTCTATATTTGAAACTGCCCCACGACCACACATAGTGGCGATTAACTCATAGGTGCCAGCAACTAGTCTACATAGGTGTGGTACCTGGGTCTGCCGGAAATTAAGAGTAAATTAGCTTTAATTCGGAACTTACGTGTTTAATAGCGCTATGATGATTCTACTTTAAGGTGCCACAACTTCTATATTTGAAACTGCCCCACGACCACACATGGTGGCGATTACACTCATTAGTACCTACAATTAATCTACATAGGTGTGGTACCTGGGTCTGCCGGAAATTAAGAGTAAATTAGCTTTAATTCGGAACTTACGTGTTTAATAGCGCTATGATGATTTAATTTAAGGTGCCACAACTTCTTTATTTGAAACTGCCCCACGACCACAAATGGTGGCGATTACACTCACAAGTGCCAGCAACTAATCTACATAGGTGTGGTACCTGGGTCTGCCGGAAATTCAGAGTAAATTAGCTTTAATTCGAAACTTACGTGTTTAATAGCGCTAGGTAGACTCTACTTTAAGGTGCCACAACTTCTATATTTGAAACTGCCCCACGACCACACATGGTGGCGATTACACTCACAAGTGCCAGCAACTAATCTACATAGGTGTGGTACCTGGGTCTGCCGGAAATTCAGAGTAAATTAGCTTTAATTCGGAACTTACGTGTTTAATAGCGCTAGCAGACTCTACTTTAAGGTGCTACAACTTCTATATTTGAAACTGCCCCACGACCACACATGGTGGCGATTACACTCATACGTATCTACAACTAATCTACATAGGTGTGGTACCTGGGTCTGCCGGAAATTAAGAGTAAATTAGCTTTGAAGTGGAACTTACGTGTTTAATAGCGCTACGATGACTCTACTTTAAGGTGCCACAACTTCTATATTTGAAACTGCCCCACGACCACACATGGTGGAGATTACACTCATAAGTGCCAGCAACTAATCTACATAGGTGTTGTACCTGGGTCTGCCGGAAATTAAGAGTAAATTAGCTTTAATTCGGAACTTACTTGTTTAATAGCGCTATGATGATTCTACTTTAAGGTGCCACAACTTCTATATTTGAAACTGCCCCATGACCACACATGGTGGCGATTACACTCATACGTATCTACAACTAATCTACATAGGTGTGGTACCTGGGTCTGCCGGAAATTAAGAGTAAATTAGCTTTAATTCGGAACTTACTTGTTTAATAGCGCTATGATGATTCTACTTTAAGGTGCCACAACTTCTATATTTGAAACTGCCCCATGACCACACATGGTGGCGATTACACTCATACGTATCTACAACTAATCTACATAGGTGTGGTACCTGGGTCTGCCGGAAATTAAGAGTAAATTAGCTTTAATTCGGAACTTACGTGTTTAATAGCGCTATGATGATTCTACTTTAAGGTGCCACAACTTCTATATTTGAAACTGCCCCACGACCACAAGTGTGGCGATTACACTCATTAGTACTACAACTAATCTACATAGGTGTGGTACCTGGGTCTGCCGGAAATTAAGAGTAAATTAGCTTTAATTTGTAACTTACGTGTTTAATAGCGCTATGATGATTCTACTTTAAGGTGCCACAACTTCTATATTTGAAACTGCCCCACGACCACACATGGTGGCGATTATACTCATAAGTGCCAGCAACTAGTCTACTTAGTTGTGGTACCTGGGTCTGCCGGAAATTAAGAGTAAATTAGCTTTAATTCGGAACTGACGTGTTTAATAGTGCAATGATGACTCTACTTTAAGGTGCCACAACTTCTATACTTGAAACTGCCCCACGACCACACATGGTGGCGATTACACTCATACGTATCTAAACTAATCTACATAGGTGTGGTACCTGGGTCTGCCGGAAATTAAGAGTAAATTATTTTTTATTCGGAACTTACGTGTTTATTAGCGCTATGATGATTATACTTTAAGGTGCCACAACTTGTATATTTGAAACTGCCCCACGACCACACATGGTGGCGATTACACTCATAAGTATCTACAACTAATCTACATAGGTGTGGTACCTGGGTCTGCCGGAAATTCAGAGTAAATTAGCTTTAATTCGGAACTTACGTGTTTAATAGCGCTATGATCACTCTACTTTAAGGTGTCACAACTTCTATATTTGAAACTGCCCCACGACCACACATAGTGGCGATTACACTCATAGGTGCCTACATTTAATCTACATAGGTGTGTTATCCGGATCAACCAGAAAAATTGTTTCAATGGCCCTTAATTTCGAACTTTCGTTTTAAATAGTGCCTGACTTGTCTCATTTAATGTGCAAAACTTATATTTCAAACTGCCACACGAACACACACGGTGGTCATTACAGAATAATGTGTTCGAATCATTAAATCCTTCTTAATTCAATTTAACCTAGTACTAATTGTTCCTTTGCAGGTCGACTACCTTCTTCCAGAAAATATTTAGTCTAATATTAATAATTGATACAAATAACAAAATATACTTTAACCTCAAATGTTTAATCCTTATATATTAATTAATGTATATAACAAAATTAATTTTACTAGCCTAGAATGTTTAATTATTTAATCAATAATTAAACTGGAATTTTTAATTTTACACATTTTTCTTCACATAACCTTTTTAGGATTCACACATTCTTGTGAAGGACGTCATTAGGGTCCTACAACGCTCTACTTTGGAACACAGCACTGATAACTCTTTCAATAGCCATTATTATCAATAAAATAAAACAAGATTGTTGTTCGCTGAACGGCTATCGCCTGGTTACCAAGAGACAAGTAGAATCACTTAACGCAGTGGTTATCAAACTTCTCAGTCACGTGGACCCTCTAACCATGGAACAGCTGATTCGTGGACCCTTTAATATATGATAAATGTATAACAAAATTATAATCATAAGTTTTTAGTATATAAAAGGGATAAATTAGTCATAATATACTTTTTATGTAAACATAATTAGGCCTAATATAAAAATGGAAATAAAATAAATGTAGGTATTATATTTGTACATCTTTAACATAAAATATTTTTTTAAATAAATGTAAAAAAGAATTACAACACAAATGAAAAGAAAATATAATATATATTATATTTGTATATTTATAATCCCCGATAATTTATGTTAAGAACGGAACTGCTTGTGTGACTTTAAAATATCAATGAAATCTGTAGCAATTTTAGTGACCAATTTCTTAAGTCTCATTACACACTAAGGCCATTTCATTTCACATTTTTTTCACAACACATAGAGCAGAAAGGCTTGCTAACACAAATAAGTTATTGGAAAAGGCATCAAGTGTATAAGTGCTTTTTCTATATTTAGTGCCAATTTTGTGCCACAGCTATATCTTACTCTTATAATTTGTGCTAGCATAGTTTCTATGAAAACACCTTAAACGTTAAACTGTGTTAACATCACGTTGTACTGACCAGCCCCCACTTCAAGGCCGGTCCTAGTTTCTCCCGCCTGTACACCGTGTGACGTCATAGTGGTATCCAACTGGGTCCCACGAGAATTATTATTCGAGGTTGCATCAAAGCTCGGATGAATAGAATTATGAGTGCCATATATTTATGACCATAGATGAACAAAAATAATCTAATAACTTTAATATAGCTGTTCAATATAATTATGAAATCTTTTTATTTTGAATAGCTAATGTTGATTTTTTCAAAGTTTTAAAACTATTTATAAAAAGGATACCATTTTATTTATTATTTGTAGAAATGATAATTGTATACACTTAAGACTATATGAAGACTAATTTGAGGTACTGAATTCCTAGATGTTATAGTTTGCAACTAAGCATTATTTTTACCATTATTATACTAAAAGATATGTTTTAAAAAATGTATTTCTTTACCATCGGTATGGACCACTATGTATACATTGTAAATGCTAATACACAGCACTGTCATGTGGTGAGTTTGTGCCACAATGCTCAAATTATGTTCTGCCATAGTTTTCGTTTAAACACATGAAAGCTTTGAGCGCTGCTAAATTCTAAAACTTATGCAAATATGTGGTGCTCAATTTGTGCCAAAAATATATTACATTCCCATAATTTGTGCCGTAAGCCCGCAATAGTGTTCGTAAAAATATTCAAACACGCTGGGTGCTGCTAACTTCGCATAGCATTATCACTAAATTGATGGCACAAATTTCTAAATCTGTGACCTATTTCTTAGTTTTACCATAAAGACATCAAACTCCTGTAATTTGTGACCTCATACTTTTCTGGAAAATATTAAAATACTGTGAATGTGGCTGGGAGCACCATCAACAGTACAAATTCTGAGATCTATGCCAACATTGAATACCAAATTTGAGTCGTAAAGAATATCACACCCTATTATTTGTTTCACATAGTGTTCATGAAAATACCAGTAGCCTCACATTCAAATTAAGGAAGGTCGTTTAGAGGAAGTGCACCCACATTAGCATGGTGTGTGTGTGTGTGTGTGTGTGTGTGTAAAAGGGGTGGGTAGATGTGACTAATCATAATATGTTCAAAACCACCTGGTTAAGATTATTGCTTTGACCTCACAGTCAGCGGCAATCAATATAATTATTATCATGAGGCTGACTCCTACTAAACCACGCGGCCGCTGATGCAGATAGCCCCTCTCTTTAAAATAAGCTTCTAATTATCTGATATCACCGCCTATGTTACACATTTGAGAAACACGTGTGGATATTTAGTGCTGAACTAGTTTTTTGTGTGAATAGTTGGCATTTTAATAGTTTTCGTGAACATAACAGAAAACTTTGGTTTGCTACCAGCCGCAGTTTAATACCACAAATTACGAAAATGTTGCCAGTAATATTTGCTGAATTTGTGCTTCAAAAAACCCCATTTTTATAGTTGGTGCTGCCTTAATTTTCCATAAAACACTTTAATGTACTACCACCTATCACTACTTGTAAAACCTAAATCAAACAAATTCTTTAATACAGGTCATAGGATATTATTTACTATTCCATAGGTTGTGCCACATAAATAAATCAGTTTTATATAATGTGCCATAAATGGTTTTGGAGAAAAGAAGCACAAAACTGCTAAGTGAAACATGCAGCACCAACATTTTAGAACTACAAATAATATTTTAACAAGACTAGCATCACAAATTAATAAGAAAATCTAGTATAGTTGTGATAATATTCTTAATTATTTAAAATATAATGAAAATAATATTGCTTAATATATTAGTATTACCTCATATTTTCTTACGTATTAATGATTGTGGCTTTGTGTGTGTGTGTGTGTGTGTGTGTGTGTGTTTACACAAGATGCACGAGTCACACATTCACACAAAGGAACTATTGATAACCGCTTAAGGGGTGGTACAGATTGAGGCAGAGAATACATTCGTCAATCCTTCGAGAGATCTCATGTACCCCAAAAGGAAGTTTGATCTATTTTATTTCCAAAACCTTTTCAATTATAAAATATACTTTTGGGATGTAACTCTCACAATAGACCGAACCACCGATGATGGGGAAATCAGGGTTACGAATTTCAGTCAGGTGTATTGAGGGTGTTTGTTTCTAAATATTTTTTTTACACTCGCAAAACAAATTCGGATACACATCCTATAAATTCAACCATTCTCATTCTTAACACATTAGCGCAATTAGTGGGGCCTACATACGCATATAACCAGAACGCGGTGCTGATAGTAAAATAATATTAATTATTATTATTACTATGATTTTAATTTCCTTTATTATAGTGCTGGCCAAAGTCACAAGAGCTACATACCACCCGGTCCGGTGACCGCGTGGTCTAATGCGCTTAATCTCGTGTTGGACTAGACTGCTGAAGACGGGAAGATCGGGGTTCGATACCGGTCGGGTGCACTGTGGTTTTTTCCTTAAATTGTTTTCCACTCTCCCTCCACGCAAATGTAGGTACAATTCCTCTAGATCTAGCCTTCTATTTCCAATTAGTGTAATTAGTACAAAGGTGTATAACCTGAGCAGGTAGTAAGACGTGGTGCTAAAAAGTTACATAACAGGTCATCACTGAATAATACACAAGTATGACATAGAAGTCAGCTGCATAAGAATATAAAATAAACAATCATAGGTAATTAGAGATATGAGAGGGAAAATTTCCCAATTATTTTTCCCGGAAAATTTTCCAATTATTTTTTCTGTAAAATAATTTCAACTGATTAAATGGATAGTAATAATAACAGTAATAATAATTAGTGGTAGTGGTAGCAGTAGTAGTAGTATTAGTGAAGAAACACCTGCTTCGGTGGTCGCGTGGTCAAACGCGATACTATCGCAATAGAATAGACTGCCGATGACATGTAGATCGAAGTTCTATCCCGATCGGGTATCCTGAAGCCGGTTTTCCTAAATGGTTTTCCCCACTCTCACTCCACGCAAATGTGGGCGCAATTCCTCTAAATTCAACCTTCCTCATCCCTAACACATTGGCGTAATTAGTACATAAGTGTATAAGCCAAACGGGTGGTAATACATGGTGATAAAAAAGTAGTAAAGAAACAAATGAATGATAGCCTTTTTAGACATGCTTTGTTCATAAATCATACTCCAAATTTAGGTCATCAATAAGTTAATTAAAATAATTTTAAGGTTGACCCGACATTCTTCTCCTCCCCCTATCCTCCGTGTTTCCTATCTACCCCTACCCACCCTAATCCCTTCCCCCTTCTTTTAACACACTCGTCTCCTAAAACACTATAATTTTAAGTATAATAGGCTCAAAGTGTCAAATTTTAACACCCCAACACAAGCCGCCACAGCAGAAAATTTTCATCTCTATAATAGTAACTAAATAATGGCGCATTGACATTATTAAAATAACTGTAAGAAGAAAAAGAATAATATTGTAAATTTAGAACATGTACTGAGTAAATTAATCAAAAGATCTCTTCTTTAATAATAATATAATAATAATAATAATAATAATAATAATAATAATAATAATAATAATAATAATAATAATAATAATAGTAATAATAAAATTATGCTAAGGTCGTGGGTTCTAGCGCGCTACTCTCGCAAAAGATTAGACTGCAGAGGATGGAGAGATCGGAGTTCGATCCCTATTGGGTGCACTGAGGGTTGTTTTCCCTAAATGGTTTTCTACTATCTTTTCCTCTCTCTCCACGTAAATGCGGGTACACTTCCTCTACCTACCTCATCCCTATCCCATTAGCGTAATTATTAGATAGGCATATAACCCAAACGGGTTGTAAGAAGTGGTACAATAATGAAAATTAAAGTATGAACACTTTACCTCATCTGCCTGCCTCAAATAGTGTTGTATATCAGTCAGAGTTCATATAGTAAGTAACACAATTGCTCAACTTGCGTTTTTTTTATAACATAATATAATGCATATCTTATAACAATATACTATAATAATTAATTCTATACCCGCCTCGGTGGCGTAGTTGACTAACGCGCTAGTCGTGTTGAGCTCGACCGCCGAGGACGGGTAGATCGAGGTTCGAATCTCAGTCGGGTGAACTGGGGGTTATTTTTCCTAAATGGTTTTTCACTCTCCCTCCACGCAAATGCGGGTTCACTTCCTCTAAATTCAACCTTCCCAATTTCCAATCCATTAGCGTAATTAGTACTTAAGCGTATAACCCGAACGGGTAGTAAGACGCGGTGCTAAATATTATTATTATTAATTGATTCTATATTTTACCTTCACGAATTCCAGCAGTTTATTATTTTGAGATAGGCCTGTCAGTTTCGGATTCAATTCTAGGTGTATGCCACTAGATTATACTATTGTATTCTCGATAGTTTATAACAAGGAAGAAAATGTAATAGAATTCGGGAAGTTGGCTTGTGTGAAAGTGTTGTGATAAAAAAAATTCAGGAACAATAATCTAAAACCGAGATCTTAATTTATTGTGCTAATTTCTTCCCATACTCTTGACTTTTAACAAAAATATAAAAATTAAAAAATTAATATAATCGGGTATATTGGAGAAAATAAAATTTGAAACCTCCCTACCAAAAGAAGCTATAATTTAAAAAAAAAATTGGTAGTTTTTTTGCTGCTTTGTTGTAAAAGAAAATGTGTGTGCTGTTAGGTGGAATGACAATAATTCTGTGGTTTCAATGTCACTGGTGAAGCGTTATTCTACTGCAAATCATAGTAGCATTAATATTCTTCAGCCTAGTGTAGCAAGATAATACAACCCCTACGTGGGAGGAGAAGACCAATTTGATACAAATCTTCCCACAGAATAGCAATGAGAGGGAAAAATTGCACCACTCAATCCTATTTTTGACTACTAAATGTGTGATAAACTGATAATATATATCATATATCCCATTTATATGGCTGCAACTTTGATACATGCAATAGTTGTC
Organism: Timema podura; assembly: GCA_033556935.1. Classification (NCBI taxonomy): domain Eukaryota; kingdom Metazoa; phylum Arthropoda; class Insecta; order Phasmatodea; family Timematidae; genus Timema; species Timema podura. The sequence goes on along the minus strand of JAVRXN010000012.1, from coordinate 58,721,916 downwards.
AGTCCAGAGATATTCACTAACTCTCCGATAAGGTAAATAGCTGAAAATTGGCACACTAATTATTGTAGTTACCTAACAAATGATTCAAACTTACATTTTTGTCTTCTTAGCAACGCCATAATCTAGATCAGATGTGGGCAAACTTTTCTCCCCAAGGGCCACATGGACATCTGTAAGGTCTCTAGCATGTGACAAAAATCTAAATTTACTAAATAATAACATTTATTTTCATACAAAAATACATGTATTAGTCATATAACTATATAACTTTGGTGCACAAAGAAAGTAGCAGATAAAATCTAATATGTCATCACAAATAAATTTAAATATGTTATGACTGGTGTTGCTTCTTAGCCTACCTAAATGTTGTTTAATAACTACTCGTAGGTGACCTGGCGGTCAGGGATAAGGTGTCAGACTTATGTGCTGGGGGTCCGGGTTCAAGCTTCGGTCCCGGCCATTGATCTCTCTAATATAACTGGATGGACATCTGTGGCTGAAATTTTCGAGCTGTCGTCTGCATACCATTGTGTAAGAGAGAAAGAAACTCTCGGGTATCTCTTTCTCTCTTTCACCCATACAAGGCAATGTGTCATTTTGACATAGTTCATTAATCTGATTGAATATATGAGAAACATCAATGTGTGAGTGGTTAAATTAAATAAATATGTTAGTTAAAGCTTTGAAGAGCATATAAAAGTTCAAAACTGGTTAGTTTTTTCTTTAAATAAGTTGATGTAGCCTAATATGTATGAAGATTTTTGAAGGAAGCTTACTTGTAAGGCTTTATCTCGTACCAGAATCCTACCCTATAGTTGTGTTTAGTTAGGATAAAAGACCTTCCAGAAGGAAATTTCAACTTATGTTCTAAATTGCCGTTCATCCTACCAAAATATTATATATATGATAGTATTCTGGTACGAAATAAAGCCTTAAAGATTGTAATTATTACTAAAATCAGGGTTTAGTAGATACTGTACTTCCTAAAAGCCAATAACCTAAATTATCATTTGAACGTAAGACTTCTACACAAAGTGTGTCATTCAAACAAATATAATACAGTTTTTAGCTAACTTGTTTCATTATAGTTATCAAAATTTCAACATAATATGGTTTCTGAAATATATGAGCCAACTTAAAAAAAAACAGGTAATATTATAATAATACTTTCCACAAGCCTATAACCTAAGTGATAGTTTGAATGCATGGCAACTATTCAAAGTTTGTCATTCAAACAAATGTAATCAAGATTTAAGATACCTTGTTCATTATATTTATCGAACTTTCAATATAATATGGTTTATGAAACCATTATACAAGCTAATAACCAACTTTAAATATAAGTGTAGTCGTGGCAGACTGTAAACAACATTGATGATAACTACATAAAAATTGAAATATCTAAGGTTTTATTCGTATTTGTACAGTATTACCTGTAAAACTGGATTGTATAGCCTTTAATGTAAATGTTTCTTCAGGAAATTATGTTATTATAATTCACTATTTTCAAACAATAACACTTTTATTCATCAGAGACATGTTTTCGCTTAAGAACATTTAAAGAAACCGTTAAATCTGTCCCCCCCTCTCAGTGTAGCAGACGATACACTTGAGCGTCATCTTTTGTCCTTGGAATGTGCATTGTATGTCCATCCAGTTATATTATAGAGATCAATGGTCCCGGCACAGATCTATCTGACTGCCAGACCCTCCCTTCACCTCTGACAAGACGTGTAAGTTATTAATCACAACTTGTGAATGTGTGGAATGCCAGACCTTCACCGTGGTTCGGATCCCACGTTAAACTGTAGGTCCTCCATTTCATCTCGCAATCACCCTACCATTCATTACACGTTAGAATAAGTGCGTATAAACCGAACGGGTAGTAAGACGTGGTGCTAATAATAATAATAATAATAATAATAATAATAATAATAATAATAATAATAATAATAATAATAATAATAATAACTCAAGTTGTTTTCGTTAATGGGCTATGTGGAAAGACACAAAACATTAGGGAATTATGTGTAGAGATGCATTACCAAACAGTGTGTATTTTAATAGTTTAAAATAAAAAATTATTATTTTTAAAGCCTAAATTTTTGATATTAATTAACCAATCCCCTTGATCTATATACTTTTAGCACACTATTATATTTTGGTAAAAGTTTGTAAGAATTTACTGTACAACAGTACAATCAGTGTGAAGTCTTATGAAGAATCGTGAAGGGACATGCGATGCGGACTTCCAGTGCCAAAAGGTTTCCCACCCCTGGGTTTAACATTCACTCGGAGACAGAGATGTTTAGTCAGCATAATGTATTGAGAGGGGAAATAGAAATGCAGCGGCCTTCGAGGAGGGAATTACAGCGTGAAACAGAAGTTACAAGTGTTTAGGTGTTTGATTGAAAACTATCATGGCACAAATTTAGAGGATAGAATACTCCTGTGGCACAAATTCAGCTCTAAATATTGGTATTTCATAATTTGTGCCGTTGTTGGGATTTCCTCCATCTGAACTTACTGGAATTTGTCACAATTATATGTTTGGTTAATTCCATTCTTGTCCTTCGTTTCTAAGTGTTTTTATAAGTTTCACAGAATCTATTATTTTTGTACTTAAATTAAATTTGGCACGTGCAAATAGTTGGGTAGTGAATGAAATTTTGTATTTAAATACAAGTATTTCATCGTATGCGTAACATGTCAGTGTTCAATTTTGTATTGATTTTTGAACATGGCTTTTGTTTTGTAAACGTGAAAAACGTGGCTAAAAAGTGTACAATGGGGGCTGAACAGGGTGGCATGGGAGTATTTCCCCCACTGGAAATAATCCCACTCTCCCCAACTGCAATAAAATCCCACCTTGTACATTTATTTCCCACCCTCGGATATTCTCGACTATTGAGCCGAAAAAAATACCTTGTATCAAACTCCGTATAGCTTCTAGATGCATCCAAGTTTGAAATATTTTTCAGGGGATACTTACCAAATTTTGACAGCTTCTTAATTAGGCATCTTAATTACCCCCAACATTTAGGTCCAAGGTCACTCTAAATATCTTCTAAGAACATTCCAAATATTCTCCAAGGGCATCCAAAAAACTACCTTTTATATAATAAAACAATCACAAATTTGCTATGAAACATAAACTCAAATAAGTCAGAACTAAATATAAAAAACCACAAGTACGCTAAGTTGAAAACTATGAATTTTTTATTTATTTATGTGGTACTGACATACTTTTCATAGTTTGTCATAGCTCAAAAAATTTAGAAAATATTATTCTCTTTTATTTTTATGCAAAGCTGACAAATGAACGAGTCTTTTACCCGCCTCGGTGGCCGCACGGTCTAACGCGCTAATCTCATGTTAGATTAGACTGCCAAGGATGGGGAAATCGGGGTTTTATCCCAATTGGGTGCACTGGGGGCTTCCACACCTAAATTGTTTCCCACTCTCCAAGCAAATGTGGATGCACTTCCTCTAAATTGCACCTACCTACTCCCTGGACCATTAGTGTAATTAGTACATAGGCGTATAATCCGAACTGGTAGTAAGACACGGTGCTAAGCAAGGATTGTGTTTCTCTACTGTTATAACCCCTTATTCACTTCGTCCCTCTCAACAAAATAGCTTCATCGTAAAGGAAAATATTATATAATTCTTAAATAATAAATTAGTAGATATTTTTTATAGAAATCTAAATTTATAGTAGAAACTAATGTACGAGTATTTAAAATTATCAGTAATAAATTAATATGTTGTACTGGAACGTACCATTTGATGAATTTCGGTGAAAAAGTGTGGGGGGGGGGGAGGAAAGATACAGACGATATTAAGAAATTAAGGATTTGTAGTCTCCCCTTTTCTTGCCTCAATTACAATACCGCTGGTCAAGCATTTAAATCTGTCTCTTGGTATATACATTAATTTCAATAATGTTAAATTATCAGAGAATGCATGGACACAATAATGTATTTGATAATACAGTAATACCTTATGCTTTTTTATATGTGTCCAATATATAGTATGATTTTGGTAGGAAGAACAGAAGTTAGTTACTAAAGTTACTAAAACTATTTTAATATATTCATACATCAAGTCATATTATCTGCAGCTGTTAGTTTGACATATATTATCAATACCGATAAATTAACACTAATAATATAGTACAATGTTGCCAATGTTGGCCACAGATAAATATAAATATGTTTGAATTTTTTCTACCTTTCTTCCAACCAAATAGAGGCTATAGACTGTGAAACAATTTGTCTAAAGCAGTGACGTAACCAGGATTTCATTTGGAGACGAGGGAGGAGTATTGGAAAGTTCCTCCTTCCCCAATTTATCGGCCTGATCGTACAAACCCGCCCTTGCATAGGCATCCTGATTGTATAAATACTACTAACAATACCAACACCTATTCCCCACTTACAAGAGCAAGTACAGTAGCTCCACGACTTCTTTGGTGCTGACTGACAGCTCACAGCTGACTTCTGACACTCAACATTTAGGTATATACCTAAATTTTGACTGTCAGAAGTTACAGCTGTTAAACACATGTTTTTTGTAGATCATATGGTTCAACGTAGGGATTAATAATTTGGTCTGGTAACGTTTTGAAGCCGTCAGCTGTCAGCTGTGAACTGTCAGTCAGCACCAAATAAGTCATGCATAGGGTTTACACATTGAGATTGTGTTATATCACGGCTCACCTAAATCAAACAAGCATACCATGGTCATGATAAACTATAGGTTATAGACTATTTTTAAGACCGTAGAGAAATACAAAAAATATTATTTATTCAAATTAAAACATTCAAAGCACACAAGTAAAATTTTAAAATTAAATAAGAACAGGCTTAAGTAACTGTGACCGCCTCTGTGGTCTAGTGGTCTGAGTATCTGGCTACAGATCCAGAGGTACCGGGTTAAAACCTTGGCGCTTCCAGATTTTATGTGAAACAGTGGGTCTGAAACAGGGTCAACTCAGCCTCGTGAGGTTAAATGAGGAGATACTTGAATTTAAAAAAAAATATAGCTGCTCAGGTCTAGAAAGCCGTGTTTGAGGGCTGGAGGTATCATTGTGCTGACCAACACACCGCAAGAGTTGGCACCATGACCCCCTTCAGACGACCGTTACCAGCTTCTCCGTTAGCAAATGATAGAGATAAAGGGGAGGTTTCACACACAGTCACAGAACGGAAGCGTTGTTAACGGTCTAAGTTGCGGCACCAAGAATGGCTGTGTGTGAAACCCTCCATTTATCTCTAGCATTTGCGAACGGAATCGCTACCGATGGTCATTAGCAGCGCCACCGAAGAGGGCCTAATTCGGCAGCCACTCGGTAGGTATAGCCCGATTGCGGGATGACGACATGAAACTACTTTTTATTTTAAGTAACTGTAGCCTATCAAGTTGGCAACAAACGGAGAGGACTAACGCCTGCTAACCAAGGTTTTGGGGGAGGGGGTCTGGACCCGCATGACCCTCCCCCGTTGGCCACGTCACTGTCTAAAAGGAAGAAAATTTCAAATCGACTAATAATATTACATTTAATTCATAGATACCCTCTTCGTTAGTAGAACGCGTAACGCGTCACTCTCGCAGTAAACTGGACTGCAAATAACCATGAGCTTGAGGTTCGAATATAGGTTGGGTGTACGGGTGGTTTTTCTTGAAGGTTTTCCACTCTCCCTCTACGAAAATGAGAGTACACTTCCTCTAATAACAACGTTCCTCTTCCCTAAACTGTTAGCGTAATTAGTACATGTGGGTATACTCCGAACGGGTACCAACGCGGTGCCAATATATAAATAATTCCTAGAAAACAAAATGTACTACACCATCTATAAAAATATTTCATGTATAATTCATTTTACAGGTTCATTGGAGCACCTAATAATAGGAAAATAAATAGGGTCCATTGGAACCGAATAGGAAGCAAGTTGGTGGAGTTCCACCTTAAATCAATCATTTAGACTTTAGAGGACCACGATTTGAAGAACATATCGGCTTCTCTTAGTAAGCCATATCTAATATATTGAAAAAAACCTATTCTGATAGTTGCGTGATCACTCTTTTCAGTATGTAGGATGAATAGATAAAACTATCGACACTAAAGATATCTAGCACTTTTTGTTTGGGAATAATTCACATTCAAACATAAAGGTTTCCACAAAATACATTTTCAATTATTTATAAACTATTCTAAAATTTACGATTTATATATATATATATATATATATAAAACCAAACGGCCTAATTTGTAAGAACTGTTTATATAATATTGTGTGTTATGGATTGCGAATGACAAAACGAGTGTTGCGGGTTTTTGTGATTAGCCTATAAACAAATATAATAGAGGAGCTGACCACATAAACATCGTCAAAATTTCTAAGGTAGAAACCAGGCCAGAAGGCAGGATAGAGTGTATAGGATCCAGCCATCGTGGCTGAATAAACATCACAGTCTAGGAGTCATTCTGCCCGATTCGACAGTACGCGGGCAAGGACGCCAGTTAATCAGTATTCGTAGAGGTGGGCTACCGCTCGATCCCAGTGTACCAAGGTCCTGGGACCATGTAGAGACCACCTAAGAGTCAGACAGGCCATTGGGTATTCCTAGCAACACCTTGTTTTGTCACAAGATTCCGAATATTATTTAAGTTATTTCACTTTTACTTTATTATCAACAGCACATTTGTAATAGAATATTAATACTAATAAACCTCTTTAAAAACCAAGTCTAACGTCAATCACGAACCCGCACAAGTATACAGAATTACAGTACCCCATTCCTCGTCCATCCTGACAGATTCTAAGTACACGTCATTAGGACAAGGGGGAGGATGTAACATATTTTAAATTTTATTATAGAAAAATAAAATTACCTATACGATACATAATAACTGGAATATTACGGTTTTAGTCTGAGACATTATTCCATTTTTATTCCTTATAAAATCATATTTATTAACAGTAAAAAGTATTATTACTTTTTAACATATTATTATTAAAATATAATATGGTTAATATATATGAGATCACTTTAGAATATTTAGTTATGTGAATACAACCATGCCACACCTATGAAGATAAGTTAAAACCACATATGAGTTTAATCACCAACACCTGTGCTCGTGAGGGAGTTTCATAAATAAAAAATGTGGCACCTTAAATTAGACGATTCGTGGCGCTTTCTTAAACATACATTACACTTTAAAGGTTATTTAATTAAATTTATGAAAGATCAGGCTACAACACCTATGTAGATTAGTTGCTGGTACTTATGAGTGTAATCGCCACCATGTGTGGTCGTGGGGCAGTTTCAAATATAGAGGTTGTGGCACCTTAAATTAGAGACATCGTAGCGCTATTAAACAAGTAAGTTTCGAATTAAAGCTAATTTACTCTTAATTTCCGGCAGACTCAGGCACCACACCTATGTAGATTAGTCTGGCACTTATGAGTGTAATCTCCAAAATGTGTGGTCGTGGGGCAGTTTCAAATATAGAAGTTGTGGCACCTTAAAGTAGAGTCTACCTAGCGCTATTAAATACGTAAGTTCCGAATTAAAGCTAATTTACTCTTAATTTCCGGCAGACCCAGGTACCACACCTATGTAGATTAGTTTCTGGCACCTATGAGTGTAATCGCCACCATGTGTGGTCGTGGGGCAGTTTCAAATATAGAAGTTGTGGCACCTTAAAGTAGAGTCTGCCTAGCGCTATTAAAACACGTAAGTTCCACTTCAAAGCTAATTTACTCTTAATTTCCGGCAGACCCAGGTACCACACCTATGTAGATTATTTGCTGGTACTTATGAGTGTAATCGCCACCATGTGTGGTCGTGGGGCAGTTTCAAATATAGAAGTTGTGGCACCTTAAAGTAGAGTCTGCCTAGCGCTATTAAACACGTAAGTTCCAAATTAAAGCTAATTTAATCTTAATTTCCGGCAGACCCAGGTACCACAACTATGTAGATTAGTTGTAGATACGTATGAGTGTAATCGACACCATTTGTGGTCGTGGGGCAGTTTCAAATATAGAAGTTATGGCACCTTAAATTAGAGTCATCGTAGCGCTATTAAACACGTTAGTTCCGAATTAAAGCTAATTTACTCTTAATTTCCGGCAGACCCAAGTACTACACCTATGTAGATTAGTTGCTGGCACCTATGAGTGTAATCTCCACCATTTTTGGTCTTGGGGCAGTTTCAAATATAGAAGTTGTGGCACCTTAAAGTAGAGTCATCGTAGCGCTATTAAACACGTTAGTTCCGAATTAAAGCTAATTTACTCTTAATTTCCGGCAGACCCAGGTACCACACCTATGTAGATTAGTTTCTGGCACCTATGAGTGTAATCGCCACCATGTGTGGTCGTGGGGCAGTTTCAAATATAGAAGTTGTGGCACCTTAAAGTAGAGTCTGCTAGCGCTATTAAACACGTAAGTTCCACTTCAAAGCTAATTTACTCTTAATTTCCGGCAGACCCAGGTACCACACCTATGTAGATTAGTTGTAGATACTTATGAGTGTAATCGCCACCATGTGTGGTCGTGGGGCAGTTTCAAATATAAACGTTGTGGCACCTTAAAGTAGAATCATCATAGCGCTATTAAACACGTAAGTTCCAAATTAAAGCTAATTTACTCTTAATTTCCGGCAGACCCAGGTACCACACCTATGTAGATTAGTTGTAGGTACTAATGAGTGTAATCGCCACCATTTGTGGTCGTGGGGCAGTTTCAAATATAGGAGTTGTGGCACCTTAAATTAGAATCATCATATCGCTATTAAACACGTAAGTTCCGAATTAAAGCTAATTTACTCTTAATTTCCGGCAGACCCAGGTACCACACCTATGTAGATTAGTTGCTGGCACCTATGAGTGTAATCGTCACCATGTGTGGTCGTGGGGTAAGTTTCAAATATAGAAGTTGTGGCACCTTAAAGTAGAGTCATCATAGTTCTATTAAACACGTAAGTTCCCAATTAAAGCTAATTTGCTCCAAATATCCGGCAGTACTAGGTACCACATGTGTGTAGATTAGTTTTTGGCACCTATAAGTTTAAACGCCACCATGTTTGGTCGTGTGGCAATTTCAAATATAGAAGTTGTGGCACCTTAAAACAGAGTCATCGTATCGCTATGTAACATATACGTTCCACTTCATAGTTAATTTACTCATCATTTCTGGCAGACCCAGGTACCACACCTATGTACATTAGCTTTTGGCACATATGAGTGTAATCGCCACCATATGTGGTCGTGTGGCAGTTTCAAATATAGAAGTTGTGGCACCTTAAAATCGACTCATCTTAGCGCTATGTAACATATACGTTCCACTTCAAAGGTAATTTACTCAAAAATTCCGATAGACCCAGGTATCACACTTATGTAGATTAGTTTTAGGCACCTATGATCCTAATCGCCACTATGTGTGGTCGTGTGGCAGTTTCAAATATAGATGTTGTAGCACCTTAAATTAGTGTCATCATAGTGCTATTAAATTTGTAGGTTCCAAATTAAAGCTAATTACTCCAAATATCCGGCAAACCCAGGTGCCACACCAATGTAAATTATTTTTAGGGACCTATTAGTGTAATCGCCACCATGTGTGTTCGTGTGGCAGTTTCAAATATTAAAGAAGTTCTAGCACCTCACAATGATTTACCTATAGCTCATTTGTGAGGTAAATAAACTTTCAGATGCTATTTATTTTTTAAAAATTCAGAATATTCTTTTTCTTTCATAAGGATTTCTTATTATTTCTATAAATTACATTATTAATATTAACGGCCAATAATTTGAATAATAGCAATACAATTAAAATCAACTGCCACCATAACGAATATGTTTGTATTATATAATTTATGATATTTAATGTTTTGCAGTTTCTTTATATATTAAAAATAATAGATTAAAACATAAACTTCATTCAGTCCTTCTGAATATATTAACTATTTAATTTTTGGTTTGCATATTTTACTTAATTCATATAATTTTTCGTTACTGCCATCTATTATCTTAATATAATAGCTCGTTTTATTTATTCTCGATTTGGGTGCCCTCTAATGGTTATCTCAAAACTAATAGTTATATCTGGTTTCAAAGTTTGATGTTGTCACCCTGCGCATTTCTTGTTTTCCCTAGAATAAACGTTTATGTGGCTGTGGCTAAGTTCAGTAAAGTGCAGAAGTCAATGGATTTCCTTACAGGTGATACAACATAACACATGTTAACGTATCGCAACAGTAGGAGTTAAATACAGTGCAGTGAGGGCACTTTCGTTTAAATTAGGATATAGTTCAAACAAACAACCGATAGAGTTTAGAATTAGAGGTTCGAGAATTGTACACCCTCCATAAATAACGAGCGCTACTTTAAGCTTGACGGTTTAACAACACCATTGGTAAATGTTAATCGCTCTTTATTTATCTCTGTATTTATCTGAAAATGGCTGCTAAGACCAATTTTAGTTTTGTGTGTCAATTGAATTGAAGCAATAATAAAATAAAAGTATTATCAGTGAATCAGATTTATTTGAGTTAAACTCATTATGGGGTCTAGTAAAAAGCACAAGGAATCTAAAAAACGTAAACATCGTAGTAAGTCGCGATCTCCTGAAAAAATCAAGGAAAAGCATCGTCACCACAAGAAACACCACAAAGAAAAAAAACGAGACAAATTAAAAGATAAGACTGCAGAATTTGCATCAAAATACGTTGATTACGAAAGTGAAGGTAAGTTTCTTTAAATTATTTATCTTAGTTTTTAACGATGACAAAATCAATATAAGTTTGTCCTAGCAGTTGAGCAAGGCCTAGGCCTCTTTACTCGTTGATCAATACTCCCTCCCCATCCATGATCATTTTCCGTTTAGAAGACTATGGACCAGTTTAATAGTCATACTTAGCACACCTCAAGTGCGAGCCGATACCAAATACAAGACTACACCTACCTAGAATGGAATGGACCTCGATAGTCTTGGGGCAAAGTGCTCGCCCCAGGAACCTATGTTGGATTCAAACACAGCCATAGCACAACTTCCGTCGGTCGCATGTCGATTGTGGCATGTAAAAGAACCCTGGAATGTACGTATGTGTAAACCTTTTCCGACAAAATTGTTAGGTTCTTTCGGTCTTGCCCATAGAAATTATCAAGTTCTGATATAATCAGTCAGTTCAAATTGCATGCTAGTTAACTTACCTCAAATAAATAAAATATAGGCAATTGGCCCATTTTATTAGGGTTTAGTTCGGTGTTGTCTTGTATTTAGTAAAGCGCCGCAAACCGAGTCTTGGTTATGAAACTGGCCCTATACCCCTACTGATACGCTCCTAGACAAACCTTTAATCTGTTTAATTATTCATAAATGAAACTTTAACCTTGGCGATTAAACCTATGTGTCAAACTTTAACTCGCCTTCCTATTATGCTCCATACCTCACTCGCCCTTCACCAGCCTGTACAAATGATACAACTTGTCATTGTGTCTTGCAGTGGGTCCATGAGCTGGGTGGGAGTCCATATACATGCTATTATGGAGGAGCTAAGGGTAGGAGCCTAGATATTATCTGGGAGAAATAAGCGATACCTAAACAAGCGTTTTACAAAAGTGTAATTAATTGTCCTAGAGTCAACCTCGAGGTTTGGGGTAAAGTACCCGCCAAAGGATTCGATGTCCGTGGGTTCAAATCCAGCTGGAATCAACGGATTAACGATAAAGATCCGTAGCACAACTTCCTTCGGAGGGGAAGTAAAGCCGTCGGTCCTATGTCAGTTGTTGCATGTAAAAGAACCCTGGCAGGTTTGTGAAAATACCTTTCCTGGCAAAATTGGTAGGTTCTTTCGCTCTTGCTTATAGAAATTACCATGTACTAATATAATCAGTAAGTTCATAATGTTTAATGTTAAATACCACAAATAAGTTAAAAAAAATTATAGGCTTAGAAATATCAGAAAATGTGTTCTTTACTGAAAAGTACGGGTCTGGTATGGTGCACTTCGTTGGCTACACTAGCTGTACACGCTAAAAAATGGAATAAAATTAATCACTAATAAGTAATTACATAAACCAAAAACTAACCTTTCACTTGTAGGTAGCTAAAAGCTCATACATTAAAAATGGTATAAACGGGGCAGAACCTGCGGTTATAGCTGATTGGCTGTCGAGAAGTGCACCTGACTTGATTCTACTTGTCATTACAATTTGTACTTTCAGGTCTGGTCGGCGGAGGATGACGTACTTCTAGTTTAGTAACCTCCGTGTTTGTTTATTAACTCATGATATTATTTCTATTGCTAAATTAAATTAGGCGCAGACTGGCCAGTGTGCATGTTGTATTGTCATAAAACATTATAATTATTAATGTGTCTGCTATTATCCGGTCTACTCCACATACTGGCTACTGGTTAATGCTAAAATAATAATATAGGTTAACCCAACTACCTATATTATTTCCCACGAGTTTTTAAAATCGTTCTTAATCATGTACATTATAAATATGTTTTAGGTGGTATATTACTTGCTTTAAATTTAATTTACATATCGTTTGGTTTTTTTATAGCACCGTGTCTTACTACCAGTTCGGGCTATACGCTTCATATTGCTATTCTTAATTCATAAATTCATTTACTTTACCAAACATTCTTAAAACATATAATTTATGTTTTATTTAGAAGCCTTTTTTTTACTGTTGAATTAATTAATTAATTAAATCCGAGCAATTTAATCCTGTTGAAGGTTTCCTAGTGTCCCATATTTAGCCACTTGTGTGGAGTAGCCACTTGTTAAGAAGGCTGTAATTTTGCCTGCCTTTTTGTCCATTTTTCAGAATAATGCAATCATGACGCCAGACGGGCCTTCATAGCGGAGGCCTGTGCTGAGAGACGGCGAAGGTATTGTACCGGTTCTTAGCTTTATTATCACAGTAGCCATCTTTATAGACGAGGTTTGCCATGAGACGATCACTCTGTCGAGTTTACGTCGGCCTTAACCTCGGGACAGGATGTCAAACAAGGTGGGCGTTTGGTTACAAACATTTCAACAGCGGCTTGGGGTTCGACTCCCTGTGGAAACACACTTTCCTAACTAATGACAAATATAAAAGATTAGTTTCCTGTAACCCGTGTCGAGGAGCACACAGACTAAGGTGTCTTCTTTGATTTACCAGTAATGTTAGAGGTTCAGATGTACTCGGTTGGATGTTTTACTAGTTTCTTAATATTCATAAGTTTTTAGTTTATGCTGATGTGTAATTTCATACAATCAGAGATAAAAACCTGCTTCAATGGCCACATGGTCTAAAGTGCTATTCTCGCAGTAGACTAGACTGCCAAAGATAGGGAGATTGAGGTTCAAATCTTGGTAGGGTGTACTGAGGGTGGTTTTTCTCTCTCCCTCCACGCAAATATGGGCACACTTCCTATAAAAGTATGACCGTCCTTATCCCAAAAACCGTTAGCGTGATTATTACATTTAGCATATAACCTGAACAGTTAGTAAGAACCAAAGAGACAGACAGATATATGTTTGAGGAAATATGCAGCGCACCCAGATTGGTGGTAAGAGGGCACATGTTCTTAAAGTTTCCCACGATCGCACAAAGACTTGTCTCAAAGATAATTATCAAGAGACAGGGTCCTTCTTTTCATGGCAAACCTCCAGATAATTTTTCAATTATTTTATTTATTTACTTATATGAAATTGGTTCATGCTTCATTATCTTTAAGATACTGTAATTTTTTGCACCAAATTTATTCTGTACCATCTTGGAACTATGTTTTTAAGTACCTCTTGAAGTATCAACCAATTTGAATCAAATGTAATTACTGATAGCTTAAACACAGAAAAGAAGTCATTGCATTTATTTGACAATATTTGAGGATTTATGTCATTCTGTGTCGCTAGTAATTTTATGTTTATCTGAGATAAATGTATTATTTGTAAGTTTTCACTTGCTTCATGGTCTTAAAATCTTAAAGACATGAGAAATATTATCAAGTGTTGACTTTATAAAGGAAACATGAACTACAATTTTTATGAATAATATTAAGTGTTTGCGAGTTGTAGATTTCAAAGTGAAAATTAAAACATTTGAAGTTTTTTTTTCTGCGGTGAAATCGGCGCCAGGGTATAGCGATGTATTTGTAACTAACACCATACTTCCTAGTTATATACAACCCGTTCTGGCCTCGAATATGTACTTGGATACATCTTTAATCAAGGTTGTGTCCCCAAACTCACCACAATCAACAATATTATCCGTCACACTATCTACCGTCATGAAGGTTTTGTTTCCGTCACTCGTCACTAGTTTAGTTTATCACTAGGGGAATTGTGTTCTCTTTAAGTTGTTTTTTTAAAATTCCCTTTCACACAAAGTGTTTGTTTGCTTGCCTGATATTTTTATACCCGCATTCAATGCAGTAAAATATGAAAACTTGCGTCTTTTACTTTAAAAACACACACATGCTGACACAGATTATACCACCAGCACTTGGCCAGATTTTGGCCAGCATTTTCTGCCATTTGAAAATACCTGTAGTTTCATCCCGCCTTCAGCGCCCTCCCATCCCCACCTTCAGCGCCTTCTTATCCCCACCTTCAGCGCCTTCCTATCCCCACCTTCAGCACCCTCATATCCCCCCTTCAGTGCCTTCATATCACCACCTTCAGCGCCCTTCTATCCCCACCTTCAGCGCCCTCCTATCCCCACCTTCAGCGTCCTCCTATCCCCACCTTCAGCACCCTCCTATCCCCACCTTCAGCGCCCTCCTATCCCCACCTTCAGCACCCTCCTATTTCCCACCTTCAGTGCCCTCATATCCCCACCTTCAGCGCCCTCCTATTCCCCACCTTCAGCGCCCTCATATCCCCACCTTCAGCGCCCTCCTATTCCCCACCTTCAGCGCCCTCATATCCCCACCTTCAGCGCCCTCATATCCCCACCTTCAGCGCCCTCATATCCCCACCTTCAGCGCCCTCATATCCCCACCTTCAGCGTCCTCCTATCCCCACCTTCAGCACCCTCCTATCCCCACCTTCAGCGCCCTCATATCCCCACCTTCAGCGCCCTCCTATTCCTCACCTTCAGCGCCCTTCTATCCCCACCTTCAGCGCCCTCCCATACCCACCTTCAGCGCCTTCCTATCCCCACCTTCAGCACCCTCATATCCCCCCCTTCAGTGCCTTCATATCACCACCTTCAGCGCCCTTCTATCCCCACATTCAACGCCCTCCTATCCCCACCTTCAGCGTCCTCCTATCCCCACCTTCAGCGCCCTCCTATCCCCACCTTCAGCGCCCTCATATCCCCACCTTCAGCGCCTTCCCATCCCCACCTTCAGGGCCCTCCTATCCCCACCTTCAGCGCCCTCCTATCCCCACCTTAAGTACCCTCCTATCCCACCTTAAGTACCCTCATTTTCCCACCCTCAGTGGCCCCTGCAAAGCAACAGTCAAGTAAAGGTGTTTCCTACTTTCATCATCTTCGGGGCAATTTTATTTCGTAACTAAATAAAATAATTTTGAATTACTTTCATTTTTAACATTGTTTTAATAGAAGTTTCAAGGGACAAAGGGAAAAGTTCGTACTAAACATGAATTTTAATTATATATGTTCGAATTATCCAAGTTTGACTGTATATAAAATCTAGAAAAAATATTATTTTAAAACATTTTTACTCCTTTGATTTAACTCCAATCACCATAGGTTTAACAATAATTACTGAATTATATTTTATTTAGGCTATTAAAAAGTTTCTAAGGCCTGCACTTTCAAATTGAATATTTTAACCAGTCTGGTAACTTTTTTTTATAGTGTTGGCTACAACCAATTCATCTAATTGGTCAGATTTGCTGTGAATAGAGTAACTATTCTATCATTGTTCAATGGTTCATATATTTGTTTAGGTCAAAATATCAAAATAAATTTCAACATTAATAAGTTTTTAGATTTTGTTGAATGGTAATTTCATACAATCAACAAAATATGTGTAGCTTACAATGACCAATATTATAATTTTTGTAAAATTTGTAACACTCGTTTTACTACTCTACTGTATGGAATATGTATGTTATCTAAGAAATTAAATAGACAAGGTGCGACCAAATGTTCTTGGACTGGCCACCTGGAGCGCCAACCTGATGCAGTAAAGTCTTGGGACGCTAAGTAGCTCATAATTGATGCATTGCAATACGATGGGCCGAGTTAATATTTGATACATGCAAGCAATTTCTTGCAAGAAGTGAAATGGGAAACTCGAATGAGCATCAGTTGCGCTTGAAAGTCAAGAAGACTGCGTTGAAAAGACCCATGAACTTTATGGATCAGGATTTGGTCATAACTCAAAGGGCAGAACCCAGGAATTAGATTGGTTCTTGTGGGTTGATGATTCTGGACATTTCGGTTGTTCCTGAACCAGAAGAACAGCTAAAAATAATGAAAAAGTGGGTCAGGACATGCACAAGTACCGTTGGTTAAAAAATAACATCAGAAGTTTTGTTGGCCTAGCATTTGGTTCATGCCAACATATTCTCTATGAGGAACTCAAAATATAAGGCGGATCACTTATATTTGTATCCCACTTTTCAAACTGGAACCAAAGGCACAGCTGGTTGTAGCGACCTTTAGCTCAGAAACTACCAAAACTTACTTCTCAAGGTCATCACTGGTGTTGAAAGCTGGGTCTACTGCTATGACCTAGATACTAAGCAGCAGTCAGTACAGCGTTCTATTCCATCTTCATCACGACCAAAGAAAGTGAAGCAGGACAAGACCGTCAATAGCACACTGATCTGCTTCTTTGACGTGGAGAAGATTCTTCAGGAGTAGTTTGTTCCTGTAGGAAATATCTTTGTGCTTTAACATTGAGATCCTACTCCTAGGGCATTTGAGGGAGGAAGTGGGGGGAAAATGTCCCGATAAGTGGCACACTACAGGACTGGCCGCCGCACCGCGACAACGCACCAGCCCAAACCACTCTTTCTGTACAGAAGTTTATTATTAAAAAAAAAGATATTGATAATTCCCTACACCTAACTATTTCTCTGACCTAGCCTCCTCTAACTCCCTCCAATGCGAGGGTCTTGTTAAAGGGGCTACAGTTTGATGACAGCGAGGGGGAACCCATGTGGAACCACAGGAAAGAGTGGTGCTTCCGGGGGTGGGGAAATAACTGGTCCTGTTGTATCAACTCCTGAGGGCACATAAGTAATTATAAACAAAGTTTAGCTTATTTTATTTGTATGCTCCAAACTTCCAAACTTTGGATCGCACCGTGAATCTTAGTTATTTTAAAATGCACCGGATTGTGACCGTGACAAAATATCACCAAATTTGAAACCTGTTGCACCAAATATTGTGCCGGCATATTAAGTCTCTTTATTAGAGGAGACCTGCGGGGTTAATAACCGCCTCAATTGAAATATATTGTAAAGGTATTTAGTGAAACAAGCCCCACACACAGTTTGGGGGAGGGGGGGACAACCCTAGATGGTTCGGATCTTGTTTGACCTTGAATAGCTAAGAAAATGGTTCAAAAAGGTGGATTTTGATATTTGCTGAATATAATTTTTTAGCACCGTGTTTCACTACTCTTTTGAGTTATACACTTATCTACTAATGCTAACGGTTTTAGGGATTAGGAAGGTTATATTTAGATGAAGTGTACCCATATTTGCATGGAGAAAGAGTGGAGAAACATTTAGGAAAAACACACTCGGTACACTCGACCGAGATTTGAACCTCAATCTCCCAGTCATCGGCAGTCTAGTCTACTAGGAGAGCAGCGCCCTAGACCATGCGGCCATCGAAGCGGGTTGCTGAATATTTCAATCAATAGGTCACACTAAATGCTTTTTTTAAAATCTTTATTTCTAAATAAGCCAAATACACTTAGTTACTAAAACAATAAATTATATTATTTGGGAAATTTAATATTTACCATTTGATTTGAGGTATTTAACGTGCACTTTCTGAACCAAGTAATTATATCCGCACCTGACTTATAAACTAACATAAATTTAGAACAGCCCCAACACCCAGCTCCTCGGCCATTAATTCATCTTTTAGGACAAGTTAACAGAAATGGAAAAATAAATACTTAATAATGTACAACTTGAAGTTAAAATCAAAACACCTATCATAGCAAATAAAAAGCAGCAAACCAGAACGTTACCGTACAATTCAGAGATCAGAAGCAAGTGTACATGGACGCCAAGTGATCTAAATTCAGGGAGGTGGGAAAGCTTATAAAACAATAATCCACGAATGGCATAGGAGGTACAAAGCACCAAAAGTTATTAAAATTAGATCCCAGTAAAAACAATCGGTGCACAAAAACTAGCAAATCTAAACAAGTTGATGCCGAGA
The DNA here is from genome assembly GCA_033556935.1 of Timema podura. Classification (NCBI taxonomy): domain Eukaryota; kingdom Metazoa; phylum Arthropoda; class Insecta; order Phasmatodea; family Timematidae; genus Timema; species Timema podura. Next base: position 58,703,526 of record JAVRXN010000012.1, on the reverse strand, counting down.
CTGGTCCACTTAGTGAAATAAGAACAAAAATTATTCACACGGCAGCCAAGTTCACAAAACCAAATCAGACTTAATAGTTTTACCAGTAAGTCGCGCCACCAGCCAATAAGATATATAAAAAAAGATCCATCACTTCGTAAGTGACATAGTCAACGTTAGTTCACATATTCACCACAAGTAAATGAAAATAAACAGTTCATCCCACAAAAAAAAAAGTGAAAAAAACTATCCTGCTGTTACTCAGCACAAAACTCACATTTCCCCAATGATACATTTTTTGGGCCAATCCGAGAATCAAACCCGGGACTCTTGAGCTCATTAGACAGACATACTACTGACTCAGCTAAGGTGTCGGACGAAATTTAACACATAGATGGAAAGGGATACAAAAATTTGTTAGCTAGCGAGTTTAACTGGCTGTCAGCAAAATAGGGAGCCAAAATATCTAGACGTACAGTTGGAAAATATCCAGACGACAAATGGAAAATTAGTTTTATTACATGAATAATTATAACAGTGTACCTTCCATTTTGTGACTTGTGTTGTATTGAAACTTTAACCATGCTAGACATTATCTTGACATGTCCATGTAATTACATTCTTAAACTCTGAAAAAGTGGAAAATGACTCTTTTTTATTAATAATAAATACTAATAACATATTCCAAAGTAAACCTTTGAAATAGAAGAATGAGTGCTGAAGATAATAAACATGTACCGATAACTAAATGTAGACCTCCAAAAGAGCAACACGAGCCCTGAACATAATAAACATGTGCCGATAACTAAATGTAAACCTCCAAAAGAGCTGAACATAATAAACATGTACCGATAACTAAATGTAAACCTCCAAAAGAACAGACCGGGCGCTGAACATAATAAATATGTACCAATATCTAAATGTAAACCTCCAAAAGAGCTGAACATAATAAACATGTACCGATAACTAAATGTAAACCTCCAAAAGAGCTGAACATAATAAACATGTACCGATAACTAAATGTAAACCTCCAAAAGAACAGACCGGGCGCTGAACATAATAAATATGTACCAATATCTAAATGTAAACCTCCATATTAGTGAAACAGAAAGTGGGGCCCTACTGTACCTAATACTATTCCAACATTTCTGCGTAACTATTTTAACTTGAATTATCTCAAATAACAAACTTTGTTAATAAATCTGGAAAGTGGCACTTTGGTGCTGAACCGACCCTGTTAAGTGTATTTGTTTCTTTAGAGCTATCTTTATTTGTATTGATCATGTTTCTCAATTGGTACAGAAACCAGGCAAGTGTGGATTGTTGAAGATGTTTTGGGTGATAAGCTATGTTGATAAGTGGAGCAGTGAGTCTTGTTTATTGAACTTTGTGTGTGTACATCACTGGAGGAAGTCCTAGTTCATTTAGCGCATAGACGGGAGAGAAGGGAAGGGAACACGAACTATGTTAGTTAAGTAATTTTAAAGTTTCCATGACATTTATTTGAACATATTTCCTAGGTAGTAAGTTTAGTTTAATTTTCTCCACATACCGCATTTATGTCAACAGTTCTTTGAATAGTTGTCGTGATCATAGCGGCATTATAACAGGACTTTCTCGCTTCATTTATGAAGTTTCTGTCAAAATGTCGCACTGCTTACGGAAAATATTCGAGAACGGTTGATACTACCGTGTGTGTGATATTAAACTAAAAATGTATCTATCGGAGCACTATTTTATTTAACTTGTCCTGAAACGGATTTTGCTATAAAAACGGGTAAAAAAATGACCTTAACTTTGGTTCCGTTCGCCCCCACATTAACAGTTGTGTGTATTGTGCACTCCTAGATACAAAAAGTGTTTGGTTTTCAAGGCAGCACCTCAACATATTGGGGATTAAAATCATGTCAGGTTGGTATCTGTCATGCAGTGCTCCTTGTAGGGAAATCTAGACACGTCTATAGTCCAGTTCTCCATGTTGGGAGGTGACCTGGTGGTCTAGGGGTAAGGTTTCGGACCTCTGTGCTGGGGTTCTATCCTCGGTCCCGGCACAGATTTATCTGATTGCCAAACCCTTCCTTCACCTCTGACAAGATGTGTATTAATCACAACTTGTGAATGTGTGGAATGCCAGGCCCCCACCATGGTTCGGATCCCACGTTAAACTGTAGGTCCTCCATTTCATCTCACAATCACCCTACCATTACACATTATCGTAAGTGCGTATAACCCGAACGGGTAGTAAGACACGGTGATAATAATAATCCATGTTGGAACATTGTAGCCAGGCCTATCCAGGTAATAACCCCCTGGGGGGCGCCAGGAAGGAACACGCCTGGTTGGCTGGGTAGGAACACCCTGGGCGGGACGGGTTAGGAATCGCTGGGCGAGGCTGGGCAGGAAAGTCCGGGCATGGCCGATAAGGAGCCCCCCCGGGCGTATTGGTTTAGGAATTACCTGGGTGTTGCCAGCACACACTATTTATTCACATCTTGGACTTAGATGTTTATGCCCTAAAAAATTTTAAATGTGACATTAAAATTTTAATTACTATGACATTTTCAAATAGGCCATTAGAATTTACCAACTTTTAAGTCACCTGGAAATCTTTGCAAAATCGTTTTAAATCCCATAGAAATTTAAAAAAATATATGTTAGATATTATTTATCTAGACATTGCATAAATATCTTATTAGTCATTAATATCATTATTTTGTAAAATATGAAATATTTTAACTTTTAATTTACAAGTATATATTTTAGGAAAGTTTTATAAATTACATTATATGTTCCAAATATGTAAATTAATATATTTTGTAATCAAAGTGGCATAAAAAAAGTTTAAATCCTGTTCATTGTTTGAATAAAAACATGACAAACATCCCAGCCCCAATCATGACACGTTGAGTTCTTATGATAAACGGTCTCCTAAGGTAACTAACTCTCTATTTATCAAGGAACCTGTTTTCAAACTAAAGATAAAAGCACCAAAGTAATACAAAACAGACAAGCACTACAACTTAAATATAATGTTATGGAATAATCAACAATACAAGCATGATAATTATAAGAGGGTTGATCAGAAAAAAAGATTACACATGCTTTTAATTAACATTGCGATGTAATTGAACACTCAAATATGATCAAACTACACATTAGAAGGCTCTAATGCTCGGGGTTATGTCATTAGCGTGATGTGCGCAGGGTTAGTTCAAAATGGTGACTCGCTTGGAAAACTGGTCTCTTGTTAAAGTGTGCAGGGCTAGTTCAAAATGGTGACTCGCTTGGAAAACTGGTCTCTTGTTGAAGTGCGCAGGGTTAGTTCAAAATGGTGACTCGCTTGGAAAACTGGTCTCTTGTTGGAGTGCGCCTAACAGAGGATATCACTTTAAATCTTCTCTCCCTTCCTTGGCGAATGGCGATGGTTCCACTCCAGAGTTGCTCGCTTGCTGCTGGAACTGAAGTGATGGAGTAATGTCTCGTCCCCGGTCACAATTTGATTCAGAAAACTGGGTCCCTCCAACCCACGGCACTGCAGTAAACTACGATGGGTTGCACAATACCAAGGTGCCGTAGTCCCTCAACACGTGCAATGTTGACCCCAGTTGATGGAGGGCTCAGTCAACCTTTGTTGTTTGTCATATTTTCCACTGTCAGATTCAGACACTATTTGGCAACATGTTGCCCTGTCATCACTCCACTGTATAGGGGAAACTTGGGATACTGGACCCAATTTTCTGTTTTTGAATTTTTAAATTTATCTTATGTTACCTATGGATATGTGAATCCTCGACATATATACTTCAATGCCTTATACACATTATTTATTCGGGCGAATTGAAACGAGCTTCAATTTGGTCAGGATGAACCACTGAAATGTCATCTTTGTCAGGCCACTTGAAACGTCTCATCTATTCTTCTAGCAAACTTAACATTTCTGAAGAACTTTCAAGAACAATTTCAACAAACTGTTTTACATCCCGCTTGGAACAATATTTTACAATAATCTGTTCATCAAATTCTGGGACATCAATTTCTTCACTTTCTGTATCAGGTTTCTTGGTTTTATTTTTTCTGATAGCCTTCTCTTTAAAAAGTAAAGCTTTTCTTGCTTTGGCTTTTTCTTCTTTCTTTAGATTTTTCTCTTTGCGTTGTGTATATTTCTTTTCAATTTCTTTTTTATCCGGTGTGTCAGTCAACCTTTGTCTTTCCTTTCTTGCAACCTCTATTTGTCATTTTACTTTTCCCTGCTTTTGGATAGGGTAAAATATTTTCAGGACTAACACTGAAGCCTCCTGTAGTTGAAGGTACACTGAAGCCTCCTGTGGTTGAAGGTACACTGAAGCCTCCTGTAGTTGAAGGTACACTGAATCCTCCTGTAGTTGAAGGTACACTGAAGCCTCCTGTAGTTGAAGGTACACTGAATCCTCCTGTAGTTGAAGGTACACTGAAGCCTCCTGTAGTTGAAGGTACACTGAATCCTCCTGTAGTTGAAGATACACTGAAGCCTCCTGTAGTTGAAGGTACACTGAATCCTCCTGTAGTTGAAGGTACACTGAAGCCTCCTGTAGTTGAAGGTACACTGAATCCTCCTGTAGTTGAAGGTACACTGAATCCTCCTGTAGTTGAAGGTACACTGAATCCTCCTGTAGTTGAAGATACACTGAAGCCTCCTGTAGTTGAAGGTACACTGAAGCCTCCTGTGGTTGAAGGTACACTGAAGCCTCCTGTAGTTGAAGGTACACTGAATCCTCCTGTAGTTGAAGGTACACTGAAGCCTCCTGTAGTTGAAGGTACACTGAATCCTCCTGTAGTTGAAGGTACACTGAAGCCTCCTGTAGTTGAAGGTACACTGAATCCTCCTGTGGTTGAAGGTACACTGAATCCTCCTGTAGTTGAAGGTACACTGAATCCTCCTGTGGTTGAAGATACACTGAAGCCTCCTGTAGTTGAAGGTACACTGAAGCCTCCTGTAGTTGAAGGTACACTGAAGCCTCCTGTAGTTGAAGGTACACTGAATCCTCCTGTAGTTGAAGGTACACTGAATCCTCCTGTAGTTGAAGGTACACTGAATCCTCCTGTAGTTGAAGGTACACTGAAGCCTCCTGTAGTTGAAGGTACACTGAAGCCTCCTGTGTTGAAGGTACACTGAAGCCTCCTGTAGTTGAAGGTACATGAAGCTCTGTGTGAAGGTACACTGATCTCTGTAGTTGAAGGTACACTGAAGCCTCCTGTAGTTGAAGGTACACTGAATCCTCCTGTAGTTGAAGGTACACTGAAGCCTCCTGTAGTTGAAGGTACACTGAATCCTCCTGTGGTTGAAGGTACACTGAATCCTCCTGTAGTTGAAGGTACACTGAATCCTCCTGTGGTTGAAGATACACTGAAGCCTCCTGTAGTTGAAGGTACACTGAAGCCTCCTGTAGTTGAAGGTACACTGAATCCTCCTGTAGTTGAAGGTACACTGAAGCCTCCTGTAGTTGAAGATACACTGAAGCCTCCTGTAGTTGAAGATACACTGAAGCTTCCTGTAGTTGAAGATACACTGAAGCCTCCTGTAGTTGAAGGTACACTGAAGCCTCCTGTAGTTGAAGGTACACTGAAGCCTCCTGTAGTTGAAGATACACTGATGAAGGACCTCCTGTAGTTGAAGATACACTGAATCCTCCTGTAGTTGAAGATACACTGAAGCCTCCTGTAGTTGAAGATACACTGAAGCCTCCTGTAGTTGAAGGTACACTGAAGCCTCCTGTAGTTGAAGGTACACTGAAGCCTCCTGTAGTTGAAGATACACTGAAGCCTCCTGTAGTTGAAGGTACACTGAAGCCTCCTGTAGTTGAAGGTACACTGAAGCCTCCTGTAGTTGAAGATACACTGAAGCCTCCTGTAGTTGAAGATACACTGAAGCCTCCTGTAGTTGAAGATACACTGAATCCTCCTGTAGTTGAAGATACACTGAAGCCTCCTGTAGTTGAAGATACACTGAAGCCTCCTGTAGTTGAAGATACACTGAAGCCTCCTGTAGTTGAAGGTACACTGAATCCTCCTGTAGTTGAAGGTACACTGAAGCCTCCTGTAGTTGAAGGTGTTGGATGGGTCGTTAAGGTACATCCTGGGAGGTGTGAGGTTGCAGGTTCCTCAATTGATCTCTAGGGAGAGCACATTGTCTCATCTTCGTCTGGTTTCATCTCTTCTTCATCTAAGTTTGGTCTGTCAGTTACTGATGAACACAAGAAATCCACATCTCTAAAGATGCTATCATTAAACGGCCAAATTCCTGTTTCCTTAGAGCCACTTGTTATGTTAGATGGTGTAAATGCTTGTGGAAAAGCTCTACCAACTAACTCAGCGACATTGTAAATTTAAGGGGCACTCCAGGTTTCTCTATGGTTAGACAATTTGTACAGTGGATGTTGTAATATCCTCTAAGCGAAGAGTAGACTGTGACATCCAAAGGCTGTAATTTATGAGAGCAATGAGGAGGGAATGGCTCGGGCATTGTCTATTGCAGCCAATGAAATGTGGTTTTCATGACTATCCATAAGCAAGAGGACTTTTATTTTCAACTGAGCATCTCGTAAACTTAACAAAATGATTCAAATAAGCAAGAAGGTTTTCTTCAATCCTACATCCTGTAATATGAGCAGCTGAATTTGACCCTGTTGGAGCCCCAAACAAAAAAAATCTGGGTTTGTTTCCATACGTGGAAAAATTAAAAATGGTGGTATGCTGTTCTCTAAAGCATTAATTCCATTACAAACTGTGACTAAATGCCCTCTCTCAGCTGACGTGACTTACTTGCTTTAATTTTTTGGGCATTTCTGCGCTGTAGTAACCCCAGTCTCGCCAACTTTCTATATACTTTCAGGTCCAAAGTTTACTCGATGCAATACCTCACTCAAATTTGTATAAAAAGCAGAGACATTATGTCTTTTAAAACTTGTGGAGCGCGATAAGCTTGTGGCCTCTGGCATTTATTAAAGACAATTCCGGATGTCTGTCCATGAAACTACACCTTCAAATTTAGCCAGCTGCTTTTTCTTTGTCCCAATTTTTAGGATAATTATTTTTATTTTTAACAGCCAAGTCATAATGAAGCCTTGCAACTATTTTGGTAGTCAAATCATGGTTCATACGAACCATGATTTGACTACCTAAATATTTTGCCAACTCCTCTTCTGCTTCAATAAACACTTGATTAACTTTGTAAGATGGAGTAAAATTTGTTCTGTCATCTTTTTGAATTTTTCCTGCATATCTTCTTAAAGTGTTTCTCTACATATACCAAACTCTCTTGCTACAGTATGCATTGCAGCACCACCTACAACTTTTTCAACTGCTCTTTTTAATACTTCTGAAGGTATTGTTCCAAGTATCCCTAACCATCCTGGGTCAAGTATCCCTTGTTGAACTTTTACTACATAACCTTACAAATGTAACCACTTAAGACAAAAAATGTTACACTTGTAGACATTTATTTGTAGCTAAATACATGCTTAAAAAATAGAAGCTATTAAAATATATATATATAAAAATATATATATATATATATATATATATATATACCTTAAAGAGTAAAATTCAAATAAATGGAAGTTCACAGCACCAAAAATTTACTTTTAGACCATCAAATTATATTTAGTATGACTGACCGGCAACTGATGCAGAGACTAGAGTAGTGGTTCCCTCCAAAATGCCACTTGACTCAGGTAAGCAGTGATGCTGTTGCTAACCAACACACAAAAATTTCCCAAATCTGAGAAAAAAAGACTTGGGTCAAGTATCCCTAGTTACCCCACCTCAACAGTTTGACGAGATGAATCTCGCCTGAGGAAACATTATTTACCCACAAAAAGCCTCTCGCGCCACGTACTTCGATAAGGGACCAGTTTTCCGAGAGACCCGCCATTTTGAACTACCCCTGCGGACCTCATATCATGCTAATGACACAGACGCGAGCACTAGACCCTCCTAGTAAGTAGATCAGCCACATTTGAGCTTTCATCTGCCCAGGGGTACACAAATACATATTATGGGATACAGTACATACGATTATAAAACATGCATATATGTGTTTACATCTTGACATACACTGCAGGAACTTGGGAAATGAAGGAACAGGATGGAAGCAGAATGGAGGCAAGTGAAATGAGATTAATGAGAAGCAGGGTCAGTGTGACATACTTTGACAGGATGAGAGAATAAGAGGAATATTAAAGGAAGAACCAGTCTAGGACAGGATAGAGAGGGCACCACTAAGGTGGTATGGTCATGTGAGGAGAATGGAGGGGGAAAGGATGTCCAGGAGGATGTGGAGGTGGAGGGAGTAAGGAGGAGTGAGGAGGGTCCAGTGGCTGGAAGCTGTTCATGATGATGATGATTATTATTTCATATATTTTTCTAAATTAAATGTTATTATTCAACACATTAATTTGGAAGTAATTCATCTTCGAGTTTTTTAACACCGCGTCTTACCACCCATTTGGGTTGTACACCTATGTGATAAATACACTGATGTGATAGGGATTAGGAAGGTTATATTTAGAGGAAGTGTTCCCACATTCTCATGGAGGAGAGAGTGGAAAACCGTCCTCGGTGCACCCGACCGAGGTCGAACCCCAAACTCCCCATCTTTGGCAGTCTCGTCTATTATGAGAGTAGCGCCTTAGAACCTGTGGCCACCAAAGTGGGTTTTAAAATGGTTGATACTGTATTACTAGAGAAGGAGAGTAAATCGACACAAAACAATAGATTGAAGATTGAAACTACTGGTTCTTGTGGATTATAGAATCTTAGAATCGGGTCTGTGAAGTCGTTAAATTAAGCCTTCAACTCCGACTCCTTCATAAATGGCCAAAGTATATTAATTAGTAATAACAAATTTACTGCAGTAAAATGCTCCAATACTGATTACTTCATGGGAAGCTTCTTTGACATTGTGAATTAATATTTATATAATGTTGTCATTCCAAATTATAATTATTGATGTAGGTGACCTGGTGGTCTAGGGGTAAGGTGTCGGACTTCTGAGCTGGCGTCCGGGGTTCAATCCTCGGTCCCGGTACAGATTTATCTGATTACCAAACCCTTCCTTCACCTCTGACAAGATGTGTATTAATCACAACTTGTGAATGTGTGGAATGCCAGGCCTCTACCGTGGTTTGGATCCCACGTTAAACTGTAGGTCCTCCATTTCACCTCACAATCACCCTACCATTACACATTAGCGTAAGTGCGTATAACCCGAACGGGTAGTAAGACGCGGTGCTAATAATAATAATAATAATATAATTATTGATCCTAAAAAATAAAAAAATAAAATAAAATTAGTATATATCTACCATATATTGTTAAAGTCTTATTATAAGTTTTTATTTTGAAGCCTGAATAGATTTATCGACTCCATCCAAGATTACTTCTGACTCCACATATCTGCTTAGAAATGTGAATTTTCTCACTTACCAAACTTTGTGTGAATAATTAGGAGGGAAAACAGGCTCCAGGCTTTCGAATAATGGGACCCTTGGTGTTGTTAACACCTTGATTGTATAAATAGAGGTTGAGGTCGGGTGGAGGAGGCATTGGAAGGCTCTGTCCATTTGTACAACTGTTTAAATAACATTCCCTCCAAAGTTAAATGTCAACCTTTTTTTAAATATTTTGTTTTTAATCACATAAGAGGGCATATATATATACCCACTTCACACTAATCAACAGAAGATGAAACCCAGCGTACTAAATATCAAAGGTGTCTTACATAGTAAAAAAAATATTTCCAAAAGAAACATTTAAACTAATTTAGAAAAAAAAGTTCACGTTAATGTATTGTATATCATTATCTTAAGGTCCCTCGCCGTGCTTATTAGGTAGGTAACATACCTCAAACCAAGCTTCTGTAAACTACTTTAGAAAACAGTGGAATCCTTTTTACATACTTTAAAAAAACACAAAATTTAAAATTATTTTAAGTTGAAAAAAAAAATTATTTTAAACTGATTTTGAAGTTGTCAGATTATTAACACTTCAAAAAGCTGTTCTTTGATATTTAAGGTTCAAGCCTAGTCCTATGTATAATGTCTTGCGTAATCGTCTGTGTTTAACATGATATCAACAATATTAAAACTTATTTTATTCTAGCATTTATACTAACACTCACATATGCAACAGTAACATGGACATTTAATTTAAGAGAGATTACGAAAGTGGAGGTCATGGGAATGAAGTTTGTGAGGAGCAAGTTAGCTATCAAGAGGAGAAACAAGATTAGGAATGAAGTTATCCAGGAAAGAGTTGGGTTACAGGGGGTATATGAGATAGTAGAGGAAGCAAGACTGAGATGGTATGGACATGTATTGAGGATGTTGGAGTACATGAGATAGTAGAGGAAGCAAGACTGAGATGGTATGGACATGTAATGAGGATATTGGAGTACATGAGATAGTAGAGGAAGCAAGGGTGAGATGGTATGGACATGTATTGAGGATGTTGGAGTACATGAGATAGTAGAGGAAGCAAGACTGAGATGGTATGGACATGTAATGAGGATGTTGGAGTACATGAGATAGTAGAGGAAGCAAGACTGAGATGGTATGGACATGTAATGAGGATGTTGGAGTACATGAGATAGTAGAGGAAGCAAAACTGAGATGGTATGGACATGTTTTGAGGATGTTGGAGTACATGAGATAGTAGAGGAAGCAAGACTGAGATGGTATGGACATGTAATGAGGATGTTGGAGTACATGAGATAGTAGAGGAAGCAAGGGTGAGATGGTATGGGCATGTATTGAGGATGTTGGAGTACATGAGATAGTAGAGGAAGCAAGGGTGAGATGGTGTGAACACATAATGAGGATGTTGGAGCACATGAGATAGTAGAGGAAGCAAGACTGAGATGGTATGGACATGTAATGAGGATGTTGGAGTACATGAGATAGTAGAGGAAGCAAGACTGAGATGGTATGGGCATGTAATGAGGATGTTGGAGTACATGAGATAGTAGAGGAAGCAGGACTGAGATGGTATGGGCATGTAATGAGGATGTTGGAGTACATGAGATAGTAGAGGAAGCAAGACTGAGATGGTATGGCCATGTAATGAGGATGTTGGAGTACATGAGATAGTAGAGGAAGCAGGACTGAGATGGTATGGGCATGTAATGAGGATGTTGGAGTACATGAGATAGTAGAGGAAGCAAGACTGAGATGGTATGGTCATGTAATGAGGATGTTGGAGTACATGAGATAGTAGAGGAAGCAAGACTGAGATGGTATGGACATGTAAAGAGGATGTTGGAGCACATGAGATAGTAGAGGAAGCAAGGGTGAGATGGTATGGACATGTATTGAGGATGTTGGAGTACATGAGATAGTAGAGGAAGCAAGACTGAGATGGTATGGTCATGTAATGAGGATGTTGGAGTACATGAGATAGTAGAGGAAGCAAGGGTGAGATGGTATGGGCATGTATTGAGGATGTTGGAGTACATGAGATAGTAGAGGAAGCAAGAGGGAGATGGTATGGGCATGTAATGAGGATGTTGGAGTACATGCGATAGTAGAGGAAGCAAGACTGAGATGGTATGGGCATGTAATGAGGATGGAAAAGGATAGAACACCAAAGAGAATGACAGCAAGGGAAACCAAGAAAGAGATGGGAATATCAGATAACAGAAAGTGAGCCATTTTACTAATCTGACCCGATCACAGGCTGCAAACAGTTGATGATATGATGTATATTGACCAAAGTAAATATATTTTACCATTCTTAAAACACTAGGTATCAAAACTTATCTATTGTGTTATTGAAATGTTTAAAAAATATGGTTTATCACTAAGTTAAACTCTGGTGTCCCATTGCCAATCTTTTTATTTACTTTGGGTTGATTGCTGTGCTTTCATTGTTTATTATCTGAACAATTATTATGAGAATGTATAGTTGCTCCAGACGGGAAAACCTCAATAAGTCAGGTAATTGTTTCATGTCAAATGAAAACAGGAAAATGTCTTGTCAGGGAATTTAATAAAAATTAAGGAATAGTCAAGTAATTTAAATACTCAACTATTTCTGCACCTAAATCATTTAAACAAAAGCGAGTGGTTTTGTTTCTCGATGTTAATAAAATATGGGAGGAATGTAACAAAATTAAAAATTGACTTTCCCAAGGATAACGGGTTAAGTTTAATTTTTTAATGTTGTCTGTAAAACATGGAAAAGTCAAGTAAATAAGTTTTGAAGCACCCTGGGAATGTTATGTGTAATTTGTTTGAGTAAATTTGTTTTGGGGCGATCTTTCAGCAAGTTTATCACTTACTAAACTTATCCGCAACTTTCATACTAAAGTTAGGTTCAGAGGAGAAGAAACCGTTCGTCAAGTCACATGATCTGTAGCTTTCACCGGGGCTTCATGCGAGACTTAAAATTTGCGCCCCAATTATATTATGTAGGATATAAATAAACTGCTCACCCCCTGCGTGACGCAATTAATAATAATAGGCTGCAAAAATACCAGAAAAGAAAAATAATTTAAAAAGGATAAATAAACAAAATTAAGTGACCCCCACCTCCCAATCAATGTTTGCAAACATATTATTCCTTCTTAGGGTTCGGCCAGACTGACAAGCGAGCGAGAGCATGATTAGCAGATAGCTCTCGTTAGTTGTTGACGAGGAGGCTCCGAATCTTGGCTCAGTGAACTGAGGGTGGTTTTTGACAAGTGATTTATTGTTGTGGTTTTCTCCTCCTCTCTCCACGCTAATGGTGATTCTTATTTGTAAAGGCCTACTTTGATAATATTGAAGTATTTTAACATATCAGTTATATATATATATATAAGTATGGTTTATGATGTTACCAATTAGATGAGGCTGTTACTATTAAGTGTGCTAAACCTATCGATAGTAATAAAAATGTCAAAATGAGAAGTTTTCCTAGCACTCAATGAACCAACATACAATAATATTGTCTAGCGCCTGTAAACTAGACTGTACCGGCTCGAGCGCGCTCCAGTCTGGCCGCCTCTAATTACAACCAATGTGTTCTATTTTATATTTTAGTCGCTCGCTCCAGTCTGGCCATCTCTCATTACAACCAATGTGTTCTATTTTATATTTTAGTCGCTCGCTCACTCAGTCTGGCCGCCCCCTTTCACAGACATTAAAACAATCCATATGCACCAGGGAAGAGAGAACTATTTATTACATCTGATTCAAACATTGGTTTTTATTTAATTCAGAAAATATTTTAAAATATAACTTTTGTAGTAAATATAATATTTTGACTTATTTAATATTCTTATAAATTACAGTGTGAGCTTTAATCAGGAAATTTTGGATTTTTGGATTGCGGAAAAGTGAACAAATCTTTTATTTTAGTTTTTGTGGCCACTCTGACCATTAGCCAACTTCTCTAGTTAATTAGTTTGGATAAGTCTAATTAATTTAGTTTATATTGTATGTTCTAATCTAGATAATGTCTCACATTCTCTACCAAGGGGAAGTCCTAAATAAACATTATTTTTCCCAGTTTTTGTCCACAAGTTGGTTGGTATCTCTTGTCGACCAGTAACCCTCTCATTTCAGGGACGGAGTTTGATGGCAGTCCACCTTCTACTGCCCGGCCCACAAAGCGACTGGTCTAATCCTGAATGTCCGCTGCTTGTTCTAGATGATGTGGTGCTGGTCCCACCCCCACCCAAGATCTCTCGTCCGGCTACCCCACCACCCCCCACCATCAGCGCGGCCGCACCGCCCCCTCCCAGCAGCCGCTCAGACCAGGCGCTATCCGTGGAGGAGACCAACAAACTTCGCGCCCGACTGGGGTTGAAGCCCTTGGATGTGGGGGGAACGGGCCCCCCGGTCCTATCCAAGGAGCAGGAAGAGAAGAAGAAGGAAAGGAAGGAGAAGGGGGAGGACCTCGGGGGCGTGGACATGGGCGAGTTTGTCCACAAGCCCGCCGGTGAGTTTTCTTTTTTAAATTATATTACTCTTTTGTGTAGATTTAATATTGTGATAAAGTGTCGGTAAATTTTAAAATATTCTGATCATATAAATTGAGTTAAACATTGTTAAAAATGTTGATGACATTGTTACTGGTGTTAGATATTTTAGAAATCTCATTACTGGATAGGATTGTGTGAAGTCCCTTCTTTAAATTCAAACAAAATCGAACCAAATATATTGGTGAATCCAAGTTGAAGTTTTAATGTTGGATGAAAATATAAAACTTTGCATAGTTATGTAAATTTAAGTATTAAATATAACTTACAAATTGCTACATTTCAAACATACAATAGTTTATATATTTAATTTTAAATTGATAAATTAAGTTATTATTACCAAATTTAATTTAATTACTTTAGATTTTTTTTTATGAAAACACTCATTTGTGTTGGAAATAAACTCAGAACATTTTTAAAAAAAACTGTTTAAACTTTTAATTAAATTTTTTTTATCAAAGTTTCGAAATTGTGGAATTTGAAATTTTATTTTTGAATCTAAGTCGAAATGAATGAATATTTGAAGTGGCGTCAAAGTTTCTGGAGCTTCGCATTGTGGTCCAAGTAGGTTTGGTAGGCTAGACTGGTGTTTAGCTTTTCACAGGCTTGCCGATGTTTCAGAGAGCATCGCGGCCAAGGTGCGCACGGAGAAGGTGAAAGAGAAGCTTGTGGAGCGCCGGGAGCGCAGGCACATAGAGGCCAAGTTGTCCAAGGTGAAGCCCCTCGCAGAGTCGGACTCTGACGAGGACACTCGGGCCTGGGTGGCCAAGAACAGGAAGATATCGGCGGAGAGACTTCAGGCCGAGAAGAGGGTCAGTTCAAACTCTCTCCACCTCGGGGTAGCTAGGGGTGGGTCCTCCAAATCCTTAAGTCCTTAAGGATACTTGAGATTCAAGGAGTTGAAAAAAAAATTTAGCTCAAAATTCCTCCATATCCCCCAACGCTCTTTAAAATTTTACCATTTCTCTATTTTAAAAAGTTGTCTCTTTTTCCTTTTAAGCCTATATGACAAACCCAACAACCAGAACCCAGATAATTAATTTACCACCTAATAGAATATTAATTCACTTTACGACAGAAATAGTAAAGTTGATGTTGATGCGTTTGTCAGGCCAAGATGCTGGATCAGCTTGACGCAGAGTTTGGGGTGGGGGATCTTGTCGAAGACGAGATGAGAGACCTCCGCAGAACCGCCTACACTCACAGGGACCTGCAGGGACTGCAGGTGCATCACGACTTGGTAAGAGAACAAAGCTCATTGTCTTCAGACCAAGAGTCGGAAAAACTTGCATAATTATCGGACCAGCAAAGGAACAAGGATTTGGGGACAAGACCACAGGATCAAATTTAGATTTATGTTGTTTCATAAGCATTTCCTATTTGTAAATTTTAAACAGCAAACCAGTGTAAATTAGCCGAAACAAATTTTAATCAAAACAGAGACTTTACTACATATTTTACGTTTGGTTTCATTTTAGCCATGATTACGCCAAAAAAACAAATGAGTAACTCAGGGTATCACTGCATCAGGGAAAACGGGGAACTATGCTGAATTTTATTAATGTTTGATTGGCTACCCGGTTGACAAATACAGGTTGTATTTGACCCACAAATGTACCAAAGCAAAGTTAATATTAATTATCTTATTTAAAAACATAATATATTCTCAGCAAAAAAAAGTAATAGTGATGTTGTTATATCTCCCATTTGTTATATTTGTAAGAAGGTACAGGAAAGGTGGATAGAAACAAATAAAAGGAACGAACACAATATGGCTTTTACAATGGAAAGAACACAGTTCACACTCTAAACCATTACATGTTATTTTCCTCCTCTAAGTGTCTTATCATTCTTTATCAATTCCCTTTTATTCCCTCCTCCTTCCTAGCCCCTTTGTTTCCTCTTTTCACACTCCTCTCTGACGAGTTCCGATAGAATGGAACCTAGGTCGGGGAATCGGGATTTTCTCCAAGAGGCAGCCCTTACCTCTTTGTCCAGTGGCAGCAGTGTAAAGTGTGAACTGTGTTCTTCTTTTCATTGTAAAAGGCATATTGTGTTTGTCCCCATTTATGGGTGTTTCTATCCATCTTTCTTGTACCCTTTCTCCATAAACAACAAAACATACCTCATAAAGAAGAAAGGTGCTAAAAGGCTACATCTGCAATCTATCATTTCTCTGCGACCCTCTTCAATGCCCGAACGGTCTAAGGTGTCACTCTTGTGTTAAACTGGCCTGCTGATGACGGGGAGATAGGTTCAAATCTTGGTTAGGTCGACCTTTTTTTCTAAATGGTTTACCACTCTTCTTCCACGCAAATGCGGGTAATTCCCTCTAAAATACCTCCTTCCTCATCTCTATCCCATTAGAGTAACTATCATAAATGTATATAACCTGAACAGGAAGTAAGAGGCGGTGGTATAAAAGTATATATTTGCAAGCTATTGGTTTGGCAACACTGTACTAGTGTGTCCATCTATTGGTTTGGCAACACTGTACTAGTGTGTCCATCTATTGGTTTGGCAACACTGTACTAGTGTGTCCATCTATTGGTTTGGCAACACTGTACTAGTGTGTCCATCTATTGGTTTGGCAACACTGTACTAGTGTCCATCTATTGGTTTGGCAACACTGTACTAGAGTGCTACAATGTAATTTCTGTGGTGTTTGTTCTCCTAGAACAACTTTCACGAAGGTAAGACGGTGGTGCTGACGCTCAAGGACCAGGGAGTGCTAGATGAGGATGACGACGTGCTTGTCAACATCAACATGCTGGACGATGACAGATACAGGAAGGTGTGTATGATTACCCGGGTAGTTGGAAGTCTTGGCGAGGAAATGCTCGGGTACGATGTATGAGCTTCACCATATGGAAGATTTTCTACTGGCTGTGGCTTAGTGTTTGGTGTGTATGTTCAATGTTCATAGTTCCTGGTCCCGGGTTCGATCCCCGGTGCTCCCAGAATGTATCTGCGGAGCAGTGTGTCTTGAACGGGGTAAAACTCAGCCTTGTGAGGACATATGAGGAGCTACTTGAATAAAGAAGTAGCAGATTTGGTCTAAAAAACTGAGATTAACGGCCAGAGGACTCGTGCTGATCACATGATACCCTCTATCAGCAAATATTGGCACTATCATTGCTAACAGTAGTGGCTGCTCGGCTGCCATGGAGTTTTTTAAAATAAGATTTAAAAGTTTTATAAATAAATTTCAAAATTTAATTGGAAATTGGTTTTTGAGTTTGGTGGTTCAACCAGACCCCAGCCCATTAGTTTAACACCTTCAACTGAATGTATGAATGCTATAATAATTGGATTTTAACACCAAAACTCCTAAGGATGGAAATGGAAATAGATTGATATGTTTTATTATGGTCATTAAAATAAACATTCAATGTGTTTGTAATTTGTCTGTCCTAGAATAACGAAATACGCCGTAAGAAGCCCAATCTTCATGGGTACGACGTGTACCAAGACTCAGAGTTTGACGAGTACGGCAATGTGCAGGACAAGGGGGTCCTCGCTAAATATGACGAGGAGATTGACGGTCACAAGACTAAGATGTTTACTATCGGTAGGTATTGCCACACTACTGGGCGTTCGATGTAACCCTGGTTTCTAGGGGTGTGTGGGCTTCAAGGGTGTTCATAGATTTGCTCTGTGTAATCCTGAGCTCTCAGGGTGTGCAAAGGTGTGCTCTGTATAATCCTAGCCTCTAGAGGTGTGAGGGTGTGCTCTGTGTAATCCTGGGCTCTAGGAGTCTGTCTCTTTGTCAAAGATGGAGTCAAGCAACCAGTGGTAATGTTGCTCCTCCTTGCAGGTGAAAATGCGGTGGAAGAGCAGCGCCAACGCACCCTGGCCGCTGTACGCCAGAAGCTGAACAACAAAGTGGTGGTGTCCCTGGACACTCCTCCGCTACAGCTTGCCGCAGAGTATTACACCGAGCAGGAGCTCGAGGTCAAGTTCAAGAAGACCAAGAAGAAGGTGAGTGGCTCTCCCGGGAAGGGCTGGACGCGTCACTCTCGCTGCAGACTAGATGGGATTGGGGTTCGAATCTCAACCTGCCCATCCTAGCTTGTATCCTCTTCTTTCATCCCCCCAGGTTTCTGCTCGATATTGGGACTTAGTACACCTTGGCACATCTCTACTCCAGATCAGACTTCTGATTGCCTTCATCTTTCCCCCATTCCTCTCTAATTTCCTCCTCTTTCCTCTACCACACTTCTCAAATACTCAATTCATGTTCAATTACTGACATCCTGAACTGTTTTGTACACCACTAGTCAATATTCATATGAATAAATCTGAATTAATTGCATTCTATGTTGTGATAACTTGGTTTATCGTATTAAAGTGAAATATTACAAAAATTGTGTGATATAAAATTTTCCAAGTGATTTTAGTGGATAAATTGACATAAATAAGTCTAATATTTTAAATCACAAAAAAACTAGCAAAAATTTCAAACTTCGAACTGACTTATAGAATATTTCATATGTTTGATTCGAGTTTGCTTCGAATTGGCTACTTTAAATTCAATCTTCCTCATTCCTAACACATTAGTGTAATTAGTACATATGCATATAACAGGTAGTAAGACACGCTGTGAATAAATAATTACTCAAGCCTTTATTTTTCATCTCGACCTACATGTCTCGCCCCTTCTTGTCTCAGTTCCGCAAACTGCGTCGCAAGCCTCTCAAGGCAGAGGACCTGATGCCCCTTCCCGACGCCCCGGCCATTGTGGAGGGGAGTGACCTCGGGTCCCGCCAACCACCCCCCTCCGATACACAAGACCTGGACCTCGACTCCATGAGGAGAGTGAAGCAGGAGCCGCTCGACAATGCCGACGCCGTGGACGTGGACGACTTGCCTCGTGAGTAGACGAAACTAGAGTAGGGTCAAAACCACATTTTCTAGGGTAGCATGACAAGATTAAGTGGTAGGGCTGTGCGAAGATTCAAAACTTTGATTCGACTTTGAAAAGAAAAATTAAAAAAATCAGCTTCTACAATTAGAAAGCTTTGCTAATAAAAAAATATTGACAGTTAAAAATACTCATCTTTGTTCATTTATCACCAATTTGAAGTGTTATATAAATAACCACATATGGTAATTCCACATGTTCTGACACACGCAGTGGAGCGGGAATTACAACTTAGTCGAGGGGATTCAGTTGGGATTCAAATGACTGATGTTTTACTCTATAATATTCATTATGTGTACACTTTGTTTAACCTGAAGGGAAACAGTCTTGCCTTGGATGTTCAAACTTTGACCAAAGGATGTGCGAGACTCGGAAAATATCGATTGAGACGAGCAAAATATATCTTAGAATGAAAGTTAAAAATGAATTTAGAAAATTAGAGAAATTTGGGGGAAAAAAAAATTAAAAAGCAAATAACTGCATTAAGAAATGTACAAATCTGACTTAGTTACAATTATACTTTAAAGACTCGGCAATAGGCCGTACTTCACACCAATCATTGAGAAATGTTTTGGTTATAAATATTGTTTTTCAATATCAAACTTTGATATTATAGACGAATAAGTTATAAATGATATATATTACAAATGTCACCATTTTACTAATTGCATTTAAAATATGTTGAACTGTATCTAAAGTGTTTGAATGGAATATAATATAATTGGAAGAAAGCACCAGTCCAAATATCAAAAGGAACTCTATAAACTATATATTTACTCTAATAAACATAATTTACATTTCTGTTCTTCCAAAGGAAGTTTTTTCGTCTCGCATTAAAAAAGTGGTTCTCGCCTATCCCCACTTATAAGCTATACCATAGTGGAACAAACCAAGGTAAGGTGCTTTACAGGATAAATAGTCAATAGAAGGTTTGCCTGAAGAGGTATATTATTATTATTACTATTACCACCGCGTCTTAATACCTGTTCGGGTTATACACACTTATGCTAATATGCAATGGTAGGGTGACTGAGATGAAAGGGAGGACCTACAGTTTAACGTGGAATCCGAACCACGGTGGAGGCCTGGCATTCCACACATTCACAAGTTGTGATTAATACACGTCTTGTCAGAGCTGAAAGAGGCATGTTAAATTATTTTACTGATATGTACATAAGCTCTTTTTTACTAAATAACATATTTAATTGTTAACATGATGTATAGTCATCACATTAGCATAAATCCAAACAACATTCTCTTGTATTTTATATTTTTGTTAGATAATATTGTCTGGCATTGGTAGATGCTGCTAGTACCCTTGTTTGTTTGTGATGTCCTCTTCACTTGGTACTGTGTGTTGTTTCCTTTAGCGCTTCCCGACTTGACCGACGTAAAGTTAGAGCCAGATGACAATGAGCAGTTAGATCTACAGTTGGCGCTAACCAAGGCTCGACGCCTCAAACACAAGGAGTCCAAGGACAGCAAGCGGTCCGCCGAAGAGGTGAATATTTATATTTTATAGCTAATGATGTAGGTTCCTTTTAAGGGAATGTTTCAACAATTGTCCGGAAAGAGGATGGGAGACCACATTGTATAATAAAAACCAATACCTGTATCGCTGGTCGCGAGATCTATAGATCTTTAATATCGTGTTTAGACTGTATAGCTGATGACCAAGAGATCAGGGCTCAAATCGCTATAGAGTGTACCGAGGGTTTTTTTTCCTAGGTTTCCCGTTCTCTTCCCCATTCCATTGGTGTGATTAATGCACGCTTATAACTCAAACCGGTACTAAGACATGGTGGAACAGGAACTATCAGTCTCTGGTCTCTGTAGGAAGTGATCCCAACAGTGTAATCAGCAAAGTTGTGTTTGTAATGGTTTGGATTTATTTTGGATCATCCAATCTATCGTTAAATGAAAACCCACTGGTTTTTCAAAATTGTTTTCCACTCTTCCTCCACACTAATGCAGGCACACTTCCTTTAAAATATACCCTTCTATATTCCTAAAACCATTAGTGTAGTTAGTACATAAAGAGTACAACCCAAAAGATTACTTAGATGCGATGACAATTGAAAAGAAATGAACATGTTTTGTGGTATTGTATTTCCAAGGTGGCGAAGGCTATCCTGAAGGGTGACGCAGAGGGAGGGACAGGTCCTGGGGGCTCCATTGTTCTGAACGCCACGGCCGAGTTCTGCCGGACGCTCGGTGACATTCCTACCTACGGCTTGGCCGGTAACAGGGACGAAGATGCGGAGGAGCTGCTGGTGAGTCGTGTGTTGTCTAGTAGGGCTGACTCACCAGTCACAACTTTATTACCTCATTGGTTTAGTTTGTTCTCCTCATTCTTCTACTTGTTCAGCTCAATCACTTTAGACTGGATGAGTGGGAATTACATTTTTTCGATTCCAAGCATAGTTAAATTGAGTTAGATTAATTATTATTCCTAAAGCCAAATTGAAGTTTGAATATTTAAATAAAATGAAGTTGGAAAAAAAAATATATAAATTGCATAGTTTTATATACATGCTTGGTAGGTGTATGTGAAGTCCACTTTATTTAATTTGAATTGAATATATGAAATATTCTCAAAGCCAATGAAGTTCAAATATTTTTTGTTAATTTAATGCTTGAAAAAATATTATATTGTGGCTATTTATATAATTTTATACACAAAAATTACTTGGAAAATGTTTTATTGCACAATTGTTTGTAATAATTTGTTTTATTTTGATAAATCACGTTATAATTACAACTTACAAGTCAATTGCTTAACCCTTTGAGTGCCAATTGAAATTACAAAAAAATGTGCTAAAAGTGCCAAGCAATTTGGCTGAAAAATACAGGATTTTGTTTAAATTTTAATAACCTATTAGTCTTTGAACTTCTAGCACTCAAATTCTTACATAAACTATCTTACATGCTTGCCAATCCGATTATATAATTATACATATACTTTTTTAATTTTTAAATATAATAATACAACCAAGATATTAGAAAAAATACTGTTTTATTTAACATTAATTTTTAAGCTTTGAAAATTTAAATAGCTTGAAATAGAATAAATCACTGAAAAGAACATAAAAAACTGAGTAAATAACAAAGTTTAAAAAAAAAAAATTTTTAGATCTTACACTAAAATTGGGTTATGCATAGCAGCTGTTTCAGTGACCATCAACTTTAGCAGGATTATAGTAAAATAAAGTCTAAAATAAATAATTGGCTTGGAATCAGTAGTAGGGGTTGAAGGGGGTACTTCAAACCTGGTACTTCTGCATAAATATGAAGAGGTTGTGGTGGATTATCCTGATCTTCACTATTTATTTCATCCCAATAGGAATCACTTGTATTCACACTCACGTTATCAATGTCAGCTGCCACTCCTACTTGTTCCGATCTTTCACTTTCACTAGAATATAATTCCTTTTCAGGTTCATTATTTACAAATTCAGAATCACTAACAAATTGATGACTCTCGCTAGAGCTATCAATAAATATTGAAAGTATTTCTGTGTGTTGAATCGCAACCTTACTCTTAGTAGCCATTTTTACAAACAAGGCCAAAGATAAAACTCATAAAGTTGGAAAATAATATTTCCATGTTCGATATATTGAAACTCTTAAGTGCAAAGACAAATAAAAGTAGCTCGAACACACGAGAACGCGGTGGAAATAAAATGTATGCCATCTGTTGACTTAATACTGAACTAAGAGCTTGTAAACATGGGATTGCTTTGAGCGATGCCGGCAATTTTAGCAAATATTTCCCGCATCGTTCTGAGCGACGTTGGCATTCAAAGGGTCAAGTTCTTTTCCATATAAATATTAATTTTCAAGGTATATAATCGCTCAGAATGGGATTAATTGACCATAAAGTGGGTATTTTAACCTTAAATATTTTAATTGGCATAACTTCGTAATTGACGAAGCTGGAATTCTTTTTGAAGCTCAAACACTCCTAATTTTTGGTAGGAAGGGTCGTCCACAATTTCTTTTAAATATTCAAACTTCGATTTGGCTTTAAGAATATTTCATGTTATTTGATTTTGTTTCAACTTTAAAAGAAAAAGTCTACTCACACACCCTGAGCTCTAATAGTAACTTATTTCACCTTCTTGGACTGTGAAGTTGATGTTGAGGAGTGATTGCCCGCAGGACTATGAACGGGAAATGAACGAGGAGAAGAGGAGACAGGATGAGGAGGGAAGGCAGCGAGGGGCCTGGAACGAGGTGGAGATGGGTGAGTCTAGTTTCTCTGTCCCTTGTGCAGCCCCTCCTGTGCCTCTAGACCCTTGAGAACATTCAGCACAAGGTTCACACAAGTCACTAACCTCGTCCGTGGTCACTCTCGCGATAGACAGGACTGCCAGTGACTGGGGAGATTGGGGCTCGGATGGTCGTTTTTTCCTAAATTATTTACCATCCTCCTCCTTTGCAAATGTCTTTACATTTCTTCTAGAACCTACCTTACTCAACTCGTACCTTATTCGTGTAAACATATCAACTCTTTCCAGTCTGTGTCTGGGTCAGTTTAGTAAAATGCCTCCAGCGTCCTTTGTCCTTCCACCATTCTCCTCCTTTGATTGCATACATTCTTCTCCTCTCACCTGCACATTTTCTCTTATTTGCTACTCCCATCTCTATTATCTCATGTACTCCCTGTACTCCTTCTCTTTCTCAAATAACTCCATTCCTAATCCTGTTTATCTTTGTGACAGCTAACATGCTCCTCACAAACTTCATTCCCATGATCGTGTAAACATGTGCATATCCCAAACACGTATCAAGACGCAATACACCAATTACGTAATTAGAGCCATATTATTACATAATTTTTATACATACTGAACAACCACCAAACCCAAGGTCATTGATTCACCTTACAAATGTTTTAACCCTAGCATATGCCCCCTCTGTCAACAGATGAGACCCCGGTGGACGTGCTGCCAGCCGAGGTGCCCATCTTGGACGCAGAGCCAGACGTGGGTTCGGGCGTGGCGGGCGCACTGAGACTGGCCATCAGCAAGGGCTACCTGGAGAAGGAGGACAAGAACAAGCCTTCCGCATCACGCTTTGCGCACCTGCAGGCGCAGAACTACTCCATCGAGGACAAGACGTACTTGTGAGTGTGATCCTCTATTATCTCGACAGTAGAATATTCAAGAACATATTGAATATTTATACTGTGTAGTTTTTATTTTTAGTTTTTATATCGATTTTTACTGGCTTAGCTGAACTCAACATAACCCTAGGACAAACTTAACCTGACCTCAGACCATTAATGTAACAAATAAATAATGAATACATACCGTATGGGCCTGAATTTAATGCTTTGTTTTTCTTATAAAAATATCTTTTCGAAATCTATACTCTTATTATATGAGCGGCCAGATCCTTACATAGGTCTATTTTATAACATGCTGGGACTGTACTGGCTGGCTGAGTTGCATGTCTATTAATAGGCTCAACAGCAAAACATAGTATGAGAGAGTATCACTGTATTGGCAGGCAGGCAGGAAGCTCAAGGTCAAAAGAGGATTTTCCCCCCTTCATTTTCTCTGAGCTGGCTGGAACCATGTCATTTTCTTCTGCTCGGTTTCTTGAACAGCCCAGTCATCTGGCACTTGATTGTTGTTAATGTCCGGTAAAGCCGCTGTATCCCGGGTATGCCAGCTGCTCTTATCATATCTGCTCTGAGTTTATCCATCCCAGCGGACTTACCACTTTTCATCCCCTGCAAAGCTCTTTCCACATCTGCCCATGTAATCCGTCTCTTTTTCATTTGGTTTCTTCTCCACTTACTCCACCACCAATTAGTAGTACATCGAAATAGACTTTCGTATTGTTGCTAATCTCTTTCATATTGCTAACTACTTCTCCATCTTCCTTTTGAAATGCTTTAATAGCCTCCTTGTCAGTTCTTTTATTTCCTTACCATTCCGAATGGCATTTTCATATCCTCTTTGCTTGGATCCATAAAGACCTTGTTAAAAACACCAAATAAAAAACAAACTATAGCGAATTCAATAAAGTATTTCTGGGTAGTAGATCACCTTGGTTTTCCCTTTTTCAGTGATGATGACAAGTTTGGACGACGAGAACGTTACAGTGGTCCAACATCCGACTTCAAGGAAAAGGAGACATTCAAACCGAACGTCAAGCTGGAGTACATTGATGACGATGGTCGT
Source organism: Timema podura (assembly GCA_033556935.1). Lineage (NCBI taxonomy): Eukaryota > Metazoa > Arthropoda > Insecta > Phasmatodea > Timematidae > Timema > Timema podura. Next base: position 58,678,433 of record JAVRXN010000012.1, on the reverse strand, counting down.
ATTCTGAACGCAAAGGAGGCTTTCAGGTCTGCACTTATATATATAGATTGTTATTGGCTTAATTTACAAACACCTTGTTCAGCCGGGATTTAAAGTAAAGAATGTAAAGTACTATTATTTGTTATGTTGAATACTACTATCATAAAGATGAATACAGTTTTTTAAAGAAAATGGGTGGTTCACTTCGGTTATTGGGGTAAAATTATTACATATTGACCGAATTATGCTACTTTTCTTCTCGAATTATTCAAAATTTCACTATTGAGTATTTTAAATTCAAATACGAATATTTCAGAAATTAATGTTCCAAAATATTAGAAATTTTGAATATTCACATGCCCCTAGTTGGGTGAGAAAGATTTTTTTTCAGCTGTAGAAAATCTGCTTGGCCCTATGTTGCCTTGACCCCCTCAATCGTCGGTGTCACGGCTCTTGATGAAAGGTTTGGTTGTCTGGTTCCCAGGTATCTCTCCCACAAGTTCCACGGTAAAGGTCCGGGCAAGAACAAGGTCGAGAAGCGGATGAAGAAGAACGAACAGGAGGGGGTAAGCGCGCGCTCACATTTACTTCTAAGCCTGTGCGAAGCTTCAAAACTTTGGATCTAAATCTTGTTTGGATTCAGATTCCATTTGAAATGGAATATCTTGGATTCGCACAGGTCTCAATACGTAGACTTATATAGCACTGACTGAAGTTACAAGGGAGGCCAGTGTTCAAATCCCAGCTGGGTACATTGTGAATGCATTTCACTTGTTATTCCTATTCTCCACGCATCAGGTCGATGATAACACCATTGTGGATAACAACTAGACTAAACTAATAGTAACACTTTGGTTTGTGACCCATTTGATTGGCTGAATGGTCTAAGGCGTCACTCGCATGCTGATGTCGGGACTGTGGGGATTTGAATCCTGGTCAAGTCTACTGAGGGTGAAATGGTTTCCCATGCTCCTTCCACGCAAATGCGGGTAGATTACCTCTAAAATGCTTCCTTCCTCATCTCTATCCTGTTAAGAGTAATTAACACACATCCATAAAACCCAAACCGGTATTAAGGTGTGGTTATATATAAAAATTATGTGTTCATCTTTGTAGCTGATGAAGCAGATGAGCTCTACCGACACCCCTTTGGGGACCCTGAACCTGCTGCAGGCCAAGCAGAAGGAGACTCAGTCTGCGTTCGTGGTCCTCAGTGGCAGCAAACAGACGTAAGCGTTAAGACTTTAATGGTCCGTATAGTGCAGTGCGCATGAGCAGAGGGGTGCGCCAAAAAAATGTAGTTTGTTTTGTTAAATACACCCGTTCTTGATCCATATGTTCAAAATAAAGAAGAGAATAACGTCTTCTGCCTCAGTAGTTGAGTGGTTAGGGTGCCGCCCTACGCTAAATAAACCTAATCAATTTTAATAGGCTACACACACAACACTTTTATGGTAATTATTAATTGTGTGATAATATCTTAATCATTTGGCTGTGCCTACTAGATGTTTGGTCTCCAATTAATCCCTTTGGGTTATACTTTAGCGTCTTCTTCCAGGCCTAAAAGTGTTCAAACCTATAAAATAATATATCATTTCGGCCATGGATGTACAAATTATTTTGGCATTGTATTGATAAAGCGGGTTTATTATATTTTTTAATTTTTGAAAAAAAAAAGTAGGGAGGGGGGCAATACGTGAAAATAAAATAAATTGAGAGGCGTGCATATTGTGTAAAAGGTTGAGAACCTCTGATCGAGTGAGTGCATATTGTGTAAAAGGTTGAGAACCTCTGATCGAGTGAGTGCATATTGTGTGAAAGGTCGAGAACCTCTGATCAAGGGAGTGCATATTGTGTAAAAGGTTGAGAACCTCTGATTGAGTGAGTGCATATTGTGTGAAAGGTCGAGAACCTCTGATCAAGGGAGTGCATATTGTGTAAAAGGTCGAGAACCTCTGATCGAGTGAGTGCATATTGTGTGAAAGGTCGAGAACCTCTGATCAAGGGAGTGCATATTGTGTAAAAGGTCGAGAACCTCTGATCGAGTGAGTGCATATTGTGTGAAAGGTCGAGAACCTCTGATCAAGGGAGTGCATATTGTGTAAAAGGTTGAGAACCTCTGATTGAGTGAGTGCATATTGTGTGAAAGGTCGAGAACCTCTGATCAAGGGAGTGCATATTGTGTAAAAGGTCGAGAACCTCTGATCGAGTGAGTGCATATTGTGTGAAAGGTCGAGAACCTCTGATCAAGGGAGTGCATATTGTGTAAAAGGTTGAGAACCTCTGATCAAGGGAGTGCATATTGTGTAAAAGGTTGAGAACCTCTGATTGAGTGAGTGCATATTGTGTGAAAGGTCGAGAACCTCTGATCGAGTGAGTGCATATTGTGTGAAAGGTCGAGAACCTCTGATCAAGGGAGTGCATATTGTGTAAAAGGTCGAGAACCTCTGATCGAGTGAGTGCATATTGTGTGAAAGGTCAAGAACCTCTGATCAAGGGAGTGCATATTGTGTAAAAGGTCGAGAACCTCTGATCGAGTGAGTGCATATTGTGTGAAAGGTCGAGAACCTCTGATCAAGGGAGTGCATATTGTGTAAAAGGTTGAGAACCTCTGATCAAGGGAGTGTGTTTGTTTGGGAGTGTTCCTTAGTTATTTTCTTAAATTAAATTCTTCTTGCATGTCGTGTTGGCAGAGCTGTTCCATGCAATGACAGAACACAGCCTTACCCAGTTCTCATTGTTCTGTTCCAGGACTTCCATCTCCAAGACAAAGCTCTAAGACTGGCTTGCTCGGTTGTGTTGGCAGAACTGCAATGTCGTCACCTTGTACCGTTTAGCTGTGTTACAATCTGGCCCCCTCGCCCATGTATATTTCTTAATGAGCTATAACTCAATTATTTTAATAAAATGTACAACAAAATGAAATAAGTAGGACAACTTTAAATTTTTATTTTCTATTTTGTTCAGTCTGCATTTTGTAAAATGTTTCTTAGGCCAAGGTTTTTTGCGTTTAGAACCAAATGTTTGGTGTCAAAAATCAAGCTGGGGCGATCAAGTTTTCAGTGAGCCATGTATCAATATTTGATACTGATCATGTGATAAAACCACAGGAAAAACATGGGTTTTGTTTTGTTTTATAAAAAGTAGGTTAGGTATGAATATAAATGTGCCCAATATATGAAGAATAGGAAAAAAATGCATCAGTGGTTGCTTTCTTAGGTTTGTAAAACAAGCTGTTGGTTGACTTCAGAGTCACATTACTGGTCACGGGGTCTAATGTGTCACACTCATTTTTGAACAATTGCTAGTGATAAGGAGATCAGGTTTTGAATCTTGGTCGGGGTCTTTTTTCCGAGGGTGCTGTTTTCCTAAACTATTTTCTATTATCAGTCCCAAGTGAATGTAGGTACATTTTCTATAATATTCTACCTTAATCTCTGGCCAATATCTGTACCATAATTTATGTGTAATGCCTGAACTCTTGTTAATATGTGATGAAAAAAATAAAATATGAAAATTTTGTAAAGTAGAGATGTGAAAGACTCGAAAATATCTCAATCTCGTCTCGAAAATTCCAAGAAATTTAAAATAAAAAAAAAGCAGCAAATAACTGCCCTAAGGAATATATTTATAAACCAAACAGAGAATTTATTATTTCTAAAAGTGGTTATCGTACAAACTCGGAAAATAGGCAGCACCTTTACACCAAAAATAGCCCTCATTAAGAAATGGTTTCTTTATAAAAATATTGTTTTTCAATATCAAACTTTGACGTAATAAGCTGTTACACTACAAATAAACTATAAATCTTATACATTGCAACTTTTACTCAATCTAGAGTTACGTTTTCAAAATTTTAGGGTCATATTGTGCGAGGAATAAGACCTTTGAATCCTCAAATGTCTTAAATACTTAAGGTACAGGAAAGGTGGATACAAACATTAAACAGCTTTTACAATGAAAAGAACACGGTTCACACTTTACATCGCTACCATTGGACAGAGGTAACGGCTGCCTCTTGAAGAAAATCAATTGTTAGTGCTCTATCCCCCGAGCTAGGTTTCATTCTGCCGGAACTCATCAGGGAGGAGTGTGAAGCGCGCAACGCAACTTTCTAAAAGAGGAAACCAAAAACACACAAAAGGGAGAAAAAGGAAATTGGTAAATGATGATAGAACACTTAGATAGGAACAAATAACAGGGAGGAAAAATACAGGAAATGGACAATGGATGCTAATATATGTACTTTTCTTTTCTTTTAAGGAAAACCTAATTACTTAGGAATAATCAAGATTAGTTTTTTTTAATGTGATGTTTTTAAAAGCAATTATGATGCTCTACTAGTGGCTTAGCCCAAGATAATTCTAGGGCGAAATTATGACTAGATCACAGCCAACTTAAAGCAGCCTTTTATAACATATTTTATTTTCTAGTGGATAAACATATATTCTAGATCATTCTCTTGATGGAGTTTTCAAATTATAACGCTGTGTCGTGGTACAATCCAATAAGCCGATACACAAGCTTTACATTAACAGGTTATTTCAAATCTCCTCACAACGGCCAACGAAGCTGTCTGCTTGTTTCTGGCTGTACAGCGCATGTGTTATCAAATGCGTTTGCGCACTGATTTGAGACAGTTAGTTCTGAGATTTGATTGGTTCTCTCGTGCCGAATATCTCGGGTAGAGCGGACGAAGTAGATATGAGTTGAACTTTAGCGGAACGGCTCGCGCCGAGGTGGAAATCTTGTGATTGGCTTAGATCGAGTCACGTGACCACATTGACTATTCAGGGCTGTTACAAATTGGTAATCATAAGAAAATAATCTCAAGTAATTAAATTACATGTTGGTAACTTGAGATATCAGATTGAAACAAAATATTACTAAAAGTTAAGCAATACATTATTTTCTAAGTGATTTCAGTGTGCATAAAGCTATAAAACTAAGCATAAAGTGGTGGGTTTTTTTCAGGCATAAAACAACTAACAAAAAATATTTGACTTTGAGAATATTTCATGTATTCAATTCAAATTGAAAAAGTGGACTCTGAAAACTGCTATTAAAAAATGAATCCTAAATGTGAACATTTTCTACACGATTTGAATACAGAAGATAATTTTGTCCCCTCTAAATTGACTAATTATTTTCATAGCTCTTATTGTGAAATACATAGCTGACATTGTGAGAGTATAAAAGTAGATAATATTAATCTAGTATATAACTAGTTTAAGTATGAAAACTATGTGTTTTGTCATTGCAGTAGAAATATGGTCCTGCAAGTGGAGCAAAAATCTAAGAGACCAATTTTTTTTTAATAGTGTTCATTTGTATTAGTTGTATAATTTATATCTCTTAATGAATGATTACAATTCAGTTAATATTTAATCTTACATATAAATAAATTGCCAATTAAAGTTTAGTTTGCAGTTTTATTTTGTCATTGAATTATTTTTATTAAAATCTTAGTTTATTGTTCTGTTATTTTAATTGCAACACACTAAAAAAAAGTCGAGTAAATCCATTTAGCTCAAGGAAATAAAACATTTTAACCCATTCCCTGGTGTGGGCGCTGAACGCCTTGTTTGTCCAAACATTCCCTGGCATGGGCACGAACCGACAGTTCATTGCCATAAGTCAATGTGATGCGATCTATCAACGAACCACTGTACTTTTAGCCAGTCTGAATACTTCATGTTGAAGCTAATAAAGGGGGCTACCAGTTCAATGCTAGACTATGACCATGAATCAAGTATAAAAATGGTTGCCGGACCTGCGTAGATCGCTGTGCTAAACACGCAGAGAATGGGTTAATCTGTTGAATGTTTTCATAGGTACGGAATCAATATTAGAGATGTCACGATATGTTTTTCTCGATTCTGATTCCTCGATTCTTGAACATTTCTTTTTCCAAGCATTATTACATAAAAAAATTCAACGTGCCTGATACGACTCCCCCTCAATGCGAAACTTTGACTCTACCATTACAAAACATGTCGTTTTATATTTGGAAGAAGATACAGGAAAGGTGGATAGAAACATATAAAAGGAACGAACACAAATGGCTTTTACAATGAAAAGAATAACACAGTTCACACTTTACACTGCTGCCAATGGACAAAGAGGTAATGGTTGCCACTTAAAGAAAATTGATCGTCACTGCCCAATCCCTCGACCCAGGTTTAATTCTATCGGTACTCATCTGGACTAACCTTCTGAATGTACAACATGAAATGAAATAGGGTAGAATTTAATATTAAGATAAAATAAAATAAATGTAGATTAAGTTTAATATTTTAATTTAGAATAGTTAAAAGGGTTGGAGAGTAATGATCATTAAAACATTTTTTTGGCTAATTTTTTTCTAAGTACTTCGCTTTTATAATGAAACCAGATTTAAAACAGATTGACACGGGTACAGATTTAAACTACACAATTTGACTCGCTAAAAAAGGGTGCATGCTCCACAAATCAGATGCCATTACTACGCTGAAATAAACTTCAAAGTTTTAGTATAATTCAACACTATTTAGATGGCACTTCAATCTATATGCAATTATTATTTTAATTTTTTTTTATTTCATTCCTTATATACAATTACATAAAACACCCAAAACATGTAGAAATGACAAGACACATTTTTTAAATTCATCTTAAAGATGTGATTGTAAAAATATGATTCCACTACGACAAATAATCAATAAAATATAAAATAGCTGACCAGATAACTTATGCAAAGCTATTATTTTCCATTTTACAGTATAAAACCTGATTTAACACTACACACAAACACAAATTACAATATATCACAGCACACTAAAGTTCCGTCCAGTGTAGCAAATTAAAACAAATGACTAGCATATCAAGGTTTTCATAAAAAACATGTTTACAAGAACTTTCCCCACACATTATTACTATTACTATTATGTGTTCTGTCTCACGACAGGTCCATTCTTTTCGTCAGTGAACTTAGACTGCCAATGCACCTTGATACCAATTACTCTACAATCGAGTATTTCTTTCAATTGGGATCTCTTTTGTGATTATGTTCCCTGGTTGTATAAGTTCTGCCTGATTATTTGCCAATTATGTCTTCCTCCTCCTCCTTAAATTTTCTTCACTTTTATATTTTCATTGGCTTGTCATGGAATTATTTTCAAAGTTAATAACGGCAAATGAAGCTGTTTGGCTCATGGTGAGATGGCAATTATTTGACCAGTGACACCTATTGTTTATTATTCTCAAAACGCATGACAGTATATATATTTTTAATTATCCTTCCTGTTTATAGTCTGTGTTTATTGGAAACCCTGCCATTCACTTGTTTTCATTGCTTCCTAACCTACGCCCATTTCACAATATTTGTAGACATGTCCAAAGCATGACACACACGACCTAGCTTCCGATAAATCAAAGAACCATTGTGCGCAATGCAAGAAGGTTGTGTCCAAGTGCATGAACGCTGCATCACACTTGCGTTAAATGCTTTGACAGCCAGTCTAAGGCGCTTCTCTCGCAGTAGACCAGATTGCCGATGACAGGGAGATAGAGGTTCGAATCTCTGTCGGGTGTATTGAAAGTGTTTTTTCTTTGACGGTTTTCCACTCTTCCTCCATGCAAATGTAGGTACACTTCCTAAAAATATATTTTTCTCATTCATAAAACCATTAGTGTAATTAGTAAATAAGCATTTAACGCGAACTAGAAGTAAAATGTTGTGCTAAAAAAAATGCTTGGACAGAAATGGTGATTTTTGTATTAATTCAGAATCATACAAAAAGTTATTGGTACCAAGTTATATTTAATTATGTTGTACTAGGGGTAAGGCCTGTCCCCGACAACAATTTTGGATTCTGCACAAATTCTTTCTTCTGTTGTTTATACAGTGTGTTCAGAAACTCATGGCCCAAACTGAATGATAGTTTATTTGAACCAAAAGTAGTACAAAATTCGTATACACTTACATCCGGCAAACTATGCTAATAGCATTAAATTGTGTTCAAAATTTCTACATACACTGTCAAGCATGCGTGGACATCGTGTTGCATAGAAGTTAGGCACGTGGCACTGCACACCTCAACATCTTGGAGCATGATGGCAGAACATACCACAGTAGTAAACAACACACCAGTCTATCTAGAATACGTTCCGAGGGTCATCATTTACAGTCCTACATCACATAAAGTGCTTGCCATTATTACATGTGCAGTGAGGCGTGCCTAGTCTCTATGCAACCTGTTATACACACATGCTTGGACAGCATTGCTCTCCCGACGCTATATGCCGAAACTTTGAACACAATTTAATAGTATAAGAATAGTTTGCCATATTTAAGTGTTTAGGGATTTTGTATTACTTTTGTAAAAAACTATATGTGCAGTTTGTGCGTTAAGTTTCTGAACACCTTGAATATATTGTGATCCCATGTGTTTAGACGGGGTAATTTGTTATACAAACCACTTACAACAGTGAACAAACTTCCCAGATCTGGTTTTTCATCCAAATTGAACTCGATTTATGTGTTGCATCCACCATATTAGATGTCAACCTCCTATAGTTTTCAAGTTTCAGATAATTTTCATAAAGGTGGCATGCTCCTTAGCGTCCATATCAAATTTCAGCTCTTTAGGGGCATCAGAACATTTGAGAAAAAGCCCTGTAAGGACAAACACAAAGATGGATTTTATATTTATTTATAGTTTTCCTTTTATCAACCGTTTCATTAATTCATGATGGTTTATTTCAAATTTGAGCTGGGAAAGCTTTGAATTATTTTTTTATCAAGCTAAAAACTTGTACCTTACAGTAAAAATAATTTTGTTTGAAAGGTATAAAAATTGAATATTTTAGTTAGTGAAGATTTGTCAAATCGGGAACATGACAAAGGTGACTTATAGTTCACTTTAATACAGTCGGTTGTAAAAGTTATTTGTTCACTGAGACAAAGGATCCAGGTTTAATTCCTTTGTCACTTTTAAATCAATTTTCAAACACGGGCACGTGTACGGCTATTAATTTCAACACAAACTCGTTAACTATAGCTACTGTGAATTCACACCTACGAAGCAAAGTTGATATAAGTGGTCCCTTTGAACAATAAGAGCTGATCACATTTCACTTCAGCATTCACATTCACATTTTGGTCAAACCCATGATATGGACGTTTGTATGAGGAAAAAAAAATTACAAATTCTTGAAAAGCAAAACATTCTCACCACATTCAAGGCATTATTTCTGTAAGAAAAAATAATATAAACCTTCGAATCAAAACAGAAATTGGCGATCTACTCCTTTATAAAAACAGGGCAATGCCTGACGCAAACCGTTCGGCCTTAGAGGAATGTCTGACCGGGCCTGAGGTTCTGTCAACGTAATCGTGTGACCGTGTTCTCGACTCGGGGGTAACTAAACGTCGACCTACACTATCACACTAGTATGACTGTTCGATGTCTACAGCTCATCTCGCACGCTATTGGTTGTCGTCCGGTGCACAATCATCTGCCATCTCCACGCCGAATTGAACTACGCTGACCCTGCTCATTGTCACGACACGGGTTTCTTCACCAAGAGGCTGAATCCTCGCTTGGTTGACGGGGAACTGTAACCATTCTTCAAGATAGCAATGGTTCTCCCTGTGGACATGAACCATCAAATAATCAAAATAATTATAAATACAACTTTTCTATAGGTGAGATTAATTTTTTTTTTTTTTTTTTGCCATCGGATTTGGGCGTACTTTGTACCGATAGTTACACGTGCAATAGAAACCTGAATGTTGGATGTAAGAGAGACAAGGAAGGTGGAGGCCAGGGGAAGGAAGACCGGAGCAGATAACAGCAAGTATATGAGTGAGAGGAGAAAAATAGTAGAAAGATAGAGGGAGGCTTTTCACTGGCTGGGCTGGAAACAATTTATGATGATTATTATTATCATTATGCATAAAATTGTTACTTTCTAAGAGAAACTTCTCTTTTTTTGGGGTACAATTTGTTACACGTGAAAAGAGGTAAAGAACTTTTAACACGGTTTACACTTTATGTCACCACAGGACATAAGAGTTAATGGCTGCCTCTTGAAGAAAATCTATCATTACAGCCCAATCTCTTGATCTAGGTTTCATCCTATCGGAACTCCCTCCTGGAACGTTCCATTTTGATTCGGATCAGTGTAGTCAAGAGCTTGAGAAACCCTTGATAAAGGCCGAGTCTAGGAGCGTGTATATTGGGGCAGCGCTGTGTGTGTACCTGTCCATGTATGTTCCTGTCCCAGCACGACCGCCCTGCAGTCGGGGTCCCTGGTGCACATCTGGGCGGCCTCCACCTCGTTGAACACGGACACCACACAGCTCACCGCTGACATGGAGTGATGACAGCGATAGTCAAACTGACCGGGAAGGTCGCTGTCAGGTACCACCTCGAACCCTGCACACAGCATGGCATCCTCTTATTGAAGTCTAAATGTGTGTGTGTGTGTGTGGTGGGGGGGGGGGGGGGGAGGGGGGGGGGAGCGAGCGAGCGTGTTTGCCCTCAAGTATAGTTCCGGGTTCTTTATTAAATTGCCAAAGTTCTTGTAAAATAGAGTATTTTTAACAAATAAAACTGAAAGTTGAACCAGCGTGGTCCAACCCGCGACATGTTTTGTTCCGACCCGGTGATCTCTTAAAGGTTTTTAAATAAATAATACAAAAAGACGTAATGCTGATCCGCATCATTGAAAAACTTGTGGCACAAAATTGGGCTAGTTTTCTAGTTATACTCGTACAATCATAATACTACTATATGATACCTGTACACTGGTTCTAAGTTTAAAAAATAATAATTTAAAGGTATTTATTTTTGTCAGAGTGTCTTACAACCTGTCTGGTATATATGCTTATGTGCTAATTACACTAATGTGTTAGGGATGAGAAGTAAGTGTACCCACATTTGCGTGAAGGGAGAGTGGAAAACTATTTAAGAAAAATACATCCTCGGTAAACCCGACTGGGATTCAAACTCTAATAATCGAGTGCGATATAAGAGTAACGCCTTAGACCGGTGGTGCGCAAACTTTTTGTGGGTGTGACCCCAACGAAGTATTATTTTAATTTGACGATCACATTCCGCCATGTAACTAAAACAAACTTTTTTTCTTCCTATTTACACGAGGCGCCTCTGTACAACAACTTACATTTATGGCGAGTTTTTGCCGCCATTTAAATGTTTCAATGGCTGATCTAATAGGGGTTGTTACGTATCCTCTTTGTCATCCATAAAAAAAAAATTGGTGACCCCTTGATAACTCGGGACCCCAGAGGGGGCAGCACACGACTGCCAAACACCGATATGGGTCACATGGGATATTAAAAGCAATAGTTGTGTTGCTACTCCTATGGACTCACCCAAGCTGATGAGCCCCACGGGGGGAGGTGTAGGCATGTAACTGCCAGACACAAAGTGACTGACAAGACTGTGAGTCGCCGACAGAATCCGCTGTGTGTCCCAGAAGTCTGGCTGGTTGTACGCCTGGATCAGCTCCTGAACGTGGGGCTCCAAAGAGGCGGGCGCGCTGAGTGGCAAGAAGAGGCGCACAAAGTGTCGCCCCGCGTGCCAGATGTTGAGACGCTCGTTGTAGCCCGCGCAGCGAGACCTCACGCACTGCAGCCTGCGTGGGAAAAGAGGGACACACTGGTCTGGCAGCTCTGTTATGTTTGTTGGTATTTATACAAATAAAACAAGGAGGTAAGTTAACTAGATATATATTATAAATAAGTTATAATGAATGCGTTAAAAATATATTTTCGACGGTTGAATTCATTTCTAGCCGTGGTATTTTTTCATCATTTACACTCTTACTACTTTCAGTCTTAGCGATTAATGGGCTGAGATAAATCCCCCAAAAACGCATTTCACAAATTGTGATTGTGTGAAAATCCATAAGAATACAATGACAATTGTTCCACTTTTAAGTTTTAATTTTAATAAATGAAATTAAGTATTTTGAATATAATTGTATGTATACGAATAAAAATACAACAGGCATTGCAATATTTTACAGCTAAGCGGAATCAAGAATTTGTGTTGTATGCGATTTGTTTCAAGGAAAATAAAATATTGATTTAGAATATCAGTTAAAGAGTAATGTATTAAATTTAAATCAGGGTAAAGCTGGACGAGAAAACTCGAAAAATACCTTACTTACCTATTCTATAGCATTAGGAACTCGAAAGTTTATTGCCACACCTACAAGAGTATTCCACCTAGTCCTATCTTGAGCTAGCTCTATTTGTTTCAGGTCCATTCAAATGTTAGCCTCTCATCTGCATCTAGGTCTTCCCACTGGGTTTACCGGACAGTACCCTGAATAAGGTTCTATATTCTTCCATTCGTTCTGTATGGCCTGTCCACCGTAATCTATAAAACTGGATTATTTTGACAATGTTTTGTGAGTACAGGGTATGTCATCATTATGTATCCACCTCCAATCACCAATAGTCTCATCCCTTTTTGGAGCCAATATCTTCCTACACATTTATTTTCATAACAACCTAATTTTTTTTCCCCAACATGTAAGGTAAGAGCACATTTCACACTGCACCTCGGAAGATTAAATTTTAAGATTTTTATAATATTTCTTAAAATGAATTGAAAACTTTCCAGGAAACGCCGGTATTTCAACTAGTTTAAATGTGAACTTTATATTTCATTTATTTCTCTAACGAAGCTTTGCAGGCTGGGAGTTATTATCGGACTTGACCGATATTCAAATGAAAATAGTTTTTTTTTTGTTTACCTGTCTGTAGTGGGCATGGTGTTGTTGTTTACCTGTCCGTAGTGGGCATGGTGTCGCTGTTTACCTGTCTGTAGTGGGCATGGTGTTGTTGTTTACCTGTCTGTAGTGGGCATGATGTCGCTGTTTACCTGTCCATAGTGGGCATGGTTTTGTTTACCTGTCCGTAGTGGGCATGGTGTTGTTGACTAGGTGTCTCATGTCGCAGTCCTCGTCAGTAGAGCACTCTGGTTCCGTCACGCCTACATCGTCCACGTCTGAGAGCTTGAGTGTCCCTCCAACGAGCACAAACTGCTGCCGTCGGAAGTCGTTCATGGCCAGAGAGCCCAGCGGGGAGTGCGCCAGGTGATGGAGGATCTGGGCGATCCCCAGTGCCAACTTAACAACAACAAACATCACGATATGTCAAGTTATTGTCTACAATCGACATGAGTAGGTTATTGTACACCTACTCTGAATGTGATAAACATGGGGTTTTTTTTCTGTTAATTCACACAATTTTTCAAGCTTATTTTTTATTTGCAGTCATAAGACAAAATTATAAGTGACCCCAGGCAAAAATGGTTGAGTTTTTTTCTACTTGAATGTCAGATCCGGAGCAATTTTAAATAGTGAGTATATTTTTTGCAAAAAAAATGCATACACGCAATTATATATTTTAATATTAATATCACCTGCTTCAGTGACCACATGGTCTAAGGCGTCACTCTTTTGTTAAACTAGAGTGACTACACTATGAGATCGAGGTTTGAATCTCGGTTGGGTGTACCGAGGGGTGTTTTTTTCAAAAATGATTTTTCACACAAATGTGGGTACACTTTATCAAAATTCTACCTTTCTCATTCCTAGTTCGTTAGCGTAATTAGTAAGTTACATATGCGTACAGCCTGAACCGGTATTAAGACATGGTGATAAAATTAGATATTATTAATAGCTTTTTATAATTTTTAACAAATAATAATTAAATTATACAAGATAACTGTTTTAATAATAATAATTAATAAGCATATAAATTTAATGGGATGGATGAGTTTGGTTATTTTGAAACAATTCATCAAATTTTAACAACTGCTTTCTTCACAAGGCAGACGAAACTGTTGAAATGCTACGTTTGGGGCAGAAACGTGGACTCTTGGGAAGATGAAGAGTAAATACTTGGAGAGGTTTGAAATGTGCTGGAGAAGACTTGAGAAGATCAGGTGGGCAGACAGGGAGACAAATGAACAAGTCCCAAGAAGAGTGGGTGAAAAGAGAACCATTTTGGATGTGATTCCTCGGTACAAAGCAAACTGGATCAGACATATTCTTAGGAGGAACTGTCTTCTGCATGACGCCATGGCACAGTGGCGGTCTAAGTTCACTGGCGTAAGACAGAACACCTAACAATGATTTCCAATTTCAGTTTTCCTTCATTGTAGTGCTGGCCAAAATTCGTGAGACCTATGACAGGCCAGCACCGAAAAGTACACAAATACCTTACAAGTACATATAAAACATGAGAAAATAAGAAAAACAATCATAGACAAATGATGACACATACTGATGAATAGTTACACACAAAAAAAAGGAAATAATAATATTAAAAAATAACTTTAGTGAAGTAAATGCATAAGTATTTAAAAAGCAGCTAACAAATAAAGCAGAATAATGTAAATTTAAATATTCAAGGCAGAACCTCTACATGATCAATTAGTGATAAGGGAGTTTTTTATCTTTTTAAGATAAAAGACAATTATAATAATGATAGTAGGTGAGTATATTTTTAACTGACCAATCCCAGAAAACCCACAGTCAATCTTAATACTGCTATGTCCCGATTCTCAGTGTGTCGATTGTAAATAGTTCTACATTATAGTAGTGTTAGGTAACAAAGAAACCTTGTTCCTGACATTCTGTGTAAGCGTACTATCTCCGAGTGACAATGTTAGTCAACTCACCCTGAGCCGGTCCTCCCAGGACAGTTGCAGTAACCTCACAGTGTCCAAGGGGTCTCCCAACTCTGTCACCATGGCAACCGGACCGACAGCGTCTGGCACGCACGACCCCAGCACCTGAAACACCAACATGACAGCGGTAAATATACCTCTGGTGCCGACATCACTATACAGTAGGTTTTTGTTAGGAATACACTTTAAGAGACGAGGTGTCCCAGTAACCGATCACCTTTTTACCGTTCAATGCACATTCGAGCCGGCCAAGTTTTATTTGTAATAACGTAGTCAAATGTTATTGTTGTTGACCACAAACAAAATGCTGCCTAGGACAACTGGGCGCCGTCATTTGGGTGCTTGTCAATTGGGCACTTGAAAAATGGGCGCTGGTTAAACTAGGCACCAATGTAAAAATGTATTTTTTTTTACTAAAATTCATTTTTGGAGAGTTTTTTTTTTAATTCATAAAAGAGGAAACTAAATTTGTGTATGTTTATAAAGTTAGGCTACTTGAGATTATAAAACTTTGAAATTTTTTATTACTCAAAAAACCATGAAATATAAGAATTTTGTGTAAAATAAACCATGTAAATATGAATTAACCTAACCTTACCTAACCAAACCAAACTGGCGTCTAGTTGTTTGTTTTAATTTTTTACAATTATAAATATATTTTTTAAATTGATCTTGGTGCCCAATTTGCAAACGCACTAATTTAAAAATCCTGAATTCAAATCTTGGAGAGAAAATAGTAATGGTAAATAAATGTTAGCAATTTTTGTTATTATGTATTTGTTATAACATTCTTATAATATTTAGTTAGGTGCTATTTATTATTCATTTATTTTAGCTATTTAACTTGCACTTGCTGAACCGCTTGATTACGTCAGCAAATGAGAATTTCTATAAGCGAGCGAGAGCCAACCAATTTTGCCAGGAAAGGTATTTTTCTATATCTTCCAAGGTTCTTTTACATGTCACGATTTACATGTAACTGACGGCTTTACTTAAATTCGTCAACCCCGGCTAGTGTTACAGCTCTTAGACAAATTATAATTCAATATCCTATATATTATTTCTGTTGTCAACATCCTTTTTTCTCAACTAATACAAAGCCTACAGCGATGAATAAGGTATCAGGGATAGGATTTTTTTACCGACTTCTGACATAGCATACTCAGTTTACGTTAAAACACAACGTTTGTTTAAAATTTAATTTAAAATAAAACCCTATATATTAATTCTGTTGCCTTTGCAATGTCTATCAATAAGTCTGAAGGACAGACGCTTCAAAGAGATGGATTGTACTTGCCAAATGCTGTATTTACTCGCGGACAACTCTATGTAGCCTTTTCAACAGTCACTAAATATAACAATATTTTTGTATCAATTACCGAAAATGACAAACAAACAATTCAAGATGATTGCATTCTCACATCAAATATTGTATACTAAGAGGTAATGTAAACTGTAAATACGTTCACATTAATAAACTTTCTTTGCTATAGACAATATATGCACTAATACACTAAGACGGGACAACACTTGATGATGGATGTTACAAAACTTGTAATGTATCTGCTAGACATTTTAACAAAGAACCCTTTTACTTTGTTCAACTATTTCAATTTTATTATATTATTCAATAACTATTTTCTAGGCCTGTCTAGAACAGGTTGATTATCACACTAACCAAACTTAACTAAACATAGCCTTCAATTGGTAACCACCTGCTTTGGTGGCCGCACGGTATAAGACGTCACTATCGTGTTACAAGACTGCCGATTACAAGGATATCGGGGTTTGAATCCCGGTCGGGTGTGATAAGGGTTTTCTGCTCTCACTCCATGCAGACGCGTGTACACTTTCACTAAATTCAACCTTTCTCATCCCTAACTCATTAGCTTAGTTAGTTAATATGTGTAAACCTTAACAGGTAGTAAGACGCGGTGAAAAGAGAAATGATAAGTGCATGAAAGGGCTTTGTATAAAAATGTATATTTCTGTCAGTTATTACATAAGAGTGGATAAAGTGAGGGTGAGCTAAATTAATTATATTATTATTTAATGAAAAAAAAATTTGAAAATTTGGCTATGTTAATGTCTGTGCCGTGGTCTATACTGTGTGTGCAAAGTTTCAGCTTTCAAGGGTGTCCAACTGGCGGGCCACATGCGGTCCACGAAGTTTCTTAGAAAGTTAACCCACTGCAGTATAATTGATGTCTTCAGCTGAGAGACGGAAAAATCCGTGAAGGCTCCTACTGATGTTTATGTTTAATTTCTTCCCTACATCTGCTGTATTATACTGACATACCAAAGATTAGTATATTTTAGTCGGAACAGTCGTTTAGTATTTAACTAAACACGTTTAAATTAGCATTTATTATTTAATTCATAGTTAAATAACTGTTCCTGTTTGTGCATAACTTGACAAAAATTAGCCGATTATGATGGTGGGGTCGTGGGTTCAATTCTGGCCATCGGGCACTTGTTGTAAACCTCTGTCCTGGGTCATCGGGCACTTGTTGTAAACTCCTGTTCTGGGTCATCGGGCACTTGTTGTAAACCCCTGTTCTAGACCATCGGGCACTTGTTGTAAACACCTGTCCTGGGTCATCGGGCACTTGTTGTAAACCCCTGTTCTAGGTCATCTAGGGGCTTCTGGAGGGGGTGGAAAAACACATATTAGAAAATTATATTATGTAAAACTACAGAGATATTTTTAAATATATATATTTTATTTATGAGGGATTAAACAGCCAAGCTATTGTTTGTTAGTTACGGTTATAACAGCATCTAAATATCATATTGTTTAAATTGAAAAATGATACCTCGACACGGGAATCGAACCCGGGACCTTTGGCTTAGTACGTCAATGCTCTACCACTGAGCTATCCAGGAGCATCATAAAGCTATCTTGAGTATAACTTGGCTGCATTATCTGATAGCCCGTGGTATTAATTGATCACAGAAATATAGCCGACAATTTCCACATGTCCGTCACAGACTCTGCCTTGAGTAAAAGAACGACCCTGGGGAATGGAAAGATTCCTGGGTAGCTTAGTGGTTAGAGCATTGGCATACAAAGCCAAAGGATCTGGGTTTGATCCCAGTGTACAGGTGTCATTTTTCAATTGACTATAATATTCTATTAATATGTATCGAGTGGTGAACCCAATATTTCCTCGAATCATTGAATTATATCCAGGGTCCCTTCTCCTCTTTACACCATCATTAAATGCAATAAGTCCTTACTAACAATTTTACATTTAATAAGTTGTGCATTAAAAAATGAAATGTCATAACGTTTTGGAATGTTTGAGATGTAATTGGTTTTTTAGCCCCGTGATCAAGCGCCAATTATTATGTTACTGTTTGTTTTATTTAAATAAATACAACTATTAATGCTGCACACGATTTATTGGAGTGGTTTTATCTTTTTATACAATTTTACTTGAGATACAGATTATTTTCTGTATATAAGTTAGTAGTACTGTCGTGATATTATACGTACTCTAGGTTTATGTCGCCGGCACTCTCTGTGTGTTCATACGCACACACAGCTTATATATGACCTACCCCTTGCCCCTTGGACCTCTCGTGAACAGTGTCAAAACCAACAAATCAAAAGCGTTCCTGCGACAGGTGTCTTGAAGGCTAGCTTCCTATTGGGGTATAGGGAGCTGGCGTCTCTTGCTTGTTTGGTAAATACTACGGAGTTTAATTTTGAAATAAAAGTGTAATCCTTCTAGATTATTCCTGAAAAGCGCGTGATTCTTCATTGATGAAGTCTTAAAAGGATAATTTACATACAATACTTTATAGAAAAATACCTTCATCCATGACTTTTTAAATATATGAGAGCGGTCCAAATCAATATCGTTACAATGTTACTAACTTGAACACATGATGTTTTATGAAAGGTTGTGTGGTTTGAACGTAGCCTGACTAAAAAATCTATTTTTATTAATGTATATGTGACAATGGCGCGAATAACACGCTCCCCGACAACCGCGGATAAAAACATGTCCAACTATTTACCTCGCCGATTCAGATATCTGATTGTATGACTTTATACCGCTCTGTTCTATTTATTGTGGGGACACGATATGAGTATGACATTAGCCGCGCTATTGACGTTGACAAAGCTTGGAACGGTTTCTATCGCCGAGTTGGAAAAATAGGTCCAAGGATAGTGTAGCGGACTTTGTTCCGAGAGCTCGTCTTCATTGTTTGAATGTGTGCAATGGGCTGTTTTCACACACCTCGCGGTTTCAGATCCTCTTCAGAGGTCAATGTTGGTGCATTCTCTTAAACTATACCTTATCTTTACACCATTCATAATACAACTTGTCTCGACATGTTCAGTTTTACACAGCAAACAACACAACTTGTCTCGACATGTTCGGTTTTACACAGCAAACAACACAACTTGTCTCGACATGTTCAGTTTTACACAGCAAACAACACAACTTATCTCGACATGTTCAGTTTTACACAGCAAACAACACAACTTGTCTCGACATGTTCGGTTTTACACAGCAAACAACACAACTTGTCTCGACATGTTCAGTTTTACACAGCAAACAACACAACTTGTCTCGACATGTTCAGTTTTACACAGCAAACAACACAACTTGTCTCGACATGTTCAGTTTTACACAGCAAACAACACAACTTGTCTCGACATGTTCGGTTTTACACAGCAAACAACACAATGAACAACTTGTCTCGACATGTTCAGTTTTACACAGCAAACAACACAACTTGTCTCGACATGTTCAGTTTTACACAGCAAACAACACAACTTGTCTCGACATGTTCGGTTTTACACAGCAAACAACACAACTTGTCTCGACATGTTCAGTTTTACACAGCAAACAACACAACTTGTCTCGACATGTTCAGTTTTACACAGCAAACAACACAACTTGTCTCGACATGTTCGGTTTTACACAGCAAACAACACAACTTGTCTCGACATGTTCAGTTTTACACAGCAAACAACACAACTTGTCTCGACATGTTCAGTTTTACACAGCAAACAACACAACTTGTCTCGACATGTTCAGTTTTACACAGCAAACAAAATATTTGTAGTTATAGTTATATAGTTTATATTAATGAAATGCGTATAACCCGAATACGTAGTAAGACGCGGTGCTAAAAAAAGATGAAAAATTACTTTACCAAAATTACCTACCTGTTTTTAAATATTATTGAACGGTAAAACTATATATTTTTTTCTGACATGAGCTCTTACCATTTCAGTTTGTCTGATATTGTCAGTAAAATCGATGCTTACATTTTTGAATTATTCCATAAGTGTATCCTTTCTTATAACTTAACTTCGCCTCTAAAAAACTAATTTTAAACAGTTTTTTTATCTGCCTCCCCAACAAAAGAGGAAAAGTAGACTATAAAAAGCGATGTTTAAAAAGTGCAAATTGAATTTAATTTGAAAAAAAAAAAAAATCTTTGTCGCTCGTTGAAGTGCCCTCATTAAAGTCCCCTCCCCCCCTTTACTCCCCGTAAATCCACCCTCACTAATTGGTCCTACAGCCCTCCCTCTTTCCCTTCACCCCCCGGGTGACAATCTGATGATAAAAACTGATGCAGCATTTTCCAAATTACGTGCACACCGTCGCCCCCTCGTCCTTGTCTGACAGTGCTAGTAGGGGTTAAAAAATGTTGGATACCCCTGGGCTCTGACTTGCTCAGGTACATGTGCACTTCACCTGGAGACCAGGGGTGCCCAAAGTTTGGTAATCAAGTGATAATCCTACGCGCTTTGGTGGCCGCATGGTCTAAAGCGCTACTTTCACAGTAGACTAGACTGATGATGACGGGGAGATCGGGTTCGAATCTTGGTCGGGTGGTAAGGTGGTATTTCCGCAGTTGTTTTACACTCTCCCTCCACGTAAATACGGGTACATTTCCTCTAAATATAACCTTCCTAGTCACTAAAACCATTAGCGTAATTAGTAGGCCTACATAAGCTATAACCCAAACAGTAGTAAGAACGCATGAAAAAAAAAAAGTGACATTTCTAAAACTAAACACGAACTAAATCCATCTTTTGTGTTTATGTGTTTACCTAGAAGGCCGTGTAAAAATCAATACCTTAAAATCAAAGGTAAATTTTATTTTAAAAAATTCTAATAGAATTATAAAACATTCATTTTGACAACTTTTTAATTTAAATATTAACTAATAATATTTCAATTACTTAAACCGAGTACAAAGTGTCATCACTTTTATGATTTAAAGGATAAATATTCAAACATAAACTGTCGCGAGTCGCATATGACTTGCGGGATACAATTTGAGAGCCCCCTGACTCAGAAGGCTCTAGTACACTATTGTTATGCAGTAGGTTTTGTTTGAAAAATTTAACTATTCTGAACCCTATTAGATAGTAGTTTCTAACTTTTCACTCTTTTATTTATTTAATTTTTTTCTCTTTACAAAAAACTTTAAATTTTCTACTATTAGATAAGTCTATTCAATCTCGTATTCCTCCTTAATTAACAATGATAAACAACGTTTACAAAGAGGTTATTCCATCTCCATGTTCCTCCTTAATTAACAATGATAAACAACTTTTACAAAGAGGTTATTCCAACTCATGTTTCTCCTTAATTAACAATGATAAACAACTTTTACAAAGAGGTTATTCCAACTCATGTTCCTCCTTAGTTAACAATATAAACAACTTTTACAAAGAAGTTATTCAAACTCGTGTTCCTTCCTAACTAACCATGATGAAACAACTTTCCTAAATCAAGTAGTTTGGCCTGTACGAACAATAAATCCTTTCAGTTCTGTAAATTGTCCCACTTGAATCCTATTGAACATTTTGAAACGAACCCCCAAAGAGTGTTTCTTCCAGTACTGTACCAAGTTGACAACTGAAGTGAAACTATTTGCCCAATCATTAACATAGGCGCCACAGTGTCGGGGCTGTATTTTTATATTCCAGTCACTCGATCAAATATTTACATTGTCGGGTTAACCTGCTCCCGCCCAACAAACACAGCAGACCAAACATTCCGATTGGCGAGGAATTTCAATTACAAACACAGCATTATCTGTGAAGCCTGTAGAAATGTTATCTTCGCGGTTCATTGTTGTAGTTTGATATTGTTGGGAGCCCAGACAAGTTAGGAGTTTTATCTATTGTTGACTTATTTGATTTTGTAACCTTGTATCACCTACCGTTTGGTCTATAGTATTCATATTAATCACTCTAATGTGTTAGTGATTAGTAAGGTAGAATTCAGAGAAAATGTACCCGCACTCGCCTGCTAATATAGTAAAATTATCAATTTGTCTAAAAGACCTTTCAATGAGAATTGGACGAACACCTGATATTCGAAGGCCAGGACTCGAACCTGTAGGAGTTGGTGCCTGTGTTCCCCTTACCGCGGGCTGGTAACCATGGCAACCACAACTCCGTGAGTAGGGTTAGGGGGTGGTCACTGCTGCCCGCAGTCTGTGAAACGGGGGGGGGGGGGGGGGGGAATGGAGGGGGTTGCAACCCTTGTAACTGCTATAATATCACACACATCCACATTTCCGTGACAGGAATAGATTAACAGGAACAACTGCTCCTACTGCAGTGATGCCTGTTTTTGTTACCATGTGGTGCCTCTTCTTAAGGGTTTTACCACTGTGTTACCTAGCTCTTCTGAGTACCTTGTTCACTGGTGCCTCTTCTGTTACCACTGATGCCTCTTCTGTTATAGGTGCCGTACAACGTTAATGGGTGCGTACCACGACCTTTTGTTAGGTACCATTTAAGCAGGGTGATATGAGGTGTTTGTTAGTTTGATGAGCTACTACCAACATTTTAATGTGAAATTATTACGTACAGCTTTTTATTTTGCTCCGCGCTGTACTTTAACTGCCTTAGTTCATCGAATGTTAGGTATTTTAATTAAAAAAATTTTTGGTATTATTATAACAATTTCGAAGAGAAAATATTTTATTTTAAAATGTGTTTGATGATGACTTTGTGCAGTTGTCCCTCCATTCCAGGAAACTGACTGTTTGGCGGGTTGACGATACCGCAGGGGTAGAAACCACCCCTTTTTTCACTGCTTGCAGACGCAGCGGGGCGTGGGACACACAAAGTGTGCTCTTCCTACCCCCTAGCAAGTCGTGACGCAACCAGCGCGTCGCTCCCAGCTCGACTGATCAAACCAGCACCCCTTGCCATGAAGTAATTGACTACAATAAGATTTCTCCTTTACTTTTAATATATTTTACATTTATTATAAAATATTATTAAAAATGAAGGAGAAATATTATACATTATTGATTATGTTATTGCGATGTAGGTCTACCACAATATTCATGTCAATATTAAAATCAGAACTAAATAAAAATCTAATTTAATTCAATAGTAGAGGCACCACTTAAATTGGGTTGATTTCATATTCCAAAATAAACAGTTTCATGGACTTTTCTGAGTGAAACCTTAAGTGAATATTTTTAAATATAAAATTCTAAGAACAGTAAGTGGAAGAGAACCATTTTGGATGTGATTCTTCGGTACAAAGCAAACTGGATTAGGCATATCCTTGGAGGAATTGTCTTCTGCACAAACGTCATAGAAGGAAAGGTTGAGGGAAAGAGAGCTTAGAAGGAGGATTCAAATATTGGATGGTTTGGAGGAAATAAGAAAATTCTGGGAGCTGAAGGAGTAAGAGAGGACAGGGCGCATTAGCGGTCAAAGTTCACTGACAAAACACCTAATTAATAATAATAATAATTAACTTATCTAGTAATGTGAAGAGGTTAGGCCAATTTCTATAAATACAAAACAACGATTAAGTAATACTTTAAACAGTGCGTTTACATTATTTTATGAATGTGAGCCCAGCCTTACACTGTCACGTCATAACATTGTTTTTTTAAAAGTGTTGTTCCAATTAATAAAGTTGTGGTCGACAATGTCAAGTCAGATAGAGCCCGTAATACCGCCGTGTCAGTCCTACTTGACGCAATGCACGGCGGACAAGCGGGCTGCATACTGTCACAGGCGCTACACGTATAGGGAGGGTTTTTCTAAACAGCTTCACACTACTCTAGTGGTACTTTCATCTGACGCCCCCTCACCCGGGCACCTTGATAGATAACCCAATTAACACGCCCCCTTCCCCATAGTTTTTGGAATACTTATAAACAAAATTTAAACCTTTGTTTTCTAGTTACTTCTTTATTTTCTACAAAAAATCACAAATGGCACAAATAAAATGACTGCAAATTGGTGCGATGGTTGTCACTGGTTTATTTTCATCAGTTGTTGAATTTGTTTGGTTTGATTTTCGACAGAGAACACCGCAAATCGCTGTCCACAGCGCTGTTTAGTTTTTATTAGAGTCACAGTTGTGCACTAGGGGGTGTTTACGTGTCCGCAATGGTAGTTGAGGATAATGGGGGGGGGGGGGGTTGAGGGGCGAATCCAAGGCTTGCGGGTTTGGAAATAAACAAGTGCATGCTGCACGAGCGTCTACTTTGGTTGGTCACCTGATATAAAATGAACTACAACTGGTAGGCAGTGTGGCCAAAACTACAAGAAAAAAAAGATCTTATCTACTTTGGAAAAGGTAATGAAATAAAAAAGTCTTCAATTGCTAGTTTATTTTTTAACGTCATTTCTTAATTGTTCCACCTCTCCCCTCTCAGTGGAAGAGCTCCCCCCCCCCCCCCCCAGGTTTGGAATGGCGGTAATTGACAGCTAACAGAAGATTGTTAAGTATTGTAAACAATGATTGAAAGTTAATAAAGTTGACCTTAAAAAAAAAATGTCCGATGCTCAACCCACAGCCGACCCAAAAAAGCCGCCAAATGTTGGCAAAGATAGTTTGCCAACATTTGCGAGTAGAGGGTGTCATGTGGCACATCGCATCTTCCGGCCCTTAATCTCAGTTTTTCTAGACCGGGACGCTACATCTTTATTCAACTGTCCTCACGAGGCTGGGCTGTAAGCACCGGGTATTGAACCCAGGACCTCTGGATCTGTAGCCACAAATTCCAACCACAGACCACAAAGCCTGTCCTAGTGATAACCTACGCGGAAATAATAATTATTTGCTTACTAATACAATATTGTCAATAAAAAGTGTTATCAAACTCTTCTAATAAAGGTTCTCCAGGGATTACTCTAAATTGGTTTTTTCACGAGTAGTTTAAAACACAATAAATATTAATATAAACAACATGATTTTCACTACGCGCTTGTGGTAACACGAGAAAATAGGGCAATGAACAACTAAATAAAAAGTATTATATTCACAGTTTTACATATTTATATCTGGCCACAAGAATGAATATCATTATTAATTTTTTTAAATAACTTAGATAATAATCCATTCAAAATATTAGTGTCGAAATAAAAAGTTTATGTTTTGTAAATACGAGCGCATGAATACCATTTTGTTAGCTAACACGTCAACAACCGCCCGCCATCTTTTAGAGTATCGGTGCGCCATCTTTGTGTTTAAAGTAAAGGTAACATTCTATGAATTCTCGTATTAAAACCATTTTAAATTTATACTACAAACGTTCACTCCAAAATAAAATAAACAACCAAAGGGTTATTTTCATAACCAAAATTTAATAATTGAAAATATACAACAAGAATAATATAATAAAGTATGAATATTTTTGTTGTCAACTCAAAATTGTTGGCTGCCAAAAGTGAAAGCTGCTCAAGATATGGTTTGGCGTATGAATACATGAAGGTAGATCTAATAAATTTTGCTAGCTTTCAGTTACCATCAATCCTCCGCTGAATGTATTGCATGTTGTGCTTAGAGCAAATCAACCAGGACCAGACACTTTAGCTCAGTCGGTAGACTGTCTGTCTGTTGAGCTGAGGGTACCGGGTTCGATTACCGGCATGGCCGAATTAAATGTGGGTTTACCCTTTCACAGTGATGAATTAACGACTGAGGCGCTGGATGTTGTGTCTGTTAGATTTTAGTTAGTTTATAAGTCGTGTGTTGATATAATCAGTCGGTTCAGAAAGTGAACGTTAAATACCTCTAATAAATACATAATGACTAAACGGGAAAGCTAAAAATTCTAGAATATTCATAAACACTAGTAACCAAGGAAACTTAAAATTCCAAGATGAAGCTTTTCGGCAGTAGGAGAACAAACAACCGAGAAATGAAACACAATGTGTCGTATTAAATGACGTCATTCTATTCACAAAGATCATTCCACGCTCCTATAACAGTTACCTTTCGTTTTCCGAACATTTAGCTCTTAATGATCAACAGAAATATTAGGATTGTTGGACTTTTGTCAACTGTTAAACTATGTTTACAAGTCTATATATGTATAGAGCCATAGAACATAGTTTAGTGTTCATTACAGTAAACAACAAACTCGTGGACTGTTAAACTATGTTTACAAGTCTATATATGTATAGAGCCATAGAACATAGTTTAGTGTTCATTACATTAAACAACAAACTCGTGGACTGTTAAACTATGTTTACAAGTCTATATATGTATAGAGCCATAGAACATAGTTTAGTGTTCATTACAGTAAACAACAAACTCGTTGTTCTTGTTAAACTATGTATTACAATGTCATTCATATATGATATACAAGTAGTCATAGAACATAGTTTAGTGTTCATTACAGTAAACAACAAACTCGTGGACTGTTAAACTATGTTTACAAGTCTATATATGTATAGAGCCATAGAACATAGTTTAGTGTTCATTACAGTAAACAACAAACTCGTGATCTGTTAAACTATGTTTACAAGTTATATATGTATAGAGTCATAGAACATAGTTTAGTGTTCATTACAGTAAACAACAAACTCGTGATCTGTTAAACTATGTTTACAAGTCTATATATGTATAGAGCCATAGAACATAGTTTAGTGTTCATTACAGTAAACAACAAACTCGTGTCTGTTAAACTATGTTTACAAGTCTATATATGTATAGAGTCCATAGAACATAGTTTAGTGTTCATTACAGTAAACAACAAACTCGTGGACTGTTAAACTATGTTTACAAGTATATATATGTATAGAGCCATAGAACATAGTTTAGTGTTCATTACAGTAAACAACAAACTCGTGGACTGTTAAACTATGTTTACAAGTCTATATATGTATAGAGCCATAGAACATAGTTTAGTGTTCATTACAGTAATCAACAATCTCGTGGACTGTTAAGGTGTTGTCACTATTTAACCTAAACAACATCTGAGTGACAGTGTGTTGATATATTGCTAGCACGAAGTGTTCCAGAGCAGAGAACTGTCCGGATTGTGTCGGAACTAAAGACGTGCTGGAGTGTGTGATTTAGTTTCTATCTGTGACGGAAATATCAAACAAGTGTAGAGTCGTTACATGTTCACATGTCAGACGTGATCATCTCGTGGAAACTTCTCGACTGCTCCGGAGGCTGTATAGACAGAAGAGAGAGGAGAATAACCAGTCATGTCCAATCGATGGCTGGTTGCGTGTGATCGTGTGATCGTGAGATGGGGATATCACTCACAGCAACATGGGGTATGATGGGACACTCGTACACATGCGGTTGTGGGGACAGTGGGCGAGAAGATGACACTCGTACCATGCAGTGGCGGGGACAGTGGGTGAGAAGATGGGACACTCGTACCATGCAGTGGCGGGGACAGTGGGCGAGAAGATGGGACATTCGTACCATGCAGTGGCGGGGACAGTGGGCGAGAAGATGGGACATTCGTACCATGCAGTGGCGGGGACAGTGGCGAGAAGATGGGACACTCAGTACCAGTCGGTAAGCGGGGGATACAGGGATCAGTACACAATTGTATCATTCTACATGCAGTGGCGGGGACAGTGGGCGAGAATATGGGACACTCACACCATGCAGTGGCGGGGACAGTGGGCGAGAAGATGGGACATTCGTACCATGCAGTGGCGGGGACAGTGGGCGAGAATATGGGACACTCACACCATGCAGTGGCGGGGACAGTGGGCGAAAAGATGGGACATTCGTACCATGCGGTGCGGGCGAGGCGAAGAAGAGGGAGATCACCAGTCATGTCCATCGTGGCTGGTTGCGGGTCGAGAAGATGGGACACTCACACCACATGCGGGGACAGTAGAATGGGACACTCACCATGCAGGTTGTGGGGACAGTGGGCGAGAATATGGTACACTCTACACCATGCAGTGGCGGGGACAGTGGCGAAAAGATGGGACATTCGTACCATGCAGTGGCGGGGACAGTGGGCGAGAAGATGGGACACTCACCATGCAGTGGCGGGGACAGTGGGCGAGAAGATGGGACACTCACACCATGCAGTGGCGGGGACAGTGGTCGAGAAGATGGGACACTCACAGTAGTTCAGGATAAAGCGGGGGAATACAGGGATACAGTATTTTCACTAATTTTATCAAATTCTCATTTATTTAACTGATGTATAACACTTGAAATTTACTTTAATTATTAGTAGTTACAGTAAAACATGTTCTAATTGTAAAATGAGGCTCTATGTTTTTTTAACCGTTACTTCCCTTCCTGTACAAAATCAAGCACGAGCTGATCAAAAGCTCACCTTGGTATTTTGCCAATTACCTCCAATGTTTGAATTCAATGTTACCTTGTTGACCATGGCCGTAGAGATCCCAGGTAAAGAAATAACAAGACTGATGGAGTTGGCAGTCCTGGCGGACTACTACATACGATTTGCTTACACAGAACCCCCCCCCCACCCCGTCACCCTCCCTCTTTCTACTCGACAGTCCGTACACAAAAGTTACAAAAGAACGGCGCAAAGGTAATTTACTTTGAAATAAACCATTTCACCCTCTAGTATTTCTTCTCCCCCTCACCCCCACCTTCGTTGATTTTTTTTTCCCCATCCTGTTCTTATTTAGCTCCCTTCTTTCTTCCCAATATACATTTCGATTGCCAGGAGAGCAAAGTTTCTCCTGCTTGTACAGTCACTTCCATAAAAACAAGGTCGTTTGAAACGAATCTAGTTTTCGGTACGAGTTTACAGTGGACGGAACAAAACGTGTCTGAGAGATTTAGGTTCGAATCTCGGTGGGATCGAAATATGGGTATGAATGTTCATGAACAAAGTACACGACTCACCCAAGGACAATAATTCAGGAACTTAAAGAAAGAATTAAGATGGAAGTTGAAGTAATTCAACAAGAGACATTGCGTAAAGTCATGTCAAGTTTCGAGGGGAGTATACAACAATGTGTGGCATACAATGGCGGCCATCTAAAGGACATTGTGTTTAAAACATGAATAATACAAGGTATGTATAAAATTATCAATCTTTGGTTGTTATTTTAAGTTTAATTTGAAGCATTTAGTAGTTAAAATAGTAACGATACAGTGTCATTAAATGTGTAAACATTTCTGCCCCACCCTGTATTTTGGTGAGATAAAAGGCCTTCCTACCCAAACCAAGGTATAGCAATCCTTTCTTTCCGCCTTTTATTAAGTCCCGAAATTCTCTCTACCTCTTTCAGTCCTCCATTTATCATCGTGTACGTCTCCCCACGGACTTCCACAAGACATCTTCAGCTGGATGGGTAGGGGTTCGACATCACCCCTTTCATTGATACACAGAGTGCCTACGATCCAGGGGCTGCGAGAGAGGACAGAGAACTTATAGAGGATGTGGAGAGAGGACAGAGCATTAGAGAGGATGTGAGAGAGGACAGAGCATTAGAGAGGATGTGAGAGAGGACAGAGCATTAGAGAGGATGTGAGAGAGGACAGAGCATTAGAAGGATGTGAGAGAGGACAGAGCATTAGAAGGATGTGAGAGAGGACAGAGCATTAGAGAGGATGTGAGAGAGGACAGAGTATTAGAGAGGATGTGAGAGAGGACAGAGCATAGAGAGGATGTGAGAGAGGACAGAGCATTAGAGAGGATGTGAGAGAGGACAGAGCATTAGAGAGGATGTGAGAGAGGACAGAGCATTAGAGAGGATGTGAAGAGATGAGAAGTGCATTAGAAGATGTGAGAGAGAGGACAGGCATTAAGAGATGGATCGTGAGAGAGGAAAGGGCGCATTAGAGAGCGATGTGAGAGAGAGACAGAGCATTAGAGAGGATTGTGAGAGAGGACGAGCAATACGAGAGTATTAAAACTGAGGATTTTACACGCTCTAAAAAAATGTTGTCTTTATTTCTTTCCCTATTTTTTTCGGACAAAATTTCAAGTCCGTTTAGAAAGAATCACCACTGAGTTACCACTCACCCGGGATTCAAACGCTGATCTTTCCGTTATCGTGAGTCCAGTCTATTGCGAAAGTGCCGCGTTGAGCGTTCGACACACCGAGACAGTTCCAGCTATTTAAATGAGACGAGTGCACTCTTCTCCCAGGACGTTATAAACAGAAATACAGAGATCACAGTTCTCTTCTTACAACTCAGTAGGACTACAGCGCTCGGTGGCTGAATGTGTTACTACCCTCATGTCTGTTCTTACAATTTATAACCATTCCTTCCCCTGCATTCAATCATCTCAAAGTGTTAACGCATAATTCCATCCCGTAATTGACATAATTTGTTTGAGTTCAGTATTTGTTTAACCCTCCCCCAACCCCTTATCTGATAGCTACTCATTCCTTACTCCCTCACATATCACTATCACTATCTGATAGCTACTACATTCCTTCACTCCCTCACATATCACTATCACTATCTGATAGCTACTACATTCCCTTCACTCCCTCATATCACTATACTGACCAGCTACTACAGGCACCAAGGATTGAACCAGGGTCCCTCGGTCTCGCCGAGGGACTGAGTCCTCTATTGACCAGGCAGGCCCTTTCTTGGGACGCCATTCAGCGACTATTCTGAGAGAGGGCAGTAGGATGGAGGGAGGGGGGGGGCACAAATCTAAGCCCGTGTTCAAATATTTGGACTGAATTGGTTGTTAGCACCTTATTCTTCTAAGAGCTTCATCCACGTCGATAAAACGACTGTAGCTACAGAACTTTGCTAGCGTACCAAGTGTATGTATACAGTACATAGTGCAGGTACAGCTGTGGACATAAAACCTGGAACTTCACTGGCGGCAGCCTATGATCAGGTAGATACACACAGTCCAATTTTCATACGAAGAACCTTTTTATATAATATTAACTTTCAATGAAGCCAACAATGATTGCATTTTACTACATTAGTCTATTATTCGATAGGAATTGATAATATTTACCAAAAGTGATGGCTGCAGATCGCATTACTTGACGTATGAATACATGAAAGTATATCTCTAGCTTACCTTGCATTGTTCTACTATGGTGTAGCTTATAAGATAGGACCATAGTGTAATAAATCAGGCCGGAAGGTGTGTACAAACGTGGATCCAAACAATATGTTACTTATTGTTTCACACTTAGTTTTTATGAGACAGATTCATCGCTATATCGATATTCGATTGTAGACAAATTATCCACAACGAGTGTATTAGAGTGTGTATCCTATTTGCGTGGAGGGAGAGTGGAAAATATTTTGGAAAAAATCACCCTCAGTACACCCGGCCAAGATTCGAACCTCGATCTCCGCGTCAATGGCGGTCTAGTCTACTGCGAGAGTAGCGTCTTAGATCATGCGGCCACCGAAGTGGTTTTCCACAAAGATGTACCCTAATCTAGATAAATGGCTATTTTACATATTTGATAGAAAAAAAATATTGCAAAAAGTTCGCCCTTTTTTATTCTAACTTTATGTATTATTATTTTTAGAATGCTCAAAACAAGTGCTACTAAATATTATATTTTCCCAATCGAACAGGGTGGAAGGGTGGAGGGGGGTAAAGTTTCTGTTCTGTGTCTCCATAGCAACCAAGGTCAACAATCGTTAACGTCTGGTTTTGATAGGAAGAAACTTTATAGACAGTTATAGAGCTATTAGATCTATTTTCAGGAGTTCATTCGTCAAGTCATGTTACCGCGCAACTGTCCCTTTTGGTAAATATCAATACAGTAATCCCCCGACTTACGTTAAGGGTTACGTAACTCACATTTTGCGTGAGTCGAATTTGTAAATTTGTAGTTTGTAGTATGTACCTTAATTTTGTAACTATATAATAATAAAAAAAACTGCAATATTTTAATGCGTAGCGTTTATAAACCAAGAATGTATTTTTTTTGTAAAACGTAAAAATGTAAGAAGAACTAAAAAGTGAACAATATCCAGTGTGTAAATACAGTAAGCGCCCCCATATCCGCGGATAGTAGCGAACTATTATATAACGTGATATCCACGTAACATACATAAATACAGTAAAGTTTAATTGATATTAGATTATGACAGTAAGACATTTCCAACATTAGATAAAGTACACAATAACAACTTGTACTGTACATTACAGTGAAATAACTATTCTCTGTTGTTGTTGTTGTGACGATCACTGATGAGGAGGAGGATGATGATGATGGTGAGGAGGAGGATGGGGTAAGGAGGATGCTGAGGAGGGGGATGATGAGGAGGGGATGATGATGATGAGGAGGATATGAGGATAATGGGACGATGAGGATGAGGGTGGGGATGAGGAGGGATGATGAGGTATGAGGATGGGATAGGAATGGGGAGGATGATAATGGTGAGGATGATGGGGATTATGATGATAAGTATGGGGAGGAGGAGAGGAATGGGGAGGAGGGTGGGGATGAGGAGGATGAGGATGAGGAGAATGGGGAGGATGATAATGGTGAGGATGATGATGATAATGGTGAGGATGATGGGGATTATGATGATGAGTATGGGGGGAGGAGGGGGGAATGGCGAGGAGGAAATGAGGATATGATGATAATGAGGAGTATGGAGATGTGGATGAGAGGAATTGGGAGGAGGGTGGGGATGATGATAAGATGATGAGAGGAAGTGAGGAGAGGAGATGAGAAGGACGATGATGATGATGATAATATCACAATGTCCATGATAAGGAGATGGAGTGATGGTGTAGGCATTGTGACTTGTAAATAATTTTTTCTTAATCAAAAATAAATAAAATTGGGCACAGCGGTAAACCGTGGATAACTGAATCAGTGGATAAGGGGGCCGTATTGTAATGTGTTACATTGTCGCCAACCTTCCCCCCCCCTCCCCCCAGTACAACAGTTATCAGAATTCTCATTAATTTTCGCGACTCACGGCGTACATTTAGTTAACTGCGAATTAACGTAAGTCGCACGTAACGTAACTCGGAGGATTGCTGTACGTATAAAATATTAATAGATTCACAAATGTCATCATCCATCATCAGTCCCTGCTTCGGTGGCCGCGTCGTACAAGACGTCACTCTGGCAAAATACTATACTGCCGACGACGGGGATATTGGGGTTTTAATCCCGGTACGGTATACTTAGGGTGGTTTTCCATAAACGGGTTTCCACTCTCCCTCAGCTCAGCGCAAATGCGGGTACACTTCCTATATATTCAACCTTTCTCACTCCTAACACATCAGCGTACATAATATATAGGAGTACAACCCGAACGTTAGTAAGACGCGGTACTTTTAAAAAAAGGCCAATATGTATGTACAGTAAAACTCCGTTAGACCGAAATTCCGGATAATCCGAACACACTTTTTGGAAAACGGGGGCTGGAGGGGGGGAGGAGATTAAGTGGAATGTAATATATTTTATTGGTTAACAAGATCGAAGTTAAAGAGAATTGTAATAAACAATTATATCTAATAATAAATGGTTAATATTTACATGTAGTAGTCAACACATGTGTTTTCCTGTAACTACAAATAATTACAGTACTTTTATTAGGTATGTGTTATATACATCAGGTAAATAAATGAACGTTTTGTATTAAACTCATTCAACTGTAATTTATAATTCGTGTAAACACTGTATCCCTGTATTCTCCCGGTTAATCGGAACAAACTTCGGTCCCGATTTTATTTCGGATTAACAAGTTTCTAGTGAATGTTTCAAATGTTCTTCTGAGCGTGTAATACCTGTACTCACGACTACCAAGAGACGGCAGAGAGTGTTTTCAGGCTCGTTCTAATGACAGTGAAGCGTCCTTTGCCTTCAGGGATGTTTGTTTTACTACGAACACGATATAATCACGATCATCAGCATCGCCAGGTGGAAAACCAACACTGCGCGGCGGCACGCAATCCGGGCTAACAAATATTTACACGAGTAGGAGCACAACAACGTTGGCCCGGGGGGGTTTAGAGTCCCCTTCAATATGGAATGGTGGTTCAAGTCCTTAAACACGACCTGAGGCGTTTAGCCCGAACGGGTATTAAGATGCGGTGCTAAAAAAATAAAAAGACCTGGATGCTGCCCCGCCAAGAGAATTTGTGGGGGGGGGGGGGGGCTTTTGCTACAATGGTTACCGGGCCCAAGATCCAAAATAACAAATTTTAAAAAAAATTGTAATAGATTAACTAAAATAATGTCCTTCGTTCGGAAATGTTGGGAAGTTTCAAGAAGTCTATTAGTTTTGTACATGAATCAAATTTTGTGTGTGAAGACAGTAGGGTTGTGATTCAAGTTCAAGTTCAATTTGCGTACATTGCTTTTTGTTTTGTAAAAAATGACCAACAATTATTTTTAAAAACAACGTACAAATCTAAGTCCGGCAGTGGTAGTATAACTGTGGGGTGGAAGGGGGCGCTTCCACCCTTCGGTAAATAATTCGTGTCCCCCCCCCCCCTTTCCGATTGGAATAAACTTGCCCTTCTCTAGATTTATTTCACTTGCCTCTGATATATCGAATATTAAGATGAAAAATGGTCTTCTATTAAATTCCAAATAGCTTCTAGAGGCATCCAATCGTTAAAATTTCCAAGGAAGACCATTCCAAATACCATTTGAGAGCATCCAACTTTTCAACATTTTCTGGAAGAGGCCCACTCTAAATATCTTCCGAATACATCAAATTTTCAAAATAAATTCAAGGTGAAGATCACTCAAAATAGCTTATAGAGAAGTGTAACTCGGATGGAAATGCCCCCAAATATCTTCTGGGAGATTCCTATTTTCAAACATTAGCACGGGGTCAGGGCCTGCGCTATGTCCCTCGTACTGGGCCCGGTTTGAGCACCTAGTGGGACTGCCTGGGTGTTGTGATTGCACGTGTGGTAGTGTGGGTGTTGTGATTGCACGTGTGGCAGTGTGGGTGTTGTGATTGTACGTGTGGTAGTGTGGGTGTTGTGATTGCACGTGTGGCAGTGTGGGTGTTGTGTGATTGTACGTGTGGCAGTGTGTGGGTGTTGTGATTGCACGTGTGGCAGTGTGGGTGTTGTGATTGCCACGGGGTGTGTGGGTAGTGTGGGTGTTGTGATTGCAGCTGTGTGGCAGTGTGGGTGTTGTGATTGACGTGTGGTAGTGTGGGCGTTGTGATTGCACGTGTGGCAGTGTGGGTGTTGTGATTGCACGTGTGGCAGTGTGGGTGTTGTGATTGCACGGGTGTTGGATAGTGTGGGTGTTGTGATTGCACGTGTGTACGTGTGGGGTGTTGTGATTGCACGTGTGGCAGTGTGGGTGTTGTGATTGCACGTGTGGCTAGTGTGGGTGTTGTGATTGCACGTGTGGCAGTGTGGGTGTTGTGATTGCACGTGCGGAGTCGTACCTTCCAAAGTACGGTACGATTTTATTGACACCACATACATACTTTGCGAACTCTACCCTCCTCCCTTGTATAAGCCAACCTATAGCCGGACTGTGACGAAGATCTCCCGGCAGTATCTCTTCTTTTGATGAGGTTAACAATATTTAAAATACTCATTTAAATATCATGTTTTGTCCGAATTAACCCTCCGGGGCAGGGGATTAGAGCGTACTATTGGGCAACTGTATTTAGGAAATAGCGTATTATCTATGCCCCTCCCTTGCGGCTGACTTTGTATTACATTTTATATCAAACAAAGGGATCAAAAGCTTATAAAAGGAGACAGACCAGGAATATGGAGTCCTGCGCTTGCTAACTGTGCAGTATTAATGCGCGGGTTTTTTTTTTACACTAAGCCTATAATATTATGTAGTCAACCTCCCACACATTATTTTTGTAACGATCTGGGGAATATCTGTGGCTGCTCTCATTTTCACTGTTTCTAATCGAGAGCAGTTTTAAAAAAAGAATCGGCCGGCTCGCAGGTATTTGGCGGGAAGCCAAGCTTCGACAGCTAATTGAGCGGGAAAACTGTGTGGGTAGTGGCAGTGCTGCCAATATAACGGCAGCGAAACCAATCTCCTGAATAGATAGAATATCACAAAATGATCTCAAATGGAATTTCGTTATAAATATATCTTCAATCAGTGTTTATTTAGATAATAGCTCGTTGCAAACGATTACATGAGCTCTCATAGTTGTTAATTAATTATACTTGGTGTGTTACACAATTAAAACACCTGTCAAACGTGGGTATTTACTATTATTATTAGTACCACGTCTTACTACCCGTTCGGGTTGTACGCACTTACGCTAATGTGTAATGGTAGGGTGATTGTGAGATGAAATGGAGGACCTACAGTTTAACGTGGAATCCGAACCACGGTGGAGGTCTGGCATTCCACACATTCACAAGTTGTGGTTAATACACGTCTTGTCAGAGGTGAAGGAAGGGTTTGGCAATCAGATGAATCTGTGCCGGGACCGAGGTTTGAACCCCGGACCCTCAACACAGAAGTCTGACACCTTACCCCTAGACCACCAGGTCACCCAATGGATATTTATATTTTAGAGCCCATCTCTTAGGAAATATAGACATATTTTTTCCTCGGTCAACATAGATAGAATCTCGGTCGGGTGAACTGGGGGTGGTTTTTCCTAAATGGTTTTCCGCTCTCCCTCCACGCAAATGCGGGTTCACTTCCTCTAAATTCAACCTTCCCTATTCCTAATCCATTAGTGTAATTAGTACTTAAGCGTATAACCCGGACGTGTAGTAAGACGCGGTGCTAAATAATAATAATAATAATAATAACATAGATAGCATTTTACTATATTATTATTATTTTGTAGGTATTGATAAAAGCTATCAAAAAAAGTATTTCCTAACTGTTTTCTCACTACCAGAATCTTACCTGTCAAATAAGGCTGTTCTTATGAAAACTGTATTTTTAAAATAAAGTGCACGGATAATTCCTGATTTATGATCACAATGGAACGTGTCACGTGGTGTGTAATACTCCTATAAAACAATAGTGCAGGGATTTGCTGTCAGATGTAAGCACTGCGCCGCAAGGATTCTCCCGCCCTCTGGGGGCAACAAATTATTGATTTAAAATATATATATATATATAAATAATTGTTAGAAGGAAGCGAAAAATGTCTGAAATGGAATTGTATTGCAGTATATAACCAGCGGCCATTCTGAACGAGATGTAAATTGTCTGTCGTGAATTGGTGGTCGCGTGATCTAAACAAGTCATTCTCGCAGTAGACTAGACTGCCGATTATCGAGGTTCGAATCTCGGTCGGGTGTACTGA
Source organism: Timema podura (assembly GCA_033556935.1). Classification (NCBI taxonomy): domain Eukaryota; kingdom Metazoa; phylum Arthropoda; class Insecta; order Phasmatodea; family Timematidae; genus Timema; species Timema podura. The sequence goes on along the minus strand of JAVRXN010000012.1, from coordinate 58,641,292 downwards.
GAGTGATTCTTCCAAAATGGTTTCCACTATCCCTTCACAAAAATGTGGGTACGTTTCCTATAAATATAACCTTCCTAATACCTAAAAGAAAATTAGAGTGATTAGTACATAAGTGTATAATCCGAACGGGTAGTAAGAGGTGGTGCTTAAAAAAAAGGTGAAGGTTCCCTCATTAACTCATTAACGATAATATCACGGAGGGATCGATGTTTACTGTTCACAGTAGTCTACGTCTAACCTCAAACTTATTTGGTGGAGTTTATAACTGAGATTGTGGAGTATCTACTCCGCGACAAATATAGAGTTTAGGGTATACGGACCTCAAACTAAAACGCTACTCTCGCAAACGGACTGGACTAACGATCACGGGGATATTTTCCACCACACCTCCACGCAAATGCGGGCTCATTTCCCCCTAAATACAACCTTACTTTCATCTAGTAAGTTTCCTAAATCTAGGCCTACTTTTTAGTTGTAAACATTTGTGACTTTAAAAATGTATAGGTGTACATATTATAAACATTGTATTATGTAGACCCGCCTCGGTAGCGTAGTTAGATAACGCGATAGTTTCGTGTTGGGCTAAACTGCCGAGGACGGGGAGATCAAGGTTCAAATATAGCTCGAGTGAAATGGGAAGGGTTTTTCCTAAATGGTTTTCCACTCTCCCTCCACGCAAATGCTGGTTCACTTCCTCTAAATTCAACCTTCCTAATTTCCAACCCATTTGCGTGATTAATATTTAAGTGTATAACCCTAACGGGTAGTAAGACGCGGTGCTAAGTATTATTACTATTATTATTATTGTATTATGTAAAGACCGGCGCGGCGCAAAATGTGACAAACTTCCAGGAGCAGTTTATCCAAGAAACGCAAAAGTCAAGGAAACTACGTCACAGAAAACAAACAAAAGGCTCTTCTGCTCGTTTCAAACTCCCACGAGAACAAAACGTCCCTATAAAAATACCTGCCCCACAGGAAATAAATCACCTCACTCAGGGTCCGTCCTCCCTTGTTAAAAAGTTGTGTTCCTGTTGTATGTTTTAGAAGCCGCGTGATACCTGTAATTAAATGTGTGTCTACACAGCTATACCCTTGTTTTGGTAGGCAGCGCGTTCTGGAAGGCCTTATTTCGTACCACAATCCCACCGTGTAGTTAGGATTTTGGTAGGATAGAAGACCTTCCAGAACGGAGTCAAGTTTATGTCCTCTCGCGTTGTGTTGACTCAACAGCATCTGGTTAAGGACTGAACATGAAGTAACGCGTGGTTCGTGGTGGACAAGTTGTGGTGGGATGGAAGTAGAGGGGTGAAAACTAAACATTTTCTGAAGAGAATTAAATCCAGCTGTTTAAAAACGAGTTCCAATAAAGCATTAACAGCGGGTTTTTTTTTTCCTTAAAATGTATTTAAGTTTTTTTTTCAAACTTGCACTTTCTGAACCGACTGATTATATCAACACAAAATAACTTCTATGAGCGAGAGTGAAAGAGCCTACCAATTTTGCGAGAATGGTATTGTCACATACCTTCCAAGGTTCTTTTACACGCCCACAATCAACATTGGGACCGACGGGTTTACTTCCCCTCCGAAGGAAATTGTGCGACAGATTTTTATCGTTCAGGAAAAATCCGTCGACCCCGGTTGGGTTTGAACCCACGAACATCGGGTCCTGTGGCGAGCACTTCCACCAAGGTCGACATTATAACAGCTATTACAATTCTCTTTTAACATTCACGTATTGACTACAGCGCTTGGTGGTTGAATGTGTCACTAAAGACGAGTCTGCTGTAGACCAAGATATGTTAATACTTCAACATCACCTTCCTCTGGGATTCAACGATCTGAAAATTGTACTGAAAGATTTGTTTAATCGTAAATTACCATTATTTGTTTGTATTTTATTTTCCGTATTTGATCATTAAAATAGTTTTAAGGTTGGCTTGAGTGCTTGCTAACAACTTCTGCCCCCTAACCCCTCTCCCCCCTCAAAAGCTCAGTTCTCTTTCAGCTCATCTTGCGGTGCCACCTACTTCCATGGAATTTTTTTTTTGCAACGTTGTCACAGATGAATAATGTGTGGTAGGAAATAGACCTAATAATTAACAGGAGTTCAATACGAATGACCTATTTTTATTCGGATAAAACGTGTTAATTGCTGTCTGATCTAATAAAACAGTAATCATAATATTGACATGTCAAGTGTTTGTATGAATTAGTAATGATTAGTAACGCTTGGTGGAAATGTTTTTGTCGTCATAAGCCCCTTTTCTAAAAGAAGGTGTAAAGGTAATTTACCCGCCAGGATGGTCGGTACAACAATATTATGACAAAAATGTTCCAGTTCAATGTTTCCACTAATTTAAGACGAACAAACAACCCAAACTTCCCCACCATTGTAACCGCTTAATGATATGCCCAAGTCACGTGACAATTTCAGTCTATTTTGGTCACGTCATGCGGAGAGATCGGAACTCTCCTTAGCTTGCAACCTCTATGGCGTGATTAGGACAAGGTAGCGGCCATCTTGACAAGGAGATTATGCACAAGTTAATCTCACTCCTGCCAACTTGTCTCAACAATTTATCCTTCCCCAACTCTCTTCCGTAATTAGTTTTCAAGTTTTGTTTTTTCTTCTTAAAGTTGAAAGTATTTCCTTGATTAAACTTCTTAAAAGTTCAAAACCAAAGCCATTTTATGGTGGAGTTTTTTTTTTTTTTTAGTTAAGTCTGAAATGTTTGCGGTCAAAGGGAATTTAATCATCTATTTTACTATGTTAGCTTCCCTCTCTCAGTTCATTAAACTGACAAGCACATGTTCAGTTGCTTTGGAAGCTTGGTGGTTTTAAAAGTGGAATTTAACAAGGAAGCGGTGTTGTGAAGGTCACTTTTACATCCTAGCGTTTACTTTCGTTACATCTTCCCCCATTTACCCCTCACTCTCCAAGGGACGGTGAGGTCAGAAAACCCAGTATTGCCCTAAAAAAAAACACAGAGAAGAAACAAAAAAAAGTATTAATACGTACTTAGATTACTCTTGATGTTCTAGTCTGGGATATTTTTCTGGCGGACATGATTTTTTTAAAATTTGGTTTGATAATTTAATTAATTACATGATCCAAAGAGCTTGAGCTCGCTTATAAGATTATGGATTTATAAGAATGAAATTTATGAAATTTTACATAGGTTTAAAACAGTTAAAGACATTACAAACATTTCATCATGAAATAAAAGTAAAAAAATCAAACAAAAAATAAAAAAATACACAAACATAACTGTCAGCAGTATAATGTGAAGGATTAGATAGTTTTGAAATATGTGTGATAATGTCGATGAATACATTTTATCGATAAACGTGAGAAAAAATAATAAGTAACTAAAATAATAATAAATAATGAGAAAGTTATTTTGGAATAAAGATGAAAGTTGAGGAAAATTAAAAGTATAATAAAATAATAATAATAATAATAATAATAATAATAAGCACGACATGTCTTTTAGAAGTGGCCGCTAAATCCTTAAAATAAAACAAGAAGATTTAGTGCGTGTGCCGTAGGTTAGGATTGAACCCCGGACTTCAATACAGCAGATACATCCAGCATACGAACATAAATGTCCCCAATATTAGAAATAGAATAAAACCCACCAGGGATAACCACACAAGACAATTTTATACATCGCCCAATAAAACAACGCATCACATTGCTCTTCGGCGCCTTTTAAAAATACCAAATGGAGAGGATAAAATGCGGCCGCTGTGATGACGTCACCTAACCCCGACAAGAACCGTAAACCAGCTCGGATCACACATCGTATTTATTACTCCTGAGAGAGTTTATCGGCCATGTGGCATGCGTACGGCTCTCGTGACTATCTTGCTGTAGACTGATTTTCTTATTAATAGCCTTTTTTTTCCTTTAGCACCGCATCTTACTACCCGTCCGGCTCATACGCTATGTACTAATTAAGCTAATCATCTTAGGAATTAGGAAGGTCATATATAGAGAAAGTGTACCCAAATTTGCGTGGAGGGAGAGTGGAAAACCATTTTGGAAATACTACCTTTAGTACACCCGACCGAGATTAGAGACTCAATCTCCCCGTCATCGGCAGTTTAGTCTACTGCGAGAACAGCGCCTTAGACCACGCGTCCACCGAAATGAGTGTATATTATAATTGAACTCGATCTGTTCTTGGGGGTGGACGTGGACTATCGAAACATAATTTTTCAAAGGAACTGCGCCATCTGACTCGGATCAGATCAGCGAATGCGAGGTCAGGGTACGAACCCTGGTCTTGTGTATGTGAAGGAACCAAGTGTCGTGTGTGAGAGAGAGAGAGTATATTAATGAGCTCGAGGGAGCAGTTAATGGGCTCCCGAGATATAGTGTGAGGGTGCAGAGCCCGAGGATAAATCCTGATTTCAACTCCACCCAGCACTGGCCGGGTACACTCTACCCCTGGAGACCCTGCCACCAGCTTCACTGCCCCAAACATAATATCAATGGTATAAATAACACAGCTTTCATCAAAAAAATTGCCTTAAATATTATATTATATTATATTTTATGAATTATGTTTTTATTGAAAGAAATCTAGCAGAATTGGTTTTTTAATCGTCTAAACAACTTTTTCCGCCTCACTTTTGGGCTCATGCTATTACTTTCTTCCTCTCACTTATTGGCTTGTTATCTATTACTTTCTTCTTCTCAATTATTGGCTTGTTATCTATTACTTTCTTCCTCTCAATTATTGGCTTGTTATCTATTACTTTCTTCCTCTCACTTATTGGCTTGTTATCTATTACTTTCTTCCTCTCAATTATTGGCTTGTTATCTATTACTTTCTTCTTCTCACTTATTGGCTTGTTATCTATTACTTTCTTCCTCTCAATTATTGGCTTGTTATCTATTACTTTCTTCTTCTCACTTATTGGCTTGTTATCTATTACTTTCTTCCTCTCAATTATTGGCTTGTTATCTATTACTTTCTTCCTCTCACTTATTGGCTTGTTATCTATTACTTTCTTCTTCTCACTTATTGGCTTGTTATCTATTACTTTCTTCTTCTCACTTATTGGCTTGTTATCTATTACTTTCTTCTTCTCACTTATTGGCTTGTTATCTATTACTTTCTTCTTCTCAATTATTGGCTTGTTATCTATTACTTTCTTCTTCTCAATTATTGGCTTGTTATCTATTACTTTCTTCTTCTCAATTATTGGCTTGTTATCTATTACTTTCTTCCTCTCAATTATTGGCTTGTTATCTATTACTTTCTTCTTCTCAATTATTGGCTTGTTATCTATTACTTTCTTCTTCTCAATTATTGGCTTGTTATCTATTACTTTCTTCCTCTCAATTATTGGCTTGTTATCTATTACTTTCTTCTTCTCAATTATTGGCTTGTTATCTATTACTTTCTTCTTCTCACTTATTGGCTTGTTATCTATTAGTTTCTTCATCTCACTTATTGGCTTGTTATCTATTACTTTCTTCTTCTCAATTATTGGCTTGTTATCTATTACTTTCTTCTTCTCAATTATTGGCTTGTTATCTATTACTTTCTTCTTCTCAATTATTGGCTTGTTATCTATTACTTTCTTCCTCTCACTTATTGGCTTGTTATCTATTACTTTCTTCCTCTCAATTATTGGCTTGTTATCTATTACTTTCTTCCTCTCAATTATTGGCTTGTTATCTATTACTTTCTTCTTCTCACTTATTGGCTTGTTATCTATTACTTTCTTCTTCTCAATTATTGGCTTGTTATCTATTACTTTCTTCCTCTCACTTATTGGCTTGTTATCTATTAGTTTCTTCATCTCACTTAATGACTCATTAGCTATTATTTTCTTTCCCTCACTTATTGGCTCATTAGCTATTATTTTCTTCCCTCCACTCATTGGCTTAGTGGCTAGTCTTTAGTCTTACGTGTGCTTTAATTCCCTCTAAATTCTCTCCCCTCATCCTGACCTTGATGCTAGTGTATAGCTAAGTATAGCCCGGATGGGTAGTAAGACACAATGCAGGAAAATAACTACACCATCAGTTTGTCAGTAAATTTTTTTTGACGGCGACTGTACGCCTGTACAAATAAAGTACGTACAGCTCAGGCAGCGAGTCATTGAGGGTTGGTTCATGTAGCCTATTCCAGAGCCATCAACCCCTATATAGGGGTGGACTTAATGCCCCAGATAGCCCCCCCAACCCCCTTCTCAACTCATTCTCATTTTCACCCATTTCCCCAACAGAGCTCGCCAACTGACATTCTAGGGGAAGAGAGAACGATTAAAAAAGCTTGCTGAAAGTTGTTTTTTATCCCCGACTCTTCCCCCCCAGGCCGGGGGGGGGGGTGTAACTCACAGGATCACACCCATAAACCTCGGGCGAGAGCAAATTTCAATTATACAACTCCCCCTCTCTTGGGGGCAGTTTCAGCGCCAGCGACGCGGACAACTGATGACAAAAAGGAACTCTTTCATTAGCAAGGCCGGGGTTCGGCTCCCCCTTTCACCCCTTGATCGAATTAATCCAACTCTTATGATGAGCTGTGTCATATCGTGAGTTGTGTCGTGCCGTGAGTTGCAACGTATTGTGAGCTGTGTGGTACCGTGAATTACATCATATTGTGAGTTGTGTGGTATCGTGAGCTATGTCGTTCCACGAGCTGCGTCAAACCGTGAGTTGCGTCATGTTGTGAGCTGTGTGGTACCGTGCGTTTGTAACATACCGTGAGTTGTGTCACTCCACGAGTTGTGTCGTGCTGTGAGATAAATGTCATTCCACGAGCTGCGTCATACCGTGAGTTGCATCATCTTGTGAGCTGTGTGGTACCGTGAGTTTACAACAGTGTCGGTGGCCGTGTTGGAACAACTTGTATGCAAGGTGGTGGTCACCAGGACAGTAATCAGGAGAACAGGACAGAAGGAAGGTAACAAGAAGGTAACAGGAGAACAGGACAGAAGGAAGGTAACAAGGAGGTAGCGCAGACAACCTGCTATCCTGCAATTAGTTAGTAGTTCAAATAAACACACCTCTCACAGCCTGACCAGTCTACCTGGTGTGGTTCTAACATCCACCATCCACCTCTCAGGGGAGGACAAACACACCTCTCACAGCCTGACCAGTCTACCTGGCGTGGTTCTAACATCCACCATCCACCTCTCAGGGAGGACAAACACACCTCTCACAGCCTGACCAGTCTACCTGGCGTGGTTCTAACATCCACCATCCACCTCTCAGGGAGGACAAACACACCTCTCACAGCCTGACCAGTCTACCTGGCGTGGTTCTAACATCCACCATCCACCTCTCAGGGGAGGACAAACACACCTCTCACAGCCTGACCAGTCTAACTGGCGTGGTTACTCCATCCACCATCCACCATCGCTTTCTAGCGCGAATAAAATCAAAATGGACTATTTAACAATTAAATGTTATGAAATCATAGCCAATCGATTGATTGCTTGGTCAACTTGGGCAATATTTTTTTAATCGAGCTTAATAAATAATAATAATTAAACACTTTGTTTAAATAATAAATAGATACTGCCGAGGACGGGGAGATCGAGGTTTGAATCTAGGTCGGGTGGTTTTTCCTAAATTGATTTTCACTCTACCTCCACACAAATGATGGTTCACGTCCTCTATATTCAACCTTTTAATTCCATTAGAGTAATTAGTACTTAACCGTATAACCCGAACGGGTAGTAAGACGCGGTGCTAAGTATTAATAACTAGATCACCAATATATAGGATTAATATTACGAAATTAACAATGTTCCTGTAGACGACCTCCCATGGTGTACCCCGGTGAACGCAATGCGCCCCCAGAGCGGCTAGTAGTCCACACATACGGCGACTGAACTAGATGTCATGTCCCTCCCAGTCATATATAACACACGATAAGAAATACTGGTCAAGTCATATCAATCATCAAGGGTGTAGGAACTGGAACTGGGTGTCGGAGTTCGATGGTCCTCCCTTTATAGATAGATATACCTACTTATAAAAGCTTTTATTCGTTAAAGGTATAGTAAAATTCACTAGTGAACCATTCACCCCCAATCCTTCTAAAAAATTAGCTTGCCTCGTTCTTGCTCATCATCCTTCTGTTCAAGGGTGTTCACCCCTGAAAGATAATACAGTATTCTTCTCTCTCTCTCTCACTCACTCCACTACAGCTCCTCACTAACTTTTAAAAAAACCTGATAAAAAACCCAACCAACAATGCCCGGTAAAAGTTGACCGTTTCGCCCCCACAACCCTCCGTCGGTGGAAGAACTGCGCTGTGGCCTGTGTACGCTCCGTCGACCGGAGGACCCACGGGGGGGTGTCAGGGAGGGGCTACGTACGCTAACTTTACCCCAGGGAAAATAAGAGTCCATTCTGTTTATGAAAGGTGATAACTGAAGATTGTTATTGCTAATATTGGTGGAAAAGTCACTACTGTTGAACGTCATCTTAAATCAACAACCAGAAGGTTGGTTTTATACGAGTTCTATCCGGAGCTGGGTATGCACTCAGCCCTTCAACTGGTTAGTACTACCTGCACCATCTGGTAGAAACCCTATATAATGGAGGAGGGGAATTCAGGAGGTGTGGTTGCATTACACACTAAATTTCTACGAACGAGCGCGAAAGGGCCTACCGATTTTAATCGGGAAAAGTATTTTCACATATCCTTCCAGTGTTCTGTTACATTCCACAATCGACATGGGACCGACAGCTTTACTTCCCCCTCCGAAGGAAGTTGTGCTACGGATTGCTATCACTCAAGATAAATCCGTAATCCCCGGCTGGATTTGAACCCACGAACATCGTGTCCTGAGGCGAGCACTTTATCCCAAGACCGCCGAGGTTGACAATATTAAAATATGCGGACATAATTATTATATTATCAAGCAAAGATATTAATATAGGATTCTAATAATACTTCACTAAGGATCACTTTATGATTGGTTTTTTCGTAAATTATTGAAAGAAAAAATGTATTTATAAAACTATTATGTCCTTTGTTTCGCAGCTGTGCCAACAGAAGATATTAATATAGTCCATTAAATAATAAATTAAAACGTATTACATTCACACTTGTATCTTTTAATAACTGGCCACCAAAATATATTTTTTTAAATATTACAACTTACATAAAGAGCCACACAAAATATTAGTTTCACAAATAAACGTTTAAAGTTTATAGACACATGCGCATAAACAAACCAAAAATTGTTTTATGACGTCATCAACCACTCTGATGTCTTCCTGTTCGCCATCTTAATTTGTGAAGAGAACACAGCCTTTTAGAAGCTATCGTCTGTAATGCCGGGATCAGTATTAACTTAAACTTTAACTTAACGTAACGTTCACTTAAAGTTAACTTAACTTAAGAAAACAGATGTGTGATCACGATTCACATAGCTTAACGTACCAACTCGAACCAAACATCTCCATTCTCGAGTTTGTGTTTTGATCTGTGATTTGTACTATTTGTATTTGTGTTTATGATCTGTGAATGTTTACTGTTTTCTACCAATATTAGAGATATTTTATCATTAAACTTTTTTGAGCATATTTTAATGCTTTTACAATCATGATTATGTTAGTTGGTTTATATTTTAATAACAAGGGTCTTTTTTGAAAGCAATACATTATTTAATTTTATATAATAAAAGCTTTGTGGTTTTAACTTCTTTACAATATTTGAATTGAGTCCGTTCTATAACGTTCTATAAAGATACTACACAAGCGCTTATTTTAATTAAATGTCCGATCACTAGAACTAAAGCTAAAGAGTAGACCTTGGTCATAAAACCAACAAATGAATTAATAAATAGCAGCTTTTTAACGCGTCAGTCGTGTTGAGTCAGACCACCGAGGACGGGGAATCGAGGTTCGAATCTCGGTCGGGTGAACTGGGGTGGTTTTTCCTAAATGGTTTTCCACTCTCCCTCCACGCAAATGAGGTTCACTTCCTCTAAATTAAACCTGCCCATTTCCTAATCCATTAGTGTAATTAGTACTTAGGCGTATAACCCGAACGGGTAGTAAGACGCGGTGATAAAAAAAAATAGCACTGTAGACGTCACTCGAATAATGATTGGCTGGATAGATCACGTGATACCCTTGGGTAACGTTCACTTAACGTGAAAGACCTCCCAGAACATCTATTAAGTTAAGTTAACTGCAAGTCAACGTTAAGTTAACTGTATCGTGATCGCTTCCATTTAAACACACGAGGAGATCCTTTACATTAAGTTACGTTAAGTTAACTTTAAGTTGACCAGAGACGCTACTTCCATGAAAATAAAAAATCTAACTATTCAAAATTAAACATATTGTCTATCCGCTTGTTTGTGTTACAAAGCATCATGGGTCGATATAAATGTCAGCTAGCGTGAAATGTAGCATATTCTGCTACCAATTTTAGGCGAAAGTGTGAATCAAGTTTTAGACCTTTGTTAAACTTTTTTTATCACTGCATCTTACTACCCGTTTGGTTTATACGCTTATATACTAATCGCACTAATAGGTTTAGGGATGAGGAAGGTTATGTGATTATTATTATTATTTATTATTATTATTAGTATTATTATTATTATATCATTATCACCGCGTCTTGCTTCGGGTTGTACGCACTTACGCTAATGTGTAATGGTAGGGTGACTGTGAGATGAAATGGAGGACCTACAGTTTAACGTGGAATCCGAACCACGGTGGAGGCCTGGCATTCCACACATTCACAAGTTGTGATTAATACACGTCTTGTAAGAGGTTAAGGAAGGGTTTGGCAATCAGATAAATCTGTGTCGGGACCTAGGATTGAACCCCGGATACCCAGCACAGAAGTCCGACCAGACCGCCAGGTCACCTATGTGTTATAGGAAGTATACCTGCATTTGAGTGGAGGGAGAGTGGGAAACCCTCAGTACACCCAACAGATACTTTTAACCTCAATCTCCCCATCCTCGGCAGTCTAGTCTACTGCGAGAGTGACGCCTTAAATCATGCAGCCACCGAAGCGGGTGAAAAGAAATTGTCTTAATCATTTATGCATTGATCCAAAAAGATGGTATTTTTAATTTTCAGAATAAAATACAAGGATTATTGGAAGGAGGGGGGGAAGCAGCCATGTCTTCTTGTACCCCCTTCCCGCCACAACGACGCCAATGTTTATAATCATCATCATCAGTACTAACAATAACGCTTGGGTCTCCATTAACCTTATTTTAAAAAACTCTGACGTGAGCCCTAGAACGAGCTATACCGACCAAGCGTCCACCGCATGTTGGCGAAATTAGTGCCAACATTTGCAGATAGAGGGTGTCATGCGGTCAGTACAACGTACCCTTCGGCCGTTAATCTCAGTTTTCTAGACCGGAGCAGCTACTACTTTATTCAAGTAGCTCCTCATTTGTCCTCACGAGGCTGAGTTCGACCCCGTTACAGACCCTGGAATCGAACCCGGGAGCTCTGAATATGTAGCCAGGAACATTAACCCCTAGACCACAAGAGCCGGCCAAAACACGATTTAATATAAAGTAAATTATTTTTGATGGATTAAAGAGCCAAGCTATTATATTTGTTAGTTACGGTTACAGCCGCATCTAAATATCATATTCTTTAAATTGAAAAATTATACCTGGACACGGGAAACGAACCCGGGACCTTGGGCTTAGTACACCAATGCTCTAATCAATGAGCTGACCAGGGTCAGTCATCGTTCATATTTTAAGGCAGAATCTGTGATGGTCATGAGAAAATAGTCATCTACATTAGAGTGATCAATTAAGATCATGAGCTATCGGATAACGCAACCATCTTCGATTCGGGAGGGATTTTTGCTGCTCCTGGATAGCTCAGTGGTTAGAGCAGTAGTGTACTAAGCCAAAGGTCCCTGGTTCAATTCCTGTGTTCAGGTGTCATCTTTCAATTTCAAGAATATAAATTATATTTGAAATGATTTGTCCTTCATTTCAACTGTGGTTATTAGGGCCTGGAAGTTGACGACATTGCATCTTATTTTCTGTGAAGTCGATTCCAATGGTAACTTATATATATAAACACTTATTATGAAACTCTGATATTGACTTTTATTGTTCAGATTTTGGCATGTTTGAAGGATTTTACAGTTCATGCCATTTGGTAGCCTTTTTGGGAGGTCGTTTTTTTCTTGTATTTACACTTACCGTCCATTTTCTGTCATTTTTAGAATCGTTACATAAAAATCGTAGCACAAGAGTTTTTTTTATGCACAAATTCATTATTTTTATTTACTTGGAGCATTCGTTGTTTTTTCGAGTAATTATTACGGACTAGCAAACCGTTAGTGGAAAATATATGGCTTGAATAAAAGACTAACCACAGGCTGGAAAGAGTAGTGTGTGTAAAGTAAATTAGTACGGTCATACAAGAAACAATTAGCATAAAGTAATGTTTTTTGACAGAATAGTAGTAAGTAAGTAGGTTATTTTTAATATGTATGTTGGCCATACAATTTGGTATTTATTTCTTCCTTTGCAAGATTCCACAGCCATTATTATAAACGGACAAGAAGAACAATTGGATTTTAAATGTATTATTTGATTTTTAAGAGTATTTTTTTGTATTTTTTTGGATAAAAATTGTGTTTTAAGTGCATTTTATGTATTTATGAGGATATAAACAATGCGTTTTTAAGTGCATCTTTTTTTGTTTATAGTAACATTTTTTTGAAAACATTAATAAACCATTTTTAAGTGATTTATTTTTTATTTTTGAGGGCATCAACTTCTTGGCCGTAGTGATTAGTAATGAGCTCTGTCGTACGGCCCGTCTCAAGGCCATCAGACCGTTATCATCCACGGATAGGGAGGGCCCATATTTCATATCAAGAGCCCAGCATAATCTCAAACGGAAGGCGACTACACTAATCCTGTTTTGAAGTGAAGGTTGATTTATTGCCGGCACTTGAGATTTAAACATTGCCCGCTGGAGGCGGTTTAGTCGCTGAACCCGATTTTGATGAGGGGGGGGGGGGGGGGGGGGAGGCGCTAAGCCCTCCGATATTACGTGAGAGAAGCGACTTTAGCCTCACTCAACTTTCACACTAAATATGGGGGGGAAGGAAGGGGTTTTAAAGTATAAAATTATAAAAAAAGTTTCTAGTCTGGAAATAGATCGAAAGAGTTAATCATAAATATTTTTAGTTATTTTGTCTTACTGATGTGTTTCTTTCACCCCCCCCCCCCCAAAAAAAAACTAGTGGGTCATTATTCTTAACCTACTGTGTTCTATTCTATCTGCACAAATGTAGCATTGGCCAGTCTAATATAAAAAAAGGTTGGATTTAATGGTTAATTGATTAATTAACAAGAAGTATGAATCAAATTATAATATAAAAATGGAAGCAAACTCAAAAATATTAAATAGAAAATGTAAACAAGGTTGAAATAACATGAAACGATATAAAAAGTTGCTAACAAATTACTAAATGTAGCGAGTGAGACCATGCTTGGGCCAGCCCTGAACAGTCACCCCTATTAGTAAGGGGGTGGGGGACATTCCAACGGGCCGAGTGTAGGCAGGTGTGACAAAAGACAGTCGGGCAACGGGACTCAGAGTGGCAAGACTAGAGAGCGTGTGTTGACACTGTGATGGACTTGTGAGACCAATTCAAGACGTGTATATTTAATAAGACTATTAATAAGTACCGGTTCATTGTAAGATTGTAGTTTAGAGTTAAGAATAGAAAATAAGAACCGTAACAGTGGTGATAGCGGTGGGATAGTACTTATTAAACTTATTTTGTTATATTAAACTACAATGGCTAGCGCTATATTATTGCCCCGAACATTTGACGGTCAAAGTGACGTGTCGGAGTGGATAGCACATTTTGAGTTAGTGGCTACAGTGAACAATTGGTCGGATGACGCAACGAAGTGCGCGTATCTCGCGGCAAGTTTGGCCGGTAAAGCGTTACAGTCGTATCTTGTTTTGGACCAAGAAGAACAAAAACAATATTCCAAAGTTAAAAATGGATTAAAACAAGCTCTGGCCCCGGGGCAAGGAGACGAACTTTTTAAAGCCATGTTTCGTAACCGACGTCATGCACCCGCAGAACCACTCCCGTCGCTTGGACTGGATTTACGCCGACTTTCCGCTAAAGCTTTCCCAAATTTAGATGCGGCTGTGAGAGATGTTCTCGCCAAGGACCAATTTATAGAGGCGTTAAATGACCCGCAATTGCGTTTATTTGTGCGACAGTCTAGACCTAAAACGCTTGATGAAGCTATGACTGTTGCTGTAGAAACAGAATCTACCCTCTAAGTGGAACGTTCGAGGACGCTACCAACCCACACCAATGGTAATGAGACGCCCACCAACCATCCGGGCATGGTGGCAGGTCTTACACTGCAAGATATGGGCAAGCTGCTTCAGGAACAACAAAAGACGCTTCAGGCCATGACAACAGCGATGCAGGAATTATCAACAACACTTTCTGCATCACGGGAGCGGGGTGACCGACGCCCATTACAATCATCATCTGGTCGATCAATTAGATGTTGGGCGTGTGGTGAAAACGGACACCGACGGGCACAGTGCCCTCAGGGAAACGGCCAGCGGCCAGTGTGAACGAGTTCATGCTGGCCGGGACTTCATACGGGACCGCGAAACGCGCGCCGAATGGGGAGGCTTCACACGGGACCGCGAAACGCGCGAAGGCCGAGGAGGCTTCACATGGAACCGCGAAACGCGCACCGAATGGGGAGGCTTCACACGGAACCGCGAAACGCGCGACAGCCGAGGAGGCTTCACACGGAACCGCGAAACGCGCGAAGGCCGAGGAGGCTTCACATGGAACCGCGAAACGCGCGCCGAATGGGGAGGCTTCACACGGGACCGCGAAACGCGCGACGGCCGAGGAGGCTTCACACGGAACCGCGAAACGCGTGCCAAACGGGGAGGCTTCACACGGAACCGCGAAACGCGCACCGAATGGGGAGGCTTCACAAGAGACCGGTAAACGCATACCACCCGAGGAGGATATACCCAGGATCACGGAAAGCCGGCTGGCTGAGAAGCATTCACATGGGGATGGTAGCTGTGAGATAAGTTCACACGTGCGTGAGGGGCGCGAGATTGTTTCTGCATCCCTACATGTCAGCGCGGACCGCGAGGATATCGACAGGTACCCTGTCACATTTGGGGTATGGAGTGTAGAGTCAGACGGGGCAGTATACGTGAATGGACATGTAGAAGGGTGCGCTGTTCGTATTTTAATTGACACTGGTGCCGCCGTGTCCTTAATACGCAGAGATGTGTGGGAAAGTGTTAAAGGACGGTCTAAAATGTCGGTAGCACCCACATTAGCCTATATCGTGAACGCGAGTGGAGATCCAATAAATACTGAGGGAGAGGTTGAAATGAACGTGAAGATTGGTGGTACTCAAGTGCTACACAGATTTTTAGTCGTGTGTAATATTACCCAACAGTGCATTCTTGGAGTTGATTTTCTCATAAAAAATCAGGGGGATGTTTTACTCTCTAGCTCAGAGCTAAGGCTTGGTGACTCAGTGGTAGGGTTAACAACAGTTCCAAAAAAGAATAATGTGACTGGAACTAGCGTGTGGAACGTAGCTGTGGACAAAACAATGATAGTGCCATCATATAGTGAGGTGTTCACTCGTGGATCGGTTAATGCAGTTCACGATAATGTTACTGGATTGTTAGAGCCTTCGGACAACCTTAGGGAGAAGCACGGAGTTATGGCTGCCCATGTATTGGCATGTATACAGAACAAAGAATTACCAATTAGACTTATTAACCCAGGTCCGTCGCCTATTACATTGCGGGCAGGCACGACAGTAGGCAAGTTCTTTGAAGTACCACAAGAGATGCAAGTTGCAACAATTGGAAAAAGAAACAAGAGTGACGGACGAGTAGAACATCTTTTTGACTTGACAAAATGCAAACTGGACCAGGAAGAACGCCAAAGACTTTGCAGCTTGCTAAACGAGTTTAGTGATATCTGCTCCAAGGGATCAAACGACCTGGGGAGAACCAATCGTATATATCATCACATCGAAACAGGTAGTGCTATTCCTGTCAGGCAGCCACCAAGACGTCTCCCAATACACCGGCGGGGAGAAGCGAGCCGGGTAGTGGAGGACATGATCTCGGATGATATTATACAGCCATCGTCATCTCCATGGAGCTCTCCCATTGTCCTTGTGCAAAAAAAGGATGGAACAACAAGATTTTGCGTGGACTACAGGAAGCTAAACGCAGTAACACAAAAGGATGCTTACCCTCTTCCACGGATCGACGATCTCCTGGACTCACTAGGAGGTGCAACATCGTTCAGTACTCTAGATATGGCATCAGGGTACTGGCAATGTGAAGTGGCTCCCAAGGATCGCCCAAAGACCGCATTTTCAACAGGGGAAGGGGGGCTATATGAATTCAAAGTTCTACCCTACGGTGTGTGCAATGGACCAAGTACTTTCCAACGTCTAATGGACTTAATTTTAGCTGGGTTGCAGTGGAAGTCCACACTGGTTTACCTAGATGACGTAATAGTTTATGGGAAAACATTCGACGAACATTTACTTCGACTTCAAGAAGTATTCTCGCGTTTGCGAGAAGCAGGGCTCAAACTAAAGCCTTCAAAGTGTCAGCTCATGCAGCCTCAAGTCAGTTTCTTGGGACACACCATCTCAGCACGGGGAATTTCAACAGACCCACAGAAGGTGCGTGCTGTTGAGGAGTGGCCGGCACCAAAAGACATAGAGGAACTTCGGGCATTTCTAGGAACTGCTTCATATTACCGTAGATTCATAAAAAGTTTTGCAACCGTGGCTGCTCCTCTTTACAAGCTTACACAAAAAGGTGAACGGTATACCTGGGATCAAACCTGTGAGACAGCTTTCAAAGATCTAAAGAAACGCCTTACTTCCAGTCCTGTTCTGGCATTTCCTTCACCCGAAGATAGCTTTATTCTAGATACAGACGCAAGCAATATAGGTATAGGTGCTGTATTGAGCATTAAATGCGATGGCGAAGAGAAGGTAGTAGCCTATATGAGTCGCACATTGACAAAGGCAGAGCGACATTATTGTGTGACAAGAAAGGAAATGTTGGCTTTAGTTGTTGCCACCAGACATTTTCGGCACTATCTATATGGCAAGCCATTTATTGTCAGAACAGACCATAGCTCCTTACGCTGGCTTCAATCTTTCAAAGAGCCAGAAGGGCAGGTTGCACGCTGGCTGGAACAACTTGCTGAGCTGGAATTCACAGTGCAACACCGAAATGGCAAGTCCCATGGGAATGCTGATGGGCTATCTCGGCGGTCATGCCAACAATGTGGAAGAGACAGTGCGAAGGAAGATGCATTTGAAGCAATGAAAGGAAAGGAAACGCCGAATAATTTCAAGGGAAGTTTAAGTAAAGCAGTGGATGTGAGTTTTCTTGCGATCGACAGCTTCGGATGGTCTCTAGAAGAACTACAGAAGAAACAGGGAGAAGATCCTGTAGTTAAACATGCAGTGCAGTGGTGCAAAGCGGGAGAACAGCCACCCCGAGACACAATCGTGCAAGAAAGTCGTCAGGTGCTAAGACTATGGGAACAATGGGATAGTTTGACGCTAAGGAACGGCTTAGTGTATCGACAGGGGGAGGGAGATATTAGGAACAAACGATTTCAGCTACTTCTACCACGAGACCTAAAAAATGAAGTCATGGAGGCACTCCATAGTTCACCAACAGGAGGTCATCTGGGATTTAAGAAAACGTTAGAGAAAGTTCGGGAGCGGTTCTATTGGCCTGGGCATCTGGAAGATGTGAAGGTGTGGTGCAAATCCTGCCATGATTGTGCACGTAGGAAATCCCCAAATATGGCTGCTAGAGCACCACTCATCAATCGTCGACCAGGATACCCATTACAACGGATCTCCGTAGACATCTTGGGCCCACTACCTGAGACCGCCCAAAACAATAAATACATCCTGGTTGTAGCGGATCATTTCACAAAGTGGACAGAAGCATATGCCATGCCTAACCAGGAAACTGTGACAGTGTCAAGGATAATAATTGAGGAATTCGTGTGTCGATTTGGAGCTCCTGATGAAATACACAGTGACCAAGGGCGTCAATTCGAAGCTAAGATATTTCAAGAAATGTGCTTGTTTCTGGGAATCAGGAAAACGAGGACTACACCATACCATCCCCAATCAGATGGATTAGTCGAAAGGTTTAATCGCACACTTCTAGCCATGTTGAGCCAGTGGGTTAATGAGCGACACAATGACTGGGACAACTTCCTCCCCCAAGTCATGTTAGCCTACAGGTCTAGTCAGCATGAATCAACAGGCTATACACCATTCTATCTCATGTTTGGGCGAGATGTACGACTACCAGTCGATGTGGCGTTCGGTCACCCGGAAAAAGTGTTTTTGAATGAAACCCTATTTGTGCAAGACATGCGAAGCCGTTTCGAGTTGGCGTATGAAAGAGTCCGAGAAAAACTGGGAAACTGCCAACACGTACAGAAGACTCTCTATGATCGACGATGTTCAGGTTCCCCTTATGAGGAAGGGCAGCGAGTGTGGCTACTTAGCAGTGCCGTTAAACGTGGATGCACACCGAAACTACACCGTCCATGGGAAGGGCCATACGTGATAATAAAACGAGTTTCCGATGTCACGTATCGTGTCAAGAAAGGCCAAAAGCGCTTAGTTGTCCATTTCAATAGGCTCAAATTGTATCAGGCTCTAGACACCGAAGGTGAGAACAAAGAAGCTCCTAAGGTTGTAGGAGAACCTGAAAAACGGGAGGAGGGAAAGACACCGGCAAACCAGCTGCCACGTGAGGGGCAAAACACCCACCCTCTCCAACAAGAGCACCTCCAGGTAAAACTGGTACCAGCAGGACTGAGGGAGCAGCTTCAACAAACACGAATATGCGAGCAGGGGACGGAGTCCGAACGGCGCTACCCAAAACGAGACTCACGTGTACCAGAGCGGTATCAAGCCGGGTATAATTTTGTGGGCACTGGGTCGTGCCCAATTTATGAGGGGGATAGTGTAGCGAGTGAGACCATGCTTGGGCCAGCCCTGAAAAGTCACCAGGCTTGGGCCACCCCTATTAGTAAGGGGGTGGGGGACATTCCAACGGGCCGAGTGTAGGCAGGTGTGACAAAAGACAGTCGGGCAACGGGACTCAGAGTGGCAAGACTAGAGAGCGTGTGTTGACACTGTGATGGACTTGTGAGACCAATTCAAGACGCGTATATTAATAAGACTATTAATAAGTACCAGTTCATTGTAAGATTGTAGTTTAGAGTTAAGAATAGTAATTAAGAACCGTAACATAAAGAAAATTCTTTGAAAAATATTTATGAATAAATTAAATATAACAGTGTGAGTAGTTTTTTTTAAATATAACATTATTTTATTGGGTCATGTAAGATAAGATTATTTGAGGCAGTAAAACGTCAAATAGCTATTTTCAGGTTGTTGGTGATATAGCACATAACATAGTTCATAAAAACAAGTAATGAAAACATATGATTAACATTTTGTGAAAGTAGTTGGGATCAAGGGCACCCATGTAGGTTTTCTAAATGGGGGGGTGGATTGTAGTCCCGTCTGCCGGGGGTGAGGCACTCTCTCCCTCCCCCCCTCCTCGAGAGAAAATTCAGGAATTTTAACTTTTGTGGGAGGGAATTTAAGAGCATCTGAACATAATTCTGAGATAATTATGAGTTTCAGGAGCCAATATTTGCAACAACAAAAAAAAGTTTCTGAAAATCAACAAAAAATAAAATTTAGTTGTAGATAAACCAAATGAAAAGAAACATATATTTTTATAAGTTTATTGAAGGAAACAAAATGAAAATAAAGCTGTTGAAGAGGAAATGGGAGGAAATATACATTTTATAATTTGTATCTGTTAACTATGATATTAATGATTCTAAATTGTTAATAGCAAATATTGCAGAGTTATATCAGGGGCGTGGGTCTTCGAGTCCCCTCTTTTCACTCTGAGATATTTAATCTTTCTTTTTTGTTAATTTTTTATGAAAAAAATCAAATTATGTAGGCCTATTTGATATTTGGCTACAATTTGCTACTAACAAACCACGCAAATACGGGTACACTTTTCCTAAAATTAAACCTTGCTCATCAATGACATATCAGCGTAGTGTGTCAGTACGCGTATAACCCGGACGGGTAGTAAGACGCGATGAAAATCCAGCAAACCAAATATTTGACCTTATCAGCGTTGTGAGGCCTGCAACTGACAACTCGACCTTGTGGCGGCAGGGTGTCTTCTTGTACCCACCCCTCACCCCTCTAACCGACGAGCTTTGATCAGACAACAAACTTCTCGTCTCACGTTCAGGCGTTCGTTCACCACACACACAAAACCAACAGTTTTCAGGGTGTACTCACCGTGAATTGTATCAGCAAAACACACGCCAGACGGAGGAAATGATGTTCTGGGAATAACTCGTGACAATAGTACGTCCCTACGTGTCTGTTAGCTCGAGAGGGAATGTAAACCACAACACGTGTCTGTTAGCTTGAGAGGGAATGTAAACCTCAACACGTGTCTGTTAGCTTGAGAGGGAATGTAAACTACAACACGTGTGTGTTAGCTTGAGAGGGAATGTAAACCTCAACACGTGTCTGTTAGCTTGAGAGGGAATGTAAACCACAACACGTGTCTGTTAGCTTGAGAGGGAATGTCAACCTCAACACGTGTCTGTTAGCTTGAGAGGGAATGTAAACCACAACACGTGTCTGTTAGCTTGAGAGGGAATGTAAACCACAACACGTGTCTGTTAGCTTGAGAGGGAATGTAAACCTCAACACGTGTTTGTTAGCTTGAGAGGGAATGTAAACCTCAACACGTGTCTGTTAGCTTGAGAGGTAATGTAAACCTCAACACGTGTTTGTTAGCTTGAGAGGGAATGTAAACCTCAACACGTGTCTGTTAGCTTGAGAGGGAATGTAAACCACAACACGTGTCTGTTAGCTTGAGAGGGAATGTCAACCTCAACACGTGTCTGTTAGCTTGAGAGGGAATGTAAACCACAACACGTGTCTGTTAGCTTGAGAGGGAATGTAAACCACAACACGTGTCTGTTAGCTTGAGAGGGAATGTAAACCTCAACACGTGTTTGTTAGCTTGAGAGGGAATGTAAACCTCAACACGTGTCTGTTAGCTTGAGAGGGAATGTAAACCACAACACGTGTTTGTTAGCTTGAGAGGGAATGTAAACCTCAACACGTGTATGTTAGCTTGAGAGGGAATGTAAACCACAACACGTGTCTGTTAGCTTGAGAGGGAATGTAAACCTCAACACGTGTCTGTTAGCTTGAGAGGGAATGTAAACCACAACACGTGTCTGTTAGCTTGAGAGGGAATGTAAACCACAACACGTGTCTGTTAGCTTGAGAGGGAATGTAAACCTCAACACGTGTCTGTTAGCTTGAGAGGGAATGTAAACCTCAACACGTGTCTGTTAGCTTGAGAGGGAATGTAAGCCTCAACACGTGTCTGTTAGCTTGAGAGGGAATGTAAACCTCAACACGTGTCTGTTAGCTTGAGAGGGAATGTAAACCTCAACACGTGTTTGTTAGCTTGAGAGGGAATGTCAACCTCAACACGTGTCTGTTAGCTTGAGAGGGAATGTAAACCACAACACGTGTCTGTTAGCTTGAGAGGGAATGTAAACCTCAACACGTGTCTGTTAGCTTGAGAGGGAATGTAAACCTCAACACGTGTCTGTTAGCTTGAGAGGGAATGTAAACCTCAACACGTGTTTGTTAGCTTGAGAGGGAATGTCAACCTCAACACGTGTCTGTTAGCTTGAGAGGGAATGTAAACCACAACACGTGTCTGTTAGCTTGAGAGCTGATCTAAACCCCAACACGTGTCTATGAGGAGAAAGAAGATCCATAATGAGCTATATCCGGGTAATCGTTCAAGCTGTCCCTTGAAATCCCTCTCTCGCCCTGTTCGGGTTATCGTCTAGTTTAAAGAGATGAAGACGAGTATCTTACTATCACAAGAGAAAACTAGAAGATCGTAGTCAAATAGAAGCAACACATGTATGACACAAGGATCTATTAATAAAACAATCAATGGCGTATTCCCAAGTGCACCGAACGCTTTATACTCTAAAGTAAACAACCAATATACTGGCACATAAAATTAAACAACGCCGGTTTTTTTTTTCCGAAATGGGTTCACCCACCTTGGCAATTAAAATTTGAATATATACACACAAGAGTAAGAGAGAGAGAGAGAGAGATGAACCGTCTCCTTACGAAATGACATTAAAAAAATAGTCCATGGCGGCGTGATCCCCCTCTGTGTTTACCTTTCACGGGGCTGATGGAAAGACAACAGTTGGCAGCCCTGAGGGATATTACACCCTGAAGAACAGGGCGTGCAACTTGATGAAAGAAACAGGGCTTGGTTTATTTTACCGCTCCTACCACTTTGGGAATTATACTTAGGTCTATGGTGGGTGACCGCAGAGTTTTCTTTAAAAGCAAGACAAAAATATATATCACACGTGTTACTAAAAAAAAATTAGTTATTACTATTGTTGTTATTATTATTATTATTATTAGCACCGCGTCTTACTACCCGTTCGGGTTATACGCACTTAACCTAATGTGCAATGGTAGGGTGATTGTGAGATGAAATGGAGGACCTACAGTTTAACGTGGAATCCGAACCACGGTGTAGGCCTGGCACTCTTCACATTCACAAGTTGTGATAATACACGTCTTGTCAGAGGTGTAGGAAGGGTTTGGCAATCAGACAAATCTGTGCCAGGACCGAGGATTGAACCCTGGACCCCCAGCACGGAAGTCTGACACCTTACCCCCCCTAGACCACCAGGTCACCGATTATAAATAAAATGTATGTTTGGTTGGTTATCACTTCAAACCCGTACTTCAGTATTATAGAAGTTAACAATTCTAGAAACAAGTAATAGGTGATATTAAGAAACATCTTTCGAGAGAAGTAGGTATAGAATAGTTTTGGTAGAAAGTTCGTTCTGAAAGATCTTTTTCCCCAACAAAATCCTGCTTTTGACAAATAGGACTTGTACGTTTTTTAATTTTTTATTTGAGTTATTTAACGTGCAATTTCTGAACCGCCTGATTAAATAAACACGCGAGAATTTCTATGAGCGCGCTCGAAAGAGCCCACCAAATTTGCCGGAAAAGGTATTTTCACATATCTTCCAGGGTTCTTTTACACGCCACAATCGACAGGGGACCGACGGCTTTAATTTCCCTCTAAAGGAAGTTGTGCTGCGGATTTCTTTTCGCTCTAGAGAAATCCATCGAGCCCGGCAGGGATTGAACCCACGAACACCGGGTCCTGAGGCGAGCACTTTACCCCAAACCACTGACGTAACAACGGTAGTAAGATGGCTGCTGTTCTGTAATGAAGTTTACAAAAAGGTCCTCCACACAAGAGTTTGACGATCTTCAATAGCACTGGCTCCAGAGAGGGAGGGTGTGAGTAAAGAGGACATTTTCTAGAATCCTCTCCCTTCGTCCTTTCCAGAGAGCTTCTTGTAATTCTATCCACGTTCTAGCTTTGACAGAGGGATGGACTCAAGATAGACAAAGAGAGAAACGAACAAGAAAGAGAGATAGACAGGCGAAGAGAAAGGAATACATTACTTATTTTAATACTCGGCGTGAGCTTCGGTGACTGCGCTACTCTCGAAGTACACTAGACTACCAATGATCGAGGTTCGAATCTCGGTTGGGTGAGTTATTCCCAAAATGTTTTTCCACTCTCCACGCAAATGTGGGTATACTTCCTGTAAATATAACCTCCCTAGTCCTTATAACTATTAACGTAAATAGTATTTAACCATATAAGCCGAACGGGTATAAGACGTGGAGCTAAAAAAAAAAGTGGCTATAGTTTGCATAACCCTCCCTGGACGGCGGTCGCAAGCCGTGTGTGACTTGCACTGTTTTTCTTACAAGACACAAATATTATATATATATATATATATATATATATATATATATATATATATATATTTGCACAAGAGAAATATTTTTTAACGTTTTAGAGTTGTGTTAGTTTAATAATGTACTCGTTTTTACATAACTACAAGCAAAAAGAATAAAAATTGTTTGTAAATATTTAAATAATCTTATATTTGTGCTTCATTTTCTACCATTCTTTCATAAAATATAGATTTTAATTGTATTGTTACATGCTTTAAATATCAAAGAAACAGTTTATTAAAATAATTTACAGAATGTAATTTATTACAGGTTACTACTTGTTTTATTCTAAAAAACTAAAGTGAAAAATTCCAACATCCAAGAAAATCTAATTACCCCTGTCCCAAGGAGAGCTAGGCTCTAGAATGATAATTTCATTTACTCGGGAAATAGACTAGCATTGTGGCTTCAATTAGTTCACGGATTTGCCGGTAGCAGTGCCACAGTCGCTCGACTACCATTAGATAGATAGAATGTTCTTACAGTGGTCTGGCGAAGACATCCCAAGGAGGCCTCCTCTACAAGATCTGGAGGCTCCAGTAATTTGTTTAAGGAACAAGTCAGTCACTTGGCATTCCTTCCTTGTCCATATAAAAGTGGCAAGAGGGACAATAGTTGGTCGAAAACAATATCATAGCCAAGAGTAGCTATAGTGGCGGACAATATTATAGCAAGAGTAGTTATAGTGGCGAAACAATATTATAGTCAAGAGTAGCTATAGTGGCGGACAATATTATAGCTCAAGAGTAGCTATAGTGGCGGACAATATATAGCCAAGAGTAGCTATAGTGGCGGACAATATTCATAGCCAAGAGTAGCTATAGTGGCAGGACAATATTATAGTCAAGAGTAGCTATAGTGGCGGACAATATTAATAGTCAAGAGTAGCTATAGTAGCGGACAATATTATAGTCAAGAGTAGCTATAGTGGTCGGACAATATTATAGCCAATAGTAGCTATAGTGGCGGACAATTTATAGCCAAGAGTAGCTATAGTGGCGGACAATATTATAGCCAAGAGTAGCTATAGTGGCGGACAATATAATAGCAAGAGTAGCTATAGTGGCGGACAATATCATAGCCAAAGTAGCTATAGTGGCGGACAATATTATAGTCCAAGAGTAGCTATAGTGGCGGACAATGTTATAGCAAGAGTAGCTATAGTGGCTGACAATATTATAGTCAAGAGTATCTATAGTGGCGGACAATATTATAGTCAAGAGTAGCTATAGTGGCGGAACAATATTATAGCCAAGAGTAGCTATAGTGGCGGACAATATCATAGCCAAGAGTAGCTATAGTGGCGGACAATATATAGCCAAGAGTAGCTATAGTGGGGACATATAGTAGAGTAGCTATAGTGCGGACAATATATAGCCAAGAGTAGCTATAGTGGCGGACAATATTATAGTCAAGAGTAGCTATAGTGGCGGACAATATCATAGCCAAGAGTAGCTATAGTGGCGGACAATATCATAGCCAAGAGTAGCTATAGTGGCGGACAATATTATAGCCAAGAGTAGCTATAGTGGCGGACCGCGTCCACTGTGACAAAACGTTTATAGAGGTGTGTTTTAAGGTTTCCAATTTAAACTATTGACGTCATAATATATATTAATACTTTAGTAAAGTTAATATTAAAGAATATTCCAAGTATTTTCTTTCCACCTGGAGTTTAATATGCATAAATTTGTTTTCAAGACGAGAACTGTTCGTTTGTAGCTTAAGAGCCAGCGAGAAGAAATCTGCAAGACCAGTGAACCTGTGAGGTATCTGTCATCTCGAGTTGTGAAAGGTCAAGGTCATATCCAAACCCCCAAGGTCAAACTTGGTGACATTATCACACGGCGCTGGAAACAGGAATCAGCCGAACTGAAGAGAGGACATAAGGCTCTCTAATTTAGAACAAAATACCAGCTCCAATGGCCTGTTTCGACGGCGGCGAGGGCCAAAAATTCAATTACACAAGGGTTAGTAAAGAAAGGGGGGAGGGAGTAGAGGAAAGGGGGTGGTATGTGTGCGAAAGGAAGGGAAATTTTTTTTCTTCACTGCGGTCGCCATTGTAGTTTTCTGTTTCGATTGTCCGCCAGCGGGGCCGATAGGGCTTGCCAATCGTTCCCAAAGACGCCTGGAGGGGCGGCTTATAACGAAATGAGTTTTGCTTCCTCGTCCAAAAGGTGAAACGCGCACATTATAATTTAGAGCCAATGCAAGGGGATCGTCCACCAGGGTGTGGAATCAGGCAAACAGAGAGGGATTAGTGACGTCAAAGAACTGGTGTCAGATGTGGGATCGGCTCCAGTCGACACTTTGATTGCCAATTCAGTTCGTTTGCGTTCAATATTTTATATTTTAATTACAGAGTGACGTCAGAGAGGGCAAGGTGGAAGGAAAGGGGGGGACAGGGAACACGACGAATGAGCTCAAACAAGGAAAGACAATGAAGTTTCATGATCTATATAAAAGGAAGCTGCTGGTAGGACACACTCAAGGATTCGATTTGCACAAGACAACGAACCTGTCGGAAGACAAAACACTTATTAAATAATATATTTTAAATATGAACACATTTTTATTCATTTATTATTTTGGACATAAAAAATAAAAATCTACAGTTGACATAATTTTTTATTATATAAAAAATAATCCTGTATTTTATAGGTTTTTTAGATGGATTTCCCATTTTCCTAGACACTATTTTTGACTCAAAGAGTTGTATGGAGGAATGGAATATAATTGTTATAAAATCCACTATTGTGAAGTCACGCCATTAATGTTTAAAACAAAATCATTTGATCTTGATGGGGGAAAGCTATGCAGTTATTTGCACGACATAATTTTTCAAGTGGGGAAAAAAAACCCTTTTACAGACAGTACCAATGGCTTTTAAAAAAATACCCTCTGTCTACGTTGACAGAAAACTCTTTTTGTGCATGCTGTAAGCCTATCAATGCACAACAATCAAAGTGAATTACATGAGTCAGGCAATTAATACACGTCTCGCCCACACATGTGATAGGTTACAGGAATATTGAGCTACCCTGTGACGTCAGGGCAAGTCAAGATAGGGTTTCCCATGTTAAATGAGCTACCCTGAGACGTCAGGGCAAGTCGATATAGAAGTTCACATGTTAATTGAGCTACCCTGTGACGTCAGGGCAAGTCGATATATGAGTTCCCATGTTAATTGAGCTACCCTGTGACGTCAGGGCAAGTCAATATAGGCGTTCACATGTTAATTGAGCTACCCTGTGACGTCAGGGCAAGTCGATATATGAGTTCCCATGTTAATTGAGCTATTCTGTGACGTCAGGGCAAGTCGATATATGAGTTCCCATGTTAATTAAGCTATTCTGTGACGTCAGGGCAAGTCGATATGAGTTCCCATGTTAATTGAGCTACCCTGTGACGTCAGGGCAAGTCAAGATAGGGTTTCCCATGTTAATTGAGCTACCCTGTGACGTCAGGGCAAGTCGATATAGGATTTCACATGTAAATCTATCTACGTTTTATTTGGCAAGTTTTAAAAACATAAAATTGAAACAACAAAAACCACAAATTAAAAAAATAATTAAAAGGTATTTCATTGTCACAAAATTATTTTTAATCTTATACAAGCCAGTCTATTCGCAAAAATGTCCTACTTCAAGGATGTAGATTTAAAAAAATGTGTGAAAGGATAATATGTTTATTATAAGAGGAAAAATATTATATTGAAATGCAAGTCAAAGCTGACCAGGCATAGCTAATCGGGTGAGTGTGTACACTCGTTAGAAGAAGAGGGGACGTGTTATTAGCAAGAAGACCTCGATGAGTGACCTGCTAAGTTTCTTCCTCTCTTTCTATTTCGTATATAAGCGTCTAAAGTGTAAAGGTGCTTCAGGTTAAGATGAAACCCACTTAAAAAAACTGTTTAGAGTATTCACCAAGTGGGCAAAGTACAGTTTTTCTTTTTCTTTCCCGTAAGAACCGCGTCTTACTTCCCTTCCGGCTTATAAGCTTATTCACTAATTTTACGCTAGTGGTTTTAAGGGTTAATAATGTTGTATTTAAGGGAAGTGTACCCGCATTTGCGAACTATTTAGGAAAGACCCTCCTTAGTACACGTGACCGAGATTCAAACCTTGATCTCCCTGCGATCGGAAGTCTAGTCTACTGCGAAAGTAGCGTGTTAGAACGTACAGTTTTATCAGTATTTTTTTTGAACGCTGGACACCCAAGTTGACAAAAAGGCGGAAGTTAAAATATTACAATTGTATTTACATTCCTAGTATGTTTGATTAGTAGTGTAAAAAGAAATTGTACAACTATCCATAAGGAAGTATTATTTTACATATTTTATAACTTTTGGATAAACTTTATAACTAATAAATCAAGTAAAACATATCTATAGATTGACAAATTTTAGTGACTTTCAATCAATGTCGGTGATCGAAGGTGGGCTTCCTATAAAAACCAGGGTTTGGTTAATCTTCCCAAATAGTTTAGTTCATTTAGGATATTCAAACGAACACATTCCAAAGATAGAGTTCGGATCGTGACTTACATTATTATTATTATTATTAGCACCGCGTCTTACTACCCGTTCGGGTTATACGCACTTACGCTAATGTGCAATGGTAGGGTGTTTATGAGATGAAATGGAGGACCTACAGTTTAACGTGGGATCCGAACCACGGTGGAGGCCTGGCATTCCACACATTCACAAGTTGTGATTAATACACGTCTTGTCAGAGGTGAAGGAAGGGTTTGGCAATCAGATAAATCTGTGCCGGGACCAAGGATTGAACCCCGAACTCTCAGCGAGGAAGTCTGACACCTTACCCCTAGACCACCAGGTCACCTATCGCGACTTACAAACTCCCTTAACTCGAACCTCCAACAGCGGCACTCTACAGCCGAGATCAACCACACATTTTATCTCAAAATGTGTGTAATATCGATAGTTTCACATATGGACGAGTGGAGCGCCTCGGACGTAGACTTGAACACACAAATAGCTCGACAATAGAAGGTTAGCAGCGCGCAAATTTTATCGTCGGATACAGACGCGGACGGACTCTTTATTATGATATCGGGGGAAGAATGGAGGCAACTCGCTAATCGTTCCAGACAACAATTCCCCGAGCAGTAAGACCCACAGCACCAGGGTTCGACCCTGGGAATCTCAGAGGTGTTTATTTGATTATCCTTTGTTTGGTGAACAGTGTTTAGATCATATCGACCCCAAACAAGGTTACTAATGTCCCACGAGCTTTATTTAGCACTAAGGATTGTTTGAATTTAAGTAAGTCGTAATCACTTTTAATTGTACTTATCAGAAGTTTGTTTGAAAGGGATGACGTCACCCCTCCTCCACTACCAGCTTAGCTTGGTCATGTAATAGTTGTAATAGTTGTAACCAGTAGTAACAATGTTCAAGGTCGCCAGCAGGCAGTCTGCACAGTTTGACAGGGATGACGTCACCCCTCCTCCACTACCAGCTTAGCTCGGTCATGTAATAGTTGTAACCAGTAGTAACAATGTTCAAGGTCGCCAGCAAGCAGCGTGTACAGGAGTTTGTTTTGTTGACAGTTTAACAAGCCGGATTGAGATAGTTCACTCCGCCATAAAATCGTGCTATCACTAGCAGAGGCGTGCCGTGAAATGTTGTCAAGGTAGATTCAACTTAAACAACAAATTATTAACAAATAACGTTGTCAATTCCCCCCTCCCCCCTTTTAGTTTGAATTAAGTATATTTTCAAATATATATGGTAGTTAAATCCTCCCCCTCAGCCCCTGATGTGGGAGTATAACCCGGCCCACAAGTTAGGTCATCTCTAATAAAACCAGCCAGGTATTGCATCGCTCGGTGATTGACGCGCAATCAGCCGTGATGTAATTACAGCACGCAGGTAGTAGGTACCAGTTAGGTTGAGAGTGACTGGCTGGACATAGGCAGTAGGTACCAGTTAGGTTGAGAGTGACTGGCTGGACACAGGTAGTAGGTACCAGTTAGGTTGAGAGTGACTGGCTGGACACAGGCAGTAGGTACCAGTTAGGTTGAGAGTGACTGCCTGTACACAAGTAGTAGGTACCAGTTAGGTTGAGAGTGACTGCCTGTACACAAGTAGTAGGTACCAGTTAGGTTGAGAGTGACTAGCTGAACATAGGTAGTAGGTACCAGTTAGGTTGAGAGTGACTGGCTGGACATAGGCAGTAGATACCAGTTAGGTTGAGAGTGACCCTGGCTGGACACAGGTAGTAGGTACCAGTTAGGTCGAGAGTGACTAGCTGGACACAGGCAGTAGATACCAGTTAGGTTGAGTGACCCTGGCTGGGCACAGGTAGTAGGTACCAGTTAGGTTGAGAGTGACTGGCTGGACACAGGTAGTAGGTACCAGTTAGGTTGAGAGTGACTGGCTGGACACAGGTAGTAGATACCAGTTAGGTTGAGAGTGACTGGCTGGCCGCAGGTAGTAGATACCAGTTAGGTTGAGAGTGACTGGCTGGACACAGGTAGTAGATACCAGTTAGGTCGAGAGTGACTGGCTGGACACAGGTAGTAGGTAGCAGTTAGGTCGAGAGTGACTGGCTGGACACAGGTAGTAGGTAGCAGTTAGGTTGAGAGTGACTTGTTGGCCGCGGGTAGTAGGTACCAGTTAGGTTGAGAGTGACTGGCTGGCTGCAGGTAGTAGGTACCAGTTAGGTTGAGAGTGACTGGCTGGACACAGGCAGTAGGTACCAGTTAGGTTGAGAGTGACCCTGGATGAACACAGGTTGCTGAGCAGTGTTTTAAATGTGCAAAGTGAAATATTTGGGTTCAGGAGTAATAATGTTGTCAACTATCTTCTGGATGAAAGTACTGGGGAGGAGTGAGGGGAGGGGTGGATAAATGGAGGAGGAGAGGGTTGAAGGAAGAAAGGGAGGATGTATAGAAAGGCTTGGGGGGTTCAGGGAGGAATGGTGGATGGGCTACCTACACAGCATATTTTTTGTAGGCCTACTTACGGCAGAGCTATAAATTTGAAATTTTGGGTAATGCTAGAGGAATACCTAACTTAAAAGTTGCTCAAAAACCCGAAAGCCGAACAACCCTAAATTAAATTACAGTAATTTGTTGTTAATCACGACAGAGCCTGCTATAGTGCGCTATAAAACCAGTGGGTTCATCTAGTTTCAACCTATCAGTGACAGGTAGTCCTACACTCAACACCAGCCATTATTCTCTCCCATCATGCAACACTTCCATGTGCCTCACTTTACCTCAGTGGTCAGGGAGCTGAGGTCGACCCCTGACCATATGTATGTATTTGTCACACGTGACAACTGCAGATCACAGGACTTGGCATATGAATATGTGAAAGTAAAACTATTAGCTTTTTTAGTTGTCAGGTTATAATAATATTGCACACCAGGGAATGTCCGAATGTATTAATTGTACTTCCTTTGACCGTGGAGGCTATTTCCATGTCCCAATGAGATTAGGGGATGGTGATAGGGAGTATGAGGGAGATAAGGAGTATGAGGATGGGGAACCAGTGAAAACACCACTATACTTGAGCCTAACTAACCAAACCCTGGTGACCGTCGGGGTAATTCCCCTCTCGGTAAAAAATATACCCAAGGTAACAGCCGGGAATCGAACCTGCGACCCATGGAATTGTCGCCAGGTGCATTGACCACTACACCACGGGGCCTATTAGCTGTAACACAAAGATCTTACTATGAAAAGTGGACTATAGGCGATAATAAGGACAGAAGATCAACAGCTATAGACGATAATGACAGAAGAACAACAACTATAGACGATAGTAAGGACAGAAGATTAACAGCTATAGACGATAGTAAGGACAGAAGATCAACAGCTATAGACGATATGACAGAAGAACAACAACTATAGACGATAGTAAGGACAGAAGATCAACAGCTATGGACGATAGTAAGGACAGAAGATCAACAGCTATAGACGATAATGACAGAAGAACAACAACTATAGACGATAGTAAGGACAGAAGATCAACAGCTATGGACGATAGTAAGGACAGAAGATCAACAGCTATAGACGATAATGACAGAACAACAACTATAGACGATAGTAAGGACAGAAGATCAACAGCTATGGACGATAGTAAGGACAGAAGATCAACAGCTATAGACGATAATGACAGAACAACAACTATAGACGATAGTAAGGACAGAAGATCAACAGCTATGGACGATAGTAAGGACAGAAGATCAACAGCTATGGACGATAGTAGGGACAGAAGATAACAGCTATGGACGATAGTAAGGACAGAAGATCAACAGCTATAGACGATAGTAAGGACAGAAGATCAACAGCTATAGACAATAGTAAGGACAGAAGATCAACAGCTATGACGATAGTAAGGACAGAAGATCAACAGCTATAGACGATAATAAGGACAGAAGATCAACAGCTATAGACGATAGTAAGGACAGAAGATCAACAGCTATGGACGATAGTAATGACAGAAGATCAACAGCACGTTGCTCGACTGAAGGCGAGAGACAAAGGTCCACATGACGAGGTTTGTGAACATGTCCTGGAGGAAGTGTTATTGTTACCTTGATGACGTTACGGTGCGCCAGCTCGAACAGCAGGATGATCTCCTTGAGGATCTTGGCGGCGGCACGACGGTAGCACACGGGTAGAGTAGTCCCTGTCCTCTTCAGACACTCCTGGATGTCATGACCGTTCAGGTTGACCGTCTTCACCGCCACGGCCTCTCCTCTGAACCGACCCTTGTACACGGCCTTTGTCCAACCTGCGGCCACGAACTCCAACTCCGTCACCTCTTGAAGCGTCGAGCAGTTGACCGGCGCCGAGCTGCTGTACGGGAACCTCAGTCCTCCCGAGGAGTGGGACGAGATCCTCAAGGTCGTCATGTAATCCTCGCCGCTGAGGTTCGCTAGAAGGACGTTTTCCCAGCGGTATTCGTCCTGCGTCTCGTAGTAGTACCTGGAGGACTTCCCTTCAGGATGAGGGCCCCGACGAGAAGCCGCGGAGGGTGTGCCCCTCTGCCCTCGGAGCGTGAAGAGGGACCCGAATAGGATCACCCCGGCGATGATGAACAGGCTGACGTACACCGTCACGAACACGCACAGACCGGACACCCGGAAGGAGTTGGGGTTCCGAGACATTGTTATTCTGAGAGGACGAACTCAACATTCCCTTTGCCCCGTCACAACGTCACATACGACGATCACATGTCAGGCGAGCTCACTTCATTGTCAAACGTTCTTTTTTTAAATGTTTGTAAACCTGGGTATTTCTAAACACGTATTTCTAGCCTAACAAAACGAAGAACGCGTGGTATTAAACTAAAATTAAATCTTAAAAAAAACCTAATATAAACTCCAAACAAATTCTCTCTAAAAGCGCGAAAACGTCCGGTGGCCGACACACGAATGCTGTAAGATAGAGCGAGCTACGATCGCGGTCGATTCGAGACTGGTTCTGCGCGTGCGCACTCAAGCTAAACAAACACCAACACAAACTGTCAGCGCGGGACAAAACAAAATGAAGAAGATAGTTTGGTTGGAGGGGGGAAAGTTTTGACAGCCACTAACAAGCACGAAGAAGAGTAGGCGGAACTGAATGAGACGATCACTGCACACCAGATACAGACCGGTTCTTCAATACCACTGAGCACTTTAATTTATAACAAATACAAAATATAATGAGGGGGTTTGAAAAAAAAAAAATAAACAAACGAACTACTAAATGAAACACGAAAATGATTTTGAGGGAAATTTATCTCTTCCGCATGGATTCTCTTCTTCGTTTCTATTTTTATTGCTTTTGAAACACATTGTTGGGTTTTTTTTTTTAGTTTAGGTTTAACAATCAAAAAGAAGACTAAAGAATAACAAACTTTTTTTTATAGGTTAAAACGCCAAGATTAGACCCTGAGTTTACACAGCCCTCGCTACGTAAAAGAAACATCTCATAATTTACGGTGTAGTCGTTGTATAATCAAACGTTGAGAGAGAATGTAAATTTTAAAACATTAGGAGGATGGTCTCTAAACAAACATCGAGACCGTTTTTTATTTATTTTTTTCGATCGTTTGGAACACCTGCATGAAATTGGATACACTTATCTGTCAAGTTTCATCGTAGACGCGTGATTGAATATACACGGGTCTGAGAGGACGGACGGAGGTTAAAAAAAACAAAAAAAAAGGATCCTTGAACCTCTCAAAAAAAAGGACCAACTAGATAAAAGTGCCTTCATTGCTCGCTAGGCAGCGTACACGGATTATTCTCCCCTTCCGAGAATCTGATTCAGTTTGTGACCTCTTGTCGGCCAACAATGGGACAACGGGAAGAAATTCACACGGATGAAAAATTCAGCATCAAGAAATCATTACACAAGAATTTGTTGTTGGTGAAGAGCAAAGGGGAAAGTGACCATGCACCCTCGAAGTCGGCACCTCAGATGCAGGTTGGTCTTTGAACCAAGGATCTTCCAAGCCAGGATACCGGGTGGTGATAGATAGATATATTATTTACTAAGCAGCGGCCACCACCTAAATTATAGATGATTGTCCTTTTTTAAAATTGTAATTTTCTAATGCGAATACTGGCCGTCAGCTGCTCAGTCTGGCGAGTTCAGGAGGATAGGATGAGGATTATTAACTAGGTCTCACCACCTGCCTATGGAAAGGAAAGGGATCCCCACTTGGGGCCGTATCGAGAGGAGGGGGAGTTTGGATGGTTTTATTATTAATAAGGTATTGTTGTGTTCGTCGAGAATGGCCTGGCATGTTAAGTAGTAAGAACAATATCTTACAGCTTCAAAAGTTAGTAAAACAATGTAATATATTCATGCGTCAAGTCATAATCTACAACCGTCACGTTTGGAGAGATATTATATTAATACTTTACAAATAATAATAATATAGTAAATGTTAGCGATGGAGGAGCTGATAAAAAAGTGTGCAAGTGAGAGGAGAAGAATGGAAACTATTTAAGGAGGAAGAGCGGTGGAAGGATAGAGGAAGATGGAGACATTTTACTAAACTGATCGGCCACAAGCTAGAAACAGATGATGATGATGATGATGATGATGATATGATTGATGATGATGATGATGAAAGTATCACTGTTGAGCTAAAAAAAATATGTCTGTATTTTCTAAACTGTTTTTACAACCAAAGTCAGGGTATAGATTATCGGAGTGTTATAAAATTACCCACTTCGATGGTCGCGTGTTCCAAATTATCAGTCTCGCCTGCCGGTGATGGAGAGATTGGGGTTCAAATCCCAGAAATATGTACTGGTTTTTTCTCTCTTTCCTAAATGTATTTCCACTTTCCCTCCACGTAGGTGAAGGTACACTTCTTCTAAATTCAAACTAACTCGTCCCTAACTCACTAGTGCGTATATATGTAATATGCAGAGCAGTTATAACTCTTATTAATTATGTTTTATAATACTTTAAATTACTTCAAAAAGGAATTCGTCCGACAATCGTTAGCGAGTCCGTTTGTTGAGTTAAAAGTCCCCGGGTTCGATTCCCGGCATCGCTTAATATTCTATCTTTGGTGAAATGTGGATTTACACTTTCAAAGTGATTGATTAATATCTGGGTTATTGGTCGTTGTATCTCTTTTTTTATTTACTTTAGTTTATAAGTCACGTGCTAATATAATCAGTCGGTTTAAATTGTGGACGTTAAATACCTTGAACAAATGAAAGATAAATTAATAATTAAATGTTAGAAAGTATTCTTGATATCTCGTGTTGGGCTGCTCCCCAGTCATCACAAATCAGCGCGCGTAACATCCCCCCCCCCCCCCCAATTTCCTTCTACTCATTAAAACTGGGTGTATGATTTAATTTATCTATTAGTTTAATTATTTTGAGTGTTTTTACATCAAACTAAAATAATGTTATGGTATATTTTATTATATTCATCGTGAGTTGTGAAAGATTTCACCATAAAAAAATATATCGTTTATCATTGTTTCAATAAAGAGTAATTTTGAAATTAGGCCTAATAACCCATTACTGTTCCGAAATGTTTTATTGCAAAAATTAACGTGTTTATTAAACCTTAGTTGTTTATTGAACTGATGTTTTTAAAATTTTAGTTTAAACTTAAAATTTTGTCCTGTTATAACACGTAGGAGAAAGTTTGCTAACAATTTAATAAATTAGTGTAAATTTATTTTTTCCCCCGCCTTACTACCCGTCCGAACAGTCAATGTATTTTATTCCATTTGTAACCCGCCTCGGTGGCGTAGTTAGATAACGCGCTAGTCTAGTGTTGAGCTAGACTGCCGAGGACGGGGAGATCAAGGATCGAATCTCGCTCGGGTGAACTAGGGGTGGTTTTCCCTAGATCGTATTCCACTCTACCTCCACGCAAATGCGGGCTCACTTCGTCTATATTAAACCTTCCCAAATCCTAACCCATTAATGTAATTAATACTTAAGCGTGTAATCCGAACGGGTAGTAAGACGCGGTGTATATTATTATTATACTTGTAGAGTAAGGCAGAGGAAAGTAAAGTTCAGAGTAAATGTTGCCACATTTGCGTGGAGGGAGGATGATGCAAATATATATACATATATACTTCTAACAATATACATTTAAATTATATCCGTCATTAAAGACAATTTTTGTCAACCATAGCTACTTGCTTCTTTCCCATCATCTCAGGGAGCTGTAAGTTTCTATCATGTCCATTTCAAAACTGACAGAGCTGATTGGCTCTGGTTGAATGGGCCACAGAAAGAGGTAGAATTTCCAATTAGTGTTGTCAATGTCTTCTAACATTTCATAGACGCTGGCGCTATTCATCAATTCGAGCGGCCATTGAGTGGACTATCAGTAGTCCTTTTGTTTGATAACAGGCTGCGCACACCCGCGCGTTTAGTTAATAAAAATTACGTTAGATAGCACCACAGTACTAGTCAGCGTTCAATAAATATTTTTCACCCTTTCCATTTAAGGGGGAATGGCAACATAAACACATTTTGAATCTAATTTATGACTTCAGCTATGTCTAAAATAAATACATCTGACTTACTTAGGTTGATTAACACTGTTCTCTATAATTTTAAAATAATATGGCGACCAAATTAAATCAATAGACTTCAGTATATTATTCACACAGTATGGATTAAAACAGTAAAGTCATATTTAAAAAAGCCATTCCAAGTTTGATAGTTCTAGATGCGAATGTTCGTAGTATTTTTCTCGTAGTGTATTATTTAAATTTAGCACCACGTCTTACTACCCGTTCGGTTATGCGCTTAAGTACTAATACACTAATGATTAGAATGGGAAGGTTGATTTAGGAGTGAACCCGCTTTGCGTGGTAGAGTGAAAACACCCCCAGTCACCCGAGTGAGATTCGACCCCGATCTCCCCGTCATAGCTGTTTGCTCAACGACTGCGCGTTGTCACACGCACCGAGGCGGTTCTCTAGGTAGATGTAGTTTACAAACACCATCGTTTACATTTTGAACAGCTGTTCACTCGTTAAGATACCTACTCTGAATCAGCAGTCTTACCTTGATGATTATTTATACTTGCGCCTGGTTGACTCGTGTGCCTGAGAATCATTGATGACGCACCTGTTAATGTCTCTTAGGACTCTTGCAGGAGATTCGAGACTTTTGGACATGCCGAGCATCAAAGACTACTTCCGGAAACCGGAAGCTTGCGTAGTTCTTCTAAGTTCTACGACAAGATACCGGGTCCCATCAATCCTCTCATATAAGAGCTAGGGATCTATGTGCTAGACACAGGAGCTAGGGAACTATGTGATAGACCCAGGAGGTAGGGATCTATATGCTAGACACAGGAGCTAGGGAACATTGTGATAGACCCAGGGGCTAGGGAACTATGTGATAGACCCAGGAGGTAGGGATCTATATGCTAGACACAGGAGCTAGGGAACATTGTGATAGACCCAGGAGCTAGGGATCTATGTGATAGACCCAGGGGCTAGGGAACATTGTGATAGACCCAGGGGCTAGGGAACTATGTGATAGACCCAGGAGCTAGGGAACATTGTGATAGACCCAGGGGCTAGGGAACTATGTGATAGACCCAGGAGCTAGGGAACATTGTGATAGACCCAGGGGCTAGGGAACTATATGATAGACCCAGGAGCTAGGGAACATTGTGATAGACCCAGGGGCTAGGGAACTATGTGAT
The DNA here is from genome assembly GCA_033556935.1 of Timema podura. NCBI lineage: Eukaryota > Metazoa > Arthropoda > Insecta > Phasmatodea > Timematidae > Timema > Timema podura. The sequence goes on along the minus strand of JAVRXN010000012.1, from coordinate 58,603,073 downwards.
ATACCCAGGAGCTAGGGAACTATGTGATAGACCCAGGAGGTAGGGATCTATATGCTAGACACAGGAGCTAGGGAACATTGTGATAGACCCAGGGGCTAGGGAACTATGTGATAGACCCAGGAGGTAGGGATCTATATGCTAGACACAGGAGCTAGGGAACATTGTGATAGACCCAGGGGCTAGGGAACTATGTGATAGACCCAGGAGGTAGGGAACTATATGATAGACCCAGGAGCTAGGGAACATTGTGATAGACCCAGGAGCTAGGGATCTATGTGCTAGACACAGGAGCTAGGGAACTATGTGCTAGACACAGGAGCTAGGGAACATTGTGATATACCCAGGGGCTAGGGAACTATGTGATAGACCCAGGAGCTAGGGAACATTGTGATAGACCCAGGGGCTAGGGAACTATATGATAGACCCAGGAGCTAGGGAACATTGTGATAGACCCAGGAGCTAGGGATCTATGTGCTAGACACAGGGGCTAGGGAACATTGTGATATACCCAGGGGCTAGGGAACTATGTGATAGACCCAGGAGCTAGGGAACATTGTGATAGACCCAGGAGCTACGGAACATTGTGATAGACCCAGGGGCTAGGGAACTATGTGATAGACCCAGGAGGTAGGGAACATTGTGATAGACCCAGGAGCTAGGGATCTATGTGCTAGACACAGGAGCTAGGGAACTATGTGCTAGACACAGGAGCTAGGGAACTATGTGATAGACCCAGGAGCTAGGGAACTATGTGCTAGACACAGGAGCTAGGGAACTATTTATCTTAGAAAGTTCTGCTTTAGAAGACTGTTCCGAATGGTCATCTCCCCCTTAAATTAAGACCACGTGAACTAGCAGTGTAAATTCGCGAGGCGCCAGTCGCAAAACGACCGCACAGACCAAAGCTCGAAACAGTTTTGTTGCAGTTTTATTTTGTTGCGACATTGTTTAGCTTTTTAAGTTTAATTATATACTCGTTAGCGTCGATTCTTGAAATCTTTAGATTTTAAAAGATAAACTTTTACCGTGTAAAAAGTGATCAAGAGAACGAATCCTTGAACGAGTTGAAAAAAAAAAAAAAAGGGTCGATTTTATCGGTCACGTGACCCTGAAGAATTGGTGTAGAAAGGGTTGGTAGTGATGACACGGCACTCCGCAGTGGCGCGCTTAGACATTGTCAATGGGGTGGGGGGAGCGCATGATCTGTAATGTGTTAATCTTTATACAGATTGTATATTTGTAAGGGCACTTTTAATGTTCATAATTCATGATCGTATCAAGGTGTGTTTCTTCTCCATCTACGAATGTGTCAATATTTTATTTTATTCCTCGTAAATGTCTAGGGCTAGTAGTTTATTACTAACACCTAATTCTCAAATGAAACTCATTAAATTGCTTCGAGAAGAGATTAAATGATAGAAAGATTTTTCGACCGCTTTTTGTATGGAATGGAACCCCCTTAAATACCCCAAAATAATAATAATAATAAACCTATTGTTACGGATATATATATATATAGAGAGAGAGAGAGAGAGAGAGAGAGAGAGCGCACCGCGTCTTACTAACCGTTCGGGTTATACGCTTATATAGTAATTACACTGTGTTAGGGATGAGGAAGGATGAATTTGGAGGAAGTGTACCAATATTTAGGTTGAAAACAATTTGAATAAAAACCACCCCCTGTACACGCGACCAGGATTCGAATCCCGAGGTCACTGTCATCGGCAGTCCGGTATATTGCGTGAGTGACGCCTTAGACCATTCGGCCACCGAGACGGGTTTTATTGAAATTACTGGCGATTTTAGGGGCAAATGTTGCGTTTACTCCTCCGTCCCCTGTGACGACCTCAAAACGAACCATCCCCCTCCGTTGTCCCAGGGACATATCTAATGACCCCCACACCACCTATTGATCAACTAGTCCGACACTTTGGCTCAATCGGTAGCGTATCTGTCTGCCGAGTTAAAGGTCAAGAGTTCGATTCCCTGCTTGGCCGAAAATTTAATCATAGGTGAAATGTAGGTTTATCCTTTCACAGTGATGAATTAACGGGCGGGGGGTCTGGATGTTGTGTATATTCTAGATTTAAGTTAGTTTATAAGTCGTGGGCTGAAATAGTCGGTTTAGAAAGTGTACGTTCCTTTTAAAATGAAATATTAACTAACTATCGCAGATGAAAATAGCCCACACCGATTATCCCGCAGTTTGAGGCGTCACTAGAGTGCCAGTGATGGATGTCGAGATCTCGGCCAGCCGTACCGGTAGAGGGGGTATATTCCACACTCCCCCTACATGTTGGTTCAAACACATTTATACTGAATGGTCTGGTGCTAAACTTGTGTCAGGTTGTGTGGTGGATAGTCAAAACAAGGATCATTCCTTGCAATTACACCAGATCGTGAGAAATATATGTTCTCCATAGGTACCTTACAAGACAGAAATACACCATCTCTTTACCTAATACACCATCTCTTTACCTTACAAGACAGAAATACACTGTATCTCCAGACCTTCTCTGAGAGTATGGCACTTTGTCTTAAGGACTCATAGTGAGTTATATATATATGTCTGGAGATGTCGGCGACTCCCAGAGATTTGCCCCTGGAGAAGACAGTGGAAGAGTTCCTGGTATCCAAGATGGAGGAGCGGCTCCGGAAAGTGCACAAGAAGCCCGAGTGGGACGTGGCCCGGGTGTCTCCCTCCTGTAAGGTGGTACTGGCCAGGCGTGAGCTGGACGCTGCCGACAGCAGACTGGCCGAGAAGAGGAAGGAGCAGAGTAAACAGAGGGCCCTTTTGGACAAGCAGTGGGAGGATCTCGCAGAGAAGGTTAGTTGTGTAATGAGGTGGACTGGGTAGAACAATATCTAGATAAGGATAGGTGGCGTACTTTTGTTAGTGTGGCAATAAACTTCAAGTTTCTAATGCCATAGGAAGTAAGATGTAGGTTCAGTGTTGCCAATATAGCGACTTTGTTGCTAGACTCAGTGACTTTTACTGGTCTTAAACGACTAATTTACATTTTTAGCGCCTAGCAACTAATTTGGCGACTGGCGACTTTCCCTAATTTTCTTTCAAGTTCATGTTCATTATTTTAGATTTTAATGCTGTAGAATTTTGATTTTTGAGCTACCATATTGCAAGAATGCATAACGCATTGCTTCGGTCTACAGAAGAGCTCTAAACTATCTATCTGTCCTTCACAAATCACAATGACATCGTTCCAAATCTGGGGATCAGCTCAATCCACTGATGTATCTTTCATTAAATTAAGATTAATGTATGCATTTTGGTTTGTCAACAAATCTGATGACTTTTAGTTTTTCGTTTAGCGACTTTCTGTTACTAATCTAGCTACAGCACTTATATGGTCGCTGGCAAACACTGGGTAGCTGCATCGACACAGTAGGTCACGTGATCAGCATGGTGTCTACCAGTAGCCTATCACGTGACTTGAAAAGTATCATCGGAATGTCCCATGTCCCGGCGACAATGGCCAATGTGTATTCCCCCCTCCAAGCCACCGTGATGACAATATAGTTTGTTCTCACAGGAGAAGGCCCTCAGGGACTCCTTCACGCGCTTCCACTCGTTTCTAACGGAGAATGAGCTGAAGAGGGAGCGCGCCTCCAAGAAACTGCAGGAGGAACTGTTGCTGCAGGAGCACCGCGACCTGGACATCGCCGCCATGAAGGTTCGTACTCGCTTGTCATGTATTGTATATTATACTGAACCCACTTCGGTGGTCGCATGGTCCAAGATGTCACTCTCGGAATAAACTGTATTGCGATGACGGGAAGATTGGGGTTATGACAGTCGGGAATCCCGAGAAAAGGACGAATCAAATGTTTCAAAATAAAATTGAGTTAAAGAAAGAAAAACATAACAAGCAATTATAAAAAATAGTTATTAAAATTAAGAACCTTTATGGAGCTATAACTACTATTGATTTAAATTCAGGTTCTGGTTCTCGAGCAATTTATTTTTAGGGTTCCCGTCCCTTAAAAATAACTATTAATTTTGGTAATTGGTTCTGGTTCGACTCCCTGCTAATTATGCCAATGGGGAACATTGAATTTTAAGAAAGTATACCTACATTTGCGTGAAGGAAAAACCACCCTGGGTACACTCAACCAGGATTCGAGCCCTGATCTCCCCGTCATCTGCAGTTCAGTCTCTTGCGAGAGTGACGCCACCAAAGCAGGAGTACTCAATGGTTGACATTTTAAGAGTTTTCTCGTTGGTCGTCAGGAGACCATCAGCAAGTTGGAGCTCATCAAACAGAACATGGACCAGCACGTGACGGACTACAAGATCTACGAGGACTTCCTCAAGAAGGTGGTGACCGTTTCCAAGTTCAACAGCATCCACGAGGTCCTGAACCGGTACGAGACCCTGGTGGCGACGAGGGACGAGCTGGCGGCGAGACAGAAGAGAGACCTCACGGCTCTAGAAAGCGAGAGAAGCGAGATGGCTCACCTCTCTCAGGTATATTACATATCACCTGAATCAGTGTTGCAAACCCCCTCCATCTCATACACGGCGGAGAGTAATCAAATACTAACCAAAATATTACTTAAAATAACCCATTGTTACAGAGAATAGTAAAGTTTTTAGCGGTGGTTTTATTCGCTAACGAATTTTCTTTTGTAAAATATGTAATTTATTTATTATTGTTGTGTATTAGTCTCTCGATAGTCTAATGAGTCAGTTACAACCAGATCAGCCTAAAATTTTCAAAAACTCAAACTACATAAAATAACCGAGAGTAATTAATTGTTTAGTTCTTGATTTGTATTACTTGGATTCTCGTTTCAACCGTTTCAGGGAGTTGTCTTTCAATGAGTATCAGGTTTTTCATACAACTCCTTTCAGAGTTAACATCGATGCTCATACCGGTGCTACATGAAAGAACGGACCCAATCTTACGGAGCCTCCAACTATCGGCACTTGGGACTCTACTGTATTATTTAAAATGTTCCCTATAAATTGTTGATCTTTTTTATATTAAATTATCTAGACTAGGGGATAGTAAGCTCTGTTGATGCTCCTTAGATGACGACAACAACAATAACAACCAAGTTCCGGCAAACAATTTAAAAAAGATTGTCACAGTTCTGAGCTTAGGGTGAAGAGTAACCTTGATTTGTTATGTCCATGACTAGGGACTGTGTGAAGCACAGAGCTCTATTGAAGTTGAAGGTCCAATCTCCTTCAATTCCAACTTCTACACTACAGCCGCAATAAACTTAACGTCTTCGAAACTTTTTGAAGGAAGGTGAAAACATTGATATATAACAAATATATTAGAAATATCTCACTAAATATGACATATTTCAACATAAAATCACTTTTATAACAGCTTCCAAACAGGTATGTCAACATAAAACAATAAACTGTTGGTTTTTTTTTCTCTCTAAACTTTTTTCTTAACCAGGATGTAATTAATGGGTAATTTAAACATTAAAAGTATTTTGTGATAACAACAAAAACCTTACCTACCACTTTTCTTCGAGTGTTTCAAGCTTCTTTTCATAATTAAAAAGTGACCTTGACACACCCCTAGTCATAATAGAAACATCCAAGTTATTTTTTGAGGGTTCCTATTGTGGCTATGAAGTATCGGAGCTGCAGTTTTCATATGAATATCACAGTGTGAGGAATTGTCCTCCAATCGTGATTCAGAATTCCCAACACCTGACGCGTGTGTTTGTCGGACAGGAGAAGACTCACACCATCATTGGTCTGAACAACGAGCTGGCGGCTCTCCATGTGAGGTATGACAAGGCTCTGGCCAACACGTCCACCTGGGAGGCGAGTGTCGAGAGGATCAAGAAGACAGGCTCCAAGAGAACATCCGAGTTGGGGCAGGTAGGTCGCTAGACAGCATACGAGTTGGGGCAGGTAGGTCGCTAGAAAACATCCGAGTTGGGGCAGGTAGGTTGCTAGACAGCATCCGAGTTGGGGCAGGTAGGTCGCTAGACAGCATACGAGTTGGGGCAGGTAGGTCACTAGACAACATTCGAGTTGGGGCAGGTAGGTTGCTAGACAGCATCCGAGTTGGGGCAGGTAGGTCGCTAGACAGCATCCGAGTTGGGTCAGGTAGGTCGCTAGACAGCATCCGAGTTGGGGCAGGTAGGTCGCTAGACAACATTCGAGTTGGGGCAGGTAGGTTGCTAGACAACATCCGAGTTGGGGCAGGTAGGTTGCTAGACAGCATCCGAGTTGGGTCAGGTAGGTCGCTAGACAGCATCCGAGTTGGGTCAGGTAGGTCGCTAGAAAACATCCGAGTTGGGGCAGGTAGGTCGCTAGACAGCATTCGAGTTGGGGCAGATAGGTCGCTAGACAGCATCCGAGTTGGGTCAGGTAGGTCGCTAGAAAACATCCGAGTTGGGTCAGGTAGGTCGCTAGACAGCATCCGAGTTGGGTCAGGTAGGTCGCTAGAAAACATCCGAGTTGGGGCAGGTAGGTCGCTAGACAGCATCCGAGTTGGGTCAGGTAGGTCGCTAGAAAACATCCGAGTTGGGGCAGGTAGGTCGCTAGAAAACATCCGAGTTGGGGCAGGTAGGTCGCTAGACAGCATTCGAGTTGGGGCAGATAGGTCGCTAGAAAACATCCGAGTTGGGGCAGGTAGGTCGCTAGAGAAATAACTATTTATATTATCAGCAGTCCAGTCTATTGGGAGGAAGGTGTCTTAAAGTTTAGACCATTCGACCACTGGAGCGGGTCAAGTTCTTTTTAAAATGGCAGTAAGCCCACGACTGATAGAAGCTGGGATTACACAAATGGGGGTACACTTTCTTTAAATATAAACTTCCCATTCCTAAGATCATTAGTGTAATTAGTAAATAAGTGTATAACCTGTAATTAGTAAATAAGTGTATAACCTGAACGAATAGTAAGATACACCACTAAAAAACTAAAAAAATATATCTTAGCCCCTATGGCAATATTTTCTTCATTTTGGCTAAAATATTTTTCAAATAAGATCTGAAGAAATGCTGACCTTACTAACTTGCATATCCTTCCACCCTGGCTAACTCCTGATTAAGCGTGGACAGTGGACTTTCCTGGCTGACGCTTCGCATCGAGCCCCGATTGGACGTCACAAGGGCAAACAATTGTTTACAGGTACAGGCGGCGACGTGGAGTATGTACCAGCAGGTGTGCAAACACCGAGGAGAGCCCCCGACATTGGGGCAGGGGGATGTGCACCGCCAGCTTATGTGCATCAAGAGGTTTCTGCAAGAGATGACGCAGGTGGTGCAGGAAGCCAAGAGCCAAGCTAACACCGATAAAACTACGGTGCGCGCCAAGTAGACGACAATCCTCCCTTTATAAAGTGTATCGTGGAACCAAGATACATTCCTCTTGTGAATAATTAAACTTTTTTTTTTATCTTGCTCTGTAAATTTTGGTTTAAAAATGTACCTAACATAGTTATTAACCAAATATATATATCTGTAATGTATATTATGAAAAAATTTGTAAGAAACAAAAATTGTTAAGATAAATAATTAGTTGTTAATTTATGAGTATCACAAACTGATACATGATAGTTATTTACAGGGTCAGTCCTGAGGGACGGCTAAATTTAATATAATGAAAAACGACCACTTGGACATTGAAATTGAACCCCGGACCTTTGTCTTTGGATACGAGAGGAACCAAGATGGCTAAGAAAATCCAAAGGTCCCTAGTTCAATTCCCTGTCTTTAAAAGAGATAGAGAGCCACTTGAAAATTCTAACAATTTTTAGTTTAAAAACAACATTTAAGGGGGAATAAATGACAAAATAATGAATTGAAATATACATGGCTATCCCTGGAATAAGGAATCAAATCAAATTTTGTATGCAATTCACAACAACATAGCTTTGCCAGCAAACATTTCAATATAAATGTTAAAGAACTGTAATTCACTGAGTTCAAGATTTATACAATTGCTCAACTTTGTCCACTTTGCACAGGTCGAAATATTTGTAGCTTTTCTGTTTTCCACCATTTTAATCTGTTTGTGTAAACAATTAGTAGGCCTACCATATAAATAAAATTATAGACCTACTCAGATAAGCACCATTGCTAAACAAAACGATTACTAACAAATTAGGACCTTGTAATAATAATTTTAAAAAAACACTGTATTTTAAATCAATTAAATTTTGTATTCAATGGGTTTTATTTACCAATGTCTAAAGTTTCTTAAAATATGGTAACTTAGGCCTAATAACTGAGTTTGGTCGGAGTGAATGGCTTAAAGTCCTTTTTTCTCTATTAGGCTACAATCCTAACGTTTAGTGGGATTGTTGTAGGGAAAAAGGTCTTTCAGTCATTCCTATAAAATCAGTGTAGCCTACGTCCTAGGCTTGATAGCCATTTAAAAACATGTTATTAATCACTATCAGTGTCTGTAAAATCATCATCATCTCATCATCCTCTTCAGCAAACATTTCAGTAAAAACTTCAAACTCTTCAAGTGAAAGTCCGGCAACTTTCGTAGCAAAGTACTTGTCTTCCGAATCTGTAATCATGTACAAAGGTGGGTTCTTACTGGGTTCCATGGGGTCAACCTTGGCCCTCGGAGCGACATATTTCCCGCACCTCTCCAGAAACACGTGTCTCAGCTTTATGTCGTCTAGCGAGCATGCCAGCGCGCGTGACTTCACAATCTGAACATTCTCAACCTTCATCGTTTTACTAAGGTATTCTATTTTACTTTCCACTCGTTTCCAGTTCTCAAACATAACACTAGGGCAGCTCCCCAACAAGTTTACAATATTTCTTTTGGTAGAACTTAAATACTTCAGTTTAGGTATTCGCAGTGGGATTTCTTTGACGTGTACCGACAGAAGGATCGGGCACATCGCCAAGAGAGTTTTCAGGCTGTCTTCACCGAACTGACAGTTACGCCAGTGCTGCAAACTTTCTGAAAGATCTTGAGGTTTCATCTTCAACAAATCTGGGTTGGTAGAGAGCAAACTTAAACTGAATTTTGGGTCAAACCCATTTTGAGACATGTTCGTAAAGTATTGTTCCCAATGAGAAATTGCCATTTTTGATAAATAAGGAACAGAATCTACTGCTTTCTGCAAAGTATCGGCATCCAGTCCAAAATTTTCCGAGACTTTAGTTAAGGAGGCAGGTAATGGATTTTGTGATAGGTGTGTGGCGAACGTTTTGTCGTTTGTAGACACGGACGAGTTAGGCGGGGTGAAGATGGATTTTTTCAACCCAAGTTGAAGACTACTTGATGTTGGGTCATCCATCGTGAATTATGAACTAACACCTTCCGAACATGATGCATGGTTGGTGTGTATGTGTTTTAATGAGTTCTCTGAAACAAAGCACAACTATGAGTACACCTATGTACACTAACTCACTTCATTAATAGATAAACTGATTACTATTTTATGTGTCAGTTTAGAGTTAAAACTATAATTATGAATCATAGGCACTTTAGAGATTGTATATAGTTATCTTGACTACAAGATCAGCCAGCCAGAGGATTAGCATGTATAGTTATACTGTTGAGACGGGTTTCTGTAAGTGGCTTGTAGTTTTTGGGTTGATAGGCAGTTTCTCAAGTTCATCCAGTGTGTCAAAACCATCTATCACCTTACCAAACAAGGTGTATTTCAAGTCTAAGTGCGGCTGGGGAGAGTAAGTGATGAAAAACTGACTAGCATTGGTGTTCGGTCCATTGTTTGCCATAGACACCATGCCACGAGCATTGTGCTTTAATTCCTCCTTGAATTCATCTTCAAATTTCTTTCCCCAAATTGAATTTCCCCTTTGCCAGTGTGTGTCGGATCTCCAGTTTGGACAATGAAACCTTTGATATTTCGGTGGAAAAGACAACCATTGTAGTAGTTACTTGCACATAGGGCAAGAAAGTTATCGCATGTTTTGGGACAGTATTCACAAAAAAGTTCAATCTTCAAGTCGCCTACATCTGTATGAAGTGTGACTGACATGACTATTTTCAGAATTTACACCAATGGATTGCTCACAACGTATATTTCTATAGTATTATTCAAAATTAAAACGAGTGTTGAAAGTATTACCTTAAAAGTGAATTGCCATTTTAAATTATTAATTAAAAATATTATTTTTAATATGTTGATGAACTACTGTAATCATAAAAATATATTTCGATTCAAAGACATAATAAAAACTCGACTACCATACTACTTACTGCCTTGTAGAAAGAGTTTCGTGAAACAACCCGCGCCTTACGGATGGAGTTGTACTAATTGAGCAAAACAGAATATTTATTGTAAAAAGGAACATATTGAGCAAGGGACAAGAGAGCTTTTAATAAGTTCTTCAAACTCACTACAAAAATACAATTGAATCTTAAATTACTATATTGATAAGATAGCATCATAGGAAGTTGTAAATGTTTTAGAGAAAGAATTATATATATATCCATCAAAATAATTTTGCCACGCTGCAAAAACATAAAGCCACAGTGTTTATATGCTGATTGTGCATGGCAAAAAGTATAAGGCACTGATAATGTTAAAAATTCTTAGATTCTTAGGCGATACACAGTTGATAAACGTGTAGCATAGCAACAGATATGTACAAATTAATATTAAAATATACTTTAATATTTTCCGTTCCAGTTACCCGTTGAGTATTATTGCCACGATCTTCCCCAAATGAGAGATAAGGCTGATGATCCAGTGGTCACTGCATTTCTTGGCTGGTTTCTTCTTCTATAGAGCCACCATGGTCTAGAAAGTCTTAGGCCATTCTCCTGTATCCTAAATTCTTTAAAGTTTCAGAGTCATTGATCCGTTATTTCCCAGTTCCTTCAAAAAGTCAGCTGGTATGTCGTAATCTCCAGCGACTTTCCTTATTCACATGCTCTTTGTTTGGCTACTCCACTCCACTCTTTAAAATGCTGGGTCTTTTTTGTCTTCTGCTTCAATCTCTAGGTTCTCTGGTCGATTTTCCTTGTACATTTTATTCTATTATATATTTCCCAAATCGTAAGAACCTCTTAATGATCCGTCACTCTCAGACCTTTGGGGTTTTACATTATTATTGTTCATAAACCCTTGTTTTCATTCACTCCTAATGCAAAGTGCGCATTAGGAGTTCGTTAATGCTTTAACACAACTGTGACCATATATTTGTTGCACATAAAACACAATAGTTAGTCAGACATATTTTCAACTCGGATACAAAGTCTCTATAGTACATAAAGGGCTAACACTTCACTAGAAACTAAGGAACCAGATATAAGTTTGCTGTGTGTGTATATATAATATAGATGGATATTTATTCATATCTCAACACCTCCCATGTATTTTTTTCTTTTTCGGATACATGTAGTCATACCTTCCTTTTCTTTGCAGTTCGATAATCTGATCGCAAGTCTTCCCTATATAGCATTTCCTCTCTCTATGACTGTTTCTTTCCTTAACTCGTTGTTTAGCCTCGTATATTCCTCTTTGTCAAATTTTTCCATTTCATTCTGTCTTACATTTTCTAAATATTAATTCTTAATATTATTCCACTTACTTTCTGTAACCTCACTTAACTTTTGTTCTTTTGAATTTCTCACGATGTCCCTCTTGCTTCATAATTTTTCTAAGACTCACTTTGGTTTTCTCTTGTATATCTTCCTGTTCCTCTTCAGTCTAGTTTAAATATCTCCGCCAGCATATTTGTTCTGAGTCGATGTCAACACTTGGCCATGTCTTCATATCCTTCACTTCATTCCAGAACCGCTTTTCCACAAGGATATGGTCGGTCTAGTTGGTAAATGTTGATGTCGCCTTGGCTTTTCCATGTGTATAGTTTTGTCTTATGTTTCTTGAACCAGGTGTTTATCCCCACAAGGTCATTCCACTGACAGAATTCGATTAGCGTCTACGCTCTGTTGTTTCTCTTCCTCAGTCCATGTGGCCCTATTATCTTCTGCTCCCGTCCTTCTTCGGCCACATTGTTCCAATCGCCCATGATGATGGTGTTCACATTCCCTTTTAATTTAATTTAAACGTATATTTCTTCTACTTCGACATCATCGTGGTCGGTTGTTGGCATGTACACTTCTACTATCAATCTATCAACGGTTTAGCTTTTAATTTCACAAACATTACTATGACACATTACTTTTTGTAACACTTTTCACCACTTTATTTTTCTTCATTTTTGCCACTCCTTTTCTCCAGTCTTTCCACCTGAATAGAGTAGTTAATTAAAGGCAAAAAATTATTGAAAACTATTGGTATATTCAGTACATAGAAAACGTAATAATACAGTACGATAAGCCACTTATTAGTTATTATTAAGCTATTAGATATTGTAGCTTTGTGTTTGTTTACAAGTGAAGAAATTGGAACAATTTAAACAATCTTTAGAGATCATTGACAATTATATATACATTAATACAATGCGTTTGCTTGGTCCAATGTTCGCCGAATTACTATAAATAATCAATTTGAACAAAAATCAAGCACATGCAACCACAGCGCGGCGAGTGACATCGTTCAAGCTTTTGCGTCGATTCTAAGATCATACCTGAGCGTTCATATTTTTAATTCGTGGCCATGAACAATCCATTTTATTAGTTTTTTAGCCATGATAGAAGTCTAGGAAGCCATGTGTAAATATTTTGTGTAATTGAATAATGGTTTTGGAATTTTAAATTTATAGAAAATGAGGACGTTTTTGAGAAATTGCGAGTGTCTTAATTTTGTTTGAATTTGCTTATTTAAATGTGTCTGCAGTGTTGAAGTTGTTTTACTCTATACAATATTCATTTATGTATACAAATTTATAACTTTTTTTTTACATTTATTTAGGCATTTGACTAACTTTATTTTGAAATGGATCAAGACCTCAGGACAGTATGGTGTGGAAATTTATCTGACAAAGTTACTGAAGATTTGTTATACGAGCTTTTCCTACAGGTAGGCCTATGTTGGAAAAATAGTAGCCTAGTTACAGTTAGTATTGATTTGGCATGTTTTTTAATCTTTGAAACACTTTTTAAGTTTAGTCATATATTTAATTGTTGATTGGCATTTTTCCATTACAATATACGGCTCAGGGCTACCTAGGCTTACATTTAAAGAAAACCAAGAAACGAAAAACAAAAAACTGAGGGTTTCTAACAAGACTTGAAAGTCCTTTTCCTCAGCCTAACCTCTATGATCCATCATAGGATCCTTTCTAAGAGTTCAGCTACAAACACACGGAGAAACCTCCTAGCTACATCACTCTACTCCCCCTTCAACCACTCTCTACAATAACGCTTTGTTTTCACTCTAAACATAATAACTGTTCCTGTAAGGATTCCTTCCCTGAGTTCTAAACTATCCTCTTGTTCCTGTCCATGATCTTCCTAGTTTTGATTGTCACCAACCTCTTTAAACCCTGTCCACATACTCGGTACTGGTATCTGTAAAGTGTGTAGCTTGTAGCCCTTGGAAGATAAATTCCACGGTATTAAATTCCTTTGTGCAGTGTGTTCCAATCCCAAATCTTGTAGCTTTACATAGGCTATAGATCAACTTTAACGTTCTAAGGACTTGTCACAATGGATGCCTATGAAGCACCAATTACCGTCAACACATCAACTGCTGGGTATTAATGGTGGTGGCTGTGTTTTTTTTTTAATTCAGTATTTAAAAATTATGTTTGAAACTTTTTTTTTAAAAATTGTTATTTTTCTTGAAAAACACGTTTGTATCATCAGCATGCTGATGATAATAGAAAACTTTGTGTCTTTACCTTTTCCTCATTGATCACGAAGCCACGACCCTCCAACAGTGACGCACATATCTCGTATTTATCAAAGAAACATTTGACTCTCACTGCCGCTCATGTGAGTTGTTAGGATATACCCAAGTGTGATGATGATGATGATGATGCACACGTGCTTTTTTAGCAGCAAACATGTTAAGTAAGAATGTGATCATTGGGGTACCTATCCATACAAAACGAAAGCACCAACAGCAACTTGTAATATTCGTTGTTATGGAAACATAACAAAAATTAAATAATGGCGGTGTACATAGAGCTAAATTTCAGAAATATTGTTCTTGAAAATTGATGATTAGTTTGCCTAACCTATATTATTATTACTATTATTATTATAAATATTTAAAACTCAGAGCCCTAAACAAAAGAAGTAGGAAGAACCAAAATTATATTAAAAGTACGGTACTGTACATTGATTTACTTTGTTCACCCACTTCAGTGACCAAACAGTCTAAGGCGTCACTTTTGTATTAGACTTACCTACCAATGACATGGAGATCTTGGTTCAAATCTTGGTCGGGTCTATTGAGGGTGGTTTTTCCTAAATTGCTGCCACCTCTGCTTCCCCACAAATGCGGGTAGATTACCTCTGAAATGCTTCCTTCCTCATCCCTACTTCGTTAGAGTAATTATCATATAATGCGTGAAGATGTACTTGGTTCGCAAGTAAAGTGCCAATACATATAATATATATATATTGTATTTTTCAAGTTATAGCAATTCTACAAACTAATTATAAGCTGGATATTATTATTATTATCGTTTGGTTTTACACGCATGTATATATAATATACTTGTTGCTGTGAGACAATTCCACTTTGTTGAAATATCTTAATGTTGCTCTTAAGATTCCTCGAGCAACATGCACCAGGAGGGCCACCTGCGGCTTCCAACATCCTCCATCCAACTGCCTTAAACCCAATACAGCCACACCACCTAAACTACCATCAAAGCCCCCCCCCCCCCTTCATAACTGTGAAAGGGGGAAATCCTGCATTCCCCCAAATGATAAAAATTTTCCTCCCATGTCGGGAATCAAACCGGTTGCCCGTATAGCTTAGTAGGCAGATACGCCAGTATCTGAACTAAATTATCGTTAAATTTTATATCATACCTAGCTAAACTAATGGATTTAAATATATTTATTGTGATTGTGTTCAATATAGCCTATTTATTGTGGTGGTTATTTAAATATCTGGTATATTTTGTTGTGATTGCATTTAACCTACATTTCAAGCAGGTATATATTTTCTTAGAAAAAAAAAAGCTGTGATTTAGTTTCTTCTTTACCTAATAATTGGGTGGAGCGTTACCACCTTCTTACTTCTTGCTATGGACGGTTTTCTTTAAAGGAGTTTTATTGGACCAAGTGTCTTAGGTTCTCATTGGTTGGCACGGTCTGGCGCTTGACCATACGAGCTCTATAGAAGCGATTTAAGTCACCAAGGGCCATTAAAGAGCTAAGGACTATAAGAATACATGGTTTACGCACAATGTGGACAAGGCTTTATCCTCTCAGACCTCTATAAATTAGGATTCCTTAAGAAAGTGGTTCCACACCCGCACACCACCCAAACTTGAGTGTGATCTTAATTAGAGTGATGTAAACACATTTTCCTCTTCTTGCCTATTCACTCCTTAGTTTGTATTTCAATGTTTGTTAGATCCTGGTTGCCTGATTCACCCTATTCATGGATTCATGAAATGACCCCTATATACAGTACAACATTCCTACCCTCCTGATCCGTGCGGCTCTAAGGCTCGCACTCTCCTACAAAATAAAAATAAGAACAAAAATATAATTTCTTTGCAAACGTTTGAGGTTTTTAGCATTTGTATATAAAATGCCGAAGGCAATGTTTTTGAAACGTTAAACTCTGGGTGCATTTCTCTAGTGCCTTTTGCAAACGCTCCTTTCCCCTCGGCATGAACCATTCCTTCGATCCTTATCTCAACAACATGAGTTTTAACCAGGCATTGTGCCCCTGGATACTTTCCCGGGAAAACGGCGGGAAATGTTGCTGAAGAAGGCGTTTACACATAATAGACAAATAAATGCAGTACTAAATAGCCGCCGTCACTCGCAACATGTAAGGCTGGCGGAAACAAACGACACAATTTATGTAACATAACGTTAGAGTTCTCCCACTGGACAACTCTTATGTTAAGTGAACGTCACTTCATCGCTAAGTCAAACACATCGTGATTTTTTTTTATATATTTTTTTAACTGGGAGAACTGCTATGCTATGTGAACATTAATTTAAAGTTTTGTTTGTTATCTGGACATGAAGCATGCCTGCTACAAGAACAGAGTACTACCTGCCTCGGTGGCGTGGTTGGCTAGCGCGCTAGTCGTGTTGAGCTCGACTGCCGAGGACGGGGAGCTCGAGGTTTGAATCTTGGTCGGGTGAACTGGGGGGGGGGGGGGTTTCCCTAAATGGTTTTCCACTCTCCCTCCGCGCAAACGCGGGTTCACTTCTTCTAAATTCAACCTCCCAATTCCTAATCCATTAGCGTAATTAGTACTTAAGCGTATAACCCGAACAGGTACCAAGACGCCACATATAAGCCAGCTAGGTTACCATACCAAGTCTTCATACAAGGGATAAGATGAGCTGATCAGTGTGAAGATACATTCACAATAGCTTTGTAATTTAATAACGACTTCAAAATATTACACCTAATTAAATGCATTACAATGGCGCTTTATTCATTTCCTTTTATATGTTTTATTAAAATATATGATTTTGTGTTAAATCATATCTTCTACATCCCTACACACTATCAGAATTAAATACAGATAGTCTTGATGGTTTGTGAGGGGCGATGCAAAAAAATTATTTTTTAAATTGGTAATTATGTTATTTTTAATTGGGTGAGCTAATTTTTAATTGTCTGGTTATGTTAATTAAATTTAAATATAGTAGATTTGTTGGTGGTTGAGGCCGAAATATTTCAAATTTATATAAGAAGAATTAGATCTATTCAATTGGATCAATCAAATTAATGTAGCTTATTCCACACGTTTATAAGAATCATGTTTTTCTTAAAGTATTACCATTCTTGTGCTAGGGCTGAATTACTGCAATTGCGTCTATCATCTTTATTAGATTATGTAATTGTGTACCCCTTGGAGAACAACAGGTCTGCAGATTGTTGGATCAAACGCTCATCAAACGAAGCCATGTTTCTCCTTGGAACAAACAGGTACCTACTTCTTCTTTTTATAATTTTTCCACTGTCATTGTTGTTTCCTACTTTTTAGGCTGGGCCCGTTCAGCGCGTTTCGATTCCCACCGATAAAGATGGCCGACAAAAAGCTTTTGGTTTTGTGACGTATAAAGACGAGATTTCGGTGCCATATGCGTTGGCGCTGTTCGATGGTACGAAACTCTTTAGCCGATCTCTGAACTTGAAGTCGAGGAATCCTCGGGGGACTGATTTCATGGATCAAAGGAATTCTATGATTTCTCGGAACAGTCGGCCGATGGACGGTCTGGATGGGCGAGGTCTGCCCACGAAAGGTCAACACATGAGTCTTTCCCTCCCGGCGAATTTAAGCCAGCAAACTGCTGTGGCCACAGCGACTGCCATAAATGACTTTAATATGTTGCTCCAACTGGGTCAACAGATGCTAATGCCAGGGGCAGGCATGCTGCCCTTCCCCATGCTGCCCAACATGGGCAGTCCCTTGCCTGTTTACTCGAGCCAAATGGGCGGTAATAACTACCTGGGGGGCTCCTCTCATGGCTCGAAGGAGGGAGGGAGGAGTTACTCCTCTAGAAACCACCCGTATTCCCAGGGCGGGAAGGGATCCAGGGGATCTGACCGCAGCCCCAATAGCCGACATAAAGATGACCGTGGTCCTAACAGTCGAGACCATACTCCTGTCAGTCGACACAACGGCAATAGCCGTCACAGTGACGACTGGCGACACAGGCGGGGTCGTTACTGATCCGTCAAATTGACTAAACGATATCTGGCGCTGGTGTTTTTTAAAAAATTTATATGTTAGAAGGGAAGGTTTACATTTGTTGCATGAATTAAGTCAATAAAGTGGATATTACTTAATGAGGACAATTTTATGAACCTGGAAGTAGTTTAGTTTATTATTGATGCTTCATTGCAGATTGTAAACATGAAGAACAATATTTATGGTCCAAAGTATAACACAGGAGGTTCAGAAACACGTCTGTGAGCTAAAATGTAAAAATAACACAGTGACAAAGTGTTTATTTTGACGAGATCTATGCAATACTATTTCAATCCATTTTAATATTTGAAATTTTATGGTTTTTTATTTATAATTTAAATTGGTTTTCAAGTGTTCTTTTTCCCCACTGTGAACAATGTGACAATTTTTTTTCACTACACAACTTATTTCCGTTTGATGTGTTATTTGGTTTAAAGTTTTGTCGTGGACAATTTGGTTATTCAAGTGAACTCCTTGAATGGTGTTTAAAAGCTTCTTCAGTTCATTTGGTGATTAGCTCTTCACACCACTAGCAGGTGCAGCCCGACACCAGTGAGTGTGATCAGTTTCAATCCTCTCTCAACACTTAATACTATTTTCTTCGGTGGCCACATGGCTTAAGGCGTCACTCTCGTGTTAGACTAGACTGCCAATGACAGGGAGGTAGAGGATTCGAATCCCGCGTCAGGTGTACTGAGGATGGTTTTTCTAAATAGTTTTCCACTCACACAAGTGTAAGAAAATCTAATCTAAAAAGCATACTATCCTCACACCAGACTTGCTAGATTTTTAAAATAAAACTTTTTTTTCCTTACAATTTTGTACTAGGTTAGTTATCTGCTCTAAGACAACGCTGAGAGGAGATAATGTGTGTGAGTCACAGATTAAACTTTGAATACATATTTATATTGTAATACATAGTAAGAGCGCAGTAGGCTTACTGTGTTTTCCTATTTTTAAAAAAGTACAAAATTTATAATCATTAAAAGTCTAAATTAATAAAGAAATATTTATTGTTTGAAGAATCTTTAGAATCAGAGTTTGAGCCGGAGGGATGTGTTCATGAGTTCACAGTTGAGGTGCATACTGGGTGCGCAGTGTTATAGAAAACATTCTGACACAGTTGTTGGTCGAGAACATGGTTCTTTACGGCCTACTCCTGAACATATACCCAATAAAACATGGCTGATCTACTTAATCGGTTAGACAAAGTTTAGGAGGCATCCATGCCACTGTGGTTGTTGAACCAAGCCATTTTTCAACCTCATCACAGTCCATCATAATACAGGGCGAGGCAGAAAGTGTTCAAACATTTAATAAAACTATATCTTTACTATTTTAACTAATAAATGCTTCAAATTGAAATTAAAATAACAAAAGATTGATAATTTTCTATGTAACCTTGAATTATGATTTTTTTTTTAAAGTACTTAAAATGGCTACCATTTAATTCAATACCTCTTGATGTCTTGATGAATTGCTTCATCTTGCACCACGATTCTTTCTTTAAGTTCTTGAATTGTTCTTGAGTGAATTGTGTGAACTGACTCTTTAACATGCCCCACAAGATAAAGTCCGGAGGACCTGTTAAGTCTGTGAACATGGTGGCCAGGGAACATTCTGCAAAACACCTCCATTGATGTTTGGGCTGTGTGGGCCGTTGCCCCATCTTACTGGAAATAATGTTGCAGTTCGGGGGTCAGAAGGCTGAACACAATGTTTCTTAGGCACCTTAACAGCTCTGGACTTTATCTTGTTGGGCATGTTAAAGAGTCAAGTTCACGCGACTCGCTCAAGAACAATTCCAGGAACTTAAAGAAAGAATTGAGGTTGAAGTTGAAGCAATTCATCAAGAGACAATGCATAAACAACCAGGTATTCATGTAATGGTGGCCATCTTAAGGACATTGTTTTAAAATTTGTAAGTATTTGAGGATATGTAGTTATTTTAATTCTAATTTGAAGCATTTATTAGTTAAAATAGTAAAGTTATAGTGTTATTAATGTGTCTAACACTTTCTGTCGCCATCCTGTACTAGTTATAATATATGAATAAATAGATTTGGTTATAAACTTGACTCAAGATGAAACCGATTCATGCTGATTAATATTGAACTAAAACCGTTTATTATTGTGGCTGTGTAACTTTGCAAGTAAACTCTTTGGAGCATTCAAATACTAGTGGACAGGAATCCGAACGGATTTGTTGGCATCGTGGTTTGAACAAACAAAACACACATCACACATACTGGTTATGCTATGATTAGATGCCATTTCTGAAAGCATCTGCCATTTACGCTAAAACTACACAACATAAATAGGACTTGGAACACTTTATAAAACTGTGAAAATTTTGTGTGTAAATTATGGTAATGAGATCAAAACTTGCTTGGTACGCAACTCAACAGGTCAAAGTTTGATCTCTAAAAACGGTGCACAGGGAGGTTTTTTTTTTTTGCACACACACTGCTGGTTTCCCCGTTCACCATCTGGGCAGATGTTGCGGCATTCCCTCAAACAATTTTTATCCCATTTTCCCCAGTCATATAGTTAGTTATCTGTCCTTAACATGTGTGACCATAATATGGGTGTTAAAACGCAAAGAAACGCTAGTTAAGCTACACCTACATACCACTACGAATTAATCCTATGAGAACCTCAGGACTAATTTTTAAATAAGACCGGGTTCAAATTTTGAAATATATATTTTTTTAAGTCACACAAATGTCAACAACTTTCAATATTACTTTGTGAATTTATTCAAACATTAAAGCCTTAATTTTGGACTAATATGAATAATACAAAACACTCTGAGGCAATATTGGACTCTTTGTGGGCTCAGTTCCCAAGTTTTTACCTCACTTTGCTTAAGTTGGGGAAGCACAGGCTTTATTAGTCTTTCAATGGTCCAGCGACTTGGAAAACAGGGTAGGTAAATTCAGAGAATTTGCTTGGTCGGGAAAAGTCATGGAAAAGTCTTAGAATTTCATCAAATCTCTGGAATTTTCACTTATTTACTAATAAATTTATTTACATTAGTCAAAATAACATTTTTCTCCTATTTAATATACACCCTTAATCTCTTTTAACAAAGTTGTCTGTGTTGAGCATACTAATCTCATTTCTCAAGGTCAACATGTGATTGACCTGCTTCGGTGACCACATGGTCTAAGGCGCTACTCTCGCAATAGACTAGGCTGTCGATGATGAGGATATCGGGTTCCCGTCAGGTTTACTGAGGGTGCTTGATTCCTAAATGGTTTCCCATTCCCTCCATGCAAATGCGGGTAAATTTCCTCATCCCTAACCCAATAGTCTAATAGTACATAAGGTATCATCCCTCATGGGTAGTAAGACACAGTGACAAAAAAAAAGAGTAAGTTTTGTCGTCTCTACCCCCCTCACCACGTGTATTTAGCCAAAATTGAGTCATGGTTATGTGTATTCGCGTGAATTCGATTACTTTAAAGGAAGAATAAACTAAAAAAACAATATGTCTCACAATAATTTTAAATTGTACTGGCGTAGGTTCTATTTAATATCTCAATGAGATCTCACTGTAATATTAGATCGCACTAACCTTTAGGCTGATGTCTTTTAAACCTTTCGTAGGGGGGTGCAATTTCAGGATGTGTGTGTGTGTCTAAAAATGTTGCGATCATAGTAAAATAACGTTTGTAAAACAGGGTGATTCTCTCGGGATTAAACACTTACTATGTGGAACACAAGATGCGCATAAACACAAACGGAACGGTTTTTTATTTATGGCATTCCAAAATTGTGATGGGGAAAGGCGTGTTTTACATTATTTAATTGTGACTTTCCAATTATGAGTTGATTAAAAATAAGTGTATTTAGTCTTGTGTGAATTATCCTATATATAATGACTGGAAAAGTTGTAAATTGGCTCTGGAAAACTTGGAAAAGTCAAGGAATTAAAAAAATAGTCAGGCTGGACACCCTGCTTGTTCAATAACCCTGAACTTTGTTTTTCCTAGAAATTATTTTTTACAATGGAAACATAATTCATTAATCATTCTGGCCAAAACAAGGAATCCATCCAGTTTTGATGATAAGTACACTCAGTTTGCTCTGAAAGTAGCACTCTTTCCTTGACAGATTACACTATGGCCTTCTCTTATAAGCGACGCCATGTTGGAACCAAGCAAGTTAAGATTTCTACCTTTCAGGGTAAAAGAAGGATACTATGTCATCCTGTAAGGGTTCTTAAAACGAAAGTGTAAACAATATACATTTGCGTATAACCTGAATGGGCAGTAAGATGCGATGATGATGATGATAATAGTAATAATAATAATAGTGTACATTAATGAAAGATATGGGTAAATCACTTTCAGAAGCGTCCCAACTTCTGACAAAGGAATACTTAAAAGCTAAACCAAAATAGATATCACCACGGTTGATTCTGTGATCAAATTTTACGTTATGTTTTTCACACAGTAGTGTCGAGCAACAAAGTTTTGAACTGAAGTTGATAACCATTCTACAAGGCTGTGGAGTAAAACAAACAAACAAACAAACCCATTTAGGTTT
This sequence comes from Timema podura, assembly GCA_033556935.1. Classification (NCBI taxonomy): domain Eukaryota; kingdom Metazoa; phylum Arthropoda; class Insecta; order Phasmatodea; family Timematidae; genus Timema; species Timema podura. The sequence goes on along the minus strand of JAVRXN010000012.1, from coordinate 58,580,768 downwards.
TGTTTGAATAACCAAATGTGTCCTGTGGAACTCTCATGTCGATAATACAATGTACAAATCTTCTGGACTATGCTTAGCATTTATACAAGAAATTGATTAAAAAAAAATGTTACAAATTGTTCTCAGGAATTGTAATACAACATTTTATATTTAGATATTTTAGAATCATTATGTGAGATGTTATGATTAGTCCAATAAGTAAATGAATATGTTTTGTTTAACCGCAGGGTGTATGCAATAAGTACATTTTTATATTTAGGTTGTAACCGTGCTGGTCTTGCAAACATTGCCATATTTTTCACACTTAAAGAGCTTGTACGGTATTGAAACACAATACAAAATTGACTTTTTGTAATTAGCGAAAAAAATAATACCCTGAATGGTAGCACTCTTATAGGTCATCCACTGCAGGAGAAGTATTGGACAGCTGGGAAAAGTTAATCGTGTAGCCATTAGCCAAACCATATGATCTTCAAGACCATATTTTGATTTGTTGTCACATTTGGTGGTCAAAACTGTCAACTGTTTTTACATCATCGAAACACAGACTTATGAAAATAACCGTTTGGAATTTGGATGTTTCTTTTTTGTGGAGGAGACGGTTGTGGTTCACTTGAAAAACGCTTTTCAGACAAGAGCTTCTAAAATGTGACATGCTCTTTTGAAATTAAAATGGCAAACCAGCCGAACCGGGAACGTTAATTATGTCATATAAACAATCAAGGCGGTTATGTTATTGTGCTGTTTATAAAATAAAAACATTTAATTTTGAAACTAATATTTTGTATGTCTCTCGTTAAGTGGCTTGCTACAAACAAGATGCAAATGTGAATATAATACATTTAAATTCATTATTTCATGTACTATAATATTGCTTCCTGCTGCGAAACAAATAAAGCTAATAGTTTTTGCAATAAGTTATGAAAACACCAATTATAAATAAAGTAATCCTTAGGGAAGTATTGTTAGACTTTATTGATAGTAATTATAGTATTACCAAGCGAATAATAATAATTTCTAAATAGGCTGACATGAGTCACTTTCAGCCAATATTTGCAATAAATAACCGTCTATCACCTGTCAGATACCTACCACCTCGCCTGTTGTGGATGACCTATACCTTGACGTATTACACTATGGCCCTATCTTATAAGCTACTCCACAGTGTAACCATGCAAGGTACCGGCTACCTTAGAAGAGAAACAAAGGGTACATAAGTAAGTTTCAAAGAAAGTCGGTAGAGCTCAATTCTATCTCAATCTGTTAGAGTATAAGATGATTTTCTTGTCGGTTCTTTTTTTAAATGCAAGATGTAGTTTCAGATATTTGAGGGAAGTGTTCATACATAGCGTATGCGATTATCAGCCTTGTGGCAACTGTACCAGGGGTACACGCTACCTAAGATCATAGTAATTAACCCACGGTAAGACATGGAGGTTTTTGAATAATAAAAGGTAACTTGGGGTCAATTTTTATTGAGATACTGATTCTCTTTGCTTAACATTTGATTCAACGTTCATTGACCCAGGGTCGTGCATATCGAGGTGTTTTGGGGCTTCAAACCCTTCCCGATAATATTATTAATAATGTGTTTTGTGTTTTCCTCGACTCAAGAAGTTAGTGCCACATTGAAGTTTAAAAAAATTCATAATACCTATAACCTCAATTATTTAAAAATATATGTAATTGCTCCAAGAGGGATTTTATGTTAAACAATCCTTGCCATTTGTTGTTGTATTTCTTCATAACCCCCCCCGAGGTTACAACGCTCCTTGAGGACCGAGAAAACACTGGACATTAGATATTAAAATTGTGGTCATTTTAAGGGGGTGGTGTATTTATTTAAGGCTAGTTGTGCAGAGAACAACCAACTCCAGTCAATATTAATAATTAGGATCAGGGTTCATTATTTTTTTGCCATGTCCCTTTCTTACCCTGACTCACTCATGAACTTGGGTTTTAATTTCTAGTCGACTGTACTTTGAAATTTCCCCCCCACAATAAAAACATAATATGTCTTACAAATTGTAAATTAATATCATAATTATGTTAACACGGGGTTCTAGAAAAAAACATATCTAATTAGATGAATATAAATAACATATTCTTCATTTGTATAAGATATAACTGCACTAAAATGTGTCCGTAGTTCCTTGTTAGACCGAAGACCACAGTTTTGAAAACCTTGGGTCGGTTATATTTAGTTTGGGCTTTTATTCGATTTTAAAACAAACTCATTTGATACAATATCTGATCAAATTAAAGTGAACACTGAACTGAAAAAGGTGTATTTCTATCCTGAAGCACTAATTCAAGACCTGGTTGTCTCTTAAGTGATATAATACGTTAATCTCTAAAGCAATGAGTATTTATATATCTTGCTTTCATAATAGGATGTGTGTAAAGTGTACATAGAAACTTATTTTTAATATTACACGTGGAAAAATAGACCATTCCTCTAATTAATGTTATATTGTATGTAAACATATTATTTTTATATAGTTTTGGAGTTGTATCAATGTTATACTATTGTCAAAATAATAATGGTGTAGCTACAAGTTCTATAATAATAGTAGTCACATTTATGAAATTAGCTGAACTCTTAAAACACATGTTTGGACTGGTTTACCTTTCACTGTTTTTTTGTTGTAAATCATTTCAATAATCACGACAAACGTTTTAGTGCCCGTCACCAAGATACTTGTAACGCCACTCACTTATGTCGTCAAACAACTTCTCAACAGTCTTGCTAGATTCTCACTCAGAATGTTGCCAATTTTATTTAACATGAATAATGAATATTTATTTTAATCCTGGGGCCCCAAATGATGTCACTTAAAACTGGTACATTGAAAGTTAGACATCATCAATTTTTCTAGATTTATTTTTACCAAATAATTTATTTGTTTCACAAAAAGCCTGGACAGAAACTAAATATATTCTATTTGACGTGATAAAAAAAAAGGAGTGTGCCATTTTCTTTTCATCAGTTAAATTGTTTTATTTTCTAGATGTCAAATATTTTGTTTTTATCTGGCACTGAAAATGTTACATTTTGTTTATATATAAATGTGTGTTCATATTGATTTAGATTTATTTCTCATAAATATGATTAAGTGAATAGTACGAATATCTCCTCACGGTGCTTAGTCACATATTCCCAGATTATACTCCAAGGTTGCAGTACAAATACCACTTTATTTCCACACTATAAAGTTAAACTAATCCAAGACTATGTGAACAAAGTAAAAATAGCACCAAATGGCCGTATTATATTAAACATTGAAAGGAGGATTGAAGAACAAGGCTTACGCACTTACCAGAAACTGTAGCCTCAAGTTCGCAATTAAAAAGCAACAAGACAAATACTTATGTAATTTTCGGGGTACATCAGTCCTCGTCTTTCTTGTGTCAATGTTTAATTCACTACAAATGTTTGGCACCATTTTTCCTTTGTTTACATACCATTGTTTTCCCTCCTCCATTTTTCCTACCATTTTATTTCTATTCTTCTTTTCTGCACATTTTCATTCTTTATCTTGTTTTTTGCCCATTGTACTCCTATTTAATCTATGATGCCTGACGATGGAATCTGATGTATCCTGAAAATTACATAATGTGTTTTGTTGTGTTTTAATTGAGAGCTTTGAGGGCTACAGCTTTCTGGTAAGTGCGTAAGCTTTGCCCTTATATCCTCCTTTCATTGTTCAATATAATTTAATACTAGACATTGACTATTAACTAAGTAAAATGTCTAGTGTTAAAATAGAATTGCTTCTGTGTGAATGATGAATAGCTGACGTTCTAAGGCTTTTTTTAGAAACAAAGGAACATGTTCTATGTGTCCAACAATGTGCGATCATTTTACTTGAAGTTCCCAATATTCTAACGATTGAAACTTTAAAATCTACTGTAATCTAAAAAAAAATTGTTAACAAACGGGAGTTGAAAAAAAATTGTTTGTATACTTTAAATAAAATAAAATGTCTTGTGCATGAATGTACTTCTATTATTTGTTAAAGTCGTTGGTTCTGCAAAGAGACATTCGTTTATACGAGAATAGTCGATCAGATTTGCATGAGAAATTTGTATATAATTTTTATACTAAGCTTTTATGTAATAACAACTCACACTTTCATGAAACTTTCTATGATAAAGTAAAAGTATATATATAAATCAAGTTTCACAATATACATTTTATTCTAGCTGTATATTATTGTCATCCACCATTTCCAGCCTCCAACTGCGTCAGCTTGATTTAAGCTCTGGCATCTTCCTCTCCACCATTATTCCTCTACCTCCACCATTCTTTTGTCTCTCCCCTCCATTCCTCCTGACGTACTTCATGGATCAGGGTCCCCCAACCTGTTTTGTCTTCAGGAACCCTTAAAATATTTGGTGAAATCCAAGGAACCCCTACCTGGCCAACATCAGGTTACAAAATATACGTGTAAACCCGTAAGGTTGGCAAATAATAACAAATCCATACTTTTGAATAAAATAGATTTCAAGAGTATTTATTGCCTATTTATATTAACTAATTACTGTCCTTTGATACTTGAACTTGGCTTGTCAATATTCTTATCTTCAGGTTTCCACACTGTCCAAAAATTAAGGGCGGACCAGGCTTTTGCAAATTCCCGCAGAGCTCTGGTTGAGAATCACTTGAGGGCTCTCCACCTGTTTATATCAACATTACTATACTTTTAAAAATTGTATTCACATATTTGCACTGCATAAGTGAGAGAGAACTTAAAATACCTGTATAACAAATTACACATTTTATTTTTGAGTACGTCATTTTAATAGTAGGTTAAAAACACAAAACTGTTTAAACGTGGTTTGTATGTAAAATGAAGTAGATGGGCTGGCGGGTATTACTGGAATAGAGGTGGTGGGTATTGAAAACATACCTTAATTTAAGGGTAGGGAACCCCCTCCCAATGAGTGAGAGCTCACTTGTAGTTACATAAATTATAATAAAAGAACCATTTTGTTGCTGTTGAAAGGTGACTTTATTCAAGTTATGATACAATATATAAGAGGATAGTAACATATTATAAATTTTGGACCCTACGAGGATATTTAGCCAGGACCACACAAAAAGTTGTGGGTTGAGCAAATTGCCCCCTCTTAGAGACTATTCTGATATGATATTCCTGCGTCTTGATGGGCTGCATCTCATTGTGTTTGGGGATCACCTAGCACCATGACAGGTACCCAGTATTATTTAAAAATAAATAATAGAAGGCCCCATTTTGCCGTTGTGCATCGATAAATAAAATAAATGACACGAGCCTTTGTTAAGCTTGGCGCTTTAAAAGTTTGTATCCAAGCAACCTACAATTGCTGGAAATTTCTCTACATAGCTCGGTTTTAACTGAATCATTCTATAAAAAAAAAAGGTCAATTAATATACCATGGATGTGTGAGTTTGCCCCTGTGTAACGCAGACTGCTCACAAAGCCCCCTCTCCCCACCACCATGGGGTGATGATGCATTACATTTCATAAAATAGATATTTGCTTCATTAAAACATGTACAAAAACAAATTCTTCACTGATCATTTTGTTCTTAAAATTAACTTTTTATTCCTTTTTTTTTCCATGCCCAGTCCTTTCTGGCAAAATCAATAATAACTTTCGAGTTTAAAAAAAATAATACTTGTGTAAAATACTGTGTTTCTTCAGGGCATTTTGTGTTAACAATATTGTATAAATGCAACTAAAATATGATCAAACTTTTCTCTTTTTGTGCATTGAATTGTTTAAAACAGATTTTATTATGAAAACATAAAGATAGTAAGTATTCTATTAGAAGTAAACAAGACCAATAAAAAACATATTTTTTTGGTCAATGTGTTGGTAAGTATACAACTTCTATTTCACAAGCAAAACGATAAAAAGTTGGTGTTTTTTTTTAAATGTTTGTTTTAGTTATATTACTAGTCATGATAAAATATAAGGCAGTTTTATTTTAATAGTATTTTAAATAATTGAAATACAAAAGTTGGCAAGACAGACATATGTATATATATATAAAGCTGGCAGCTGGTTTAGTCAAATAAACCTTTAAAAACCTACCACACAACCAAATTACAAATTTAACAATAAAAATATATTAAAGACAAGCTAGTAAATATTTCTAAAAAAATACTTAGTATGACTAGACTTGGAAGATGAAATTGGAAACAGAATTTTAATACTGTAAGCTTGCTTGTTGGTGGTTCTTTAATTTGTTGAATATTTTACTGTGTAAACTTTTTCCAAGCTTTTTGAGGTACATTTTGTTGTACAGTAGAACATGGTTGTTTCAAAAAATGGATAATTTGAACCCATCGTGATTCCCCCATCAAGTTTATATTTAATCAATGGTAAAAAATAGCATTCAATTTGACTCTTAGAAGTATTGTACCACACATGGTCTAGTTATTACACACTTGGTGATCCAACATAACTTGTGCTACACACATGTACGAACACAACCCCTTTTCACGACCTTCACTCACACACGTCGCCATATCACGCACCGACTGTCCTCTCTCTCGCCTGTAATCACCAGTCTCGCCAACCTCACGCAATAAGTTTCAGTGAGTCTCTAACAGAAGGAAATATTTGGATAATTCAAAGCTTATCAATTTTGTACTCGTTTCAAACCTAACTTAACCATCTTATTAAATCAGTCTTATTTTCCAAGAATGTCATATAAAGTGAGTTGTTGTCGCAAAGATAAAGTGCGGAACTCCGCGGCGAGCGTGTTTCCTAGAATAGGGGCTGTGTTGGCTCGATTTTCATCACTTGTGTGAATGTAATCATAAAACCCTTATTGACTGATTTAAGTCTGCTAATCTTTACAAAGTTTTTATATGTGGCATATTTTGAGGTTCTCTATCTATTGTGTCCAGTTGCCTGGATAAAAAAAATGTTAATTCAAATTTTGGATATTTCAATTTTTTTTTAAATATCCTTTGGACTTGGAATTAAATTTTGACTTTATTTGGATGAAGGTACAGGAAAGGTGGATATAAAACACATAAAAGGGAACTAACACAATATGGCTTTTATAATGGAAAGAACACAATTTACATTGCTGCCACTGGACAAGGAAGTAATGGCTGCCTCTTAAAGGAAAATCAATTGTTATTGCTCAACATTATTCATTCCTTTTATTTGTTCCTATTTACCCGCCCGGTGGCGTAGTTGGCTAACGCGCCAGTCGTGTTGAGCCAGACCGCCGAGGACAGGGAGATCGAGGTTCGAATCTCGGTCGGGTGAACTGGGGTGGTTTTTCCTAAATGGTTTTCCACTCTCCCTCCACGCAAATGCGGTTCACTTCCTCTTAATTCAACCTTCCCAATTCCTAATCCATTAGTGTAATTAGTACTTAAGCGTATAACCCGAACAGGTAGTAAGACACGGTGCTAAAAATTAAATTAAATTAAATTTGTTCCTATTTAAGTGTTTTATCATTTTTACTTTTTTCCCTTTTATTTTGTTTCTTCTTTTAGAAAGTTGGACAACAAGTTTAAAACTCCTTTCTGTTGAGTTTTGATAGAATAAAACCTCGGGCAGTAACGATTGATTATCTTCAGGATGCAGCCATTACCTCTTTGTCCAGTGGCACCAGTGTAGAGTGTTAAAGTCACATTGTGTTAGTTTTATTTTAAATGTTTCCATCCCTTTCCTGTACCTTCTACCAACTACAACACATTAAATGGAAAGTAATTTTGTTTGATAATGTGTACTATCTTGCTCTATTATACACCTCTTTTAACGGAAGTTACCGGCGAGCTGAAACCAAAGCAATCGAAGCTGTGCACAGCTCTTTGAGGCCAATGCATTATGGTTCAATGTTGTGAAACCCGAACACATACTTTATAGGGGTAGTGATGGTGGAATACATAACTGTTTTCATATATTGGCGATCATTTCCTCACTATTTGTAAAAGTTTGTGCATGAAACACCAACAAGCAAAGAGTATAGCATTATCCTTATTTTAAAATACACACATCAACTCGCTAGAAATATATCTATAAAACTTTGTAACTAGATTATAAAATACTATATATTATTAAATTATATGTAGTAATGGCAATGGTCAGGATTGATCATCCGAACATATGGATGTGCTAATGTTAATGACATGTAGCATTCCCCTGGTGCACTCACATAGAACTAAAGTTATATCAGCTAATGCGAACAGAGTCACGAGGTTCTCATTGGAACTATTTATTCTTAAGATAGTTTCAACTGTGCGCTTATTATTTGATGTGTCGGTGGACTGTAAGAGAGATTCATTATCACTTGTTATTTTTGTTTTGTTTTTCCTGTACAGTTGTTTTATTTAAGATAGTAACCTATAAGAGCAGTTAAAGAGCCAGTTTTCCATTACATTCTACTAATTTTAATTTTAAAATATTATATATATTTCCAAGGCAATCATTTCCATGTGAATGTGCCTCAGGAGTTGCTTACACTGCATGCCACATATTTTAAACAAAATGTGCTCGCTGCATTGTAGGCCTAGCTAGTAACTAGTGACCGTGGGCTTACAGCCCAAATGAGGATTATTAAACAATGCCCCCCCCCCCCCCCCCCACCCCACCACCACAGTGCTTCAATAAACTCCACACAAATAAACACTGTGCTTGTTGCACAACTTAAAACACACTGTTATTAAATCAAAGCTTGCAATTTAGTGACTGTTAACTTATGTTGGTAATGATCCTGAAAATGTATCTAACAGATTGTGATATGGGGCTACATTATACATGAATTGTCAGAGCAATCTATTTACATATTGGTGAAACATCATTGAATATTAATCATATAAGTGAAATGGGAAGCCAGCCTGATATTTATGCAAGCATAATGACTACTCTAAATACTTTGCTTAGTACAGCCTCAAGATACTAATTTATTAAAAGTCCTAAAAAAAAGTCTTACAGACAGATTTAGCTGTTTATGTACTTAAAATGACAAATGTGTTTTGCATGTCATGCATAAAGATTATATGGGAATAATATTACTAATTGGGTTCTGGTTTATTCAAGTTTCATTCACCATTGAAGACATATTTAAATTTTGACAGTATAATATGACTTCAATATTCAGCTATGTCATTTTTTAAGGAGAATATAGCTATGATATTTGAACTCTGTTCAGTACTGGAAGGCTGTAATTTTACTATAAACGTATTCTAATTATGAGAGGTAAATTAAAAGGAAGTTTGAGTTGTAACAGTGGAAATTTGATCGAATATTTTGGATCGTTGTCGTCAAATTGAATAGTTTGACAGCTGGATGCATTTGGCATTCATCAAGCCTTGATTGTTCATGTTTTTTTCATACAAGATAAGAAAGGTCTTGCAATAATGGTCTTTGATATTGTTTTCTCAGATAAATGTTTAAAAAAATAACTCTAGTCTCGCTTTCTACGAAAATATTTAGCAACAAAATATTGGAAAATGTAAACCATAAAGAAGCATGAAAGTGTGAAGAAGGATGTTGCGTAGAGTTTAGCCTCTAGGTCTGGCCGAGGATGCACGACGGTTGCGTAGAGGAGGTACCCGCCCCCCAGGATCCTGATGACGAAGAAAGTAGCCATAAAACACATCTCGACCAGGACAAAAGGAATGGTGTTCTTGTAGCCCGCCGTGCGTAGGAACCATCGGACTTGAAGTAGAGGGTTTGTGATCTCCAGTCCTCCGATGCCTGCGACAGCTTCTGTACCGGAGTAACCCTTCATCAGATGCGGCCGAGTGCCACGATGCTCACTGCATGATGTACCAGCATTGTGCCCCCTCAGTTTGGTGGTACAGACACCAGATCATGTCAAAGATGAAGTAGCCGAGACTGACTATTAGTGCCACATACTGGAGTACTGTAATAGGACCACCTGCACAAAACAGATAAGGTAATTTAGTTTCAACTTTTCTAAGGACAGTACCGGTACTACACTGTTTAGTTTCAACTTTTCTAAGGACAGTACCGGTACTACACTGTTTAGTTTCAACTTTTCTAAGGACAGTACCAGTACTACACTGTTTAGTTTCAACTTTTCTAAGGACAGTACCAGTACTACACTGTTTAGTTTCAACTTTTCTAAGGACAGTACCGGTACTACACTGTTTAGTTTCAACTTTTCTAAGGACAGTACCGGTACTACACTGTTTAGTTTCAACTTTTCTAAGGACAGTACCAGTACTACACTGTTTAGTTTCAACTTTTCTAAGGACAGTACCAGTACTACACTGTTTAGTTTCAACTTTTCTAAGGACAGTACCAGTACTACACTGTTTAGTTTCAACTTTTCTAAGGACAGTACAGTACTACACTGTTTAGTTTCAACTTTTCTAAGGACAGTACCGGTACTACACTGTTTAGTTCAACTTTTCTAAGGACAGTACCAGTACTACACTGTTTAGTTTCAACTTTTCTAAGGACAGTACCAGTACTACACTGTTTAGTTTCAACTTTTCTAAGGACAGTACCAGTACTACACTGTTTAGTTTCAACTTTTCTAAGGACAGTACCGGTACTACACTGTTTAGTTTCAACTTTTCTAAGGACAGTACCGGTACTACACTGTTTAGTTTCAACTTTTCTAAAGACAGTACCGGTTCTAAACTGTCACATTTATTTAGTTCTTTGATTAAAGAAATTTGATGTAGGCTAACTTTTTGACGATCCTATCATAGATCTTTTATAAATATATAGATATTTTAAAGAAAATTCACCTTATACAGGATGACCAACCAAACTATTTTTAAATCCCCTGATTTTTTCAACTTTTTCATAAATTACAAACATTATTTTATTAAGAACTTAATTCAATGTAATCATATTTTTAGACATACACACGTGCAATCAAAGGGTTAAAGGATATCAGCCTAAGGCAATAGCCCATTGGGTAGTGCGATCTAAGTTAGATTTTAGTGAGAACATTTCGGAATATTAAAAGATCGCCTTACGCCACCAACATTGTGAAATAATTGTTGTGAGACAAATTCTTTTTTAGTTTCTTCTTCCTATAATGCAGTCAAATTCTTGCGCATGCGCATAACCATGTCTCAATTTTGGCTAAAGACGCGTAGTAGAGAGGTGGAAAGATGACACAAGATTCAGATGTTGACCTTGAGAATTGAGATTATTATGTTAATTAAGAACAACTGTGTTAAGAGCGGTGGGGGAAAAAATGTTATTTTGACTAATGTAAATAAAGATAGCATATTTTTTTAAACGAATATGTGAAAATTTCCTGAATTTTCTTTTTTACAGGTCGCTGGACACCCTGTTATAGAACATACTGTAGGGTTTTAGCAAATAAAAAGTGGTGAAATCTGAAAGATTAAACTGTGCGTATGTAAAGCAATTAAAAATGTACCCTAATGGGGCCAATATGAAGAAACAAACTTCACACACAAGCTATAGTATGAGTGTTTCTTTATTTAAATAATAATGCTGAATTTTTTGAGTATCATAGTTCCTTTGTAAATATTAATGACATGATTGTCTTTCATTTTTGTAACCACACATAAATGTAATTGTAATAACACAAATTTTATCAAAGGTGGTATCATCTCATTTATAATATATTTTATAAAATAAATTACTATTACATACCTAATAATATCGCCCTATAAGCCTAAATTGTCTAACTTATGAAGGCAACATAATCAAGGTTACTTGTAATTAATTTTGCGATTTTAGTATTCTGTCAATTTGTTGTAAAATATTTAAAACATAATGTAGCCTAGGCTTTAAAAGCTTTTCACTAAATTTTAAAGAGGAATCTTAAGTCAGGCTATGTAGATATTTTTTGAGACACTGCTGGTTATATTAACTATCATAAAACAGCCTGTTAATGCTTCTCAGTAAGAAGCTATGAGTAGTTCTCTCACCAGGATCAGTTAAAGGCCATGGCCCCATGTAGGCACACAGCGCCGAGAGACTTGTTGCAGTTACTGCGTGGCAAAGAGTGAGAAGGCGGCAGGCCCATTCTGGTTCCATGTCCAACCTCCATTTTATCCCCTGGTACAAAATGGACCACACGGCCGTACTCGCAAACACTCCCCATACAACTGCCATCACTTTAGTGGAACATGAAGGTTAGAATATACGTTACTCCATGTTGTTGCAACAATACTAGAGATGAAAAATAACTGGTTCCATTAGCTAGTGGTTGTGAAATTGCCGCTGAAGCAATACCCTACGTCTTGGTTTTAATTTAAAAACGGTTTCTATAAGTAACTTTCAATCAAGTTTTTTATTGTTAATCGTACATGAACTTAATTTAATACCAGACATACGTGAATTATTGATTACGATAGTTTTTTTAAGCCATACCAGTTGCAGGTTTATAATAAAACCAAAAATACATTGAAAGTCAATATCAACTACTGCAGTGGAGTTAGTTATTTTAACATTACTTAAATTACTTGTGTATTTACCGGCATACTTAATTTAACAATTTTTGTTATTGGTTTATGTAGATATGAAGTAAGTTTGTTTGTATTTGTTTTTAAAACAAATGTTCTTTTTATTTTGTGGTGGATTTAGTTTTTCTTTCCATTAATGTCCTTTATGTCAAAGGATTTAAGTTGAAGATATTTCACTAGTGTAATTAATTTCCTACTTGTTATTTTCTGAGTTAAACTAATATATTTGTTAAATTTCTAGTATTATTGCATTGCCGTCCACATTTGATTTAGAAGTTAAATAATAATTTACGTATTTCGAGTTTGGTACAATAGTAGAAATTTGTTTAGCTCATGATGTATACAGTCTTTCACGCTTTTATTCTTTGGTTCCTTAGTTTATAAAATTCGCCATTTTACTGTACTAGGCGCGAAAACACCAATGGATGTTCATCGACCATGAGTGTTAGAGAAGCTATGAGATTTTTAAATAAAATCTTTTCTTGTGTCGTTAACGTTCATTTCTTTTAGTAAATAATGTTTCAAATGATGTGTTGAAGAATTATTTTTATAATGGTAAGTGTTTAACTCTCATTAATGGTGTAGTAAGGGTTTGACGCGAAATGCCCGGGGGCAAGTATAATGCCTTCTGTAATGTCCTAGAAATCGCGGGTTTCATTGTCTTGACAAGCACGTGCTGGATTTGACAGTTGAGCCCGTATTTAATCTTAATAAACTCATTTATTCACGTGCTTTTTTCTATATTAAATAATTAATTATTACATTCTTGTGTGTGATTCGGTCCATGGTCGGCACATTGATTTTACAGTAATGTCTGAAAACGTTTGTTCGTGTGCCGCTTTTCCAACACTGAAAATTATTTTCACATATACTTTTATTTGAATATTAATCTGGATCAAACTCACCTTATTGTGATATATTCTCTCTCTAGTTCATATTTCTCTTTTCAGATGTGGCGTTTTTGTATTCGGATGTGGAAGAGGTGATATTCTAAATGTGTTAATGTACAGTATTAAGATTTAATAAATAATATGGTATCAGAGTTTGTTGATGGATGGACGCTTGCCCAAACCCTTGGAGAAGGTGCGTTTGGAGAGTAAGTAAATTACTAATTCTTGTGTTTATGTTGGTTTAATCTGTTTTCAAGAAATGGCTGAATATTTTTCCAATTTTAAGACCATTTTGTTTACAAATCTATTGTCTAATATACTACGTAATTTATAATATAAACGTTACAAGTAGGCCTAGATTTTGCTAGATTTAATTTATTTTGGCTCAACAAAAATCGGTTGCGGTAACTTATTTTGGTTTTAATTTTTTCAAAGTTGTCTAGATTGTTTTATTTGAATACAGCCTATTATACTACTATGAGAGTTTCTCATAATTGTGATGTTTGCAAAAAAGTGTTCTCCTGTAAGTTAAATATAAGATTAAAGTGGGAGTGTTAGAGGACGCGAGTAAAGGTTTTTTAAATTATATAGCAAAACATTATTTTTGATCAAAATAATTGAAATATACCTCTAAGTAGAAACGGTGTATAATTTTCTTCTCATGATATAAACTATTGTTGAATATCAGGTCATGAGCATAATGGCATTGCTGACTTTAATTATTTTCCCAAACAATGTTTTCCATTGTAGATTGCACCAAATTGAGCATTTGTATTGGCTCTGGAGTCGACACACCAATCTTTCAACTACAACTTCTCTATTTTTATACTATCTGACACAGACTTATTCATAAATAGCTAGAATATATTATTTAGTAGTAACAAATTGACCGTAGTAAAATGCTCCAATACAGATTACTTCGTGAGAAGCTTCTTTGAAAAAGTAGGGCCTTTATAACAATACAGGGTTTCTAATGACCTGTAAAGTCAGGGAAAATTTGTAATGTAAGGGAAATACAATTATAGTCTGAATGAATGAGATTCATTGGAACGTATTGTTAATTGTTTTAACGATGTGTAATTTACTGACTAAAGACTCCCCCAAAACTGCTTTTGACTCAACAACTTTGATTTGTAATTAGGTACTATAAAAATACCTCGGCACTAAATTATTTCTTGGTTCATAGAAAATCTCTTGCAAAAGTATCGAGGTTCATGTAATTAGAGAAGGCTCGAGAATAAACTTTATGCCTTTCTGGCCATTATCTCTTCCCTAGGAATTTACTGAAAAGTAAAACAATTGGTAGCCCTGTATTCTCAATTTACGTGGTGTTTTACAAAAACGTATCTCCTGTTGTTGGCGATGCCGCGGTTAAGTCGTTAAGCGGATAATCAACAATTTATTGTATTTTACAACTTTAATCACACATTATCTTGAATTATTAAATAGGGTTTTATAAATTACTAAAATTTGGTTCCATCCTAAGTCACACCCTCTTAATGTAGATATCTTATTTAGGGGCTAAATTTCTATTTTCAAAAGTAGTTTACACTTGTGTCCAAGCAAAATTATTAAGTTCCATGTGCTACCTCTGGTTTAAGATATAAAATGTGTTAAAGGTCGTACCTATCACAATAGCCTTTATAACAAAGAATAAATACTACTCGAGGCACAAGAACTATGGCCTTTTAATGTGAATTTACCAACACTTCCGTGTGCTTTAATCAGTTAGACTACCTTGTGAAGCTTCAAAAATTTGAGGCTCTATTTTGTGAGTCATAAATATAGCCCTGCTACAAACTCTAGTTAAAACTGGTTAAATTCAACCAGAATTTGCATCAGGGAGTGTAAATAAGTTCAATTAGCATTGTGAATATAAAGATTTGCATAGAACTAATGTCCATTCTTGTGCACTTGCCAGAATGTTGGCTGTAATTCATATGATCCTGGCCTAGGCATATCGACCGTCCATTCATCCTGGCCTAGACATTGTGACCGTTCAATCACCCTGGCCTTAGCATATTGACCATCAAACCACCCTGGCCTAGGCATATCGACCCTCCAATCACCCTGGCCTAGGCATATCGACCCTCCAATCACCTTGGCCTAGGCCTATCGATCCTCCGATCACCCTGGCCTAGGCCTATCGACCCTCCATCACCCTGGCCTAGGCATTGAGCCTCGATCACACACTGTGTGATAGGCTTATCGACCCTTGCGATCACACCAGTCAGGCGTATCGACCCTCCAATCACCTTGACCTAGGCGTATCGAGCCTCCAGATCACCCTGGCCTAGGCTTATCGAGCCTCCCGATCACCCTGGTCTAGGCCTATCGATCCTCCCGATCGCCCTGGTCTAGGCCTATCGATCCTCCCGATCGCCCTGGCCTAGGCGTATCGAGCCTCCCGATCGCCCTGGCCTAGGCGTATCGAGCCTCCCGATCGCCCTGGCCTAGGCGTATCGAGCCTCCCGATCGCCCTGGCCTAGGCGTATCGAGCCTCCCGATCGCCTGGCCTAGGCGTATCGAGCCTCCCGATCGCCCTGGCCTAGGCGTATCGAGCCTCCCGATCGCCCTGGCCTAGGCGTATCGAGCCTCCCGATCGCCCTGGCCTAGGCGTATCGAGCCTCCCGATCGCCCTGGCCTAGGCCTATCGACCCTCCCGATCGCCCTGGCCTAGGCCTATCGACCCTCCCGATCGCCCTGGCCTAGGCATGGAGACTATGTAATCACACTATTGGGGAGGCTGTGTGATATGTAGTTTGATGGCTCAGGGTGAAGCTGTTGCTGAATCACACCACAGGGGAGGCTGTGGCCATGAAGATTGTCAACTTAGAGAAACACCCGGACGCGCGGACATGCATCCGTAAGGAGGTGTGCATCCACCGCATGCTGACAGATCCACACATTATCCGCTATTTTGGTCAACGAAGAGAAGGCCATGTGGAGTATATATTCCTGGAGTACGCTGCCGGAGGCGAGCTCTTCGACAAGATAGGTGGGTACGTGCTCCCCTACTTACACTTCAAGGTCTCTGATATTGAAATATCATTCCTTAATCTCTTTCTTACATTCTTTGTTGCACACTTCACATTTTTGTGAATATTCATATTTTTTTGTTGGGGCAAACATTAAAATGTATTACACCTTGAAAAGATGAGAACGTTTCATTTGGGGATTTCTAGGGATTGAATTGGTTACGTGATAGTGTTGAGTGTTATTGATCAAGCGGCTCTGACCAAGCTGAAGGGTAAAAATGACTTTAGTTTTTTCCTAAACAAAATTGATAATTGGGTAATATTTGATACAACAGTTGGTAGATTGTTATGTAATTTTACATTGTACTGAAAATTGATTTAAAAAAAATCCATTTTAAATTTTATTTTTATCTGGATTGGTATTTTTTTGACTGGTTTTAATATTTACATAACATGCCTAATTTTATGTTTTTCCTAAAAAGCCTACAGACCGCCACAAAGCACGTGTTTGCTAGTAACTAATTAGGCCCAGATTAGATTGTGTCTACCCTATTTATTTTATTCGTAACAAAATAACCTTTCACAAACAATTTTTTCCTTTGCATCCTGTCTAATTACCCATTCAAGTTATACCCTTATGCACTAATTAAGCTAATAGTTTTAGGGATGAGGAAGTTTAAAATTAGAGGAAGTGTACCTGAATTTGTGTGGAAGGAAAGTGGAAAACCAACCTCAAAATACCCGGTCAAGATTCAAACCTGTCTCTCGCAGTCACTGGCAGTCTAGTCTTCTGCAAGAGGGACGCCTCAAATAACGTAGTCACCAAAGCGGCTCACAAACAATTTTAATCTCGGTGATCTTGGGGTAAAGTGCTGGCCTCAGGACCCCCTGTTCATGGATTCAAACTCGGCTGAGGCTGACAGATTTTTCTTAATCGATAAAAATCCGTAGCACAATTTCCTTCAGAGAGGATGTAAAGCCGTCGGTTGTGGCATGCAAAAGAACTCTGGAAAGTGTGTGAGAATACCTTTTCTGGCAAAATTTGTAGACTCTTTCACACTCGCTCATAGAAATTCATTTGCTGTTATAATCAGTGTACTCAAAAAGGGCACTTTAAATATCTAAAATAAATAACTAGTTATAACCTACCTATATTAGCTTCAAAAATGTCCCAATAGAGAAACAAGAGAACAAGTGGGATGGGTAGTATTAAATGCTGTAGTATGGCAAGTCTATTATTTTTGTTCTACATTTTGGTAAGAAACATTGCTAACTTATTGTCATATTTCTAGCTAATAATTTGCTGCCCATCATTTTGATTATATAATTGTTCTTTTGCTGTAAACATTGACATCAATTCAATAGCGGAAACATGTCTCGATAGAACGTGTTGGCAATCTTCCAGTGTTTTGTTTATGGAGCTTGTAGTTGAGTGTAATCAGGGGTACCGACTCGTGTTTGCAGAACCTGACTGCGGCATGTCCCAGTGGGAGGCCCAGAAGTTCTTCAAGCAGCTTCTCGCAGGAGTGGTGAGTAGCACTCAAACCTTGCTTATTATGTAACAAGTTGGAACCAAAATGTTGGGAGAAAAGTAAGCTGCATTTATTGTCGCCAACTTGTTGGACTAACATCCTGGGTCCTCTGCTAGGTTTTAATCAGTCTACACATTCTTAGCCATGGATAACATCGTATTACTTGCCGTTCTTCATTTATTGTGTTGACAGGAAGTGTACTCTTGCAGAAAACACCAAAACGTAAGAAACTGGGGGGGGGGGGTTTTGAAGTTTTTTTTTTTGCTAAACGTCCAATTGAAGGTGCGTACATGGGAATAATGAATGACCTACATTTGCAAAGTGGATTTGATAACTTTGTACGCATCTCTTATGTGGACTCTGAATGATTAGTTACACTTCTGTATCCTCATTTACGTGGTAAAATGGAAAGGAAAATTGTTGTGAGACTGGGAGAAAAATTTGCTACGACTCTGCGCTTTATGGGAGCCTTATGTATAGCCACAAAACATGTGTATTGCCAGGGCTTGACACTGCCTCGACTCTCTAGCGCATGCGCAGAACCTCCCAAGTCAGCCAACATGTTGGATTGGTCGTTTATTATCTCTAACAAATGATCCAACAACTTGTTGGCTCGGACCTGCTCTCCCAGCGCCAACATCCCAACATGTTGGGAATGTGTTTATATTGTAATCCAGCTTGTTAGGATCGTATTGGCCAACATGTTGTGCTACAATATAAACGAGGCTTCACTCTCACTGGCAATACTCTAACAGCACTATAAAGTTCCTCAGGGTGTTAACTGGGTCACAAAAAGTCACAAATTTTCAATATTTTGGTTATAAAGTCATAAAAATATATTTTGTTTGAATTTCCCACGCATCTTAACAATGTGAACATGTCAAAAGTCGCGCCACCCACTACCCACGATGCCATGTGCTAACCGCAAGTTGCCCGATTGTTTTTACAGTGATACCAAGAACAATGTTAAACCTTCGCCACCAAGTTAAGGTTTAGTGCTGCGTGTGAGTGCATTATGCCTATATATGCATTATATCATGTTCAACCGTTTACCGAAGGAATTTTGTGGTCAAAAAAGTCGCTAATTTTTGTTTCTCCACCTCAGTTCCTAAACTTCTAAAAAAAAAATTCATTAGATAATTTACTAGGCCTAGAAAGAAATCCCCATGGACATAAGGCACTCTAGGTCGTCATCGTTATAGTAACAATCACATTAAAGCGTGAATTTTTTCTTTCACAAATAAAAGCTTTAATTTATTTAAACTTGGCAGTTGTGTAATATTTTTGCTTCATATCATCCGAGGTAGGCTGTCCCAATTACCTCGGTTGATTGCGAATCTACTTTATTTTCCTTTCTGATTCAAGCCTCTTCTATCTCTTATGGTTATTTGGAATCTCTCACTGGGCTGAATCATGCTTTAAAACATGAGAGTAATAGAGTAGAAATTGTTCAGATGAACACACACATATTTAAGGACCAGCTTTCACTGCTACCGACAGCTTCTTCTTTATGAAACATGTCAAGGTTTGTTTGTAAATAATCTCTTGTCCATGATTGAGATGAGATGGCTCTAAGTGGCCGACTGTTGGTTTCAGGAGTATCTGCACAGTCGAGGGGTCGCTCACAGGGACTTGAAACCTGAGAACTTGCTACTGGACGAGCAAGATAATCTAAAGATCAGTGACTTTGGTCTGGCCACTATCTACAGGATACAAGGCAAGGTAGTCTACCACCGGGGCTCAGAGCTGCTTGCATACTAGTCTTATCAAGAGTAGCATGTCCTGAGGCTTCCAGCGGGGCTGACTATTATCACTACATGTTCCAGGAGCGGCCACTGGAGAAGAAGTGCGGCACTCCCCCCTATGTAGCTCCCGAGGTCCTCATCAGGCGCTACCACGCCGAGCCAGCAGATATCTGGTCTTGTGGCATCATCCTGGTCGCCATGCTTGCTGGGGGTAAGTCTTACCTTAATCTGTAGGCTCTGTAAGCAAGAAGTCAGCAGTTTTAAGCAGGGTATCAGACAATGTGGTCTTTTGTACTATCTTGAGGACAGGGGGAAGTGGGGCAGTTCACTGTCAGGGAGAGACAAATGGCGGCTTGCAAGTGAGACGGAGAGGTTGAGCGTTCAAGGTCAACACACAAGCCAAGAAACCTGGTACACCTGTGCTAGACTAGACTGCTGATCAGGGGATTGATCCTGTTTGGGTGCACTTCCTATAAATTTAACCTAATCCCTAACACATCAGTGCAATTATTAGTTTATCACATAGCTGTATACCGTTACCAAACGGGTAGTAAGACGCAGTGCAAAATAAAATGACAAGAACAAGAGAAAATGTGAAAGAGAGGTTAGATGGTGGCAAAATAGTATAAAACCTATATTTTTAATTAAAACCATTGATGTGAGTAATAATAATTTTAATACTGTGTTCTTCATTTCAATTAATCAATTGTTTTGTTTTAAAATTTCAAAATATCTTCAGATCTTAAATTTGGCAAAGCACCTAACTTTTGTGTATTCATTCTGTTTAATATTAAATAGTCAAGAAACCGAAGTTATTTAATGTTGTCGATTTAGAAACATGTTACATTTACATTTTACAAGATTAAAACTAAATTGGTTTTAATAGTTGTACTAGTTAACTATTATGAAAATATAAACGATTAGGTTGGCTAAGCGACTTTACAGTATTACTTTGACACAACACTAATAAAAGGTTTCCCGACCCCTGTCCTTTGCTGTACTCTTCTGTTCAAATTGAAAATTCACGCACCCTATTATTTATTGTGTGTATTTAAGTGTTTTTAGGGCTACGAAAGTGTGGTCAAGTCACTCCATGCTCGTGTGTGTGTTTTTTCTTCTTATCTTGTCTTTGGTATCCTAGCTGTAGGTGTGAGTAAGACTGCCTAAAGCTAGTGTACCGAAGTCAAGAAAGGAGGTACCATCGTCGACAACAAGGTAACATGACTTTACTGCCAACATAATCCTGGAACAAAGTTGTAGATAATGTTTATTTATGATCACACATTTAGAGCCAAATCAACAACAAACAATGCTAAGTTTCGTAGACTTAACTCTCACACGGCTGTAATCGGACAATATTGTAGTAACTTTGACAATGTGTTCATGAAATGAAACGTTGTCTATCATGATAATATCAAGAATTATGTTTTCTGGTCATGTATATTGTCATAAACTTGGGGTTATGTGTGCAAGCCCCACTTTGGCTTCAATTTATGGTGTATGTCACTTGCCCAGCGATTTTAGTATACTTTCCTGAATTTATAAAAGCTGATCATCCTATGTGATGTGTCTCCCATGCTCCTCCGACGCGCGCGCTAAAGATAGTTGAATACAAAGTACAACTATTTCATTAACACACACCTTTTAAAATTATAATTTTTAAATAACACATTACTCCAATTTATATCAGGAGTGCATGGATAAATTTGGATACCATCAAACTACGTCCACACGAGTTAAGTTTTCGGCACCGAGTGAAGATGGTCGTGCTTTGTCGGGTCTTCCCTGTCCAAACAAAGGAATACGATGTCATTATGGAAAGTTCTTAGTACCAGGAAATAAACACAGCGCTAGTGTGGTGTGGTTACCAAATTGAATGATGTAAAGAGTATTTTTACTAAATAAAACAAAATGGCTGGGTAGAAAGATAGAAAATTATACCGAAAATAAAAAATATTTACATTTGGAAAAATATGAAATATAAAATTGAGGATCATTAAACTATTTTAATAATTTGCTTCTTATCCATATATGTTAAAAATATTTCATCTGGATTAAAGTTGGGTCAGATCCACTATTTTATAATTAAATCCAAATCTCCAATTTACACTCCCCAAAATGCGAATCTTGGGAAAAACTATTATGCACAAATTTATAATGAATAATAGAAAATACAAATGATAACTAAATTCTAACATTCTTTCTTATAACCCATTCACTATAACATTCATACATTCAGTTTAAAAGTGTTAAATTACTGGTCTGGGGTCCGGTTGTTAAGTTAGTACTATAATTATAATTGGTTCTGAACCATCAATAAACAATATTAGAGCTCTAAAACAAATTTCACTTTAAAAAAATCTTTTAAGTATTTTAAGTTTTGAAACTTGAATATCCTTAAGGATTCAATGATTCATCCTAGTCATGATATTAGTACATTATCTTAATTATTTCAGCATTGTAATTGTGTCATGAAAAGGTAACGAACTGTGGTTTATTTGAATCTGTCTAACCCATGTTTTGATTTCTCCAAAGGTGTGGTCTCGATTGTTAACAAATAGCATGTGTTATGTGAATTATGCTGTCAATTTGACGATATATTTTTTAAAGAAATGTTGAGAAATTCATTGTTTCATCTTTGTCAAAATAGTAATTTGGAATTGTGATTTCATTGTGTTATTTTAAACATTGTTTAGCGTGGTGAAAGATCTGATTTCGAAATCTGGTAATTTATTGAAGCTCAAATCTAATGAGGATTTTAATATTCCATAATTATAAATATTTAATTTGTCATATTAATGTTGTGATTATGTAAGTTTGCATAAATCTTAAGATTTGCAATTTTGAATTGAATTATTATTAACTCTCGATTACCCGCCTTGGTAGCGTAGTTGGATAATGCTAGAGTTTCGTGTTGAGCTCGACTGCAGAGGACAGAGAGATCGAGGTTCGAATCTTGGTCGAGGGAACTGGGGGTGGTTTTCCTTAAATGGGTTTCCACGCAAATGTGGGTTCACTTCCTCTAAATTAAACCTTCCCAATTCCTAATCCATTATCATAATTAGTACTTAAGCGTATAACCCGAACGGGTAGTAAGACGCGGTGCTAATTAAAAAACAAATAAAAAGAATCACTATTCTTTTGCAGCTGAATATTTGGTTAATACATTTTATTGAAAATTGCTAAATTATATAAATGTTTGCGATATACAAAAACTAAGGATGCTGGAAGGAAATCAGTGGTAGGTCTATTTGTTGACTTTCTAAGTGGATTTATTTCCAGGCATACTTGATATTGTACCAATCAAAGTGAGGGTGCAGCTTTCTCTTCCTGTTAGTATGATATATTCGCTGATCGGAATGGTGAAGGAATGTCGTTGTGATACTCAGAACTGCCGTGGGATCAGCCGACACCAGACTGCGAGGAGTACATGGCGTGGAAGGATGGGAAGGGTATGAATCTGACTCCTTGGAGTAAGCTGGACACGACTGTGCTTTCCCTCATCCGGGGTATCCTGGTGCCTCTGCCCTCGGGTCGTTACGATATCTCTCGGATCCTTGCCCACCGCTGGTGTCAAAAGAGACTGTCTCGAATGTCAGGTTAGTGACTCACGGTTCTCTATGTGTGCGGACGCAGCAAATTTAAAATTAGTCAAAATAAAGTCTATAGAATCTAAATCTGGGATCTATTTGAATTTGATATAAATCTTTCAAATGTTAAGATTCAGAAGTTTCGAATCGAATTCTGAAGCTTTGTACATGTTTAGTGAAAACTATTTTAAACATTGCAGGCTGAATGAATTTTTTTATGAAAAAAATTGTCTACTTATCATTATTATCGAAAATATAAATATATTGGTAATTCAAGGTATTCCACAACCTTGAAAATGGGGAAAAGTTAGGGAATTTTTGGTCAAATTTCTGAAATTTACACACCTTCATTAATATAACTAGTAATAAATAATACAACTAGGAAACTTTTAGTTTGTTGAACTCTTTTAACACCTTCATAGCGAAACATTTCAGAATATGTGTGTGTGAGTCTAAAAATATGATTATATTAGGTTGCGTTATTAATAAAATAATGTTTGTAACATATAGTGACTGGAAGTTGGCTCTGGAAAACCTGAAACAATCGGGTAATTTTAAAATATAGGTTGGACACCCTGAAATTGTTGGCATTTTCCACATGTATTCCTGTACGAGAATTACATTTTGACTTCATAAAATGAGACGGGGGAAAAAAATTTAAAAATAATCCATTTCAGGATTATATATACGATATATTTATAATTTTAGTCTAATCTTAGCTTCCCCAATCATTCCAATAAAAAAAATAATTAAAATAATGATAGTTTCAATTAGTTAAATGTAGTGGTAGATGTCAAAAAAAATTTGAATAGTCAGAAAAAGAGGACAAAAACTCTGATCCTACTGCAGTAGTTGGTATGAACAATAAATTTACCTACTGTAATATTGTCAAAAAAATAAAGGAAAAAAAATCATACAAACTCAATATTTATTTATTAATTTATTTTTAAATTGTAAGTTTTCCAAATAAAAGCTTAATATTTTGTTTAACAAGTGTTGAATAAGATTTTTGATATAATGTAAAAAAAAGTAGGTCTAGTGCAACTATTGGAATGGTGTATTTTTAATGAAGCATTTTTGGTATAAATATCAAATTCCTAAAACCTATTTTAAGATTGACTGAAATAGTTCTTAGATTAAAAAAAACTTTGTGTGAATTTTAATAAATACTTAAAAAGTAAAATATTAAAATATCCAAATTAATCTGAATAAATAAAATTGAGCCACAATCTTTTCCATAAGAATAACAAACATTTCTCAACCGAGCCAGTGTCTGGTTGGTTACCTCTTATGTTTTAGTTAATAAAGTTCTCAAAAAAAGCGCTGTTCGACTTAATTTGCTTATCCCACTATTATTATCAATGACATAAAAGCAAATGGATGCCATTACAAATAATGACATTTACATAATACATGTGCATTTCATATATAATTTGATATTTAAAAGCATCTTTCATCTTTTTACATTAAAATTATGTTTTCCTGCCCTTATTCTAATCAGGGAGGTTGTGTGTGTATATATATATATATATATTCATTTTCCTTTGGTGTGGCTATGTCATTTAATGGCGCCCAGTTGTTTTGTAAACAAAATAAAAGTTACTTAAGTTTTGAGTGTTCATCTACTTCATGGAAGATAAGGTTAATTTAAATTTAATAATATTTTCGAAGAAAATTAAATAAAAACTTGACTTTGATAGCCAGTCCTTATTGGTAGATTTGATCTTATTGGTAGATTTAATCTTATTGGTAGATTTAATATTCTTTCTCGCTCGAATTTTGGGAACAGCCATTTTCCCGAAGCTAGGAATCCCACATAACCCTATATACATGTAATCTTTATTTCAGTTACCTCATTTCCACGAGTCACTTATTGGTCTTTCTGGGTCAGGTACTGAGTGACTCTGAGTAGATTAAGCACTCCGAGTCACTTGGTAGCTAGCCCAGCGGGGCCTTCCGTCAACAGAGGAGTCAACCACTTGACTATAAGAGTGCTTTGACAGGGTCGCCACACCCAACTGGGAAAACGGGAGAATTTTTCAAAATCTATTAAAAATACTGGAATATTTGACATGACGTCACACTCAAGTTTATTGGAAAATTTCATTTTATTAGAGGGAATTTGGTAGTAAGAAAATGGTGGAAATCCTGTTTATGACTGGGAGAGGGGACAGCCATATTTTAAAAATATGATTGTTTACCTGAGAAAGTCAAACCCAATTGCAGACAATTTCATCCCAAGATATTTCCTACTAGGGGTCGTCCATAAACCACGTAACGCTTTTTTCTTACCTTTTTAGCCCCCTCCCACCTGTGCTATGTAACTTTTCTCACGAGAATGAATGTTATATTTTTTCATAGGGAAGTTTTGTGATACTAAAGGAGGGATTCAGAGTTAATATTTTTTTAAATCCAGATTATAATGATTTACATTATATTTGTCTTAAAGAACTAAAAAAAGTATAAACTAAAATGAAATCGTACTACACCATATACTGTTAAAATATCTTAAGTTTCTATTTTGAACCTCAGTTGGAGTTGGTACATTTTTACCGACTCCGATTCTACCCAAAATTGTTCCCTGTTGCAAACATCACTGACATTTAGATCTCTCCTTCGAACTAACGAGCTTTATTTAGTCAAGGCCATCACATTCAAGTAGTCATACATCTTGGTCAACATGAAGAGTGGGTTCATGTCGGTGCTTTGGTTAACTAGCTGTACTTATGGCTGAATTAAGAGTCCATAAAGCTAGATTACCAAAGCATCGCTGTGTTCCGTGCAGCACTGCATCGTGGGAGTGTTTGAAAGTGATTTATAATTAATATGGTGTAAGTAAGTTTAAAGTAACATTTTCCACCTGCTTGGGTGGTCTTATAGTCCTAACAGGTCACACTCATTATACTTGATTGCAGGTAATTAGGGTGTGAATCCAAGTCAGGTGTAGTGAAGAGTATCTTTTTCCTAAATGACTTCTCACTCTTTTATGTAAACGTGGATACATTTCCTCTAAATACACCTTCTTGCTCATCCCTAGCTTACAAGTGTAAATATGTATAGCCTGATTTTGTTTTGAAGGCATTATTTCATAGGAAATTAGCTTTCCGGTAGTGGCAAGTCTGTTCTGTAAGGCCTTTTAGCCTACCAAATCACAAACTATGCAGTAGTATTCTGGTATGAAATAAGGGCTTCTCATCAAAATAAGGATATAGATCTAAAAGATAGTAAAATTTCTATGATTCATTTGTTGTTACTGAATATTTTTCAAGTATATGTTGAAAAACAAGTATTTCATGATCTGAATAAATATTAAATACATGACTCAAGGAAGATAATATTATCAGGGATGTGCGAGAACCATTTTTTCAACGATCTCGAGTACGGGAATATAAAAAAATTTGAAACACGAGACGAGAAAACGTCCTTTGAAAGTAAAAAAAAAATTAAATGATGTTTATTAAAATAAATATATAGTTTATAGGGTTCCTTTTGACATTTGGACTGGAGCTTGCTTTAGATTATCTTATAGTTCATTCAAACACACTAGATATAACTCATACACATTTTAAATTGAATTAATAAAATGGTGATAGGTAGTTACAATGAACACCATTTATAATTTAATTTTGTAATGTAACAACTTATATTTCTTAATGAAAGTTGTTTTTGGTATGGTATTACTGGAAATAATAAATTCCTGGTTTGGGTTTTTAATTTATTAGGGCCATTATTTGCTTTTTATTTTTTAATCTCTCGAACTTTCGAGATTTATTTTTAACTTTTGAGACGAGGTTGAGATTCTTTTTTTCTTGAATTTTCAAGATATTTTCGAGTCTCGTACGTCCCTAAATATTATGGTTTTTACCTCACTAAAAAACCAACTCAACTTGTAAGTTATGTCAATAAAATGTTTTGAAGGCTCTGCTCGGTTTTTATTGTTTCCAGATGTTGGTTAATATTAAAATTTGGTACCCACTTGATAAACATCTGCAGAAGTTTAAATTGCATATTGTGAAATTTTCTAGCCTGAAAAATGCTAATAATTTTTGCAATAAAAGTTATTGTGGACAGTAATTAGTATTTAAAAGGGCAAGAAGAGCATTTGTGTCAAAAAAAAAAGAGGGAGTGGAGGGGTAAGAAGAGCTTGTTTGGGGATAGGAAAGGGGTGGAGGGTAAAGAAGAGCTTGTTTGGTGATAGGGAAGAGGTGAGGGGTAAAGAAGAGCTTGTTTGGTGATAGGAAAGGGGTGAGGGTAAAGAAGAGCTTGTTTGGTGATAGGAAAGAGTGGAGGGGTAAAGAAGAGCTTGTTTGGGATAGGAAAGGGGTGGAGGGGTAAAGAAGAGCTTGTTTGGGGATAGGAAAGGGGTGGAGGGTAAAGAAGAGCTTGTTTGGGGATAGGAAAGGGGTGGAGGGTAAAGAAGAGCTTTTTTGGTGATAGGAAGAGGTGGAGGGTAAAGAAGAGCTTGTTTGGTGATAGGGAAGAGGTGGAGGGGTAAAGAAGAGCTTGTTTGGTGATAGGGAAGAGGTGGAGGGGTAAAGAAGAGCTTGTTTGGGGATAAGAAAGGGGTGGAGGGGTAAAGAAGAGCTTGTT
Organism: Timema podura; assembly: GCA_033556935.1. Taxonomy (NCBI): domain Eukaryota; kingdom Metazoa; phylum Arthropoda; class Insecta; order Phasmatodea; family Timematidae; genus Timema; species Timema podura. The sequence goes on along the minus strand of JAVRXN010000012.1, from coordinate 58,553,004 downwards.
TGGTGTAGGAAGAGTGGAGGGTAAAGAAGACTTGTTTGGGGATAAGAAAGGGTGGAGGGGTAAAGAAGAGCTTGTTGGTGATAGGGAAGAGGTGGAGGGTAAAGAAGAGCTTGTTTGGGGATAGGAAAGGGTGGAGGGTAAGAAGAGCTGTTTGGGGATAGGAAAGGGGTGGAGGGGTAAAGAGATGATGCTGTTGTCCTCTCTTTGGTGATCTAGCTGTATGAGTGTACTAGATGTCATAAAGCTAGATTACCGAAGTCAGGAAAACAGTACATTCACCGGGAAGTAAAGAAGAGAAATCTGGTAATGTTCAATAAATTGTGTTGCTGCTTGAATTTAAATTTGAGAACTAAAAATGAATGACTAACCTCTCTATTTAAAATACTGTAAAACTGTATTTGGCTTCCATATTGGTATTTCACGGTTAGCCTGAATTATGGGTTTTTAGTTTTCCATGTGTAATTCCAGTGTTTTCTTTTTCTCTAGTAAGAAATATTTGGGTTTAAGAACTGAAAGATGGTAATCCTGGCAATGTACACCCTAGAGATTTGTTTGTTATCTGCGAGAAAAGTATAAATCTTAAAGATTAATGTAAAGGACACATGTTTCTTTAGTAAAACCAAAATAATTACAGTTTGCATGGGAGCTACTGATAGGGCAAACGTTGTGGAGTTTGTTAGGTGTCTGGGAAAATGGAGAAATAACAGGGATGGACTTTTAAATTAAATTGTTCACGTTAAAAGTTTCAAGGATTCAAATTTGGATTTGATATGAAATATGATTTGATTCATACGTACTATAAAACTATGGATTGTATTTGTTCATGGCTTTTCAGCATGAGATTGTTGTAAAATAATGTTTATATCACCACAAATGATATATCTGAAATTTTTAATGCTGGAAAAATACATTGAAACAAAAAAAAATGTCATTTTAAGGGGATACTGTTTTTGGGAGGAGGGGGGTATTTAACATGCACTTTTTAAACCGACTGATTATATCAGCACACAATGTACAAACTGACATCTAGAACAGACACAACACCCAGCCCCCAGACTTTAATTCTTCACCGTGAAAGGGGAAACTCACATTTCACCAATGACACTTTTTTGGCCGTGGCAGGAATCGAACCAGGGACTCTTAAGCTCTGAATAGTGACTAAAAGGGGTTTTAAGTTTTGTTTTACAAAAATAAATGTAAACTTGACGTATGTAAAATGTCCTATTTCTATTGAAAGTCTGCCAAAGATTAATATTATTTTTAAAAACTTGTTTTTTTATTGAACTTTTTTTACTACTTAAAAAATGTGAGAGCTCAGAATTTTAGATTTTACAAAAAAAAATCAAGTTTAATTTAATTACATTTTTAGATACCATTTCATATGGTATCAAAAATTCCCCTTTGTCTGATTATAATAAAATTTGTACAACTATATCAAATTTAGTTAAAAAATCAAAATTTGTGTTAAATAACTTTAAAAAATAAATTGTATTGTTAAAAAAAATATTTGAGTTATGATTTATTTGTGGGTCTATTACAGCATTTAAACTCAGAATATATGTCTGTACACTCAACTCATTTTGAGATGGAAAACGCCATATTGCACATTGCTGTAATTTCCAAATACTCTCATTTGTTAACTATCCTGCAAGTTGGCAGAACGGAACATGATTTTGATTGGCTTTTTATCACACCCAGATAAAAGGATTTTGACTAATGATTGTTACGGGTGTATGAAGTTTTGAAAATTTGACTTCGCTTTGAATATTTGTTTGCTTCGACTTAGATTTGAAAGTAAAATTCTCGATTCAACAATTACAAAGCTTCGCCAAAAGAAATAAAGTCCAAACACACATTTATGTTTGTTTATTTAATTTTATGTTATTTCTATAAAAAAATAGTGTTCGCACAAAATAAATTCTAAGATGATTAAACCATTCTTTTATGAATTATATTTAATATTTAAATTTACATGACTAGGCACATTATAGTATTTTTTATACAACATTAAATATTCGACTTCCCACACCCCTTCGTAGATTGAGACAATCCCTGCCTTACATGTTGTGTAGGCATACGTAACGGTGACGTCAGCACGCACTACTCTGCCGCCAAGCGAGTGTGTTCTGGTGTCAACTTGTTGCCCCTGATTGTGCGCAGCAAGAAGGCGCACGAGTGTGCCACTCTCAACCAGAGCCCTGTTTGGAGCAGTCCAATAGTCTTCTCCCCGCGTCCTTCTGTTTCTCCCAGCCGGCGCAGCTGGACAACTTGTTGCTGAGCTCTCAGCTGAACTGCACTCAGCAAACCACCACTCAGTCCAGTCAGGTACCTCGACCTTTCATCCAACATCATCGGATAAAAAATAGGACTTAAGTGGTATATTGCTATGGTTAGAAAATTACGACAAAGTTATTCGAGACCATTTATTTCTCATCTAGAACACCTCAAAACTTTAGGGTCGTATTATATTTAGAGGCCAATATTTATCAATTTGAAATTAAATATTACAACTGATGGTGCGATAAAAAATGTTATAAGGGGTTTTAGTGCATTAATTTAAATAAATATGAAATAATTTTTTCAAAGCAAAAAAAAAAACCACCAAAATATTCCAACTTCAATTCAGGCTAGAGAATGTATATTTTAAAATCTCAAATTTAAAGATGTATTTCAATTAAATGTTTTTTTTTGACTGGTGATATTTTACACATATTTTATTTTAAAAATAATTAAATACACTCTTAACATTCAAAAATTATTTATATACTCAAACTCGGGAGCTCCTCCTTTCATCTCATTGCTGTGTCTGTCGGATTCACCTCAGAGTGACTTGTCTTTGTTTTCAGAACTCGTTCCAGAAACTTGTGAAGCGCATGACTAGATTCTTTGTGCGCTCCAGTTGCGACGAGATAGTGAAGTTGCTCTGCTCTGTGCTGGAAAAGAATGGCTGCTCTGGAAGTTACACACAGCCAACGTGGTAAGGCTCATCTGTAACTTTGGTTCTCATGAGGACACTTTTAGACGAGCGCTATCATAATGGGTTGTTTAATTCTATAGGTATTTATCTTATGGTTTGTGCGAAGCCAAATCAAAGCTCCGCTGTTTAGAAAAAAAAAAGTTAAGCATTGGAAAAAATTTATATAATCTAACCTAAGACAGTAAATATAATTTTTTAAGCGTTATTACAGCATGCTTAACTTAGAGTAGTCCCTGCTATAATGTTGCCCAGCATAACATTGTTTAATTATAATGTTGATAATAGTCTGCGATTCGTTTTTACATAACGTTGGCCACTATTGGCTAAAATGTTATTTTTTAGCCAATTGAATTGTGCACTAACTGCCTGATTATCGTTGTGTATGATGTGTGATAAGTGACGCAAGCCACATCATGCTTTCCTTTCCTTGCCCCACCTCCAAATGACTTGTTTCATGCCCGCGCCATGACCCTCCCCTCACTTAAAAATGTTAACTAGTTTATACTCAATGTTTGACACCCTTTAAAAGTTATTTAGGTTTGAAATCCCTTAAATGTTCATTGATCTTGGCAAGCCACGATCTTCTCCATCCTCTCATTTTCACACCCCAAAAGATAGTAGAGTAGAATGTTATATCTCCGTCCTTCTCCAAATCTTTCTAACTTTCTTTCTCGCTGAACCTAACAAATTTATAGAACACAATTAGTTACTTTCCTCCCTCCCAACTTGTTTGTCTCTCAATCACTTCACCCCGCCTTGCTACAGAACAAAGAAGGCTGTTTACAAAATAGATTAACATTGATGAGTAAGTAGTAACTTTGGAATCCTGTTCACCCCTAATATTTTATCCAAATCTGATAACTTAAGCTAATATGTAATTTAATTATTTATATTTTCTCATGTCAAGACAAGTATGTTTTTATAATACAAAACTTATAATGCAAAACTTTGTAATTTTTAAGTTTCGCACATCCCTATTTGTGTAGAATATATTTAATTAGCAATTCTAAATGAGCTTATGTGATCATTAGTTGATTGTTTTCAGCTGACCATCACATCGCTGGACCGTCGTAAGATGCCTCTCGTGTTCAAGGCGATGGCATTGGAGATGGATGGCAAGACTTTAGTCGACTTTCGACTGTCCAAGGGCTGCGGACTTGATTTCAAGCGCAAGTTTGTTCGCCTCAAGGCAAATCTTGGAGATGTGGTGTTGAAGGGGCCGGTTATGTGGCCTATAGCCATCGCTACCAACTGTATACCATAAATAAAAGCAACGAATAATTTTATTCGTGGAAAATTTAAAAGTTGTATCAATTCAAATGGATATATTTTTTTAATTCTTTATTAACAAAACGTACAAATTGTATTGGCTTTGTCAATGTTAAATAATTTTGAAACCTGAATATTGACCTAGAAACTTGAAATAATGTTGTTTTTTCTCCTCTAGTTTAGTTTTGATCGCTGTTTAATGCACTATATGCCATTCAGAACAATACTTTCTCCTTTCTTTTTTTTTTTTACATATAAGTGTGTGTAAATCGTATATTTTTTATTTATTTTTTGTTACTATGTGTTGTGTGCCAGCAAATTTTAGGGCTGCATTTACTGCTGTGTGTTAAGCGTATACCGAACGGTAGTAAGACCGGTGCTAATAATAAATAATACTGCTGTGTTTTTCTAAATCCATGCAAACTTTTTTTTTTAGATAATTGTTTGTGGGGAAAAAACTTATTTATGGAAATAGCTCGAACTAGTTATTTTATAAACATGAATCTTTGAAAACATGGTAAGAATAAGAGAATTATTTGGTTGCTATGGAAAATAAATATCATCAAAGTTCAATTTTCATAGACAGAATCCTAACAGCTAGAAAATGTATACTTAAAGATGTACTTCAATGTATTCATGGGGTTTGCAGCTGAAACTTTAGATAAATATTATCAAAATCTATAAAATAATAAAATTGTATCAATATAAATTATGCTTAAAAAGAAGTGTATTTTCTGAAAAAAAAAGCTTTTATATGAGAATTTGAATGTAATTTAATGTTTTCTGTTGTCCGTTAATTGTAATCTAAAACATTAACCTACCCATTTAAGTGCTAAACTATTGGTATGGGGTCTGTTTTTTAAGTTTGTTCTATAATTTGTATTATATAAAACTACCAGTATTAAGAGCCCAAAAATAAAAATATTACAATCAAAATGTGAGTAAATTATTTTGAATCTGATATTTTCTCGAGTGGCTCAAATGGGAAAAACATTTCTACATCGAGAGAGGAAATGATTGAAAATATCGAGACGGGAGTAGGAAATTATATAAATGATGCCTTATAATAATTTTAGATTAAAAACTTGTATTGATTTTTAGACTAATATGGTAAGACTTGTAAAAAGCTTTGACATTACTAAATGTAATATAAATAATAAATTACTATGATAATACCATAAAAATGAATACACATGAAGGTGTGCGAAGAGTTTTTTTTTTATCAAATCAAATACCAAAATTTTGAACAAATATCGAATAATCAAATTTAATAAATATTTGACATTGGCAAGCTTCTTTCTCCCTGCTTGATTTCCCTACCCAATATGATAGTAGACAAGCTCTCTCGCTTGCTGAACTAAACAACTTTCAGACTAAAATAACCCTTGCTCTTGAGTTTACTACAGAACGAAGCTGACTACCCGGTCTACAATAGAGATTGAACCAGAAGTACCTGATGGGACAAATGGGGCTTTATTTCCAGCCGAACCCTTGCCAGTAAGTTTTTCCCGCTGACTTTCTCAAATGGACCGGATCCCGTCCACCCCTAGTATTCGCTAAAACAACATGCATCTTTAATAATGGTCAAAATATAATTTTTCTCTCAATTAATACTGCTAATCTCTTTTAACACAGTTGTACCAGCTTACAACTGTCATTGAATAAATTGATAAATGATACCTGGACACAGTCGGACCTGACTATCGCAGAGATACGGCTCTTGTCTTAATTCTAATCAGTTATACCCCTAGCTTTGCCTTTCATACATACCTACAGCAGCCCCATGGCTTCTTTGGTGCTGACTGACTGTCAGAAGTGACAGCTGCTAAACACGTTTTTTGCAGATCATATGGTTTGGCATAGGGATACATAATTTGGCCTGGTAGCTTTTCAAATCCGTCGGCACCAAAGAAGCCATGGGGCTACTGTAATTAAATATATAGCCTTGCTTTCTTCCATACTAATCTGTTTTTAAAGTCAACACGACTTTAGTCAAAGTTGAGTTAGGCTGGAAACAATGCTCGTTGTGTCAATTGTATGTTGAAATAAATGCGACCAGTCTCATGGACAACTTCCATTAAATTTAACATCTGTACAACACTCTTCCATTACCTTTTGTCCAGTAGCAGCAATGTAAAGTGTGAACTGTTCTTTTCATTGTAAAAGCCATATTGTGTTCGTCCCTTTTATGTGTTTCTATCCACCTTTCCTGTAGCTTCCAAATAATGTACAACAGCTTTTTGACATACAAGACATTGAATATTTGCTAGTAATATTCCCTTCGATTTAATCTCAAAAATCTGCTTTCGCAGATGTCTAGTAATTTCTGAACTGGATCGAACCACAATCTCTCGTAATATGCCGTGTATCATAGTGGAATAATGCAAGGTAAGCATTCCTTTTAGTGACTGCGACCTATTGCTGACCCCTGCTTTAAGTAATTTCTCTACAGAAGAGTTGGCCATGATTACTAATATTTTGAACAAAGAATATTGTATTAAAAAAAGCACCAGGCGTTATTGGGCTCACGAAACTTTAAGAAAGCAAAGGCGAATTTTATACATCATATAAATAGATGATTTATGATGAATAAAAATTCTACCAGTATTTACACATGACGACCTCGCAGTTCAATAGCTTTTGGGGAAAGCATAAGACGCCGCCTGCGAACACGGGCTCGGGAACTGCTCATTCCCGAAGGAAAACATTCTGACAGAATACAGGGTAATTTTTGTATGGTAGAAAAAAGCTGTCTGTGACTGGCTCAACACAGTCTAGTGAGCTTAGTCTCGGATAAATCTACAGAGAATGATCTTTTGCATGTGTTGGTCTGATTATGGTTCGGTTTTAATTAAAGAAAAGTGTTAGAAGAACAAAACAAAGCGATAATGCAAAAAGAAAATATCCAATTAGTAAACTAGTTTGATCATGTAAGTATTTATTTCTATTCATGTTTTAAAAGGAAAACATTTGATTTACCTCTGATAAAAAAAAGTACTACAATTACAAAAAAAACCTCAATATTACTTTGTAATTATTTTAGGATCATAAATTTATTCTGAAAATTGCAACTATCAATACGTTTGACTTGTGATTTCTTCCATCAATTTTAATCTTGGAATTCAAAACTTAACCATAGTAAATAACATTAAAAATGGAGATGTTGTATTCTAAAATATTAGATTCTATACATTTAACGTTTGTGAAGAATTCAAGATATTATGTATCAAATGTGTTTTATTCATCACTAACAACTACATTTGCCATATTTATAACTCTTCCCATTATATTTATATTATAAATTAGAGATGTGGTTCACATACAAATATTTAAATTAAACTAGTTCTAATTGAACTTTAAAATGGGACAAGACATTTGTTCATTGTTTGATATTCTCCTTTTTCCAGCAAAGCTATAAAATAAATTTTGTGAATGATTAACCACAAGATGTTGTTTGTGACAATAATTATAGTTTGCAAATAATTGAACTAGATTAATAAACTGCCCTTTTCTTGTCGATATAAAAATAAATTTTTGTTTCAACCTATGAAAAAAACTACAACTATCATAATTTTAAAATAAGGCAAATGCATGGCGATACAGAGATATATTAATGTTACAAAGTAATTATAAGTTAGCAATCAAAATCATCTCATTGAGCAGATCTCCTAGACGGAGTTTTTCCGTTCTTTCGTTGTGCCCTAGATAGCTCTGTAAATTACATATTTCCAAAAGTGTCAACAAGTTTATTCAAAGTACCATAGATGGGTTTTTGGCTATATAATTTTAAAAAATTAAACAATGTTTAAAAACTAGTGAATAACAAGATATATTATTCAAACTGTTTTAACATTCTAAAAGTTAATCCGCTGCATCATAGATAACTCTATCTCATGGATAAAATACCAAACTAGTTCAAATTGAACTACAAAATACATTTCCAAAGTATTGAACTAGCTAAATTAAATGTTTATTTCAATGAACTGAATAGTGAAAGGTTTGATCAACAGATCCCGTTTAATCAAAATGACAATTAATACGTAAAATATTGTTTGTACATGAAGGAACTCTGAATGTTTGAAATATTGTATGGGTTACAATGAATATTCTATCATCTTCATTTTAAAATAAGTAGTTACAAGTGTTACAAACAACGTTACATCAAAATAATTTTGAAGCAACGTAGCAATTTCGGGGACGGCATGATTAGGTTAATAACTTTTTAGTAATATAATATATTTTTAGGACCATGGTTTTAAGAATAATTATGGATATATATTATGTTAACTTTATTTATTTACATCCTTTTGATGGCATATAGAGATATGTGTGTGTGTGTGTTTTGTCACCTTAGGAGTAAAGGTGAATTTACACGTACACTGAAATGTGAAAGCAGTACAGTAATTCAGCAACACTTAGTTCACACATTCACGGAAAGTTGGGAATTGAATGATGCTCTGAAACGTCAAATATAAAAACGAAACTATTACAATCGGTGCAAGTTACTGTATTTAAAATAAAACGAGACTTTTACCTACTGCCTGGGTTTGATTTACTCATCAATAAAACTCATAATTTCCAATAAACTGTCGTTTTTCATCATCACTTTTTAAGATACGCTATCTTGATAATGTGATATATATATATATATATATATAATATAAATTACGCATGTTTGAAAGTTTGCGCAGGCGCTGATCGGGTCTACTTGGCCGGTTTTCTGTAGAAGCGCTGGAAAAGTTGAATTATCTCTACTAGAGCAGTGTACGCTGGCCAGGACGCCAGGTGGACTTCTTGTGATTGAATTAGAGCTGCTCGCGTTTAACAATCACAGCGAACGTGTGAATCCACAGTAACTGTCTTCTGCATGTCATAGAAGGAAAGGTGGAGGGAAAAAGGAATTTAGGAAGTATTCAAATATTAGATGACTTGAAGGAAAGAAAAAAAATGTCTGGGAGTTTGAGGAGGAGGCGGAAGACAGGGAGCATTGGTGATCTAACTTTACTGACAAAGGGAATAAATTTGTCAAAAATAATAATATAATTCTGGTACATTTTTGTATTCAATTAGAACTTACCCTAACATGGTGATTTTATGTATCTATTATAAAATATATCTTGAATATATTTACTCGACGGTAATGGTGACGGTTGAAAACATAACTAAAGTGTCCGAACTCAAAGTTAATAAACTATTACTATTACCAACCCACCTTATGCGATCAACTCTGGTTTATTTATAAGAATAATAATCTGTGACTGTCACATTTAAATGGATTTTAAACGATGACAAGTTGTTGTGTAACTAAACATATAATGTTGCACAATTGGGATAGTTTTTTCTCTAGGCTATTATTTATATGAGTATTTAAATACATTTTAGCAAATATGTGGGTTTTTGGATACGGTTCTTTAGTTTGGAAAGCCGATTTTCCGTTTGAAAACCGTATGGTAGGTTACATTGAAGGCTACATCCGTCGGTTTTGGCAATACAGCATAGATCACAGAGGTGTACCAAGTAAGGTAAAAGGAAAAACTACAATAATCTCGCATTAGGACGAACCTTATTTCACAGGTCGTAATGTTAAGATAATATTATATATACTTGCTTTGATGATCCCATGGTTTAAGGCGTCACTCTCGCAATAAGACTGTACTGCTGATGACGGGGTTCGAATACCGGTCGGGTGTATTGAGTGTGGTTTTTCACTCTCCCACCACGCAAATGTGGGTAAACTTTTTCTAAACTCAAACCTCTTACTCTCTAACACATTAACGTAATTAGTACTTATGTATACAACCCTAGGGCAGTAATACACTGAGTTAGAAAAAAAAAATGTTGACAGGAATGAGAAGACATTCTAATAATGATTGCATACTGTTCACAGCATTGGTTTTATAAGGGCTAGCTAGGGAATGGCATGTTCTTAGGTCACGGTTTGTATCGAGCCTTTTTGATGACCTTGGTTCATTTAATTTAAACAACCCAATTTATAAAATACATCCTTATTACTTTGTTCTTGTATAATTTCTTTGATTCAAACCTTCCTTTCGTTTCAGCCTGGACTTGTCGTCACACTGGTCAAATCCTCGGATCCTCAAGTTAGTACTGTATAATGACGATAAGTGATGTTTTCATTGAATGTCATAGTCTTGTGGAAATAATTCTAACAGTTTGACTACAATTAATACAAATAATTAAATTATGTTCTTAGTTCAGCAAAGCTTTTGAATCATTAAAGTCATAGAATTAATATTTTTTAATATAAGAATAGGCATAACTTATTTAAAAATGCCACTGTATTAGTGTAAAAATCACATTCTTTACTTTATTGGCTGTTTTTTTTAATAGCATTCCTCTCTAGTACTAACAAGTGGGCTGGCGGTTATCACATTGATATCCAGCCTATTTTAATTTAATAAGAGCAAAGAACCACATTGGGGAGAAATATCACCCTGTATACACCTGGTCAGGAATTGAACCTGGGCCCTAGCTTGCACATACATGCTTGTTGTGTGGTACTAATAGAGGTTTTGAGGTAATAATGTACTATTTTAAACAATGCACAGCAAGAATCAACATTAATCCGTATTATGCCAAGGAAGACACCTCGGAACACCAAACTGAAGAACACTTTCAGTGACCTATAGATTGATAATAGAGATGGAAATCTGTGTTCACCTGATCTAACGTGTCGCTCTCATGTTGGACTTGTCTGTCGATGACAGGGAGATCGAGGTTCGACACCTGGTCGATTGTACTTACCACATTTTCCCTCCATGCAAATGCGGTTATACTCCATCTAAATTCAACTTTCCTCATCCTCTAACTCATTAGCATTTAATTAGTATGGACATGCCTTTAACCCGAACAGGTACTAAGACGGGATGGAAGAAGAAAAGTAAATAATAATAAAAAATAAAAATACAAAGTTAATGGAAAATGTTGTTACCTACCTTTTTTTTCAATAAATGTTATAATAACTTACTTATACATCACATTGTTATACCACTTGTATTAACACTAGAAAGGGCTAGTTTTATAATTTTTCATCTTTCACCTGAAATATTGAAAAAAATGTTTGGTTAAATTATTGACTACAGTCTGTTTAGGGTTTTGTTGGAACAAAGAAGTTCAACTGGTTAATAAATTAACCACAATTGAAACATTATGAAATAAATTAAAATAGCTTTATTCACTATGTTTTACACAACTTAATAATTAATTAATTTTTAACGATGAAAAAATTAATTGTAAAATAATAAAGTATGAAATATTTTTTATGCATAGTTTTCTAGTCTGAATCAATGGATATCCAGACGACAATCTAAAAAAATAATTTTAAAAATACCAAAAAAAAATTCTGAGATCTTACAACAAAGAAACACGCACAAACCTACGAAAAACACAAATATATTTTATAAATACGCTTATAGAAATGTTCTATTTATTTATATATATATATACAATTTTTATGAATTTTAAAATTTTATTTCATAAAAATGTTCATAAGAAGTTAGCACTAGCAAAGTACAGCAAATAAATTGTAAGAATTCCCTAAATACTGCACACAATACTCCATCGTAATATAACTTATGATTTACTACCTCACATAACCTAAAAAAAGAGTGTAGCAGTCACATTATTTTGTTTATAACAAGTGTGCCGAAACAATCCAGTCATCGGAAACCTATGAAATATATTCTATATTTACTACAATCCACAAATTCCTTTTCATTTTGTTAAATATCTTTTCACATATTTAGTTATATACATTCAACATTCAAAATCCAACAAAAAATTGTTAAAATTGAGGTTAGGAAACCGGTTTAGAATTAAATGTAAATATTACAACTAATTTGGCTATTACAAAGTGTTTATTATACACAATCAATACTTTATTACTCATATAAGCATAAAAAAAAACTTCAGTAATTATTAATAAATAACTGATAAAATTTTATACTTATGTCAAATGCAAATACGATCCACACGGTAATGCATAGATGAGCAATGGGTCAAATATTCAACCACAATAACTGATACTCTCTGTTGGCAAATCATGTAACTACATAGAGGTTCATATTTTGACCATTGACTATTCCAGTAAACAACTAAAGCAAGTAGGTTGAATTGTATGCTTGTCATGATATTTTGAGCCTAATAGCTCTGATTAAAAAATTAACCACAAACTGCTAAAGGGTTAAATTAAACTAAATAAATTATTTATAGCTTACAGTTGCAATAGCACGTTATCTGAATTGGAACAAGGTAATTTAGCTTACCTAAAAGATCTATTCTGTCTCTTGCAGCATTTTGAGTTTTTTATATGAACAATACTACTTGATATTATTCAAATTACTTTCACATGCCTCGGTCGCATAGTTAGTTAACGAGCTGGTTTATGTTGAGCCAGAATGCCAAGGACGAAGAGATCGAGGTTCGAATCTCGGTCGGGTGAACTGGGGGTGGTTTTCCACTCTCCCTCCACACAAATGTGGGTTCACTTCCTCTAAATTCAACCTTCCCAATTCCCAACCCATTAGAATAATTAGTACTTAAGTGTATAACCCAAACGGGTAGTAAGACGCGGTACTAATATTATATTATTAAATTACTTTCTTTTCATATCTGTACAAGAATAGTCCAGCTATGCTGTAGCTCATAAGATACCACCATAGTGTAATTACTTAAGGTAAGCTTTCAGGGTAAACATTATTTATTTATTTACATTATTTATCCCAATTCCTAGCTCGGGACCTAGATCTACATCTTGAATTTACATTACATCTTTTAGCTACATTCTTTTTTTTAAATACAATAATAAATTAAAAATATACACTTAAATCTAAAAATCCTATTTGTCCTTCTTTCCTAGACCTAACCTACTAGTTGGTACACCCTGGGTATATTACGCCCCAGGTACCCTGCCCCGCTGGGTGTCCCACCGCATTCTGGATCTAATAGTCCTCAAATTGGCGAGAGCCCCAGAGGGGACGGACATCTCCCTCCACGGGGGTAAACAGGATAAACAAACAATTCATTTCAAATAATGGTAACCTAGTGGCAATCAACATTGAGAAGTTAAAAGTGACGGGGATCTCAAAAAATGAAGAGCCGCTGAAAATCAAAATTGAAAACTAGGAGTTGGAAAACAGAGAAGTTCAAGTGCGGTACCTGGGAAGTCTGCTGACAAAGGATGCCCTCTACACTAAAGAAATTGGCTCAATTATCGCCATGGCCAGAGAAGCTTTCAAAAAGAAGAGTTTACTGCTGACCAACAAATTGAGTTAAAGTGAATCAGACACATCCTTAGGGGGAACTTTCTTCTGAATGTCGTCATGGAAGGAAAGGTTGAGGAAAAGAGGAGCTTAGGAAGGAGGAGGATTCAAATATTATATGACTTGAAGGAAAGAGGAAAATTATGGAAGCACAAGGCAAAGGCAGAGGACAGGGTACTTTGGCGGTCTAAGTTCATTGACAAAAGGAATGGGCTGGTTATAAGACAGAACACCTAACGATAATAAGTTTGTCTAGTGAAAAGGTTTCCAACAAATCATCTCAGAGTTTGTTTTTGTAAGGTTTGCCCATTCGATTTTGGAGCTGAGGTGTTGCATGTTGTTTCAGGCTCAAGTTTGGGGGGTGGCCTACAAGATCGCGGCGCAAGATGTTGAATTTGTCATGAATCATCTCGACTACAGGTAGGACATTGCCCTGTCGTCGTGGAACTGTGTTTGCACCTAAATAATTATAAACCTAATGATTGAAACTTAATTTATAATATCGTTAAATAAAGTTATATTTTAACAACCTCCAGCTTGTACTAAAAATGGACTATTGGAATTCAAAGGTCTAGATATAGGTCCGAAGATGTTTTCTTGACAATTTGAGTTCAATATTTATCAAATTTATGGCTCCAAAAATATATTCATATCTGCAAATTGATTAAAAACACAAAATTACATTCTAATTACTTAACCTAAAATAGTTCATTCACTAATAATTCTAGCAGTGCGGTGGCTGCATGGTCTAAGGCATCACTCTCGCAGTAGACTGGACTGCTGATGACTGGGAGACCGAGGTTCGAATCCTTGTCGGATGTATTGAGGGTGGATATTCCTAAATGGGTTTACATTCTCTCTTCACACAATTGTGGGTGCACTTACTCTAAATTCAACCTTCCTCATACTTAACTCAATAGTATATCTAGTACATATGTGTACAACCTGAACAGGCATTAGGACATGGTGCTAAAATAATAATTGTAGTAATCCATTGCTGAATTTCCCAAACACACCACGACACAAACATTATGTCAGGCCATTATATATTTACCCTCCTGAGGTTTAAACTGAAGTTGCTCTCTTAACCTCGTTGGACAGGTGGATCATCTTAATGGTTGAACATATTTGAAAAAGTAGCAACAGAACCGGTGGAGGAACATGGAGGAGTGTTGCTCCCTCCTACCTTGAATAAATTTGTCTCCCTCTATATTTATTTATTCTCCCTTTGATAGCCTCTATTATAGCAAAGCTAAAAGCTTGCCTTTTATCAACATTCATTTATAAAAACAAATGGTCTACACAATAATATTTAATGTGTGTGTGTGTGTGTGTGTGTATATATATAGTCATGACCATTTATATATATTTATATATATATATATATATATATATATATATATATATATATATATAATATATATATATATATATATATATATTGTCATGACCATTATTGCTATTCATTCAGGGAGAAGAACGGCTATGAACGTGTAGAAGTAACATTTAACCCATGTGGCCAGGCACTCAATCCAGATATCGGCGCCATTGTTGTGCCAACAGAGCCGTTCCAACTAGTTGTATATCTGGCCAATGAGTGCAATGAGTCATTTGCAGGTAACAAACCTATATTTTAATCGATTTCTTTGTTAAGTAAAGCCCATAAATTTAAGTTTAAGAAAAATGATTTATTAAAAACTACTGTCTTTCGTCCCTTTTTTTTAATGTTTAGGTGCAGCGAATATTGAAAACATTGCCCAAACGATTGTTACATCTGTCGGCCCAAGTGGCCCCAACACAGAGTATGTGTACAAACTGGCGTCTGCGATGCGTCTGTTGGCGCCAGGCGTTGAGGATGAACATCTATTCGCTGTGGAGGAGGCTGTGCGACGTCTCGACGCGGACACGAATAGAGATTTGTTGTGATCAAAATCTTTCGGAACAACGTAGATTAATTTATTATAAAATTTTCAAATTTATTTTTCTCACAAAATGTTGTTTTATTTGTTCAAATGGTTTCATTCACCTTCCCTACAAGTTATAAACAGTAACCTTACCAGTAGGCCAGTTTGGCGATACATTTTGACTTTGGGAAATTTTTGGACGGGAGATGACAATTTTCCATGGGAACCGGCTGATAAAATAAAAAAAAAATGTCCAATTTAGGCTTATATTTATTTTTTTAATCAATAATTTTAGTCCAAACTTAGCCTTCCCATTCATTCCAATAAGGAAAAAAACAAAATTGTTCATAAACTTAGAAGATTATGGCAACTTGATCAGAAAGGAATCAAATTGTTTGATTTTAAATAAGGTGTTTAACAATGTGGTGGTCCAATGGCTATTTTTTTAATGATAGATACAAAACTTAGTAGAAAAAGAGATTAGAATTAGGTCAAAGAAAAATAATAGAAACACATTTTCTAATAGTTAAAGAACAAAGAAAAAGAAAGATCAGCATTAGCTCGGAGAGTATTAATAATAGAAACAAATTTTATAATGGTTACAGAAAACAGTGGTGTGAATTTTAATAACTATGTACACAGTAAAACATAAAACTAATCTGAATAAATAAAAGTGAGTTACAGCAAGGCCGTAGCCAGCCATTAATTTCAGGGGGGATTTGGTGGGCACATCCCCCAATTGTGGAAGGCTATAAAAAAATTACAAATGATAAACTGTTTTAGAAGTTATCTGAATTTTTTTTATGGTAATGTACCACCTAATTGCTGGAGCCTAGGAAAAGTTCTAGATATTAAACACCTCTAGAAGCTCTCTGAAGTGCTTTTTATGGCAACACAGCCCCCTAATTTGTATTTGTACCTTAATTACTTTTGATATTGTTTAAATCATAAATAAAGTCATATATATTTTCTTCATAAAATTTTAGGGGGGGTTGAACCCCCAAAATCACCCCCTGACTACAGCCTTGAGCCACACTCTTGTTGATAAGAATACCGAAAAACCTTCTCAACTGAGCCAGTGTGTTTTGTTACCTCCTACGTTTTATTTAATAAACCTTTTACAAAGCGCACTTTTATACTCAAAAAGTATTAGTATATATAAGTACAAAAGTTTATAACCCGAGCGATTTGTAAAATGCAGTGCTAAAAAAAGTTACAGTGCACCACACAATTTTTCTTGCTCCCCCATCTAAATTATACTTAAAACTCATAAGATATGTGCAACGAAATAATATACATTGTTATAGAAACACAATCAATAGTTAAAAAACTAAAAAGAACATGGAATTTCACCAAAGAAAATACATGAAATAATAACGTTACAGAAACATATTCAACTCTTCATATCTCGAAACTATATTTTAAAAAAATATTTGCTTTTAACCAGGAAAAAAATTGATTTTACAAAATATCATTTCAAATAGAAAAAAAGTTTGATATTTAAAGTTTCCTACAACTTTCCAATGTTAAATTATTTCATATCTTAAAGATTGGCGGAGATTTGACCAACATTGGAAATTTCCACTTAGGTTAAGTACGCTAAAATTTATTTTCATGAGAAAATGAGAAGCAGCATTTTGTGTGTAATATTAAACAATGCATTGATATGAAGTTAATCAATATCGGTGACCTGACGGTCTAGGGGTAAGGAGTCGGACTTCTGTGTTGGGGATCCGTGGTTCAACACTCGGTCCTGGCACAGATTTATCTGATTGCCAAACCCTTCCTTCACCTCAGACAAGATGTGTATTAGTCACAACTTGTGAATGTGAGGAATGACAGGCCTCTACCGTGGTTCGGATCCCACGTTAAACTGTAGGTCCTCCATTTCATCTCACAATCACCCTATCATTACACATTAGCTTAAGTGCATACCACTAGAACGGGTAGTAAGACACAGTGCTAATAATAATAATAATAATAAATATTGTTGGAGTGGATTTTTATAAAAAAAAATTTCTCTCTCTCTCTCTTTTGTCCCTTAAGTAAACTACCCATTATCTCGCTGTTAGATATCTAATTCAACACACACACACAAACCTAGGAGACTTTATAAAAACCAAAGATACCAAGTTTTAACCCGATTGATAAAATGGTTTTGGCTCTAGGACCAGGAACACAGACAGAAAGAAGGCTTTGTAAAAATCACTCATCATCACTCAATCATGAAACGTTGACATCCATCAAAATTTTATTTTCCGATAATCACAATTCTTCCTCTCACCACTAATATTGGTAATGGTCATGAACAAAGTGGCAGGAAAACTCGGGGAGGAAAGAATGAAAGCCATGATGTTTGCTGATGTCTTGATGGGAGAGGGGGGGGGGGGTAAGAAGGAAGAGGAAGTTACAGGAATGGAATGAGGAAGGGAAAGAGTGTGGAGTGAAGTTTAGCACGGCATAGTGTGAAGTGATGGCTATGACAAGGGAGAGGGTAAGGGCTAGTAAATCTATAAAGTTGGACGGAGTAGAGCTGAGAAAAGTACAGAACATAAAATATCTTGAAGGCGTGATTGAGGTGAAAGGTAGTAGAGGAGGATCTAATGAGAAGAAGACAGCAGGGAGACAATTTTCAATGGGTGTGTAAGAGACCTGGTGTGGAGAAGAGAAGTGCTCCTGAAGTGTAAGGAGGTGTTGTACAGGGCGTACTTTGTACCCATTGTTACACATGCACCAGAAACATGGACATTGAATATAAGAGAGATTAAGAAAGTGGAGGCCATGGGAATGAAGTTTGTGAGGAGGATGTTAGTTGTCACGAGGAGAAACAATATTAGGAATGAAGTTATTTGGGAAAGAGTAGGAGTACAAGGAGTACATGAGATAGTAGAGGAAGCAAGGGTGAGATGGTATGGACATGTAATGAGGATGGAAAAGGAGAGAATACCAAAGATAAAGATGGAGATGAAGTATGCATGTAAAAGACCACAAGGGAAGCCAAGAAATAGATGAGAGAAGCAGATGACAGAAAGTGTGCAAGTGAGAGGAGAATAATGTAAACAATTAAAGGAGGAAGAAAGTGTAAGGATAAAGGAAGATGGAGGTATTTTATTAAACTGACCTGGCCACGGGTTGGTGAATGTTGTGAGGCAAATTCATTCTATTAATAATAACATTTTAAATAAATTTTCATACACTCTTACTCTATGGCATTAGGAATTCAAAAGTTCACTGCCGTACTTATAAAAGTACGCCACCTATCCCTATCTTGAGCTAGTTCTATCCAGTCCACCTCATTACACCCTCTCTCTTTCAAATCTATTCTAATGTTATCCTCCCAGATGTGAACTAAAGACTCAGTCATTAACCAAGGTTTACCAGTTCTGATAATTTTATCATCTTATGAACATGCTAGTTAAAAGTCACACATAATTAATTGCTATCTAGACACATACACAAATTGTTTTGTTTGTAGAAATATATAATCAGAATGTTGTAATAACTTGTTTATTTGTTGGTTTTGTTAAACTCTCTAAACAATAGTTTTCTTGGCTGTTGTTTATTTATCACTTTATAGTTTATTTACAACTTTTTTTTTTTAGATTTCAGTCAATAAGTCGCCCTTGTAAACTAGCCAACCTTTCATTGAAACCTTAAAAAATAATTACCCTCACCCATAGGTCTTTTTGATCTGTTAACAATTATTTTAAAAAGAGTATAATTATTTTTCACACTTTGTATAATGTCGGCATTATAATTACCTACTTGTCGATATTGCTAATTAAGGTCTAATAACTAGTTTATACAAAGGAAGTGTTATCTGGTTAAATAACAATAACTAACTATGAACTTGTAGTTGTTAGATGATAATTTTAACAAAATATAAGAATGACATTGAAACAAAATATAAGAATGACATTGAAACAAAATATAAGAATGACATTGAAACATTATCTAGCAGCAGTTTAGAGTATTAGATGAATTATATATTTGTAATAGAGTAAAGTGGAATGAAGATTGTATCCTAGCTTTCTTCTGTTTGTACAGACATTACAGCAGTGGTGTTTTCAGGAAGCGGCAGAAGAATCCACCAGGGGCAGTTTAAGGTAATACAACCGACAATAATATATAAGATATTGGTTTAGCAGGCTTTATGTTGATATACTAGCTAGTAGTGAATCATCATGCTAGAACAAACACAGCAACTAAACCCGCATCATTAGTTTATCATAAGAAGAACATCAATATAAATATAACTTGTAAACATAATATAATCCTAATGTTTGATTCCAGATCAACGTTTACTCTCCAGTGCGATGTCAGCCTCATGTGGACTTGGTTCATGCTTCAGACCGGCGTGGTTGCAGAGGTTCGCTACACCGCGCCACTTTGTGATGGTGCTTGGTGCTCTGGGGATCCTTCAGGCAACTGTAACCATGTACTTCGCCAGCACCATTACCACCATGGAGAAGAGGTTCAAGCTGAGCAATCAAATGACAGGTGACCTTGGAAGGGATTCAACATCCCCCTCCCCCAATGTTGGGGGGAAAACTTGAAAGATGGGGGAATTTTGTGGTGTGGAGATCTCAAGCTGGGAAGTTCTAGAATTACTCTGTACCACAATACTTTCGACCATGAACGTTCTTTAATGCAGTCTTGTACGTACATTGTTTAGATTTCATATCCCCCGGTGTTCTCTAAGCTGCCCCTGTCATCTGGTCACCTGGGAATTTTTTCAAATTTCAGAATGTCTAGAGTTTGGAACTTCACTGTCTCACCCCTCACCCCCCTAAATATATTATTGTGTGACGCCCCTGCTTGGAAGCTGTGGCTTAGATCATTCACAAAATATTTTCTTAAGGAAGTTGATTTTTTAAAGTTATTTCTTGATAAGCTGCTGTTGTGTATAAAAAAGTGAAAATATCAACTTAATGACTGTTACAATTAAATCCAAGTAACTTAATAGACTAATGCTTGCCTTAATCTCTACCCTTTATCAGATCAGGTCCCATGATCAGAAGCTGAGTAAACGAGGCCTTGGTCGATTTGGAGGTAGAGTAGAATCCAAGCAGTTCTTCTTTCTGCTTTTGTTTGTCGTAGTTTGTTGAAGATTCAATGTCATACTAGTTAATGTTTTAGGGATTTCCCCCTGTTGCTATTGTTTCAAGTATTACATTTATAAACCACGTACCTTTAAAACGAGGGGCCCAAACAGGAGCCGTGTGTAGGGAAATTCACAAGTGAATATATTTCAGGTATAATCCTGAGTGGAGTGGACATCAGTCAGGCATTCCTGTCGCTAATCTTGTCTTACTACGCTGGTAGAGGCAATGCACCTCTTTGGATGGGATATGGCTTGTCTTTAACCTCCTTGGCATGTTTGCTTCTGGCTCTGCCTCACTTTATATACGGACCAGGACAAGATGCTTTGGCTCTCACTAAGGAATACTTGGACCTGGAGTTCTACAATAAAACTACGGAGACCATAGGTGAATATATTAACCTGATAAAACTTGCTTTGCAATATTACTAGAAACCATAGTTGATTGTGTTTAAATCAATAGCTAGCGCTGCAACATTACAACTATATTTGATGATGTTAGTATGAAATTAGTAGGCCTACGGTATCACTAAAATACAAGATATTCCAAACTTGGCTCACTGTGGTCAACTGTTGGTACTAACAGAACTTGTACTATATTATTTAGTTCCACCATCTGATTTCAGAACACGCTAATTCTCTCTGCTCAGCTGTCGGCACTAACAGTACTTGTAGCGACGCTGACATATCTGAAGGAAAGCACTCAATCGCATTGGTAGCGCTCTTATTCTGTGCCCAAATCATATTAGGACTAGGCGGCACTCTTTATACTACCGTCGGACATACATACTTAGATGACAACTCGACAAAGAGAAAAACTCCATTTCTTTTCAGTAAGTTTTAAATGTTGTATTTATAATATATTCTCTGAAATATTTAATTCATTTGCTACTGGATGAATAAATAAAGGTATATTTGTTTGAAGAAGTATCCTAGAGTTAAAATGTTACTAAAATGAGTTTCTGTGAAAGTCAAATCACTTTAACTAACAATTTTTAAAATTATTTAGAACACACTATTGTACGATGGTATCCAGTCCCCCTCATCACACCCTATCTCTATCTTGAGCTAGTTCCATCCAGTCCCCCTCATCACACCCTATCTCTATCTTGAGCTAGTTCTCTCCAGTCCACCTCATCACACCCTATCTCTATCTTGAGCTAGTTCTCTCCAGTCCCCCTCATCACACCCTATCTCTATCTTGAGCTAGTTCCCTCCAGTCCACCTCATCACACCCTATCTCTATCTTGAGCTAGTTCTCTCCAGTCCACCTCATCACACCCTATCTCTATCTTGAGCTAGTTCTCTCCAGTCCACCTCATCACACCCTATCTCTATCTTGAGCTAGTTCTCTCCAGTCCACCTCATCACACCCTATCTCTATCTTGAGCTAGTTCTCTCCAGTCCACCTCATCACACCCTATCTCTATCTTGAGCTAGTTCTCTCCAGTCCACCTCATCACACCCTATCTCTATCTTGAGCTAGTTCTCTCCAGTCCCCCTCATCACACCCTATCTCTATCTTGAGCTAGTTCTCTCCAGTCCACCTCATCACACCCTATCTCTATCTTGAGCTAGTTCTCTCCAGTCCACCTCATCACACCCTATCTCTATCTTGAGCTAGTTTCTCTCCAGTCCACCTCATCACACCCTATCTCTATCTTGAGCTAGTTCTCTCCAGTCCACCTCATCACACCCTATCTCTATCTTGAGCTAGTTCTCTCCAGTCCACCTCATCACACCCTATCTCTATCTTGAGCTAGTTCTCTCCAGTCCCCCTCATCACACCCTATCTCTATCTTGAGCTAGTTCTCTCCAGTCCCCCTCATCACACCCTATCTCTATCTTGAGCTAGTTCTCTCCAGTCCCCCTCATCACACCCTATCTCTATCTTTAGCTAGTTCTCTCCAGTCCCCCTCATCACACCCTATCTCTATCTTGAGCTAGTTCTCTCCAGTCCCCCTCATCACACCCTATCTCTATCTTTAGCTAGTTCCATCCAGTCCACCTCATCACACCCTATCTCTTTCTGGTCCATTCTAATGTTATCCTCCCGTCTGCGTCTAGGTCTTCCCAGTGGTTTCCCCCCATTGGGTTTGCCACTCAATACCCTGAACACGGTTCTAGATTCTCCCATTCACGTTGCATGTCCTGCCCACCATAGCCTGCGAGATCTGACTATCCTAACAATGTGTTGTGATGAATGCAGGGTATATAACTCATAATTATATAGCCCCATCCATTTTTGGAACAAATAGATTCCTAAGCACCTTGTTTTCAAACACCCAAAATTTGACGCTCCAGTCTAAATAATAATATTTAGCACCGCATCTTACTACCCGTTCGGGTTATACGCTTAAGTACTAATTACTCTAATGGATTAGGAATTGGGAGGGTTGAATTTAGAGGAAGTGAACCCGCATTTGCGTGGAGGGAGAGTGGAAAATCATTTAGGAAAAACCATCCCCAGTTCACCCGACCAAGATTCGAACCTCGATCTCCCCATCCTCGGCGGCCGAGCTCAACACGACTAGCGCGTTAGCCAACTACGCCACCGAGGCGGGTCGCTCCAGTCTAAATTTGGCCGTATTTTTTTCTGACTTTATCCTCGTAGGAGTTCACTTTTACTCAATAGATGTCTCTAGCATACTACTCACTAGTGACATCAGGTGTAGTTTATTGTAACTAATTGTATAAGTTATGTTTTACAGCTCTGCTACTCGGGTGCAAGCCACGACAGGCTCAGTAAGCCGCTGGCCGAAGCAAACAAAAACAATTGAGGAAAATAAAACAAAGACACCCTTGTCTTTTTTATTTTGGCGCTGCATCTTACTACTCGGTGTGGTCATACGATTGTCTACTAATTACGCTGATGTTTTAGGGATGAGGAAGGTTATATTTATAGGAAGTCTACCCGCATTTGCATGGCGGGAGAGTGGAAACGCATTATTTTTTAAACCACCCTTGGTACATCTGACCGAGATTTGAACCCCAATATCCTTGTCATCAGCGGTTTAGTCTATTATGAGAGAAGCACCTTATACAACGCAGCCATCAAAGCGGGACATTTCCAATTTGTCCTACTAAAGTATCGATACATTTATGTCTGTTGTTTTAACTATCACAATAATGGAACAATATGAATATTCAATTTTTCAGGTATTCTTTTGTCGTTAAGGGTTTTTGCACCAATATTTGGTGCTATATTGGCCTCGTTTTGCTTGAGAATTTACATAGATCCCGGTGTGACTCCGATCATCAAACTAAATGACCCCAGATGGATGGGGGCTTGGTGGATAGGTAAGTTTTCAAACACATTCCTACCGTTCTGAGCTACGTGTCTATATTTACATTGATGGGGAAGGAACGAGAAAGGCAGAATTAAGAGGAAGTTTACTCTACTTTTCATGGAGGGAAAGTGGAAAACCATTGAGGAAAATACTTCTCTGGTAAATTCAGCAGGGACTCAAGCCTCAACTTCCCCGTCGTCAAAAACTCAGTCTGTCGACTCTTGATCTATCTCTATTTGACTATTAATTCCACCAGCATATAAACATTGGTGCTTCTTGATCTATAAATAAAATGACCGTTTACTGCTTATTTAATTGGAAACAAAGGGATCAAGCATTGAATCTCATCGCAATTTATTGTTGTAAACTAAAAAACTTTGATTCATATTTCAAATTTTTAGTTTGACTAGTTAGGATGTGATTTGTTTTAAATTTATGATTAAATTTATACAGTGTTTAATAATGGATGTATTTTTCTATAAATGTGTGTGGCTATTTTCTGTAGGTTGGCTAATTCTGGCGTTCATGATCAGTGTCGTTGCTCTCCTAATCAGTATGTTCCCAAAAACCATGGTGACTCCTCTAAAACAGATGTGTCCAACTCTCAAACTGGACAGTGACTGCAAGTTGACAGAGGAAGAAAAACTTGTAGCATCCGACGGAGGAAGCAAACCAGACTCGGGTATGTGGTGCCTTTAAAACCAGGACTGATAGCATTAGAATGGATTGAGTTGGTTTAAAGTTTCATAAAAATGTTGGTCATAGAAATGAAAACATCATCATCATCATCATCTGTTTCCAGCCTATGGCCAAGCCATTTTAGTAAGATGTCTCCATCTTCTTCTCTCCTTCCACCATACTTCCTCCTTTAATTGCTTCCATTCTTCTCATCTCACTTGCACTTTTCTATTATCTTCTCCTTACATATCTTTCTTGGTCTTCCTTTTCTTTGACATCCTTTTCTTTGGCATCCTCTCCTTTTTTATCCTCATTACATGTCCATACCATCTCAGTCTTGCTTCCTCTACTATCTCATGTACTCCAACATCCTCATTACATGTCCATACCATCTCAGTCTAGCTTCCTCTACTATCTCATGTACTCCAACATCCTCATTACATGTCCATACCATCTCAATCTTGCTTCCTCTACTATCTCATGTACTCCAACATCCTCATTACATGTCCATACCATCTCAGTCTAGCTTCCTCTACTATCTCATGTATCTCAACATCCTCAATATAATGTCCTACCATCCCATCATTTGCTTCCTCTACTATCTCATGTCTCCAACATCTCATTACATGTCCATACCATCTCATTCTAGCTTCCTCTACTATCTCATGTACTCCAACATCCTCATTACATGTCCATACCATCTCAGTCTTGCTTCCTCTACTATCTCATGTACTCCAACATCCTCATTACATCTCCATACCATCTCAGTCTTTCTTCCTCTACTATCTCATGTAATCTTGTTTCTCTTCCTGACAACTATCATGCTCCTCACAAACTTATTCCCATGGCCTCCACTTTCCT
Organism: Timema podura; assembly: GCA_033556935.1. Lineage (NCBI taxonomy): Eukaryota > Metazoa > Arthropoda > Insecta > Phasmatodea > Timematidae > Timema > Timema podura. The sequence continues at coordinate 58,527,643 of JAVRXN010000012.1, read as the reverse complement.
AGTCTCTCTTATATTCAATGTCCATGTTTCTGCTGCATGTGTGACAATGGGTACAAAGTACGCCCTGTACTACACTACTTTATGGGCACTTCATTCTTCTCCACATTACAATTTCTCTTACACACCTATAGAAATCAGAACAACTTACCTCTTCCTGCTGTCCTCTTCTCATTAGATCCTCTCTACTCCATCCTTTTGTCTCATGCACGCGTCCAAGATATCTTATGTTTTTCTACTTTTCTGATTCTATGTTTTTATGATTGCTACACATTTACTTAAATGGTAATGAGAGCTCTTTTTTCTTGATGTTGGTTTCAGGTTTAATTGTGACATTGAGGCGACTTTTGGGGAATAAAATACTGTTCTACAACTATTTGTCATCTATTTCAACTGGTATTATGATTATGGCACTACAAAGTTTTATGTACAAATATCACGAATATCAATTTGGGACACCGCCTTCTAGTGTGGCTTTCAGATTAAGTAAGGTGTTTAAAATATACATTCTTTTGTTCTAAAATATCTACTCTTGTATACACAAAGATTCATCAAATACAGGCCTGGATTCAGAGGTGTGGGATTGTTAAAAAATTAACAGTTCTAAGATCATGTTAGAGATATTAGTTAAATAAAGAAAACTGAGCATTTTAATCTTTTATCAAAATAAAAAATTGCTGTCAAAAGCTCAATTTTAGTTATTTAAACAATATCTTTAACATTGAGCTTTTAACAGTAGTTTGTTTCTAGTTATAAGGACAGAAAATAATGTCTAAAACTTTTTTTTTTTTTTTATGTTGGTCATAAACAAGTTTTTGGAGGCCTTGGTGCGCTAGCCCCTGTCACTCCCCCCCCCCTCTTAAATATGGGCCTGATCGACTGAAAGGAACTAAGACCAACATAAAATAAAGGTTATACTTTAATGTTGTATAGTGTGTTCATCTGTGAACTCATGGTAAATGGAGACAAACATGAATAGACATCTATAGTCCCGCCCTGTCCCTGACGTTAGTTAGTCAGCTCTCTGACAGACTGTTCACTACTCGGTTGTCTAACATTATTACACCCCCTTTTCTCCAACTATCTACATGGCTCCATCTCAACTGTATGCCGACCCAGTCATCAAGACCGGCCAAGATGTTGTTGTGGCTCATTGTTTGGCCCTCAGGTCTTTCTTCACACTTGAATAGACCACGACAATGAGAACACTCCCCCTCTATTCTATTGGCCCACTTGGCGGCCACTGTGTTTCCCGTTCTCACGCGCCAATGGCAAGTTTCCCTTCTCTCCCATTGGACAAGGCCAGGCAGCAGTGGAGGAGTATAAAACACGGGTGATTCCTCGCGCAAAATTCAGAGTTGCTACCAAACCCTGGTACACCGCCTGTCTACAAAGAGCGAGTAAATGGTCAATTATCAGAAAGGGCTAAATTGTATAATACTCCTTTTTCTCCCTACCTCCTCCTGTTCCACCGAGACACACGTTGCTGGAACCTTCCCACCGACCTTTTCCTTACCCCCACCCTCTTGACCCGCGAGACCTGTGTCTGACCACCAACATCACCTGGAGACTGGACTTCTTCTAGAAATAAACTAAGTGTCCCCCCCGAACCCTGGGATATCTAGAGTAACGCTGCTAAGCACCCAGAGCACAGACACGTAAGAAACAGACTCTCAACCTTACGGGGGTTTTGGCTGCGCTCCTTTTGCCAGCTTGAGTCCTTCATCAGTGAGCTTCGCTAGTCTCACTTCTGGTTGATGAGGGGTGAAGGACTCAAGACTCCAAAAGGAGCGCAACCATTTTAACCTTGAGGTTAAGTGTCTGGGTGTATTATTTGTCTGTGCCCCAGGGTCTCAAAGACAACAATATAGTTTTCTTTGTTTGCTTTCTTTGACTACAAACAACATTTTATTTTATCAGCTCGTCACACTATTTGTTCAGATTATACACATATACGATAATTATCCTATTGGGGTAGGGATGAGAAAGTAAGCATTTTAGGGGTAATCTATCCACATTTGCATGGAGGTAGGGTTGGAAACCATTTAGGAAAACCACCCTCAATAGACTGTACCGGGATTCTAACCCCGGCCTCCCCGTCATCAGCAGGTCAGTCTAATACGAGACCGACGCTTTAGACCGTTAGGCCACTGAAGCGGGTTAGCAACATTTTAAAATTGGTAACCCTTTTTTTCAGTAAAATAGACAATTGGGTACCTTAGATTATTATTATTATTATTATTAGCACCGCGTCTTACTACCCGTTCGGGTAATACGCACTTACGCTATTGTATAATGGTAGAGTAATTGTGAGATGAAATGGAGGACCTACAGTTTAACGTGGAATCCGAACCACGGTGGAGGCCTGGCATTCCTCACATTCATAAGTTGTGATTAATACACGTCTTGTCAGAGGTGAAGGAAGAGTTGGGCAATCAGATAAATCTGTGCCAGGACCGAGGATTGAACCCCGTACCTCAGCACAGAAGTCTGACACCTTACCCCTAGACCACCAGGTCACCTAGGTACCTTAGAGATAAGTGCCTGACAAACCAATATTTATCTACTTTATTTATAATGGACTTGGTGTTTTGACGGTTACAAATTAAAGCATTGTGACATTCTCATATTCTTGTCAATTAAACCCTTACAAGATTTTTTTTTCCTGCTGAACATTATCTGTACCTCATGCCACTGAGCCATCCATACCTTCAAATTAGATTAATTAAATTTATTACATCACTTCTAAGTTTTCATCATACTTAAAATTTTTTGTTTATTTTTAGAAATATACAATAAATTTAATATTGTAATAATGTAAACATAATCAAAATAATATCTACATTCAAAGCGATCCTCTGTGAAATACATTAAATCATTCTTGTATCATTGCATGGCCCATTTCCTAGAGTAATTGTCTAACTAAAAGACTATTGTTTGTTAAGGTACCCCAATAGCTTTCATGGTACTCTTCGGAACAATACTATCTGGTGTACTTTTCAAGAAATATAAGCCTAAAGCTACTTATGTTCTCGGCTGGTGCGTAATACAAGACATTTTGTTGGCCCTAATATTCTTGTGCGCCATGTTGGTGTCCTGTAACCCACCTGAACTTCAAGGAGCCTCAGGGAGGTAACTCGTTCAAACAAGCGTACCTAACAAATCACCTTCTGGGATATTCAATTATATTCCTCTCCCAGGAGATTCAAACCGAATGTTGAAAACCTATAGTAGATATTTATTTAGAGTTGTTTGTGACCTTTAAACATCAGTTTTAATAGTTGTGGTGACTTTAGTTAGGGCATTTAAAACTTGAGGGTAATATTAATGGGTAACTTCTAAAAATATTGAATATTATATTTTATTTAATAAAATACAGGGTGATCCACTCAGGACTGAACACCTATTCCTTATATATATATATATATATATAGGAAGTCACATTAGAATAACGTAAAACATACCTTGGCCCATGACAAGAGGCACTGTGTCATGAAATAAAGAACCGCTCCGGTCATGTTTCATGCTCATATTATATTTCACATAGTAAATGTTTATTCCTGGGTGAATCACCCTGTATAACATAACAGCAATATCTGTATTTAAGAGTTAGCGCTGATGAGATTACAATTCTAGTGTTAAGTACCATAGCTTGGTTAAGGGTTGTCTTTCGCTATTGTTGGCATCAGACATTTTTCTCATAAAGTGTTGAATATGTTTATTTACTGTGGATATTTATGTCCTATCTGGATCTTGGTTAAATATAATATCCCCCTGCATTGGGATTGGTTTTCTTTAGCCCTTCTCTTTCTAAACATCCTTCATCTCCCCTCTCAGACATTTATCAACTCCTCCACCGACGCATAAAATAGTACACAAACATAATTATTGAAATAAAATAATAGAACATTAGCTTTGTTCTTGTAGTGAATTTGTAAAAACATGTTTGTATTCCATCTATAGATTGAATTTCACTGAAGGATGTAACTCAAATTGCCAATGTTTGAACATGAAATATGAGCCTGTTTGTAATTCCCTAAAGAATATCACGTACTTCTCTCCTTGTCATGCTGGCTGCTCTTCACTTTCGTACCAGAACTCCACCAAGGTAAACTTTACACATGTGTAGATATATTATTGCTTCACTTTCGTACCAAACTCCACCAAGGTAAACTTTACACATGTGTAGATATATTATTGCTTCATTTTCGTACCAGAACTCCACCAAGGTAAACTTTACACATGTGTAGATATATTATTGCTTCACTTTCGTACCAGAACTCCACCAAGGTAAACTTTACACATGTGTAGATATATTATTGCTTCACTTTCGTACCAGAACTCCACCAAGGTAAACTTTACACATGTGTAGATATATTATTGCTTCACTTTCGTACCAGAACTCCACCAAGGTAAAATGTACACATGTGTAGATATATGGCCATCTCATGCTGGCTGCTTCTTATATTATATATAGCTCTATATATTTTGTTTCACTTATTGTTTTAATTGTTATTTCATTGTATTTTATTTAGTTTTAACTTACTACTCACGTTTGACATTCCAAGGATATAAACAATGTTAACACAATTATTTAGTCCATAGCGACCTTGAAAACCCGCACACAAACATAATGTGTTCTACCTTTCCAGATGTATTCGAACTGCTCTTGTTCGCCATTCTCCCAGACACCCCTCAAAGAAGCGTTCTCGGTGGAAACTGGGCCTTGCCCTGTGGATTGCACAAACAAAGAGATCATATATATTGCAATTATGGCGGCTTATGCTTTTTTATTTGGCACTGGGCGTGTTGCCAATGTTATAATTAACTACAGGTAATTTTAATATAATATTATCAATCTCCTTTCGATCCACCCCTTGTCCCATTCTCTCACCTTCCGTTGTTACATATAAACCTTTTCAAAATTATTATTTTTAACTTTATAAAACCAAAGGGTGTTTTTATTTTTAACACTGCATGTTCAACCATTTTCTTGTAATTCTAAATTGTATCAATTTTATTAGTGTAACTTAACATGTTCTACAATAAAATCCACTCAAATGTTTTAGTTTTTAGAAATAAGGTTCAATTTTTAATAAACGTGTTTTCAGAATATACAAAACATTAATTTTACCGGTTGTTCTCTCTGGGTGTGAAACTTGGTCTCTTATCTTACATGGCCATACAAAAATTTAGGGTGTTTGATAACAAGGAGCTTAGAAAAATATTTGTTCCAAAAAGGGATGACTTTACTTCAGATTGGAAGAGGTTACATAATTATGAGTTAAATACCCTGTACTCACCACAAGACATTGTTAGGATAATCGAGTCTCATAGATTATGGTGGGCAGGACATGCAGCGCAAATGAGGAAATCTAGAACCATGTCCAGGGTACTGACAGGTAAACCCAATGGACAGAGACCAGTGGGAAGACCTAGAGGCAGGTGGAAGGATAACATTAGAATGGACCTGAGAGAGATAAGGTGTAATGAGGTGGACTGGATAGAACTAGCTAAAAATAGAGATAGGGTGTAATGAGGTGGACTGGATAGAACTAGCTCAAGATAGGGATAGGGTGTAATGAGGTGGACTGGATAGAAATAGCTCAAGATAGAGATAGAGTATAATGAGGTGGACTGGATAGAAATAGCTCAAGATAGAGATAGGGTGTAATGAGGTGGACTGGATAGAACTAGCTCAAGATAGAGATAGGGTGTAATGAGGTGGACTTGAAAGAACTAGCTCAAAATAGTGAGTGTTGGCATACTTTAGTAAGTGTGGCAGTGAACTTTCGAGTTCCTAATCCCATAGAAAAAGTAAGTGGCTACAAAGTTCCACGGACCACTTGAGATTTTTAATTGCTAATTTTAATACATATGTAATTGAATGAATGTGATTTAATCCAAATAAAAAATGTATTATATAATTTTGTATGTAATATGAATGATTTTAATTTGACAACAGTATTATTTTGAATTAAATCAGCCAGCTAAGTCAATGTACTGTCACTACAATATTAATTGACTATATTTTGACTACAGGTGTGTGGATAAGAGAGACAAAGCCCTGGCCCAAGGTCTAGGGTTTCTTTTGGTCAGCCTCTTTGCGCAGATTCCAACACCAATTGTTTTGAGCGCTTTCATTGGTAAGATAATTATATGAAGGAGCATTATTTTAATCACACTCATACCCATGATATAAATAGTTACTAAGGTAAAGTTAGCATATTTTTTAAATCCACGTGGTGGGAGTATTTTTCCTCAAGTATTTTGAATATAGTTTTTATTTGGGAATGTGTCATTTACTGCTCTGATAGTAACATGTGATTGAGTTCTGAACATAACAGATTAATATGTCTGGTTCGATTCTTTGTTTGTTTAGACTAATATTTATTATTAGTAATAATGGCTAACTAAACAATTTATTTTAATCAGGACTGTTTATCAGTATTTATAGATACTACGCAAACTAAAATATTTATTATCCAACAAAATCATAAGCTGAGATTTTCAAATTAACAAAGCCTTATTAAAAAAAAAAAGTTGAAAAAGTGTAAGAGGGTTTTTTGACTTTCATCTTAAATCTCATTTCACCATCCTGTCTCAATTCTTCTGACTTTTTATGTGATTTTTGTTTATTTTAAAGTTTTTATCTGTGTTCATGGTGATTTTTTTTATCACCGTGTCTTACTACCTGTTTGGATTATATGCTTATAAACTAAATTACACTAATGGTTTTAAGGATTAGAAATGTTATATTTAGAGGAATTGTACCCACATTTGTGTGAAGGGAGAGTGAAAAATCATTTTGGGGGGAAAAGCATCCTCAATAAACCCGAGCGATATTTGAACCTCGATCTGGCCATCATCGATAGTCTAGTCCAGAGGTTCCCAATTTTTTTTTGCCACGGAACCCTAATTGATCATACTTTTTTTGGCGGAACCCCATTTTGATAATAACAAAAGTGATTGTACCTTGTAGTATAGTTTGAATATTTTCATGTTTGACATGAAAAGAAAGAATAATTATTTTTTATTTATAATTATTATAAGTATTATAAAACATTTATCGTACAAAAAAAAGTAACTATTTAATGTGAAGAATGAATTTTTTTCACATATTTACTTATAATAGCACTAAAATTAGGCTTAATGTCTGACAATTGAACGCGAAGATCTGGAGCTGCATCCAGTCTGTTTCTGTACTTGTTTTTGGTGTAAGCGTAAGCTGAAAAACCAGTCTCGCATCGGTAAGTCGTCACAAACGGAAGCAGAACCATAATAGCCTTCTCAACGACTGCAGGGTATTCATCTTTAAGTCCAATCCAAAAGTAATTCAAATTAGAATCTTCTGATTCGAATTTTTGTTTTAGAAGGGATGAACACTTAATGTCGATCAAATTCTCATACTCTGACACAGTTAGCATCGATGGTTTGGTTAGATTTGCGAATGGATTCTGTACCCAGGCGATGTCCTCTAACTTCTCCGGGCGCGGCTATGTTATGACTGTTTTCTACGAACGTTTTAGTTAATTCTCAGACAGAACTTGGAACCCCTTTGACCCTTCCACGGAACCCCAGGGTTCCGCGGAACACCTTTTGGGAAACGCTGGACTCTAGTCTACTGCGAGAGTAACGCCTTAGACCATGCAACCACTGAAGCGGGTATGATCATGAAATGTTATAGTAATATGACCAAACGATTACGTATTCTACTTAACTAGAGGGTTCATTACCCCATTTATTGATTGGGGAACTTTGAGCCTAATATTTTCTTGTTTCTAAATTTCATATTAAATACTTAACACATCATGAGCTTGTATGTGTCCACCAAGTTTGATTGAATTCTGTCACTTAGTTCAAACCTCAGTTAGAATATCTCACAAGAGGTATTGGCACTTCTCAGTGAAACTTTTCTCCCTATTTTTACCATACTAACACAAAACTGTTGTGTTTTGTTCCAGACATGATGTGTGTTGTGTGGGAGAAAACTTGTGGCCGGAAGGGGAACTGCTGGATATACAATAAAGATTATTTGAGGATTTATTTATTTTCCATGATGGCAGGTAATGTGTATTAATATATGTATACATATGTATGGAGATCCACCGATACAATATCCCTTGTCAGTGTTTTGTTTTAACACATCTTTAAATGTGGTTTTAGAAGGGAGTGCAATAGATCAAGGTGAAAGAAGTGTCTTACGTTGGTTTGGGCATGTTGAGAGGATGAGGGGGAATTGAGTGACGAAGCAAATATATGAAGGTAGAGTGTGTGGATCAAAATGAAGGGGTAGGCCATGTGAGATGTGGCTAAATGTTGTAGACGAATGTGTGAGAAAGAGAAACATGAGAGTTTTAGTAATAAAAGAGCATGTATGACTCGATGTAAGGATGTTGTTGAAGAGAAGGGAGTATGAGAGGAGGCAAGGTGTGGAGAGAGTGAGGATGGTTTAGTTACGAAGTTGTTTTTTGAGATATGTGCACAGTTTATTGCCTACCCCATAAGGGAACGGCGTGATTGGGTATGTATATTAAATGTGAGTAAATTTTTTTAGCAAAAATCACACACAAAAATAAGTATATAAAACTGTGAATATAAAAATATAATAATTTGGATTATAATTTGTGTCATATAATTCTGATATGCTACAGATTCAAACGAAACATAAAGTTCCTAAATAAATAACTCCTTCCATGCTTAACCTTACGATTAATTACAATTTAATAATATGTTAACCAAACACCATGCATCATACAACCATTTAAATTTGATTTACTCTTTGAGTGTAACTTCTTCAAGATTAAAAGCGATAAATCTGGAATAGGCGCAGAGGAAAGAAAAGATTAAATAGCTGATCTGACATTAAAAAAAAAGTATATTTTTGCTACAAAGTAAAGTGATTATTAAAATAATGGAGCAGTGATTTTCAACCTTTTAATACAAATTAATTTTTTATTTAATGTTTTGTCCACCTTGCATTGAGTTCCTAAGCAAGTTAAACGGTTATTTTACCAAATGAAGGATAACACATATAATATATAACATTCACTATTGAAATTGTTATCTTTATTAATACATCCAACAATTATTCAACTATTCCTGGCATATAACGGTGCGACCAGCTCGTCTTGGCGACATTGTCCAAGTACCTTTTCAAACACCACACAAAATGTATTTATACAAACAATAAATGTCCATTATATCTTCCCCCCTTTACAATAGCAGGGATTGTTGTAAAAGCCAGCCTTTACCTGACGTAGGTTTGTGTATCCACCCCTCACATGGTCATCTCAATATAATATAAAGGTCTGTAGAGTTGATGTCTCAATTTTTCAACTCACTCAACACTAAACAAGGAGCTAATCACCATCACACACACACACACCATCACTTTTTTAAGGAAAGATTTTATTATTTAAGATTGTGTTTAAAAGTTAACTAGCCGAAATATAGGATGAAACACTCAAATCCTTAAAGGTAGGTATTCAAGATTCGAGGATTCAATAACATTTCGGATAAAAAAAATCAAGTGAAACTTATTTTAGGGCTCTAATACAGCTTATTGGTGGTTTAGAACCAATTATTATAATTATAGGATGAACTTAACAACTAGACCCCAGACCAGTAATTTAACACTTTTAAACTGAATGTATGAATGTTATATAAAGAAAAATGTTAACATTTAGTTACTATTTATATTTTCTCTGATTACATCATAATTATATTTCCTCTTAATTACATAATTTTTTCCGAGATTCTGATTCGTAAACTAGTAAATTCAACCCAACACTAAATTATAGTAACCATGCTATTTTTAAAAATAATGTGGATCATAAATTTCTAAGAATTTATTTTTATTCCTAATTTTTTATTTTTCTCTCGCTTCTTTTCGATATTCCCCCAAACTCCCGCGGCCCACCTGCTGACCCTAGGTAGCACTCGGTTTGAAAAACACTGCATTTGAGAAAACAGAGTTTTTTTTTAATCTTTGTGCAATGTTCTTTCATGTCAGTTTTTATCACTGTCAGTGGGCGGCACGTGAACACGATTCGGGTGGCACGCCGACATGAAATAAATAAACACAAAATAAAACTTTTCTCATCAGGACAAGCTATAGTTTTTTTTTAAGTCAATATTATTTTGACAACCCTATCATTCACATGTCACAGTAAACTTTGTTAAGTCAATGGTTAGAAATTGTCTTTAGCGCTATTGATGACAAGTTATGAACCGTAACAAAACATCCTGGATGATAAAATACAACAACACGTTTCAAACAAATATGGAAAAGATTATGTAAGTTTTTTATTTTACATTTATATCAATTTTATGGGTTACCCCCTCCTTCGAAGGTGTTACTTTGAATGTTTTTACCTTAAGTTATTGAACCTAATCTTGTCTAAGACACTCACCTTGACAGTCTGGTAAATTTTCCTTTAAAATTCAAGCATGTTTAAAATGTTTACTTTTTCCTTTAGATATTCTTACATTTAATAATATGTATTTGTTTAAAGGAGCATAGAAGAACAAGGCCTACACACTTTTCAGAAAATTGTAGCCCTCAAAGTTCACAATTAAAACACATAATTATGTAGTTTTCAAGGAACAACACTCCCTTCTTCAGCAGAAGAGAGTAAAAAACAGACTGGACTATGATCACGGTCACTTAGATACCGTTGTCTACCTCTTGCCATGCTGCCAAAGTCCAGTCTGTGTTTCACTCTCTTCTGCTGAAGGAGGGACTGATCTACCTCGGAAACTACATAATTGTGTGTTTTGTTGTGTTTTAATTGTAAACTTAAAGGCCTAGAGTTTCCTGGTAAGTGTATTCTTCTCTTCTCCTTTCAATGTTTAATTTAAAGTAGCCGTTTTTCCTTTGATAATATGTATTCAACAAGTTTTGATTTTTAAATACTTATTAAAAAACGTAAATAAGGGGTAGATTTAGCTTGTCCTTAAGTGACACACCGGTCCGAAAAGTTTCACCATCCCTGCTCTAGAAGAAGGTTTGGGGAGGCCTGGTCTTATAGTCTACCCTGAATCTACGCTCCTTCCTTGTATGTTTATTAATTTACCAAACTTGGCCAAGCCATGTGGGATGTCTTAGCCCACATATCCGTCAATGTGGGTACCGATTTATTTCTTTGAAGTTAAAGTTTAAATTACATTTTGGGAAAAGAAAATTGACACAATAAACCTGTGATTTCAATTTGATTCTTTATTACATAGTCTCTTGATTAATTAAAAGTGATATTACAGGAAATCTAAGGAATACACCATTTTGCATTTGTTAATTTATTATGATTAGACTAAGATGACTTTTGGCCAGATATTCCCAAAAATAAATTTAATTTTATGTTTACATTCAGGGTATTGTGGTTTATTTACATATAAAATTAATAGGGATTCCCCTTCCAAATTGCTTTTATTAGAATAAATTGAATGTATGAAATTATGTGTTTAATTCATATTTATCTTTGGTATGTTTATTCCACAGTTCTTTGTTTAATAACCGCTGCTTTCGACGCAAAAGTCTGGTATTTGGGAAGAAATACGGAGCTCTACTCTGAAGAAGACGAGGTAGAAGAGTTGAAAAAACCAGACACACCAAAGAAAACTAAAAATTCTGAAAGTAACAGATAAAACCAAGAATCTCGGGAACATACATACATTTAAAATTTTACTGTGTATATATTAAAAATAAATGTGTGTGTGTGTGTGTGTGTGTGTATGTGGAACATTCAATAATAAAAATTTGTAGTTTATCAATAGTGGGAGCTATAGCGATGTTGTGGGAGCTATAGCGATGTTGTTTAAACCATTGTAATATTTAACATAACTCAATTTGCGTTACAATTGGGTAATTATTCTGAATTGAGCTATGACCAAAACCTACAGTGATATATCCTTATATTGTTAACAATATCAAATTAACTACTACAATTTTTAAATAACATAATAAATAAGTAAATTAATTTGTTATAAGATAAAATTTGAGGTAATGATCTTAACCTTTTCCTTGTTAGTATAACCATCTCCCAAAATTATCAGCTTCTTTCAATTGTTCTATGCTAGGTTAAGTGAAGCCGGAAGATAAATTTGAGGGGAGCATCCCTTAAACACTCAACTCCCTGGAATAATCCCATCGTTTCAGAATATGGTAATTCGCGCCATAAAATACCTATACCTAGGCTGGACAATGCTGCACTCTCTCTTGAACCTTGGTAACTATTTTGTATTGCCTGACATCTTGTTTTCAGTTTGTTTCACGTGTTTCCAACAGATCAAGTTATTATTAAACTCTTCTTGCTATTATTTAGCCGCCGAATATTCCGCTCAAAGGTTATAAGCCCGCTGTGTTGTTGGTTCCACAAAGATAAAATGAATTTGTTTCGTTGTTGTTTTGGCTGTAGTTGTGACTGTTAGTGTCGCCAGAGACTTTTTTTTTATCACATTAATATTCATGTCACAAGATTTCAATGAACATTCTCACGGGAACCTTTTAGTTTATCAGTTAAACGCTAAAGTCATGTTGCAAGAAAGTAAGCCACTTTGTTTACTTACTAGCGTACGTCTCTGTAAGTATATATTGTATCCTTGAACAACAGTTGTAAAGATCAACATTTCCGATGTTAATAGTTTAACGGTAGTAACTGCCAGCAGTGGAAGTTCCAGTTTTATATATTTATATATATTACAAAATTATATATAATATAATTAATAACCCACTTCAGTGGTCTGCTGATTACGGGGAGACCATGGTTTGAACCTGGTCAGGTGTACTGAGGTAAAACTGCAACTTGTTTTCAGTCGGTCGGTTTGGTGGAAACAGAGTTTCGATTTTGTTTCTAAAAACTAGTTTCTGTTTCTGTTTTTGGAAACACAACTCGGTCGCAAGTGTATCGATCTGATGGAAAAACCTCCTTTAGGAAACAGGAAAACAAATAAACCAAGTTTTAAGAAAATTTACCAGCTACAACTGCTAACATAAAGGCTACCTCACCTACGACTGCTGGAGAGAGGAAAAAATCGCCCAGTTTCTGACAAAGGAAAAGAAAACCAGTCAATTTTTTCTAACTTCAATGTCAAGGAAGCAAATGCATGTATATCCTTTTATGACAAGAATTCTTGAATCCTGAGGGATGTTGAGAATCATGTTTAAATGTGTGAGGTAGGATAATTGAGAAGATAAAAGTATGACACACATATATGAAGAAATTAAGATAAAAGCTTATCTGTACCTCTCAAGGCCTAAGCTAACTCTTTCCATGTTGGCTTCCTTCTCTGTCACTTACATTACATTATCATATAGCGTCTCTGAACTAGTTTTAAAACAAGTCACTAGGCAATTATTATGTTTACTATCATAAGCGTAAAACCTGAATGGGTAGTAAAAAAATGGTGATAATAAAAAAATACTATCAAATTTCATAATACTACATACCACTTGAAGTTTAACTCGTCTTCACTTTAAAGTGTTTGAAATGAAGAATAATTATTCTATTGTTTTTAATTTTTAAATAGTAGATGACCGCCCCACCTTCAAGGTCTACAAGTTGTGATAATTTTATCATTATTATAATTATTATTAGCATATGCACTTACGCTAATTTGTAATGGTAGGGTGATTGCGAGATGAAATGGAGGACCTACAATTTAACATGGGATCCGAACCATGGTGGAGGCCTGGCATTCCACACATTCACAAGTTGTGATTAATACACTAGAATTTGTACAATTGGGAGTAAGATAATGCTATTGTATGATAGCACTGTTTTTCAGTAAGACTCGTTATTTGTTATTAATGCTATTTTTTATTATTATCATTATTAATTACTACTTTTCCTTGTTTTTTTTGTAACTATTCATCAGTATATAACAATATTTAGCCATTTTTGTTTATCTTCTTTTCTCATGTAAATATATGCATTTGTAAGGTACTTGTGTACTTTTCAGTGCTGGCCTGTTATAGGTCTTACGACTGTTGGCCAGCACTATAATAAAGGAAAATGAAATTGAATTGAAATTATTACTATCATTATTATTAGGTATTATATATTGCGACAGGTCCATTCCTATTGTCAGTGAACTTAGACCAAGAATGTGCCCTGTCCTCTGCCTCCTCCTTCAGTTCCCAAAATGTTCTTCTTTCCTTCATGCAATCTAATATTTGAATCCTCAAGCTTTCCTTCTATGACTTTTTTTAAAAATCTAATAACAAATTCTTAAGCCCTTAAAATCTTTTAATAGATTAATGTATGGCTTTTGGTTATATAATATTAAAGAAGGCCAAGCAAAGTTGTAATATGTGAACTCTATATTATACTGGATGGACATAAACATATGCATTGCTTTGGACCAAAACGTGACGCTCAAGTTTATCGTCTGCTTCGTTGTGGGGGGAGAGATTTAACGGTTTCTTTCAATATTCTTATTTGAAAATATGTTTCTGATGAATAAAAGTGTTATTGTTTGAAAATAGTGAAGGATTATACCACACTTGTCTAAAAAATCATTTACATTAAAGGATATACAATTAAAACAGGTAATACTGTACGACTATGAATACAATCTTTAATCTATTTAAATATGTAGCTAGTTACCATGTTGTTTGCAGTCTGTCAAGACTACACTTATATTTAAAGTTGGCTATTAGCTTGGTTTCAGAAATCATATTATAATAATTATAATGAATAAGGTATCTTAAAACTTGATTACATTTGTTTGAATGACAAACTTTGTATAGTTGCCATATGTTCAAACTATAACTTAGGTTTTAGGCTTGTAGAAAGTTTTATACTACCTTTTTTTAAAAGTTGGCTCATATCTTGTATATTGCTTTCAGAAATCATATAATGTTGAAAGTGATATAACTATAATTAAACAAGTTAGCTAAAAAACTGTATTTCATTTGTTTGAATGACATACTTTGTGTAGAAGTCTTAGGTTCAAATGATAATTTAGGTTATATACTTGTAGGATATACGGTATTTACTAAACCCTGAATGGCCCAGTCCATTGACGTCCGCGTTCTTCTGGGCAAGCTTTCCTGTGCCCTTCGCTCCCTTACCCAGTACTTTGCTTCGTGGGAGCTCCAGCTCAACCTGTCCAAGACACAGGCCATAATTTTCACGCGTCGTCACCCTGGACATTTCCCTCCTCTGCTACTAGGGGGGTCGTTCTCCCCTGGCAAGACTCCGTGCACTATCTGGGAGTCACATTGGATCGACGTCTACATTTTATCGACCACTTCACAAATGTCAGGAACAAGGCGCGGGGGGTAATGTATGCCCTGGCCCCTGTCCTCCGACCACTCTGTCCTCTCTCGCTCTCTCATAAGATCACCCTCTTTCAATCCTACATTCTCTCAATTCTTCTTTACGCGGCTCCCGTCTGGAGTCATGTCCCCCCCCGTAATCTCAGACCATTGGTCTCCTTTTTCCACCGTGGTCTTCGTCTTATTCTAGGTCTTCCTCCCCGATCCCGTAACTCAGAAATCTACGCTGAGTCGGGACTCCCACCTCTCGACTTCATTTTGCATCAGCGGACAGATAAATTTTTCCATAAACTCAGAAACTCAGATAACCCTCTCATCAGAACCATCGGTGCCGATCCCGGGGGGCCTGCTCGCCCTCACCGCCGCATACGCCACCTCTTACAACAGCCCCCACCAAGTGTAGTGGAGCTTCTCTGGGCCCAAGTTATTGGTACCCTAACTGACAATTAACTCTTCACAAAAAATATAACTCTTAAAGCCTAATTTTATTCATCCCTGTATGCAGCGGGGTTTTTTTGAGAATTTTTCCCTGCATTTTTCAGTTGCTACTCTGTCAAAATGTGTTGTGTATTATAGTTCAAATCTACATTTGATAACTTTAATGTTGGTATTTGTATCATCCTTTGTCAATGAAAATGTATATATTATGTCTCTTTAACGAATAAACTAAACTAAACTAAACCCTGATTTCAGTAAGAATCCCAATCTGTAAGGCTTTATTTCGTACCAAATTACTATCATATATATAATATTTTGGTAGGATAACCGGATATTTAGAACGGAAGTAGAAATTTCCTTCTGGAAGGTCTTTTATCCTACCTAAGTACTACTATAGGGTAGGATTCTGGTATGAGATAAAGCCTTCAAAATGAGAGTTCTTCAAAAATCATCATATTTATTAGGCTACAGCAACTTATTTAAAGAAAAAACTCACCAGTTTTGAACTTTGTTATGTTCTTCAAAGTATTTACTAACACATTTATTTCATTTAACTAATCACACACTGATTTATCTCATATATTTAATCAAACTAATGAACGATGTAGAGATGCCTCATTGCCTTGTATGGGTGTAAGAGAGAAGGAAATACCACCAAATTTTCTTCTCTCTTACACAATGGTGAGCTCGAAAATTTCAACTACTGATGTCCATCCAGTAATATTATAGAGATCAATGGTAATGATAGATAACTCACCAACGTTTTTTAAAGGAAAATTATCTGTATTATGTTGGTAAAAGATGAATTTAGAAGGGATATTCCCGCTGTTTTGTAAAATGGCTCCATGTCATTTAATATTCGAGTGTTATTCGTATATAATTATTTATGTTAAATAATATATTGCAACGTCAAAATGACGTTATACGTCGAAGACTCACTATTACTATCTTATCTAACCAAATATTTTGGCCACAGTCAGTTTAAAAGTGATTTACAAAAAAATGCTATTAAAGCAGTCATTAAAAGTAAGCAAGTAGGGTTAGTAAATAGATAATTGTAGATTGCAACTCCTTGCGGTTTATTTATTTATAGATCAAGTGAAATGTTTCTCACAAACTATTTAATATGAAGTTATAGCAGTCCTCTCTGGATTAGATTGTTTTAATATCCATGTTTGATATCACAAAACTTATAGATGCAATTTGTTATATTATTAGGGGTGTGCGAAGTCCTCATTTACAATTTGAGGCGAAGTCTAATTGCATAATATGAGATTTTTCCGAAGCTGAATTGAAGTTCAAAAATTTTTTAAAAACATCTTTAATTTTGGATTTAAATATATAATACTTTGCATGTCTATGTAAATTTAGGTCTGTATGTTAAACCTTCGACTCTGATGTGACTATTTTTCTACTGTCCAACTCAGACTCCTTCATAAATGGCTACTGTATATTACCTACTAATACCAAATTCGCCACAGAAAAATGCTCCAATATAGATTACCGTACTTCATAGGAACCTTCTTTGAAATTGTGAATTTATATTTAAATAAATTTGTGAATCCAGATTACAAATATTGGTCCTAAGTAATACAAAAATTATACAATTAAAATGATATATTTATCATATATTCTATAATATTATATGCTAATTTTTTTTATTTTTTTTCCAAACTGGAGTCACATTTTACCCATATCCAACTCATACTCTGCAGCCCTGTTAAATATAATTTACGTAATGGTTTATTCCAAACATAATTAATATACCGGTATCGTATTTAGTTTTAAAATGATAAATTAAATTATTATTACAAAATTTAATGCAGGTAACTATTTAAGGTTTTTTTTACACAAACTCTAATTTTTGATTGAAATATCAGCAGAAAATGGGGGGGGGGGACCCAACATAAATGTGAGTTTTAATTTAAAATTTATTTTTGGTAATCTTTGTAATTTTTTAATCCGAAATTTTACTTTTGGATCCAAGTCGAGGCGAACGAATATTCGAAGCATCCCGCACCCCAATTTTTTTTATTATTATAATCCATGTACAAGATGATCATTATAATTGAGCCTAAGTTATTTTTATCACTTTTAACTATGACAATCTAAAATTAATTTAATTACCAAATATATTCTAGTACAAAAGATGAAGGAAGGAGAGGGAAACATTTCTTTGTAAAACATTCTATGCGCTATAATTAAAAGTTGAAAATATTTTTCTGGGGAAACATAACTTATAGGGTGTTTGGATGTTAAATGTTTTGATTCCCGCACAGGATCTCAAGATGTATTTGTGTCGATGCCGACCGGCTCTGGTAAATCGTTGTGCTACCAGTTACCTGCGGTGCTACACAAGGACAAGGTGGCGGTCGTGTTCTCGCCCCTCCTCGCACTCATGAAGGCAAGCCGAGTTGTCACTACTAGAGCTTTTTTATGTTATTTTATATTGTGACAGCTACACATCACATGACTTGACGTGTAAATGGATCTAGTGGGCTTAACTTGTCCAGCTGTCTAAGCTATGAAAATTGGACTGTGTACATAAACACATATAAAACATATTTCCTTGCCACAAGCAACCACAAGTTTATTTTTTAATTTTTTAAGCATTTTATTTTATTACTCATTTGGGTTACACACTTAAGTACTAATTAGCTGATGGCTCTGGGGTTTTTATGGAGGTTTACATTTAATAGGAAGTGTACCCACATTTGCTTGGATAAAGAGTGGAAAACCACTCTAAATACACCCGAACCTCAATCTCCCTGTCATTGTTGGTCCAGTCTAACACGAGAGGGAGGCCTCCGACGATGCGACCACCGAAGTAGGTGCTACTATCTGACACACTTGATGGCGCACTGGGTAGTATGCAAGATAGCACTCTAGGAGGCCTGGTACTCAGATGGCCCACAACCACACCCTCACTCTCTCAATAGACCATGTTGCTGGTGGCAGGGAGATCACGCCAGGTGGGCTGAGGGTGGTTTTTTTACATAGATAGCTTATCACTATCCATCTACATAAATGTAGGTACATTTTCTCTGAATTTATACTGTCTCTTATTCCTGAAGTCAGTCTCGGGGGTAAAGTGCTTGCCTCAAGACCCAATGTTCGAAAAATCCATAGCAAAACTTTCTTCATAGTGGAAGTAAAGCTGTCAGTCCCGGGAAAATTGGTAGGCCCTTTTGATCTTGCTCATAGAAATTCTCGTGTTCTGTTGTAATCGGTCAGTTCAGAGAGTGCACGTAAAATACCTAAAATAAATAAGATGTTATCTCTGAAAGTACCAATGCACGTAGTCTGAACAGGTGGTAAGACATGGGGGCCACATAAAATTCTAATAATGATAAATCAAAGTGGTTCTTACTGTTTAAATAACCACCCTCTCCCTCTCATTCCTGAGTAACGATGATGTCGGCGTTGCGTGTGTTGTTCCCAGGACCAGATAGATCACCTGCAGAAACTCAAGATAACGGCGAACACCATCAACTCCAAGATGACGAG
Source organism: Timema podura (assembly GCA_033556935.1). Lineage (NCBI taxonomy): Eukaryota > Metazoa > Arthropoda > Insecta > Phasmatodea > Timematidae > Timema > Timema podura. Next base: position 58,508,421 of record JAVRXN010000012.1, on the reverse strand, counting down.
CAAAGAGCGAGGTACAGTTTTGCGAGATCTGCGATGCAAGACCCCGGACACTCGACTGCTATATGTCACCCCGGAGCAGGCCAACACCGATACCTTCAAGGTATAACACTTCTGCTCTCGGATATCAGAGTCCTAAGACTCTCTATTGGAATCTTTGGTTCAAAACAATTGCAATAGGAAAGTATCGTGGAATGGACGGTTTTAGAAAAATGTTATTGCTGTTTGCCTTGTTTTAAAAATCCTCCTCATGTCTGTTTTAGAAATCTAAATCCTGCCGATCACACAGAAAATATAATTTGTGAATGCATATAAGCAAAAGTAGACTGACGTAATAAGCACACACTGACTAAATACTGGTTTTATCTCCAACTCTTTTTTTTCTCATGACATCGGATTGAATAGCAACTGCGATAGTTTCCCCATAACGGTTTAAACCGTCCTGTGTTAAACACTAACTACCTTATTTCACATGAGTCACTTTAATTAAAAATAAAATTTCATCTCTTTTTAAGTGTCAGGAAAATAGGAATCTTTATAGAAAAATCATAAAACAGGGAAATTTATTTTAAAGAGAATATTGGCAACCCTGACCTTTAATTTATTCACTATTTCACCATCACAAGGTTTACAAAGTAATACCTGTGACTTCCTAGGTCATCTGCCGATGACCTTGCTTTCATTACAGTGTTATTATTATTAGCACCGCGTCTTACTACCTGTTGTACACAGATTACAGTGTTATCCTCATCTAGCGTCTGGTGGCCATCTTGGACCAAACTTGAGGTGAGACAGTTTTGTTATTTTTATTCATCTGAACTAGTTGGTGTTGTCGATTGTTTTTGTAGATTCTTCTGTCAGAGCTCCACAAGCACGGGAAGTTGTCGTACATAGTAGTGGACGAGGCTCATTGTGTCAGTCAGTGGGGCCATGACTTCCGACCTCACTACTTGAAACTTGGCCAGTTACGAACCCAGTACCCTGACATTCCCTGGATGGCTCTAACTGCTACGGCCAGTGCCACCGTAAGTATCTTGTATTGTCATTTAATTCTTTGAAAGAATGTATATTTGGTAGAAAGTATTCATCAAAGTTATCTGTGGATTTGAACCACGTAGAATATAAAGATGGTTGGCTGACCAATTAAAGCAAATACCTTAGCATATTTGTACACAACTTGAGGCCTGTGGTTGCTAAAGTCATCATCATCAACTTTTTCAGCCTTTGACCGGGTCAATTTAGTAAAATCTATGTTTCCACTATTCTTCTCCTCTCACGTGAACACTTTCTGTTATCTGCTCCTCCCATCTCTTTCACGCCTCCCGTGGGGTATTTTTCCTACACACTTCATTTCCATTAAAGTAATTGGCTTGAATGATTAGATTTAGCCAGCATATACTTACCTGAGTAATGCTGATGTAGAATCTGTTTGGATAAATCATTAATAGATACTTTTTTTCTAAACGAGCTTTCACTTCCAAATACAGATTCTTCAGGTAAAAAGAGTAATCTGATGTCTTGGGTGGACTAGAAGTTTAACTGTCAACAGCAGCTGATTGTTTTCAAGCTAGGATTGCACTGTGTGGATGACAGCACTTGGATTAAATAAATATACATATATAAAAAATAAACAGTTGTGTGTGTGTGTGTGTGTGTGTATATTATTGTTAGGCTAAAAATGACAGCA